>OX463762.1:4707889-5907889 GCA_949825005.1 Gasteruption jaculator
AATTCACAGCTCGCGCCATCTATTATTGATAATCGTTACTAGGGACGTAAGACTCGAAGTGTTACGTCCCAGACGTGTTTCTGGGGTTTTCTTGTTATTTTTACCGGGAAAATTTAATTTAAGAGGGTTCTATGTTCGATTAAGCACTGATGTGCACTTTAACGTGGACACCTACACTTATATTAAAGAATTTAATATATATAAAGCAACGTTCTTAATCAGACGTCAAAATGAAATTAACACATAAAAATACAATTGATTAATTTATTTTAAAGTAAGGATCCTAAACGGCAGATTGGCACTACAAATCTATATTTGTTCTTTCGGACGATTCGAAAGCTCTTGCGAGTGTCGAGTCTAAAAACGAACTGATGATATTCGCTACAATCTGCCTATCCTTAACTTAGGGGTAGCTTTCTAAAACAAGGATTCGTAGGAGGGATGAATAGTTAAGGAAGCCTGGTTTTAAGGGTCTTGAGGCCCCCCGCATATGGGGTTTATAATAGGAACGGTCAACTTGAGCCAAAACAGACCCGACATTCGTAACTTTATTGTTTCCAGTCACGTCTTTTTTTATTACTATTTCTTTAAGTGTATTCTTCTTCAAAATGCATTCCCGAACTGTTAGTTACATAAACCATATTACCCGTTACATGAAAAGCTTCACTGTCACATCTGCACAACACATGTAGAAAGTTATTTCCTTTAGATTTTATTTAATTTAGTTCGGCGCGTGTGACAAGCTTAGTCTAAAGAAAAGTGAGTTATTTAGTTTAAACAATTGGTACTATTTGCGTTTCCCGCCGTTTATGCGCTTGCCGCCATCTACTCGAGCTCAAGACGTAACAGAAGGGAAGGCATGTTCCCGTGGTGCTTCGAGTAGTCAGCTTCAAGTCACGTCTATGAATGCTCGCTATCGTGAGCTTGGATAACGTTTCTCGCGTATCTGCATGCTTCAAGTTTTTACACAAGATAGATAAGGCAGTTCTTGGAGTAAAACGAGGTTAAAGAGAGAACGCAATATTCAGAAAATAATAAAACGGCTAAAAAGTGTTGAGTTTTGAAATCAGAGGAAGGAAACTTTTCAAAGGCTTTTAATGGTTGGATTGTTAAAATCTCTAAATCACAGGTAAGAGAGATTTTGTAATAAAATGAAGTGTTTGATGCGAAGAAATAAATTATATTAACTTCGTTCGAGCGAATATTGTGTCGGGGAGAAGAACAAAATGTTGTAGATAAAAGAGAAGCAAAAGAAACAAGAATGTAATAGGAAGATTGCCACATACCTAAGTATATTTGACAAATACACATCTGCGGATCACACGCGTATCGCATTATTTCAAGGTTGTAACTGACATGTTTGTTTGCGCGTGAATTCTAATATACAAATCATTCGACAAATTACGGAGGTTAACGGTTTACGAATATTAGAGAACATCTTTTAAATGATGTCCCAAGAACATAATTTACGTGTTTAGTCTATTTAACTTTTTTCCCTCCATAAGCGTAATTCTTACTATTTTATTTGCCTATTCCTTGTTCTTTGGTGATAGCGTTACATAAGAAACATGTCAATTCTGTCGGTGTACGTTGAAAGTCTTTCCACGAAAACAGCGCTCATTTTCATTTGCAAAAGTTGCTAGAACAATACACGTGAGAATTTGAAAACGGATGCCATGCCCAAATAAATAAAAAGTAAAAATCTACCGGAAAATGTAAAAAATTTAGCTTCTCATTTTTGGTTCGCATAAGTAACAGACTTCCCGCGCTTTCGCATCGATTATGCACTGTAGGTCTGTCATTTGACAAAATTTCGAGACACTCATTTTTTTTCTAAATACGTCACATACCATGTTTGTATCAGTTAAAAAAAATCGTCTTTTTTAAACAGGCAACCTAACCTTCTAAGCGTCACCATTTACTTTACCTTGATTCTAGAAATTCCACCGCCATTTGGGTTTTTTTCCACCAAATGAACTTCTTTATTATAGGTACATAATTGGCGACTAGATTTCAACTAGATTTATGTCATCTTCAAGTCTATATTCACTTGCAAGAAATAAATAGAAACCAAATGAAAAATTTTCTTTATCCGAAGTCAATTACAGGCAGCCGTTGACTTTTGCACATTCTACTTTCGCACATTTAAAAAAATTCAACTTTTTAAGCCTTTGCGGCTGAATGTTCCCTCTGTGGGCTGACATACAAGAGTCGATATTAAAGGTTTCTGGAAATAATTATGTCCATAAATGATGAATGATTTTACAAATTTTGAAGAAATACTGGAAACTATCACCGATGAAATATTAGTCACATAAATGAATTTAACTTGGAATTCAACAATGACGATGTTAATGAATTAATTAAATCTTACTCAGCACCGCTGTCAAATGAATATCTAATTGAGCAACAATTGATTAACAATAAAATACACAATGAAAGTAAGGAACAAGAAGCCGATAAAGGCGTAAAGACTTTGCAAATTAAAAATATCGATGAAGTCTTTATGCATCTAGACAAATTTTTGACTATTATGAAAGAATGCGATCCTAATGGAGAACGTATATCTCAAGTACGTAGGGCAATAAAAAAGACACTGCGTGTTATAGAAATCTTTCTTACGAAAAGAAGAAAAAAAGGGGTACTTAACTAACTCTTGACAAGTTTATAAGGAAAACACTCGAAAGCTAAATAAATAAATAAATACTTTAAAACACCGTTTTTGGTGCTACTTTTTTCCATCCCTCTATTTTTGAACATTCAACATTCACACACACTTTCAGGAACCAATTGTGTACAAAAGTCTAGGGCCCACTGTATAACATTTTGTTTTCATGAGATTAATAACTCATATAGAAAATGTTTTATCCTATCATTGCGTTGATCTCTTTTAACTTTTTGTTGCTTGACTTACCAGTAGGTACATCGGTAGCACTTCTGTAATATAATTAACATTTTACAACAAACAATTGTTTGACACAATTAATCATTAATTGGTTAAAAAATAAATTATAATTTTCGTTAATTTTATTCCTTCATTTTATTTAAAAGTATATTATTCGATGGCTTAAAAGAAATTAAATATTATTAATACGTTATTAAATCTGATTTCTTTTTCTTTTCTTTCTGAAAACTGAATATATTTTTATTAATTCATAACCTTAATTATACAAACTGATGTATTTGCTTAAAACTCATGATAATTACTTTTTGTTCGCTATATCGATGGCTAACGACGTGTAATAAGACATTACTTACAGTTTTACTATTTATGATAAGAAATCACAAGCGGATTGTACCCATCGGTCATTAAAACGTCAACATTATCAGTTTGTAGGTATGTTATTAGTATGTTATTTTCCAAAATTAAAAATTATTTTCTTTTTTCAGTACGAACATTTTGGAAATTGTAAAAGTATAAAAATAATATTTAAAACATATTTTTATATAACTACTATGTACATGTATTTACAAAATGTGTACCTTAAAGAAAATTATCTTGAAAAAGACCCGGAACAAGGGATCCTAATGTCAATACTAAATTGTAAACTGGATTGTCATTACTGGTTAACATTAACAACGAAGAAAAATAATTTATTATTATTATTTTTTTTTTTTGTATCCTCAGTGCTTCGAAAATCATTTGTTTCCCTAGACATTTTAGCTTGGCCAATATACACTTTGCTACAATTGTCTCAATGAATTTCAGATACAACGATTAAACTTAATTCTTTTTCTCATCTAACTTTCCTATTATCACAAAACATTCCAAGCTTGAAAGTGTTACTGAAAATACGTCTAATATTGAATTTCCTTCAGTTACATTCAAATTACGAATATACGGGAAATGCTACTTTTTCTATTGTTATACATATTTCCATAGTTAACAGCGTTATAATATATTTTTTTATGTAAGGTTATTAATGATTGCTAAATCATTTACCTGAAAAAATTGTGTTGACTAAGTTCAAATTTTTTGTTTGGAAACATACTATATGTGTAATAATTTAAGAACTTTGCTTACCAGACATAAGGGGTAGAAGCACTGGTTTTGGACACTATCCCATTTGTGGACCATTTATACCATATTTTGATATTATATTAAAGAACATATCTTTGAAAAGTATAGAAACATATGAAATGTGAGTACTCATCATGTTAACAACTTCATGTATAACCAAATGTTTAATAAAATTTCAGTGATAAGATTTATGGTATTTGTTTCCCAAAATCAATTGGTTCGACAAAATTCCTAAACTTTGCATAAATATAGTATTGCTATAAATAAACACTCATGCTAAATTTCTGAGAGATTTACCGTTTAGTTTCCCAGATATAAGTAATTGAATTCGTGATTTTTCGATATGACTCCAATCAAGGAAATAACAACAAAAATGAGTAAATTTATGTTTTTTTCGTTAAATCATATGAATTAGACGTATTTTAACAAAGTTATGATTTTACAGTTTTTGTTTTTTAAATTTTTACACAATTTAATTACTTTTTTAGTATGGACTCTTATGAAACAATTCGTTAACACAACTTTTATCATAAAACGCGATTCAAGAGAGGTTCAAAATTTTGTATGTACAAAGTATTTACATTGATTAATTACATATTTTAATTGAGGATCGATTTATCGTTTGTAACCAAAGTTATATTTGTCGAAAGTTGGAGTTATTCTCAGAATTTGTAATCGTTGAAAGTACAGTGTGAGATTTGGCAACATTGTAAGATTTGTACATGAGTGTATATATGTATACATATATTTTTGAATAACTTCGCGACATGTCAATCTATTGTTTCTCGCGCGGGTAGAAACATGGAAAAATATATATGAAGCTAATTTATTATAATATTGTTAAATTACAAAAAATGTATAACTGGTTCCCTGTCAAAAGGTAGATTACGTTGTTCTTCACGTTTCTTTGCTAAACCCTCACTACACTTTTTCTTCTGCACCAATACTTTATTTTTGATAAATCGACCTTTATATCGAGTTTATGATGACATTTTTGATTTCTCGTTTTGATTTTCGTTAATTAAATTAATAGTAAATGTCACGAATGAGAAATCGAAACATTGACGTGAATATTGACACTGATATAGAATTGATGGTTAAACAGCATTGCCAAATCACAAGACTACGTAAAACAACCAAGCGGCTGTTATCGCTTGCCCTACGTAGTTAGGAAACAATTACTTTAAGTAATTCTTATCATAGACGTTAAAGATACCTTGAGTAAGTGAGTGATCAATTTAAAGATAGTGAAAAAGCAAACGATTATGTTATTAATATTCTAAGTCACTCAGGTACTTTAAAATATATATATTTTAATTCCCTGTGTTCAAAACCTATATTTACTTTGTCCAAAAGTAGTTCAGTGTATCCAGAAACGGTGAAAATTGTTATGTTATAAAATTAAATTTTTATTAAAATAATTTAATTGAAAGGCAGATTGACAATGCCATTATCAGATTCATTACTTCTTCGTGGTTATAAACAATAATTATTTAGTGTACTTTACGCTATTTTATGATGAATAAAAAGTTTTTTAAATCACTCAAAACTTTAAAGTGTCCAAGCATAATTATTCTACCCTAATTGTTCCTATCTTGTAATGCTATGAAGTAAATTCCAGATAATTTTATATTTTCTGCCTAACATTTCTATTTAAATCAATTAAAGAAAATTTATCCAGTTTAATCTACAGGAAATACCTGAAATGGAAATTTTATCGTTGGTTTTTCTGTTAGACAGTAAACTTAATTTTTGGGTGATTTAAATTAACCACAATAATCGTATTGCCTTTATTTGCCTTTATTGATGTCATCTACATATTTCTTATAAGCATATTAACATTTAGCCGACCAATCGGGGAGATCTCCCCATTTTAAAGTAAGGCATTGCGCGGGCGTGGGGGAAATCGTACAGTTCGCTGTGGCGTGCGTGGTCGGCTAAGTGTTAACACTTAACCGACCGGTAGTCGATTAATCGATTTTTTGTCGTCAACGCTTACCGACCGGTACTCGATTAATCGACTTTATTTGAACTGTGGCTGATGTGAGAAGGGCATGGTTTGTTTACGCGCTACCGTTCAGTAAAGTGTTAATAGATTATAAGATAGGAAAACACGTAATAATAAGGAAAAGATACTGATATACTTACTGATAACACGAGCAACAAATATTAAATGAGTTAACATAATTTTCCTGAACTATATAATATTTGTATAAAAATTTATTAATATATTAATAATTTATATAATAATATTCATAATTAGCTTTGAATGTGTAAAAATTGGTACCAAAAGACACGGTAGTGTTTCGAGACAAGTTCAATGTATGAAATTAGGCGAGAACACTGCCATGTATCTTTTCCCGAAACATTGAGGTCTACACACATAAAAAACGGTTGAAATATTCAGTGTATACATACACGTATGAAGTAGCTCCATATACATACATAACCGGATTGTCCACCGTTCCTCCGCGCTTTTTCGTAATAATTCGTATTCTTTCGGGAAGTAATAAAGATGTACATATATAGTAAATTTTACATGATAGAATTTGATAATCAACGTTGTAATATGGTGATTAGGCTCTAAATATGTAACATTAGGCCCAAAAGGGCTGAACTTTATCTCAGAGGTCCAAACATTTTTGGGTAATTTATCACATCTTGTAGTTTTTGACCTCAAAAGTTCGAAAATATAAGTTAAAAGTTTAGGAAACCAATAGTTCAAAAGATATAAGTATATAAAGATGTGGGTTTGTGGCGTACTTTGACAAGTCCATTTTCTGATTGGTTCGCATGCATGAATCATTCAATTCGTGCGTCTGCCATTTATTTGAAATTTTCATGTCTCTCGGATTGCATTTATTATTCAGGTTGTTATTGCTATTGGTAAACGTTTTTGTGCAACGTTAAGCTATGTTTTTTTATATTTAAGTGTTGTGTTTTTTGTGTATATATTTTATTGTATTCATCTTTGTTTTTTTGTTTCTACTTTTTATACTTTATTGAAAATGAGTAGTGTAAAGTACAATTTATGCAGGTATGGTAGTTTTTCTTTTTTTGTATTTTTCCAGATTTTTTTTTTTTTTTTTCTATTTCACGGGGTGTCTATTAATTTTTTCAATATGATTTGTGCAGCTTGCCCGCTATAAAAGAATTGGCCGTTACATGGGTTTTGCCATTTTGACTGGTTTGACAATTTTATTTTATTATTCCTACTTCATGTTATATTTTTTCTTCGCAATGATGTAATGATTTTTGGAGAGATAGCTAAAGGACTAATATAATGAAGTTTAATTTTGTTTTATTCATTTAAAATAAAAGTAATAAATAAAATCCGCAACGCTTGGTGAATTTGTAATTCCCGCGATTGTAAGTTAGATTGCGAACATAGGAATGATAGTTACGTTTTTCTACATGTCATGCGCGAATTGAATGGTCATGCGTGCGAACCAATTGGAGAATGGGTAGAAGTAATATGGCGTCGTACAGACCTGTCAAAGTACACATCTTTATATAGATAAATCTTTTAAACTATTGGTTTTCTAAACTTTTAACTTGTATTTTCGAACTTTTCAGGTCAAAAACTACAAGATGTGATAAGTTTTATCCAAAAAATTTTGGGCCCCCAAGACAAAGTTTAACCCCCAAAAGTATTAATAACAGATATTACAACATTACATAGTAGGAAGATTATACTGCAAAAAGGAGACAGATCCGTTTACAAAAATACATTTGGTGAAAAAGTGAGACAAGTTCAATGTGTGAAATTTGATATCCCTAAAAGGGAATCTGTGATGCACACTATCCGAAAAACGACTTCTTTATAAATATAAAAAAAGATTTCAATAACAATTACGACGTAAAACAAGTGCGTTATGTTTATAGTATTATTATTGGAAACAAATTTTTTAGCGTACTTTGAGAATAATTTGCCTGAGAAAGCAGTGAAATCCGGTAACATTTGATAAGTTCAAATATTTCCTAAATTCTAGATTTTATCAGTTAAGAATCGGACAAAAAGTTCAGAAAGGTAACTAGTTCTGGTTACTTCACATGCATTATCCATTCCTTCCATACCATGTATCGGTAGCCCATTTGACAATATCACTAGTAATTAAAACAAAATGGAAATATTTTATTTCTGCTTACATGATGAGGACCGCTACTGAACTTCACGAGCTCCTAAGCCAAACAACTTCGCAAGTGGTTTCATATTATTTTCTATTCGTTATAATACCACTATAATAATGTATTCTGAGACATGCTCAAAGAAATACTGAAAATTTCGTTCAATATTTTCTAAGTAGAGTTTCAAAGAAGAAATGAATAAATAATTTTTTAAAGATTTATTTATCTTATTGTCATCTCGTAATAGCCCAATCTACAAACAGGAACCGACGTGATCCTTATACTTGACATACTACCAATGTTTTCGTTAAAGTTTAACAAAATTTCTTCTTTTTTTTCAAAATCATACTATCTGACTCTATAGACTAGAACTACAAAATTACTTTACAAGAATCTCTTTGAGTTTTACTGGTCCATTCGTTAACCCGTATAAACCTAGCACCACCAGGGGCTAATTAGTTGCTAATTAGTTGCTCTAGTCTCTAATTAATTGCCCTTATCGTTTGGCAGGAAATGGATTTTGAAGATGGGGGTGCGGACTTGACGTTGCGCTGACACCCCCACCTCTAAAAAAACATGTACAGCAAGCTTTTCACAAAAATACCAGAAATAATTGCTATTTAATTGTTCTAAAACAGTACAAACAAATGTTGAATTTATTCTTTAGTTTACGATGCTCCGCGATGCGTTGATATGTCCCTACAAGAGTGATGTTATTAAATATGGGGAGTTATCAATATAACATTGATATCAGGATGCTTCCTGATTTAATTGCTCTCAAGATATCGAGGTCCAGGAATTTGTTGTTCCCGATATAAATATAGAAATTAACACAAACTATACTCGCGGGGTCACAACTACAAGAGTAAACTATTCGAAAAAAATTAGTTGCTCTCACAAATTTGATGTGAAAATACTCCCTGATTTAACTGCTTTGTAGATATCGATTTCCCCAATCTGTTGCTCGCGATATAAATATAGAAATTAACACAAACTGTACTCGAACGAATTTTGATGGCTTCGAAACAACTTCTATTTGTTATACAGGTATTATGTTTATTAATTTGTATTTCTATTTATCGATTTACTACACATGAAAAGTTTTTACGTTTTTAATCAAATATGATTTAATTTACAGGACGCTTTATTATAATTGAGATATATTCGAATAATACAGAAGAATATGAAATTTCCTTAAACGAACTTCCAATTAGAGTTAATATTATCATTCCTGGAATGTGTATACACCTTAGTTGATATAATAAATTTTAAGGGATTACATCTAGTCAGAATTTTCGAAAAAATCGATGTTTTGTTTTCGATGGATTTTTAAAGTATAATCTTTCAAAAATATTCTCTGAAAATTTCAAGTCTATCCGTTCAAAATTGAGTGAGTTACGGCTGTTTTTCCAGTTATTTTCTGCGAGCCGCGGGTTGCAGGTATAACGGAGCAGGTGTGCGCTCCGAAAAGCAGCGGTCCATTGCTCACTACGTTCAGCTATACGTGTTCTTCTAATATTTGAAGTTTTTAAAAAAATGATTCGTGCGTAAGGCTCGAGAGAATTACGAGAATCGGCGAATGATCGGAAGTCGCGGCCGAGAAAACGTAAAAACGTTTTCAATCCAAAAACTGTCGAACAAGAGAGTGACAGTTTAAGTGCGTGGGCAAAAAAAAAATGAAACGCAAAGATCTGTTGTCCCCGAGGACTATTCGATTGAATATCGAATTATAAATTTTATAACAATTTTCTCGACGATCGCAAATTTAGTGAACTGTAAAGAATGCGGTGGTAAAGTGAAATTTCAAACGAGCGCAACGCGTAGACTAGATTTTAAAATTGTGATCATTGTGACAACTGCGACGATCGCGAAATTCCATCCTGCTCGTACGTTGGCCACACGTATGAAATAAACAGGTTTATATTTGTAACGAGGCTTCTTGGCCTCGGATTGGCGGGCGCTCGAAAATTCTGCAAACTAATGGACATGCCGAAATTTGTTTACCAGTCCACCTATGATATCGTTGGAAAAAACATTCACGATTCTGTTATCATCGTTTCGGAAATGATTTTTGAAAAGCTGTTACCGAAGAAAAGAAAGAAGTCAGTGAAAAAAGCGAAGTACGTGACGGAAGAAGACGAAGCACGCGTGGACATGGCTGAACGCCGCGCTCAATCTAACACTCGTGAAGCAAGATTATCGCGAAGACAGCACCAAATTGGAATTTTAGAGGCAGCTACGTCTGCAGAAGGATTGTTGTATGGACCGGGCATCGATGATTCAACTTAGAGGTAATAAATTACACTTTTTCTATGTATTAGGTTGGGGAAAAAGTAATTTCGGGTTTTCTCATGTTTTTCAATGGGATAAACCGAAATTACTTTTTCCCCAACCTAATATATAGCCGACTTCAAACTTTAAACGTGTTTTTCTCGAAACGGCTCTTTCAAAATCAGTGACCACGATATCTCAAAAACGAGTGGACCGATTTACTTGAAATTTTGCATACTCTTTTGTTATATCAAAAGGCAGTCCTCAAACGAAGGATTTTTTTTCGATGCATACTTTTTTTTATAACAAGGAAAATGAAGTGATTTTTTCACCGAAATTTAGACTTTCAGTTTCGATCGCCGACCATTTTTTCAAAAATTAATATTTTGTCAAATCCTTAGATTAAGGACTAGATAATACGATACAAAAACTTAATTTATTTGGTTTTCTGATTTCAGATGATTGGTGTGGAAGTTACAGTGGTCACCGCAGAAGACCTTGTTTGAACAGCGGTCCAAGAAATAAATTATATCTGCTACCTTTGTGAATTTTTTCCAATGAAAAAATTATGAAACAGATAAAAGTCAAAGGTTAGCCTCACACCGCGAAGGTGCTTAGCTGTGCGACCTCACCTCTCACAGGTGTACGCATTCGAACAACAATAACCCACGTTATGCGTTCGAAAGATTCAAACCCGGCTCCACTTCCAGGTTAACCCGGCTTTCGCTATGAAAGACCAAGTTTCAAAATGTAGCTGCCCCCTGGAGTCCATCCCATTGCTGGGCATCGCCTTCCCCGGAAGAATGGTGTCTTGCTCTCTTTGCTGCCGCAGAGAAGCTGGGATTTCCCTTATACTTGGGGCCAATGTATTGCTTTTTAGGGCGCAGTTGTATCCCCTCAACCTCATCGAGTTACATATTTGGCCTCGTGTTTTGCGCGGTGCCTCTTTAGTATATGTGTATATTCGGGCGGTGCGCAACTCGGTCTTTTCATCATTATCATCAATCTGACCGGTCTTAACACAGTATGCCGTAACTCTCGGTGTCGCCAATCACCCGACTGTCGAGTATATGCCGTTCCCGGCCCCGAGGTACCAATCTTTTTAACCCCTTTAGTTTACTGGGCTCAGGAGCTTTATACCGTCTCCCCGAAGGGATAATGTGTCAGTGTGCTTTGTGTGTGCGTCCAGTAGTATGGAAAAGTCTCCCTACGGGCCTCAAGCCCCCGAAGGCTCCGCTAGGGTACCGCAGGATTGCTAGAATTTCCTGTTGCACGTACGGACGGTGTCGCCTTGCGGCTGCATCCGTCTCGCAAATTACGTGCACCCTTACGGGTAGATAAAAGTCAACGATATACCCTTTACTATGAAAAAAAGCAGTTCGAAACCTGCAATCATTTTTCTAAAAAAAAATCACAAAAACGCCTTTTCTTCGTCCGCCAACTAGGTGTAACCCCTTAAAGCACAAATAATGCAAACAAGACGATCAACGGATAAGGACATTGGGCATTACACCGCAATATGTCATCGAAGAAATAATAAAAAATATGATGACTGTAAAGACGCAGAAATAATAACATTAGACAATAATTATAATGTATGTCCGCATATTCTTTTATATTCTATATAATTATTATTATATTTTCGTATTATATTTCACACAGAGACCATATAAGCAGGTGATGTTATCACATGCTACAATAGAAAAAAGGTTGACACATTTGAAAAACAAATTAAAGAATTTCAAATTATTTCTATGTAGGTATGACTTTATTAAAGCAATTAAGTAGATAGTAAAGCAATTAGGTATGTATGACTTTATTAAAACAACTAATTGTCTTCGAATAGTTTACTCTTGTAGCCGTCCCCCGCGAGTACAATTTTTGTTAATTTCTATAATTATATCGGGAGCAACAAATTCGGGAATTCGATATCTTCAGAGCAATTAAATCAGGGAGTATTTTCATATCAAATTTGTGAGAGCACCTAATTTTTTTCGAACAGTTTACTCTTGTAGCTATGACCCCGCGAGTATAGTTTGTGTTAATTTCTATATTTATATCAGGAGCAACATATTCGGGAATTTGATATCTTGAGAGCAATTAAATCAGGGAGCATTTTCATATCAAATTTGTGAGAGCAACTAATTTTTTTCGAATAATTTACTCTTGTCGCTGTGACCCTGCGAGTATAGTTCATGTTACTTTCTATATTTATATCGGGAGCAACAAATTCCCGGACCTCGATATCTTGAGAGCAATTAAATCAGGGAGCATCCTAATACCAATGTAATACTGATAAATCCCTACATTTGATAACTTTACTCTTGTAGGGACATATTAACGCAACATAAACTATTGAATAAATTCGACATTTGTTTGTACTGTTTTAGAAGAATAAAAATAATTTTTGGAAAAAAAATATAACCGACTTCGAAAAATTGCTCTAAAAAATATGAAATAATTTCTAGTTAGTTTATATGAATATTCACCAGCTGTAGATATAATTGCTTAAAAGTATGACAAAATGCAGTGAAACGTATGAAATAATTTCCATTTCCTTTATATTAAATTATATTAAATAACTATTTCGGAGGCGGCGCAAAATTAAAAATTACTTACATTCAAAATTACCAAACTTGGTGTAACTTTCTATCTTAGGAATAAAACATATGGCCTTTAATTATTGCTATTATTACATTCGCTTGAGACCTCATATACATTAACACTATTCAATATCGCCACTCCTACTAAATACTATCTCAAACCAACTCAAACAATATTTCCATCGAGAGAATATATACATTAATTTTTAAATAAATTGCCCCCCCCCCCCCCCCCCCCTCCGGTCGCCAAATCAAATACATCAAACCCTCTCAATCCGTATTTTTACGTAGACAGTGTACATGTATACATATAATAAGCATTCAATATTGCCGCCTACACCAAAAACTAACCCAAGGCGGATTTCAAACATTTTAATTTTGCGCCGCCTCCGAAAAGGTTATTTAATATAATTTAATATAAAGGAAATAGAAATTATTTCATACTTTTCACTGCATTTTGTCATACTTTTAAGCAATTATATCTACAGCTGGTGAATATTCATATAAACTAACTAGAAATTATTTCATATTTTTTAGAGCAATTTTTCGAAGTCTGTTATATTTTTTTTTCCAAAAATTATTTTATTTGAAACTGAACAGTCACAATTACCTAAATGACTAAAAATCCCCCAAAGAAGAAGTTACGCTCAGGCGTTCGAGCGTAGAGTAAACTTGAATCGAAGAAAATTGATGCTGAGTTACAGAATATATCAGGGAGTCAAATTTTTTTGCGGTTTCTTAAAACTGAAGGTCGGAGGAATATTTGGCGCCCAAAATCAAAAAAATCAAAGCATGAGAACATTATTAAAAATTCAATTGTTTATTAACTTGTTATAAATAAATAGGTAAATAAATAAATTTATAAATACTGTTTATTTTATTTAAAAATATGAACTTTAATGAACCTCATAAAATTTTCATAACGTTTCGTTAAAAATTGTCCGAGTAATTAATTTTGTAATTAAAAGTGATTAAAATATTTAAACGTACGTATCAATAATACAAATTGAAATTTTGCAAAATCCTTTGAGGGTATGTTTAGTAATGGTATAAGCATTCATTTGATTCATGTTTCGTAAAAATCGACGACCTAGTGGTTTTTGGGGGTGCTCACTTGACGTGTTTTGTCTCAGTGGCAATCTATGAACAATACGTTTGGTGCCGTAACAATAATTATGAGCAATATATAGTTGCAAATGGGATCATCAGGAATACATGTGCAACTAAATGTGGAAGGATTTCATCGCGTTTAGTAAATTTCTTGTCGTACTACACGACAGAAAAAAGTGAGCATAAATTTGTTCCAATTCGAACATAAAGAAAATATCTACTGCTAAATGTGAAAGGGTTCATTGCGATCGGGTAATTCCTTGTCGAGTTACATCACATAATAGGAATATTGCAGTAACAATTGTTATAAGCATATAATAGAGAATAATAAAGATAAAAAAGTTGGTTAAAAAGTCGGTTAAAAAGTTCATAAATTTTTTCCAAATAAGAACATCATAAAATCAGTTGTCATCAAATGCGGAAGGTTCTAAGAAATATTAAGAAATTCATTAATTTTTCCAAATGGGAACATCGCCATCATTAAATGTGGAAAGTTCCATCTCAATCGGCTAATTCGTTGCCGAGTTACATAAAAAATAGGAATTTTGCAATAACAATTATTATAAATATTAAGAAATTCATAAATTTTTCCGAATGGGAACATCATGAAATCAGCCGTCATTAAATGTGGAAAGTTCCATCTCAATCGGCTAATTCGTTGCCGAGTTACATCATATACTAGGAATTTTGCAAAAACGATAGTTATAAACATTAACAAAATTTATAAATTAATGAAAATGTAATCATCCCGAAACCTGACCGGCAGCAAAATGTAAGGGGTTTCATCGATTTCACCGATTTGAAGCCGAACATACGTGAAAAAAATAGTATTTTTTTGCGATAAAAGTTGCATAAAGTGGTAAAAAATGAACCAAAGTCAAATGTATTTTTTGTTATGCGATCAAGTGGCAGTGATACTCTACCAGATGTAAGAAGTTTCAATCCGATTGGTCTATCCGTCTCGGAGTAATAAGCACTACAAAATACAAATTTTCGGTTTTTTTGCAAAAAAGCGGATAAAAAAATGACAAATCGCAAAATGTCTTTATAACGGGACCACCGCAGAGACATGCTCTACAAGATGCAAGAGGTTTCATCTCGATTGGTCCAGCCATCTCGGAGTAATCGGGGAACATACATCCAAAAAAAAATATACATGTCGAATTGAGTAACCTCCTTCTTTTTCGAAGTCGGTTAAAAATAGCAATTATTTCTAGTATTTTTGTTTTTTGTGAAAAGTTTGCTGTACCTGTTTTTCAGAGATGCGGGTGTTAGCGTAACGTCAAGTCCGCACCCCCATCTTCAAAATAAATTTTCTGCCTAACGATAAGGGCAATTCATTTGGGACTAGAGCAACTAATTAGCAATTAATTAGCACCTAATTGTGGTATGTATCCGAATTTGATTTTTTATTGTGGTGGTGCTAGGGTTATACGGATCATTAATTCCACGATTTTTATAATTTTCATTTATGCTATAGAACATGAAAAAATAAAGGACATATTTTTTTATCTGCTGAAAACCGCTTTTAAGGGGTGAAAACCACCCTCAAAATTCACCCCAAGAAAAGTTTTTCTGATATATTTCGGCTTCTAATGAATATTTTGCATTTGAACCAAATGGAAAATGTTTTTTATGAATCGCGTTAGTTAATGGATATTTTTCTGGGTATTGGAGTTGCCACTCCTATTTTTTATTTTGGAAAAACGTTATTTCTCATTGATACGTTCAGTATAAAAAAACAATTTTAGCCCTGAAAGAAATTAGAAAAAAATATTTTTGCATATAAAAAAAATAATTGAGTTGACATATTCCAGGATTTTGCGTACAACCACCCCTACATTTTTTCACTACCCTTTAAGGCGAATATCCACTTACAACAATGAAAAGCATGTTTTTCCCATCAAACATACTGTCCATGCGAGGTGAATATTATTTTCTATCAATTACGAGAGTGCAACCACATTTTCGAGCAAAAGAGAATTATGGGGTAACAAATTTCCACCCCAAAATAACTTTCTTCTGATATATCTCGACTCCTAATGAATATTTTGCTGTGGGGCCAAATGGAAAATGTTTATTATGCAAAAGCGCTTGTTAATAAATGTTATCTGACAATTGGGGATGCAACCCCTATTTTTTATTTTGGAAAAATCTTATTTTTCATTGATATTATAAAAGGTCATTCATTTACTAATAAGATATTAGATCTTTGTTCAAAATTACTTTAGAACAAATCGTAGGGAAGACAAGGGGTCAATTAGAAAGTTTTTGACGAAATAGCTTGCTGTAACTACATTTTGTAGTATACCTGTTTCGTAATAGGCTACAATTGTGACCTGATTATGTAGCTTTAAAATAGCATTATTGTATTTGTTTCATGAATGCTGTCAAAATAGTTAAAAGCTTTTTAGAAATTTTCTAAAAACATTTGAAATGACCCCGAGCCTGAGTCAATAGAAACAGTGCTTGGGGTTGGTTGAAATTTCTGTAAAGAAAAGATAATTGTGCTCAAATTATTAGTTCTATTGTAGGTAGATATTTAAAAAACTAAATAAAATTAGGATATTTATATTTATGATAATCTAAATTACACAGTAGATGAAACAATAGTTTTGGATAATTACACACTATAAAAATAGTTGAAAAGCTTACTTTTCGAGTTGAAAAAACAATACACTAAAATGAAATCGTTTCATGTGCTTTCAGCAATAATTCGCAGTGGGCGACATATTGAGACATGAAAATCGGTCCCTTTTTCCTTGGAGATCCAATCCCTATTCACTAACCGTTGCGGAATTAGTTCATTCGTTTCAAATGACCCGCGTTTCAACTACCCCAGTCTCCCTTATCATGTGCAGGTGCACCTTCATGGTGCATCCAATTGTTCGCACTGGTATTTCATGGTAGCTGTGGAAGAGTGTTTGAGTTAAAACTTTTTCTGTTATTTCTGGCAATAAAATATAAATTCACATTTATTCGATTTCTAAATCTTATGTTAAATCGGAACCGAACACGCTCGAATCTTTTGACAAAATAAACCACACCCGCGGGCTGCTGTCATTGGTTATCGGGGCAGTAAATATTCGATCCAAACTTGCGTGCAGTGGAGATCCGCTTCTATGTTTTTAATTAGTTTCATGTTGTGTCATATTTAAATTTCGCGCGAAAATGTCGGTCGGAAGTGAGCGTTGCCAATGTGAAACGATTTGAAGAAAATGTCGAACGGAAAGCAATGTCAAAATTTCAAACGGTTTGAGCTGACAAAAGATTTATAAGTTGAGTGTATAATATGAACTGTAGCTTAGTTTGGAGTTTGAGTGGTTTTCTCTAAAACCGAAATGTTCTGCAACAAATTGACTCATCATTAAAATTTTGACTTTATTGTTAAAAATCTTTTTCACGAATTTTTTAAGTCTTCCTGCCACACTTCTTCCAGGTACTTAACAGATTCGCGATCGCTGACGTGAATACTGAATACTGAATTCACGTCAGCGGTCGCGAATGTGTTAACATTAGAGTAGTATTCGGAATTACTTGTACACTTCAGCCGATTTTCGAACGCTCCGCCTCTTTCGTTCCCCTTCCGTTTCCATGCGTCCCGCTCGTCAACTAGCTGGCGATTGGTTCTTGCAGAGTCAAGACTGTCTCATATTTGAATTGCTAGGGTTCAACTTTTACAATGAAAATAATTTTACGTTTTTAAATAAAACTTTCGATTTTGTCCAAATTTGAATACGTTCTCTTTATAACATTTATTATGTCTTGAAGACTCGAAAAAGCAAAAGTAGATACACTATGAGTAATACAATTAATTCAATAGAAATATAATAAAGTTTCATAAAGTAGATGAAGTTTACAGTGAAAAGTAATTGAAAAGTAAGCATCCTTATACATAATACTACAAGTATTAATTATAATAAAACAAAACAAAAGAAAGCGAATGAAGGAAAAATGAAGAAGAAGAAAAAGATTAGAATTGACAATTGATAATTTGCTATTATAGTCTTAACCGGTACATAAACGTAATTCAAACGATTTTTCAACATTTCTAAAATTGTGAAGAGTACAGCTGTTTAAAAAAGCCAGCTTTTAAACTTTCTATTTAATTATTAAATAATTGAAATTGTTTATACAAATTGAATTCTTTTATAGTGGGTACAATTTTAAAATCCTGAAAAGATCCTCCTTTCTGAAAAATACGACTTGAATACGACTGAATCCTCCTTCTGAAGTTACGGCAGGTTGGCTTCGCTGACTCAGTAATTCACTGGTTTTACTCTTATCTTCATGGAAGACGCCAATCTGTTGTGGGTGATGACGGTTCGAGGTCGGATTGGGAAAGGACAAATCTGGGTGTTCCGCAGGGATCTGTGCTGGGACCATTACTATTCTCCCTCTACATCAACGATCTGAGGCATATTTTACGTCACTCCCAGCATATCATCTATGCGGATGACACACAGATTTATTTGTCTTGCCTTCCCGACGAGCTGGAAAATGGTATTCTGAGGATATCGCAGGATGCTCAAGCTGTTGCCACTTGGGCAGCTACAAATGGCCTCTCCTTAAACGTCACGAAAACTAAGGCCATCCTTCTAGGTAGTAAACCCTATCTAAGTGCGATTAGTCTCTGTGACCATTCCCAAATTTTAATTAATGATTCGCCAATACCATGGGCGACCGAAATGCGTAATTTGGGCTTGATCTTCTCTTCGTCATTGACATGGAATTCCCATATTTCTTTTGTCTCCAACAAAGTCCATGCAGCTTTGCATGGCCTCAAGTACCGCAAAAGTGCATTGAGTGCTGAACTCAGGGTCAGACTTGTGACGGCGCTCGTTTTTCCTCATATTGATTATTGCTGCCTGGTGTATGGTGACTTATCACATGCGCTCGATCTGAGGCTTCAACGATTGCACAATAAGTGCATTCGATTTATATTCAATATGAGGCGGGACGAGCGTGTGTCGCAGGTTAGACTCTTCCGACTGGGTTGGTTGTCGACCGAGGGTCGCAGAAAGTACTTTCTTGGAAACCTTATCTTCAGAATACTTCTAACTGGACTCCCATCCTATCTTAACTCCGAATTTGAGGACCCTGATCCTGATTTAAGAAGGTCCATCAGAGTGCAGCGCGGCTCCAGGCCACTGGTTGTCCCGTTCGCCAGAAGTGGGTTTTTTGGGAAGTCATTTACCGTATCTGCAATTAATTTCTGGAACTCTCTCCCATCCTCTATCACTGACACTGATTCCACCCCCTTGTTCAAGAAGCTTCTCTATAATCACCTTCTTGAAGAAGAACGAATTGAATGGAGGCGACTAAATGGTGTACAATAACTTAAACAAGTTCCACGTTGCTTTACTTTGCTTGCGCATCCTCGGCTGCTCTTGTTCTTGTTTTTGTTTCTGTTTTTGTTTTTACGTTCTTCTTATTTTGCTGTAACTACCACTTTTATTCGTTATCACTCATGTATATATGTATATAAGTATGTAAATATACATGTACTTCTAAATTGCCCCATGGATTCCCGGGCATAATAAACTAGTTTAAAAAAAAAAGAAAAAAATTGATAGTGTATTCCCATTTGTCATCTTTAATATCTAATTTGTTAAAACTTTGTCTTTCGAAAATTATAAACTCCCAAAAGTTCATTCTGGTTCGTTGTCTAGTTTACGAATTGCAATTTAGAAAAAAATTATCTTTACCATTTCTAAAAATCCATTGAGTGACTTTTAAATTATCAATAAAGACTACAACGTATTCAAATTTAGACAAAATCGAAGATGTTACTTGAAAACGTAAAATTATTTTCATTAGAAAAGTTAAACCTGACGCAATTTGAATGTGGCAAAGCTTTGGACCTGCAATAACAAATCGCTAGCTAGTAGACGAGCGGGACGCACGGGACGGAAGGGAAACGAGGGAGGCGGAGCGATCGAAAATCCGCTGAAGTATACAAGTAATTCCGAGCACTGATTTAGAGGAAGGATAGAATGAGTCTGTATACCACACCCCATGTTATGTCGAATTGCTAAATGAATTACGGATATTAACGGTAAAAGGTATAAACTCAAGGCTTTCGTGGCGTACAACAAAACAAAATAAACATTAGTAATTGATTTCATTACAACAAAGGCCACACATAGTAGCTCCTTAAAATTTCATTAACAAGTTGTCCATATATGTGGCTTGCCTTTGTTGGATAATTTAACGAGAAAGGAAACGTGTACTTAAAAAGACAAAATACAGAGTGTAAGTTTGAAGTTATCAGTATGAGACTTAAAATGAATGCGAGGCAGAGAATCGGCCAAAGAAACAGACAAATAAAGAAATGCAGAATTAAAAATGAGAGAGGAAAGATTCGGACGAAAAATAAAGTAATAAATAGAATCTGCTTAGTTAGAGACGAGAATAGTATAAGGAGATAAACATACGCTCGAGTTTTAAACCTTTTGACAAATCGCGATTGAAAACACTCAACCCTTTCGACAGAATAAACCACGTGCACGTATCTCTGTCTTTGGATGCCGGAGCAGTGAATATTCGCTCCTAGCGTACACGTGGTCGAGATTCAGCATTATGGCTTTAATATCGTATGTTTTGAATTTAATCATATTCAATCGTAGCAAAATGTAATTTGCAACAAATGTGCAAAATGAACGTAAGTGATAGAGCAAAAGGCGCCAAGAGTAAGTAAGTATATACAGTGACATACAGTTTTGCTTGATTTATTTTTAAGCGTAATATAAACACCATCTTAATCTGTCGAAATTCGTAACAGCAATAAACGCTATTTCAAAGCGACAAGTTTGATTGCGATTGTGACGTGAATTTCGATACGTCACTTAACCCATTAACGCCTGAAAGGCCACTCTGCAGACCACTACTTTTGAGCTTACTGTACGGATACACTTGGATTAAAAGAAAAAAAGCAAAACATGGAATTTATAGTTTTTTCAATGTTCTTTCAGATCGTGTCATGGAAAATTTGAAAAAAAATTTTTGAGTACTCTAAAATGGAGTTGAATGGTAAAAAACGTTGAAAAAATTAAACAATTTTTTTTTAATTGAATTTTTCGGCAACTTGCCGTTATGGAATTATCTTGAAACCAGTGTAGATGGGGGACGCGATGTCTGAACTTCAAAAGTATGTATTGACAAATATTTTTCCCTCACCTAGGTGATCGAAAATGGCGTCCAAAGTGAAAAATTATACTCAATATCTGTCGGACACTTTAACTAATAAACTATTAATTTTTCGAAAAAAATGTTAAGAATAAAAAGTGTTTAGAATTTGTCAAGAAATACTTCAGAATTTTTCAGATGTTTTGACGCATTTAAAAAAATTTTTTAACAAAATTTTTATGAATTTACAAGAATTCACAGAAAATTCTAAAACAATTCTAGTGTGTTCTTTTGATGATTCTAAGCTTTTTTTTACAGGTTAATTTTTTTAAAATTTGATAGTTTTTGAGTAAAAAAATCTGCCTCATTCGATACATGTAAATTTTTCTGCCCATTAAGATTTTTTTACTAAAAAACTATCAACTTTCAGAAAGAACTGACAAGTATAAGAAATGCTTAGAATTATCGTAGGAAAACTTTAGAATTTTTTTAGAATTTTCTGTTAATTTTTTAAAATTTATAAAGTGTTAAACAATTTTTTTAAATGCGTCAAAAAAATCTGAAAAAATGCTGGGGTATTCCTTGACAAATTTTAATCACTTTTTATTGTCAACATTTTTTCAAAAAATTAATAGTTTATTAGTTAAAGCGTCCGACAGATATTTTGTGAAATTTCTCACTTTGGACGTCAATTTGGATCACCCAGGTGAGGGAAAAACATTTGTCAATACATTTTTTCAAAGTTCAGACATCGCGTCCCCCATCTGCACTGGTTTCAAGAAGATTCCATAACGGCAAGTTGCCGAAAAATTCACTTTAAAAAAAATTTTTTTTTATTTTTTCAACGTTTTTTACCATTCAACTCCATTTTAGAGTACTCACAAATTTTTTTTCACCATCTGAAAGAGCAATAAAAAAACTATAAATTCCATGTTTTGCTTTTTTTCTTGTAATTGAATTGTATCCGTACGGTAAGCTCAAAAGTAGTGGTCTCAACCCCGATCCTCATCGATTTCGGTTCTGAAACGTTCTACCATGCACAGAAAATTCGGGATTTTATGGGAACTGGACGCCAGGTGCAATGCACCACGTTTTCGAAAAAAAAGAAAAAGGAATCGTCCAACTAGATCAGTATATGGTAGAGGGGAGGATTCGTTATAACATGAAAAAGAAAAGCAGGCGTGTTGAAAACAGTAACAATAAAAATATATATTCAAAAATAATCAAAAGAGAAATAACAAATAAAAATGCGAAAAAAAGAACGATGAGTCGACAAAAATGGAACTCGGGCGCGCTGAGTCCGCTCGGTCTCAGGAAAAAAAGAAACCGCTTACTGTCTGTGTCGACAGACCGAGAACTCGGATTTTGGCTTGTCAGAATTTCCCCATCCTTCGCACCGAGTGATGTCGCCACAGGTGCGATATCCCAATACAAAAATCGATTGAGATCTCTACCACAATTTCGAGAATACAATTTATTGACTGTGCCGGGGCGTAACATACGGATACTTAATTTTATTCTATCTTACCTGCTAAATGGACTTCCAGGTTGGATCGACAGCGAATCATCTGTTCGCGGACATAACCTATCGGTCCGAGTTTTCATTTGTGTTGTGTAAAGTGACGGAAATTTTCGCGACGGAGAAGTGAGATGTAAGACTGTCGCGTAACTTAATGAGAAAAAAAGGTATTTTAAAGGGTTTAAACTCAGGAAACAATTATACTGAACTAAAGATTAAGCATTTTTGTATGTAATAACTTTTTTACTCGAGATTTAAACATAATTTAACAAATATCAAAAGAGAAAATGCAGGCGATGCAGATGTATGCGTTAGTGACCGTCTGATGTATTTAAAACTATCAACTTTTTTCAGAATTCACAAATCGCACTGCATTAATTAACCGTTTAATGATAGCTTTGCGCTAAATTGACTGAAAACCGGTGCTTCTACCCTAAAATCGATTTCTCCTTGCAACGCCAATAATTGTGAAGAAATCGTTAAACTTAATGTTTCTAATTTTCTAATGTCAAGTATTTAGAAGCCCGGTCTTCGTTATATACGTTTATGATTACATAAATCTTGTTTCATATATGTGCCCATAATTATGAAAGTGGTCTAAGTCAAAATTTAAAAAAGATGGGATTTTCAGTTATCTCACATCATTTTATCTTGCAATACATTTTGTTTCTTTATTAATCAAGACTAATAAAACTCCAACTTTTAATGTTGCACAATGTAAAAACATTTTTTATTTAATTTAAAACAAGTCTGTTAAATTTATCAACACGAAAAAATATGACTTAGACCACTTTGATAATTATGGACACATATATTGAAAACAAAAATTTTCTTTAACAACTTTTTTCGAAAGCATTTAGAAGTTATGTCGATTTGCTATTTCTATAATAACCAAAGAGATTATAACTAAATCAAGAATCAATATAATCTGGCCAGATAAAAAAAAAACAAAGGAAAATAAAGAATCATTATTCATCATCGACCAAATAAGGAGTAAACAAATTATAACTAAAGAGATTTATAACTTGTTGACGCGTACTATACGCAATCATAGATATGCATGTGCTACATATAAGAAACTCCGCTCGCATATCAGGCCGCTGTGCGCGTGCAGTTTCTCAATAGTAAGGATAAAATCCTAATTAGGGATAACACAAGTGGTCAACACTACAGCTATAGCCGAAATATGAGTATAAGACTCATTTTGGTACGTCGAATCCACTCAAATTATTTGTAAAATATGACTTCAGCATCGCTTATTAATCAACTACTGTCGTTATTAAGTTCAACAAAGGCTGTATCACTGCTGTCCATCCGATAAATTTATCAATCGAATACAAGCAGCGCGGCATCACATCAATGGTCCAAGCATTTGTCGTGTATGACATCCACTTATCATATTTGACACAAAGATTGTCAGTAAACCGGCAGTGCCTCAAGTATATGCCGTAACCGAAACCTACTCTTTCGTCACTGTTCCCAACACTGAGACATCAATAACAGATTCTCATGAGTACGGGTATCTTTGGCTTTGTTGCTTTTTGACCATTTGCTGTTTCACCAAACGCTATATGACCATTTAGTTAGATGCACCTTTGAAGCCAGTAATCAATCTTTTTATTTTTCCTCGCGCCTTTCGAAGATCGTTGAAAAAACCCTTGTTTTCTGCTCTCGATTAAAAAAGAAGAGATTCGTCAAGAAAAACGTCAACACATTTATTCCCCGCGAAGTAAAGTATCAAGAAATCCTGTATATAGGTTTTTCAGTACATATTGTAGGGTGCAGGCGCAATGTAACCTAGATATCATTCATGGTTTAATCCGCTACTCTTACCTTTAAGATAGTCATATTCCAACTGAGTAGTTCAAATAGAAAACTTTCGAGCAAGTCTCATATTTGAGTCACGTAGCTACGAAAACTGGCAACGTCGCACATAGCGCAGCTCTGTGTGTGTGTGTGTGTGTGTGTGTGTGTGTGTGTGTGTGTGTGTGTGTGTGTGTGTGTGTGTGTGTGTGAGAGAGAGAGAGAGATTGAGAGTGAGAGAGACAGAGATAGACACGAGACGTGACACGGATACCCATCGTCTACATAATATGCGACGTAGCCACGTTTCATTTATGTGAGTAATCATAAGAGAAATTAAAAAGTTTGAGTATTAATATCTTTAATTTGTTAAGTGCCACGCCGTAGGGACCGGCGCTAGAATTTCCGTTCAGGCCTCGCCGGTTATGCCAAATGCAATAGTGTATAGCATTGCGGGTCACGCGGCCTGAATAGGTTGTCTCGTGAATTTAGCGTGGCGCTTAACGTGTTAACCATAGCTGGTCAATCCTTTTCAGATTGTTATATGTTACATATTTCTACACAAATTAGTTTCGCCTAGAGTTTCAGCAGTTTCTTGAATGGTGTTATTTAGCTACAAAACTTTCATCGTAACGACAATATTTCTCGAGGTAGCGCCATTAACACTAGAACTACCACACCAGTCATTTTGACTGGTTTGACAATTCTATTTTATTATTCCTACTTCGTGTTATATTTTTCCTTCGCAATGATGTAATGATTTTTGGAGAGATAGCTAAAGGACTAATATAATGAAGTTTAATTTTGTTTTATTCATTTAAAATAAAAGTCATTTTTTTTTTAAGTAGAGATAGCTACGTCTCATCTGTCGGTAGTTCTAGTGTTAAGCGTATGCTAAACATATCGAAAAGTAGTACTTTGACTGAACATAACACAGAAACTATGCGGTAAAATGCACTGAAAATTTGCAAAAGTATCTGTCAGGTGCTTAATAATTTTGCTGAAAGTTTCGTGATTATCTTGAATAGTGTTCATTTAGATGATAATTATTTTAACTCGTTGAAGGCCACGTCAAATTTATGTAACTCCCTATTCGTGCCGCGTGGATCGCAGTGGCATACACTATTGCATTTGTCATAACCGGCATGGCCTGAACGGAGTGATTATATGGCATTTAGAATGTTTACGAATATTCGACAATAGTTTTGGTGATATGGTACATAAGAAATTCTTTTATTTTACATTATTTACGATTCCTTTAATAAACATTGACCAATAATATGGATTTTCGTCAAGCTAAGAAATATATGGACTACCGTCATAGATAAATCACAGTTATTTTGTACTTCAATTGTGATCAAGATTTTAGGACTAGTAAGACTACCTTATCATTAAAAAGAGTTTTTTTTAACTAATCGCTGAAGATAAAGAAAACGGCAACATTCCGCAGAGAACAATTTGATTGAATGCCCCAATAATTCTATAAAAGACTTGTATTTGCCTTCTGCAAATGCTACCTTGAGAGCTCACCACTCAGGACTGTAAGTACAAAAAAATTGAAGCAATAAAACCATAGTGTGTTGCAGATTAATAAAAAAAGCTCATGAAGTTTCTCGTGTATGAAAAATATTGAGAACCCATCGACAGTCGAAATTGATATTGTTCTGCTTAAGACTGACTTATACACTACTTTACCAATTCTATTCATTACGTCACAAATAAAGACGGTATCTTTTTTTCAAACAAAAATAAGATTGTATACAGAAATCTGTAAACCTTTGAGAAATCACGATTGAAATCTAGGATTAGGTAGAAAATTACAAAATTGTTCCCTACTTTTAAGGGGGGCAATACATGTAGACAGTGAGAAAATAAAACACCCCAAACCAAGCGAGAAAATAGTCAATTTTTATCATTTTTTTAAGGAACAAAACGTTTTAAATTTGTGAAACTTTAGGTACACTTTATTGCATAATTAAACTGTTTAACCCATTAACGCCGGCAGTGCGCGTTCTCACACACACATCTTTAAGCATATCTCACTTATTAAATACGATGGCCAATTTTTTGAAAAGTGCATATTCCGGTATTTTGAAGTGTGCTCTTTCCGAATCTGGCATCAAAAAATTAAAAATTTTGATTTTCAATATAATTTTTAAGGTTTTCTTCAAAAAAACACGATTTTTCCACAAATGTTGTTTTTAAATTCATGATTTTGAATATGATTCACCTTAGGTACACAGATAAAACCTTTTAGGATCGTGCACTAAATTCCTAATCTTTAAATTTACGCAGTTGAAAAAATTTTTTTTCATGCAGCAAATTAAATATGGCGGCCGATGTACGCAAAAACGTTGTAACACCTAGAAATTTGACCTGTTTTCTGATTTAGATCAGTTTTTGAGTTGAAATAGTTTATGTTTTATCTAGTTAGATGGAGTTCTATTATAAATAAATGTTTACAACTAATAACAATGACCCGAAACAAAATGGCGCCGAAATACTGAAAAAAATCACCAAAAATGTTGCAAGTAACACTAGGGAAGTGTCATACGGCGATTTTCCTGAAACTTGGCATACAAGTAGTACATGGAAAAATATTGGACACGTATCTTTTTTATATCGGCCCGGTTGCCGTTTGAAGGGTAGAAATCACCCCTATCGATTTTGGGGATAGTTTCAACTATTTTACGAATTATTTTTCGTATTTTTGCGAAATCGGATACCTAAGGGGTTTTGGGGTCGCTAATAAAGAATCTGAAGTGCGTTTTTAAGAATTCAAAAGGGCGCATCCAATATGGCGGGTGCATTTTGTTAAAAGTTCTACACTCTGTCAAAAAGTGCAAAAATTGCAAACATAGTAAGAAATGAGCATTATTTTGAGGCGAATTTGTAGCAAAAAGGTCCTAATCGCAAACTACCCTTCACCGTTACGAAACATCGAAAACCATCCCTAAGAATAGTGATACATCTAAAAATCAATCCCTCCTTAGCGTTACCCAGGATGAACGACGTGGAGGTGATAGGGTTCTAATCCCATTGGGGTGCTTTTAGAACGTGAGTCCCCTTGCCTCTCACGAATGGGGTGCTTTTTAAACGTGATTCCCCTTGCCTCTCACGAATGTAGTTATACACAGAGCACATTTAATTATTGCAATATTATTGCTGAGTTCACATGTGCCATTGCAGTTTTTGAAACAGAATCCTACAGGGGTTTCACGTTCAAAGAGCACCTCATTCGTGAGAGGTAAGGGGACTCACGTTCAAAAAGCACCCGATTCGTGAGAGGCAAGGGGACTCACGTTCTAAAAGCACCCCATTCGTGAGAGGCAAGAGGACTCATGTTCAAAATCACCCCAATGGGATTAGAACCCTATCACGTCCACGTCGTTCATCCTGGGTAACGCTAAGGAGGGTTTGATTTTTAGATGTATCACTACTCTTAGGGATGGTTTTCGATGTTTCGTAAATGTGAGGGGTAGTTTGCGATTAGGAACTTTTTGCTACAAATTCGTCTCAAAATAATGCTCATTTCTTACTATGTTTGCAATTTTCGCACTTTTTGGCAGGGTGTAGAACTTTTAAGAAAATGCACCCGCCATATTGGATGCGCCATTTTGAATTCTTCAAAACGGACTTCAGATTCGTTATCAGCAACCCCAAAAACCCTTAGGTATCCGATTTCGCAAAAATACAAAAAATAGTTCGTAAAATAGTTGAAACTATCCCCAAAATCGATAGGGGTGATTTCTATCCTTCAAACGGCAACCGGGCCGATATAAAAAAGATACGTGTCCAATATTTTTCCATGTACTACTTGTATGCCAAGTTTCAGGAAAATCGCCGTATGACACTTCCCTAGTGTTACTTGCAACATTTTTTGCGATTTTTTTCAGTATTTCGGCGCCATTTTGTTTCGGGTCATTGTTATTAGTTATAAACATTTATTTATAATAGAACTCCATCTAACTAGATAAAATATAAACTATTTCAACTCAAAAACTGATCTAAATCAGAAAACAGGTCAAATTTCTAGGTGTTACAACGTTTTTGCGTACATCGGCCGCCATATTTAATTTGTTGCATGAAAACAAAATTTTTCAACTGCGTAAATTTAAAGATTAGGAATTTAGTGCACGATCCTAAAAGGTTTTATCTGTGTACCTAAGGTGAATCATATTCAAAATCATGAATTTAAAATAAACATTTGTGGAAAAATCGTGTTTTTTTGAAGAAAACATTAAAAATTATATTGAAAATCAAAATGTTTCATTTTTTTGATGCCAGATTCTGAAAGAGCACACTTCAAAATACCCGAATATGCACTTTTCAGAAAATTGGCCATCGTATTTAATAAGCGAGATATGCTTAAAGATGGAGAACGTGCACTGATGGCGTTAATGGGTTAAATAAATTTTTTTCATTCAGGAATATTGTTAAATGACAATGTTCTGTCGCGATCTTCCAGGAAAGTTTTGGCGGCAGTTACTCGTTTGTGGGAATCCCAACGTCTTTAATATTCATGTTAAAAGTATGAATAAGAAATTTTTAGTATTTTAACATCCAGATGCTGAACTTATACCTAAGAAACATTTAACCCTTTGACTGCGGCTTACTCTTGCACGAAACCATCAATATATGCGGCAATATTCAGATGTCAGTCATTAAGGGCATATGTATGCGCCTTTCGTATATATTCATGAACTTGTCAAAGCGCATATATACGCCTTTAGCAGTCAAAGGGTTAAAAAATTGAAAATTACGAAAGTGGAATACTTCAGAAAAAAACTGCAATTTTACGTAAAATTTTTTTCTTTTTGGCAATAAAAAAGCAGCTTCGTAAAGCGATTTTCATAAACAAGTAGGTATAAGTTCAAGGTAATATTGTTATTAAGCTGTGTGTACAATTTTAGCACGATCGGTGGATTCGTCTTAAAGTTATGTTTCCCACAATCTTAAAGAATGTAGTTTTCCGCAAAACGTTTTTAACACTAAACCTACCGTGACGTCACCTAGTGACGTCATATACGTATATTTTAAATGGGCAGCGGGTCATTTGACCCGCTCACGGTAGCTTTAGTGTTAAAGTTCCGAACTACGAAAACTCAATCACTTTAGTAACTTACCGGCTGATTAGCGATTTCAGGGACACACCGAATTTCAGTTTAAAACTTTACTACCTTCTTGTTGAGATGTTAAACTATCATTTTATGAGAAAAATTTGATTTTTTGAAGCTGCTACATGTATTTCCTCCCTTAAGTTGGAAATGGAAGTTGTAGCTTTACGAAGAAAGCTGGTAGTTTTCTTGTGATTGTTTCGGAACTACTTCAAAAGTAGTAGTTCCTCACACAGGATCTCAACTTGCACTTAAATAAAGATGTATAGTTTATTTTTAAATTAGCAAATATTGTGTATTTATCGGATATATATGCACCATCAAATATGGTGAGAGACTACTTTATGCTTTCATTTCTAACATATAGCAAAAACGTAAAAAAATAATGAGATGAGTCTAGAATTGAAAGAGTTCTGATTTCAGGTAAAAGTTGTCTCCAAGTGCAATGTATGGATTATAAAATATTTAGAGTTTGTATTGCAGTGATGGAACTTTCCGAAATAATAAAAGGGAAAGGATTTCTAAGACCTTAAAATAGTACATGTGCAAAGTATAAATTTATTGTAACAACCTGAGATTACAAAAATTCTTAAAGATTGATGTCAAACTCAGAAATGTTTAAAAATATACAAATATATGTATAAATGTTTTCATAACAGCGGTCACAGCTCGCACTACAATTTTTCTTACAAAGAAGACTGTTATATTTCTTAACAATTATTGTGTATTTGTTTATTTATCAATTTTATCTACTACGTATCTTTTTATTTTTTCTAAATGAAGTCCAACTACGTCTTGAACCGTCTTTTCAGGAAGACAGGAGACGTCCTCGAAGTATTTCAAGATACTAAAAGTGGAAAATAGTATGGAGCCATTGCATAAGAAGATGAAGATGGAAAGAAAAGTAAGGTCCTGGACAGCGAAGCCAATTTTGTCGGAGGAATATACGAGCGCTCCGAAATTTGAAAAAGTTTACATCGGAAATTTGAAAAATCGCCAAGATATTTCAAAAGTAATAACACAACTTAGTTCGATTCTTCCCGGATTTCGACACCTAAAACGCTGCTTTGTAAATAAAATTCTATTGTCTCCAGTGGAAGCTGATATATTTCATTCCATAGAAGATGTTAAATCTTTTTTAGTGGAAAAAAACTTTGATATTTCTCTGTTTGAAAGTTTCGATATTGTAAGTGTTCCATCTGAAGTACCAAAGACAAAAGATCAAGCCCTAATCGCGAGACAATCATGGCCTGTAAATTTTCATCCCGATCTAAGAATTGAAGCTCTGTTGAATGGTTCTTTTTTGAAAAACGAGGATCTAGATATGATAGAACAATATACGAAAGTTGTCATCGAAGCTGCCAAAACTGTAGATGTGAGCAATGACGATTGTAGCGATAGCGCGGTTATAGTAAATCCGAAAGACCGAAAGATTTTAGCAATAGCTACATGTAGAATCAATGAACATCCGTTATGGCACTCTGCTATGTTAGCTATTGATTTGGTAGCAGCGCTACAGGGAGGTGGTGCTTGGAGTCTCCAAGATGCAATCAAGATGAAACCTTCCGACGAATCTCTTATACAATTATCGAATAGTGATCAAAATGTATTGGGCAAGAGGAAACAATCATTCGAAGAAGAAGCTCCTCTTTATTACCCACCAAGTTTATCGACAATCGCTTTGCCGTACATGAACTTGCCAACGGAAATTTCCGAAGGAGAAGAATCTGGCCCATACCTCTGTACTGGCAATTGGATTTTCTTGTTGAAAGAACCTTGTCCGTTGTGTGCAATGGCCTTATTGCACTCAAGGGTGGCAAGGATATTTTATGCGTTGCCAAATAAAAACTTTGGTGTTCTTGGAAGTAAAGCAATTTTACACTCGGTACCTGGCTTAAATCATAGATATTACGTTTGGAGTGTCTCAACAAACTGTGAAGATTTCAACGAAGATCTTTTCAAAAGTACGACTTGAGGTAGTAGGTATACCAATCGATTGACTATTCTGTTTTACTGTAACTGATCGGCGGGACATGCCATAAATATGTAACAACGACAATTACTGTCAAATAGCAAGATAATGATTTGTGTGACATCAATATTGCACGTGATGCTGTTTATGACTGAAGTTGCAAAAACCGTAACTAATTCAAGTTTTTCACTGCAAATTAAACGATTTTGTTTTTGGTCAATAAACTTTAAAATTTTTCTTTATGGTATTTTAAAGAGTTGACAATGAGTTATTCAATTTTATTATTACTGGTTTATTAATTCATAAGGGTAGACCAATTTCAATTTAACTATATTTTAAATCTTCGCCAGTTTATTTATAGTTTAAGAAACTTTCGTGATTATGTACCACAAGGTCATTTTTATATGGCAACAACTTTTAAAAAAAAAAATATATATACAGAAATACCTAACAAGTTACATTTTTTACTATGTTTTTTCACTAACGGCTTCTAAAGGGTCTAATTGAATGGACTATTTAGAACGGGTCCTTAACGAATTTCAACTTTATATAGCCAAATGTTTTACACTCTGAAGCAGTCATGGCAAATCTACATCACACGTCTTAGAGAAGACATGTTTTTGACATTCCGAGCTAAACGGTTCACCGTCACTGACCTCACCTGATCATTTAAAACTTAATTTTTGTCGCAGGTATATATATTTTTGTAACCAGTGGTCTAAGTGTTAAAATCGTCTATAGTTTCATACAGATGTCTTAGATTATATATGGTGCAGAAAAGTCGAGACAAGTTCATGTATGAAAAAGGATCTCTGTTCAAAAAGCATTTTGAAAATCTTCAGCCAGACAAAGTAGTTAATCCGATAACAATAGAGAAGTTCAAATTTTCCATTATATCCATATGAATTTTGAAAAACTTCGGCCAAATAAAATTGTGAAATCCGATAACATTAGACAAGCTCGTTTTTTCCATTATATTAATACGAAGTAATTACAAAATGAAAAGAATTTTTTCTGTTTACGTGATTAGAACTGGTATTGAACTTGTCGGGCCCCAAACCCAAACGATAAGCAATAAATATCTTACAATTTAATTTATTTTTACCGCATTATGAATTAGTAAAGATCAGATTAAATAATAATAATAATATGAATAATTATACAACGTATTCAAACATCTGAATTGTTCGGGGCCCAACAAGTTCAATACCGGTTCTAATCACGTAAACAGAAAAAATTCTTTTCATTTTGTAATTACTTCGTATTGACATAATGGAAAAAACGAGTTTGTCTAATGTTATCGGATTTCACAACTTTATTTGGCCGAAGTTTTTCAAAATTCATATGGATATAATGGAAAATTTGAACTTGTCTATTGTTATCGGATTTAACTACTTTGTCTGGCTGAAGATTTTCAAAATGCTTTTTGTACAGAGATCCCTTTTCACATACGAACTTGTCCCGACTTTTTTGCACCGGAGGTGTTTTTTAGGGCGATTTGTCTCCTTTTTGCAAATATTATTATTATTAATGGCTTTATATCTCGAGATAATATAAAACAATACATAACGTGCGTCGGTAAGGTAAATTTTCGTCTTTTGAATATTCGGGAAAACAAAACACAGATTACTGATGCGGACAGAATTCTTTTGAGTGCATCTGTCGTGTGTGTATACAGAGAACTCATACCAATGCCGCGGACAGAATTCGTTTGAGTGTGTACGTAGATTGAAGCTGTGTATATACACAACGTGTATATACACAGGTACACGTTAGCGCTCGCTCCCATTTCATACATGAACTTGTCTCGAGACACTACCGTATCTCTTGGTATTCTTCTTTATATATTCTTATTCGTTGAATCATGGTTGTAAAAACTAAACCTTACACTTTACTATTTTCAAAAAAGAACAGATTTTAAACACAACAAACATCTCTCGAAATGGAAAGGGTTAAAACTCGTTATCTTTTTTTCAAATTTTAAACTTTTTTTGGCATAATATTATAGAAAAAAGTGGGAACAGTTGAAACGTGGATCATTTGAAAAAAATTAACTAATTCCAAGACGGTTAGTGTATAGAGATTGGAACTCGAAGGGAAAAGTTACCACTCGCTTGTCCCAATATGTCGCCTACTGCCTGTTGCCACTGAGAGCACTTGAAACGTTTACCTTTTAGTGCATTGTTTTTCCAATACAAAATGTAAGTTTTTTAGGTTTTCTTATATTGTGAATTAATCCAAAACTATCTTTCCTTCTGTCTAATTGAAATTATCATAATTATGAATATCTTCATTTTGTTTAGTTTTCTTAAATATCTACCTTTAAGTAAGACCAATAAATTTCAACATAATAATCTTTCATTTATAGTCGTTTCAACTAACCCCGAGCACTGTATCTATTGACCCAGGCTCGGGGACATTTCAAGCTTTTCTCGAAAATTTCTAAGAAGCTTTTAATTATTTCGACAGAATTCCTGAAGCACAATCAATAACGCTGTTTTAAAGGTACATAATTAGGCTACAATTAGAGCCTATTACGAAACAAGTATGGTATAAAATCAAGTAAGAGTAAGCTATTATGTCGAGAACGTTTTAATTGACCCTAGTCTCCCCTACTATTACCTTTTCTATCATTATGCTCTTTCTATTTATCACTTGGCATTTGTTGAAATATTTTAATGTTCTATTTTTCCTTTTACGTAATTTCCATTTACTAATTTCTTTAACATCAACAGGGCCTTTAAAGGCGTTATCCGCTCCATTGCTATTTTTTTTGTACTTTTCTTTTCTTTTGTTTGTTAAAGATTTTCATATCAAGGGGTATACCAGTGTGACGGCCGAGAATTTAGGTGTATTTTAGGAATTTTTTGTAAGAAAAGTATTCCATGGAATGTTTTCAAACTTTATGGATGTATTTGTCAATATGTGAACTGTATAAAATAATTTTTTGGAACAGAAATAAGTGACGGTGACCAAGTTAAGCGCAATCCCGCGAGACGCCAAAAAGAAAGTACCCCAAATGCTGCCATCCCACAGGTCGCTAGGGTGTCTGAAATTAAAAAAGAAAAAGGCGCTTTTAAACTAGAAGAAATTCCCCATACGACCCACTAAAATATCCGAGAAATTTTGAAAATTGACAAAATGGCGGAGTTTTTAAAAAATGTCACGATTTTTCCTTTAAAAAATCGTCGTTTTTTTGCTGCCAAAATAACAATTTTCATCCGATCAAAAATATCCTAGTGGGTCGTATAATAAAACATGTCCAGAACACTCAGTTGAGATATGAAATCAATTGGATAAGTGGTCTTTGAGTTACAGTGGCAGCAAATTTGAAAAATGGTGTTTCGAGAAAAACGCGTTTAAAGTTTTAAGTCTCGATTTCTTGATGATAAAATAATATTTACGTATAAAATCCTAGTCAGCTATTCCTCCCCCATACAATGGACCCTCCTCTTGCTCGAAAAACAGTTGTTTTTCCGTTGAAGCTCTTCGGCGAGCTGATCTAGCCTCTTTTGAAGCCGCCTGATGTCGAACGTCCGCATGGTAGAGCCGATGTGCATCACAATCCGCGACATATTCGTAGGCAATATGACCAATTGTGACTTTCATCACCCGTAGCATTTTCAAGATGGATTGAAATCCATCGTTGAAAATTGGCACAGCCAAAAAATTGGCCACTTTAATAGTTTTTAAGCCATTATGAAAATGTTTCGGAGCTAAATGCCACAGCAATCCATTGTAGCTCTCATTATTATTCTGTGTGTTCCCTCCTTTGCATCTGTTTAGCAATTCTCTACTACTGAAATCTTTGCAAATCGGTTCCAACGCCTGTGCAACCTGTGGGTCTAGAGGAAGATAGTCGTGCTTGAATTGAGTCGTATCTATACCTTCAGCCTTCGCACGGCGATATGAGCACCAGCTCTCAGCGCCTGCAGGGCAGTTTTCATGCTTCGAGTTATTGTCCCTCGAGCATAAATGGTAAAATGTAGCCTAAATTTCCTTGTACAAGTCCATAGTATTTCTGAAGTTAGTTGATCACTTTTACTGTTAGTTTCAGTGTATCCTTACTCTTCCTTCCTAAACCCTTCGTTTGTTTCGTTAGATTTCGGCATCGCGTTCCCATTCGTTTGTTACATGTAAGTAGCACTCTAATTTTTGTACTTCTATGTCATATGGTTTTAAATTCAATATGCCTTTGTATGTGGCACTATCACCATCGCCAATATAGCGCGCATATTTTACTCCATATTCATCGACCGAGCGAGTAAACATTTCTTTCACGCTATCAACCTCCATTTTCGCGGCTGATCCTTCATGATTTATTTCGCAATTGTCATGCCCTTCGAGCCACTCTTCGTATTCTTCAGGATTGGTCTCTTTTTTGTTTTCGCATGATTCACAACTCTTACAGTACATACGTTGATTTTACAACTGAATCAATAATTTTATTCGAATATTTACCTGCAAGAGTTGTAACACCAAAACGCGAAGTATGGCCGCGTTTTTTTCATGTGCCATCTCCGGAAACTGTTAAATTTGTGTCGGAACCTTCTTCTTGTAACGTTTTAGCCCTCTCTTCATTCGCGGCGGTTTTTACACTCCATTTATAAATGCTTTCAGCTGCTTGGATTATGTTTTCGAAGCATCCAGCGAAAGTATTGTTGTGGAATTTTTTAGCGAGATTCATTAATCCGCAAAATAGATTCAGTCCATTCAAAACGATACCTAAAAGTCGCATCACAAACACTATACGGCGATTTATTTCATACGCATTACCAATCATTGGTCCAGAATTCACATATCAAACACCGCACTCACATGTCATAGCAATCTTGAATCCTAAACCCCGTGAATTTGCTTCATTGAACTTAACGTCTTTTTTGCAGTTCTTGCACTGAACTAAATTACTAATAGCAGTGAAAACAGCAACAAACTGAATAATACGGTATGAATGACAATTATCAATTATAATTTCATCTTCTCCGGTTCGCAAAAGTTTTCAGCGGCAGTACTAGTACTTGCGGTAGACTGCTCGCACGTACATCGATTTGCCGAGAATTTCATCTTTTTATTTCTCGATTTATGGGACGGATTATCGTGAGAGCCTTTTGCTTTCGAATACAAATCTTTTTGACTCATTTTTGCTTCGATATTCGCTCTGTTGTTCGACTGGTACAAGTACACTAAACAGACCTTACGAGTACATTGAACGGTTTCGAAAAGTCTCTGAACGATAAGGGTACCCTCTAACGGTTTTTCATGCATATTTGTACATGCATATTTCTACGACTACAATGTCACACTATATTAACAAACCTTTATTGCTGTAGGATTTATGCTGAAAGACTTACGCTAACAATAGTACTAACATAAGTATCTGCGCTAGCGCCTAGGCGGTCAGCGCGTTTCTTATCTGCGAGTGGTTGCCTTTAGAAAGCTGCCACTCGAAAACTTGTTGAGATCGGACCTTGAAATTTGAATATGATATACTTGAAAGTACAAACTTTCGAAAAATGCAAGACAAAAATCGATTTTTTTAAAAGTGTCACAAAGGTATACCCCCTTAAGATTCTGAGTTGTGTGATTTTTATACTTTTCTTAAAGTTCAATGTCCATATTCTCGCTCTAATTTTAATTCAGTCCATTTTCAGTTTCTCTAATGTTTTATATTCTGAGGAGGATGTCGTCCACATAGGTAAAGGATTACAACATTTTCTACTCCTATTTCTTTTGTCTAATTTATTTTTAACTTCTACCCCGTGTATGATATAAGTAATATAAATAATACTGGAATGAGAGAGACACCCGTCTCACATATTTTATGTCTAAAACTTTAACAGCAGTTGTGGTCTCTCTTCTTTTATCTGATAGATTTATCTTGTTTTTTCGATTAGTTACCACCGCCTTCCTCTCATCTGTCTTATCCCCATCTTTTTTTTCTATAAAGAGTGACCGCAAAAACAAGCCTGAATTTGTCTATTTGTGCACCCTCGAATTCGACCTTGCAATCTTTACTAAAAATTAATTTACCATAAGGCATTGATCCTCTTAAAGCTTTAGGGTTGTTCTGACTTTTTGTCTTTGGAGATTTACAGGTTCAAATTTCTAACTTTGCTCTATCTGTAGATAGATTGTCTGAATTTTTGCAGGTAAATCATTACAAATTTATGACTAATAGCGAAAAGTGTTTCAGATAAAGGTTAACCACTTAACAGTCGGATTTTACCACTTAACAGGGGTTTTGCCCGAGTGCAGTTCGGGCAAAACTGTCAAGTGGTTAAAGGCCTTTAAATTATCTATTTTTCCTCTGATTGACTTTGATTTTAATTTTCAAGGTGAAAGAAAAGTCACCATTAATCATTTATCAATTAGATCCTTAACTTTTGTCTTAAACATTTTTCACTATCAGTTATAGATTAAGAATAATCCCCTTGAAAAGGCTCAAATAATATAGTCACAAGTAGGTAAAGAGAAATTTGATCCCACATATCTCGAAAAAAAAATTAAGACCAATCTGAAACTTCCAGACGACTAATATCTTACAATAAACTAACTTTAAGCATAGAGTGGAAGTCCGAATTTGAGAGCGCAAAAATGGGCGAATTTTCCGGTCGTTCTTTATAAAATACGGTCTTCTAATAATTGAAGAAAGCATGCTCGCTCTCTCTCTCTGTCTCTCTCTGTCTCACTAAAGCTTGATTGTCTTATAGAATTTGTCTCCAGCTTGAGGATAATTACTGTATCAACTGTTGGTGAGATTCCATTCAAGCTTGATGCAATTGACCATTCGCTCTAACACTGTTTCTACCAAAGATGTGAAAAGACACGTTTTAGAATTTTAAATTAGAATGATTTTCGAGTTTTAATATAATCTTTTTTTGAAATCCACAAACGGGAGGTGCTCAGTAGAGCAATTATGCGTCTGTAAAAAATATCTTATTAGTTAAGAAAATCGATTTTAATTATAATTCTACATTTTCTTTTGGATTTTCTATTACGTATAGTTAGTGCCGTAGAAATAGTGTTAAGGTTGTATATTCGTTGTGCCAAAATTGAAAAAATGCTTTCAAACCTATAGAGAACATGCTTTTATGTATCCTAAACCCATTCTCCAAAGATGAACTCATTGTCTGACTCGATTCAAAGTTGCAAATGCTTAGCTAATAAGAAAAATGAATCTAAAGCTAATCAGAAACCGACTGTCAACTTCTTATGTCCCAACATCGCAGTGACAATATTGCCAAAATGATATCAAACACTCTACTGTCGGCAATGTTGCTGGTATAATGTTGAATCAAAGTGAGCGGAAGTTGAATCAAAGAATATTTTCATAGTGTTTGATAGAAAAATATTTCCATCATTGTAGTAGATGTAGAGCAAGCAGTAGATATCAGAATCTAGCAGACAAAGGCTGCTAATGTTAAGTCGGTAATGAAACTATCAATGTTAACCTGATTGCATTTACCAATGTCGACTCAACTCTCATTGCCATTGCTAGATGAAATATATAATTTCGGTATTTTTTGACAATATTTGCCAATGTTGTGCCAGCATTGTACTGTCGGCAACGACGTTAATACATCGCTATCCCGATTCTAAATTGTTACTTGCATATCTTTCACTTATTTTACTGTATTGAACTTTAGCAGGAATAGAGAAATTTAAGAAATAACCATTTATTCAGTACGATTTTGTTTCCGTTATCTTAACTTTTTTTGAAGAACTGTACGCGTTCTAAAGGTTAAGCATATAGGGAGGGGTGTATCCACCTTGAGGGGGGCTTATTTAAAAGGGAATAATTTTTGCTGTGCAAGATAATTGAATATTGTTAATTAGTTGTCATACCTCGTAAATATGGCGGTGAAAATTAAATAAAAAAGTACCCAGTCCGTTCTTAAGGGGGTACATTACAGTGAGCGCGCGGTACGAGGGTGTATTTCTAATAATTTTTTTCGAGCAAATTATTTTTTTTTCTATTGTTACTTGTATTCAATATATGTATAAACAAGACTCTACATAAATTTTTGGATCCCAATCTGCCTAATAGTTTGCGGTGTACGCCGCTTTCAAATAGACGCTTCGATTTGGTGGTTGACAGGAAATAAGCCATACGGTTCATCCGAAAAATAAAAAATACCCTTATAAACTAGACATATAGATTTATAACTCTACGGGACGAAATTTCGATATCTAAAAAAAAATGGCGGACCAGCGAATTTTATCACAGGAAATTTTCATCGTTTATGAAAAATAAAAAATAGAAGGGGGCCCTTTATCAAAAAAGTCTCTCCGTGGTGACTTAGAGACTGGATTTTCAAACATTTTAAGATTTTGTACATGCAAATCGAATGAATAGTTTTTTAAAAATGCTGTCAACGAGGTTGAAAAACAGTTTCGAGAAAAACGCGATCAAAGTTTTGCTGAGAAAGTATAATAATACGACTTAGAAACTAAATTGTATACTGTATCTCCGTCAATTTTACGAATTTCTTTACAAAATTTGGTGAGAGTATTCTTAACAAATGCATGTTTCAAAAAATGGAAGAAATAAAAATGAAAAATAAAAGTTTACTGTGATGTACCCCCTTAACCCTTAGAGGGCCGGGATAACGCCATAGGGCGTAATGGCTGACTTGCCAACATCCTACCTTTGTTTGGTGCTAAGTTGCGAAGCTCATATTACTTTTCAATAGAAATAAGAACATTTAAAATTTTTGGAATCCCGTCCCTTAAAGGGTTAAAAGGTTAAGTCAGAAAAGTTGGCTATTGAAATTACAAGAGTGTTAAAGATGTTGCCACCTCACTGCTAATCCACCTTAAGTCATCATTGCTAGTATCATCAATGGCCGAAAATCAGTTTTACAATCATAAAATTTTATCTTTTGTCGATGGTTGTGCCGTTTAGCGAGTACCATCGTTTGCGGAGCTGAGCAACCTCCAAAAGACTCGCTTTTTTGGTTCCTTATAGCTAAAAACTCGAGTTGATACACCAGTGCCACATCTAATGCGTTTTAAAACTATACGGATGCCTAATTCGTGAACATATTGCAAAGATCAGTTTTTTGCTTTATTCTGATCCTCCAAGAGCCTATAGTACCCAAACAGCTGTTTTGCAGATAGTTAAGAATACCAGGCTACAGGAATAATCCTACTAGATAAATGTTAGCTGTATAGATGTTTAGTCGATTCCAGAACCTAGTAATGGCAATGTAATCTAGTAGGATTTCTTTGATCTATTAATATTAAGAAGGCTAGGTGCTCTTTAGCAACTCGCTATGCATTATCCCCAACGAAAACTGTTCTTTCTACACTATACAAAATTATGACTATATCGCCATTTGTTTCCTATTGAAACAAGTCTTTTTGAATACAGCAGATTTTTAATACTTATTTATCTGTAAAATAAGCAAAATTATTGACGAAGTCATCTGTAAAGACTTTTTGTACAAAGCACGACATTTTGCAGCAGTTTTTATACATCGCAAAAAAAAATGTCCCATCCACATCGTCACTGATACGTATATTTTTCGCGTATCTTGCATTTTTATTTCACCGTAAGTAAGGTGTTATTAAATTCCTCCAGTTTGGCATATTGTTGGGTGACTTCGAACTTGTTCATGTGATATTATAATTCTTTTTCGAGATTTCAGTTTGACCCAACAGTGCGCCCACAATATTATTTATACGTTTGTCGGTTACTCAATTAGTAAGGGAACTATGACATTTATTACGTTATGATTTATTACGATTTGAAATAATCTAATTGAATAACATAGATTAATGATAATATAAAACGCTCCCAATTTAACGATTGTAATATTATTGAATGGGTGTCGGTGGATCGGTGATATAATAAATAATTATACAGATTGGTTTGAATTTTTAAAACACTTTAATTAGCCCTTCGAGAACACACCTCTTTTTTCAAGCATGGAGAACACTCTGGGTCAATCTGACCCGATGCTAACTATAAGAGTCCGCCATTTTAAAACGACAAGTTTTATTAGCTTGAAAAAATTCCTACGTATACTTGAAACACAGATAAATCATGTCATATAATTTTAAAGTGTCATTAATATTATTTACATATCGAAAAAAATTCTCGAAAAAAAATTTTTTTTTTAAATTGAAATTTACAAAAAGAAATGTGGAATTTTTTTATTGAATATTTTTAGCAACCCTCCAATTTTCAAAATTCCTTTACGTTATTCTTAATCGAAATTGAGGTACGGGTCAAATTGACCCAGAGTGTTCTCGAAGAGTTAGTTCAATGTTGTAATAAAGATACAAAAGAAGAATACAGGATCGTAGTTCTCCCTTCCTTTTTAAAACATTGCTGCCTCGACATCGATACCATCGGCACAGTCGATGTTACGGATATGGTTGGCAATCAACATAATCGCCAAATATGGATTAGAATAAAAAATACTTCGCTATAATTAATGTTTAATTGAGCATTATTTTAACAAATATACGGGGTGATTCAGAATGTTTGCTACGCCTTTTACAGGCATATTATTCGTGGAAAAATAAGGGACACATATTTTTATATATTGTCCTACGATAAGTAGTTTACGAGATAATTGATGTTAAAGTTGACCAATAATAGGACAGTTCTAACAAAGAAACTACCTGAGGTGTACCTCATCGATTTTGATGAAATTTTGGTATGTTATAGTTTGTGAAAAAATAATCGACACACATTTTTTCATTTCGGCGGTCAAAGACTTTTAAGGGGTGAAAACCACCTTCAAATTTGACCCCAAAAAACGCTTTTCTGATATAGTATCTCGGCTCCTAATGAATATTTCGGGATAGGAGAAAATGAAAAATGTTTCTTGCGAAAAACGCTAGTTAATGAAAAACGTTATTTTTCATTGATATATCCTGTAAAAAATCAATTTTAGCCTTAAAAAATTAGAAAAAAATATTTTTGTAAATAAAATAAAATTATTAAGTTGACATATTTCAGGATTTTGCAAAAAATCACCCCTACATTCCTTCACTACCCTTTAAGGCGAATATCCACTTATAACAATGAAAAGCATATTTCTCCCATGAAATACACTCTCCATGTGGGCTGAATTTTATTCTGTATCAATTATGAGAGGGGGTGACAAATTTCCACCCCAAAATAACTTCACCCAGATATATCTCGGCTCCTAATGAATATTTTGCGAGGGGACCAAATGGAAAATATTTATTGTGGAATGGATATAGCCTCGATTTTTATTCCTATGAACTGAAGCATATAGAAGCTTATGGGATTTGTGGAGTATGGTTTAGTGGTAGGATAATCCCTTCTATGTTTGTATAATTTACACTGTTGGATTTATTTGTAAGGTAGGTGACTAATAAAGTGATTAATTTAAAATTTTTTTTAATTATCAAACTGTAAATATGAAATAACAGAACTAATTCTGTTGTAAGTTATATGTTCTACATTTTTTGAAATGCGGATCCCGTACATATACATCAAGCGGTTATATTTTTTTATTACAAAGAAAGAGCAGCGGAATTTTGGAGAAGTGGAGAAAAGAAAAACTTGAGCCTAGAAAGTGTGAAAAACAGATTTCGAAAAGTAACTTCTATTACTATGTATGTCTATTACTACTACTATGTATACAACATTTGAGGTAGCTTCTCCCATGAAAGAATTTTCTTAAGACTTTTTTGAAAACCTTACGAGAAAACGGGAATATATGCAATTAAAAATATCAATTTTTACACAGCGGGCATTTGAAGTACCCCTCTCATTGTCAGTTAAACTTATTAATTTTTTATATAAGAATGGATTTTAAAATGTTTCTAAAAAATTAAAGGGTAGTATATTAGTCTGTAGTAGATATTATAAAAAAAACAGAAATATCGCCAGTTTAGTTTAAAAGTTATAGTTTTTTAAAACACCCGTAACGCTGGTAATATTGGTGACTGTGTTGGTGTTTACGTTTATAATATGCATCTGTGTATTAAAAGTTGGTGTATACAAAGGTCATTGTGTTTGGTGAAAACAAACGTCCATCGCTATATTTTGTATACTCACAATTAGTGAACAATTTTTAACCATAACCATATTAAAATAATAGGTCAATTTTATATGGCGTAGAATCTATACTTTTGTAATTTATTGTAACATGAGAACTATATTTTTTCTGTACTTTTTATACATTTTTGGCACGATTATGTTTCCCGAGAAGACACATTTGACAGCATAATTTACATAATTATAATATACTCGGTTAAGTTTTGTAAAACCATAGTCTGCACTATTAATAAATTTCTTTAGATAATTGAGAATATATTTTATTACTTTCAGTTATTGGAAGACTTCATTAACATAAACATCATCATCAGATTCAAAAACTTCATCTACCTCTTCTTCAATCGAAGTACTCTGTCTCCGTTTTGCACAAAAAGTACATATCTTCTGATTTACGTGTAAGTACATACATTTCTGTGACACTAAACCTACCGTGACGTCACCGAGCTATTTAAAACCCCTAAAAGACACATCTGGTGCAAAAAAATTGAGACAAGTTCATGTATGAAAAATGATACCTCTATAAAAAGCACATTTGATGCACCCCCCCCCCCCCCAAAAAAAAAAAAATTTATAATTTATACAAAATGTCCAAAAATTAAAAATGATTATAATGAAAAACGAATACATATCATATTTTGTACAGTATATAGAATAAAATGGACATAAATGAATATCAGTGTGTCATCTAAAAAATATGACTACTAAACATAATTTTGTGGTACATTTTGAAAATCTTCACCCAAGATTAGGTAACAATCAAGGTAGTAACACAAGGTAGTTAAATCCGATAATAATATACAAGTTCAAATTTTCCATTATATCCATATGAGTTCTAAAAAACTTTGGCCAAATAAAGTTGTGGAATCCAATAACATTAGACAAGTTCGTTTTTTCCATTATGTCAATACAAAGTAATTACATTGGAAAGTTCACAAGAGTACCTAGTACTCTCCGCTTATTATAATTTGTAAATTTTTCCCATAGCCTCTATATATTGTTCATGTGTCAATATCTGTGGTAATTAAAACAAAATGGAAAGAATTTTTTCTGTTTACCTGATTAGAACCGGTACTAAACTTGTCGGGCTCCGAACCTAAACAACAAGCAATGAATATCTTATAATTTAATTTAATTTTACCGCATTATGAATTAGTAAAGATCAGATTAAATAATAATAATATGAATAACAATACATCATACTTAAACATCTGAATTGTTCGGAGCCAACAAGTTCAGTAACAGTTCTAATCACGTAAACAGAAATAATTCTTTCTATTTTGTTTTAATTACCACAGATATTGACACATGGACAATATATAGAGGCTATGGAAGAAATTGACAAATCATGATAAGTGGAGAGTACTAGGTACTTTTGTGAACTTTTGGTGCAATGTAATTACTTCGTATTGACATAATGGAAAAACGAACTTGTCTCATGTTATCGGATTTCACAGCTTTATTTGGCCAAAGTTTTTCAAAATTGATATGGATATAATGGAAAATTTGAATTTGTCCATTGTTATCGGGTTTAACTACTTTCTGTGGCTGAAGATTTTTAAAATATACCACAAAACTGTGTTTAGTAGTCATATTTTTTAGATGACACGGTAACATTCATTCATGTCCGTTCTATTCTATAAACCATTAAAAGTATGATTTATTCCTTTCTCATTATAATCAGTTTGGATTTTTTGACATTTTGTATGAATAAAAATTTTTTTGGGGGGGGGGGGGGGGGTTATCAGATGTGCTTTTTGTACAGATATCACTTTTCGTACATGAACGTGTCTCAATTTTTTTGTACCAAAGGTGTTTTTTTAGGGGGTATAATAATAATGTACTAGAAACAAATAATTATCTATTAACACTTTGAACGCCACGTCAAATTTACATGACTACCTATTCATGCCGCGTGGGTCGCAATGGTATACACTGTTGCATTTGTCATTACCAACGTGGCGTGAACATAGAGTTTTGTGTGGGTCACCGCTGACCGTCATGGCAGTCAAAGGGTTAAATTAATCCTTACAAGAACACACACACACACTCATTCATTCTTCGACGTACACCTGTCCAGCACGCGAGTTCTAAAGGATCCGACTGCTTTAACCGTTTGAGTCCCAAGGGGTTTTGAAAAAAAACACGATCGAAGAATCCCGAACAGCGCAACCGCGCTTCAGTGTCAATACATTTGAAATGTGCTGGGTTTTCTCGACATAAAATCTGAACAGCGCGATTGCGCTGCTTGAGACTCAAACGGTTAACTTTAAGGAAGAAAAGGAAGAAGCAGACGAATCTTCTCAGTATGGTATATCCGCTAAAATTAGAAAATACACTCGACTTCTGAACCTTTTATCACCAAATCCTTTGACATTTTTCTTTCAAATTTTTGGCATTGACAAGGTTCACTGCCGGCTGATATATACCGCGCGAAATTTAAATGTAAAATAATATACGAAAAATAAGTGAAAGTATGAAGGCCAGTCTCCACTGCATGCGAGCTTGAGGCAAAATTCAGTGCCCCTACAGTTTCGTGACCCGTAAGCGTGTTTTTTTCCAAAGGTTCGTGCGTTTCCGATAGCCACATGACAAAAGGTTAAAAAATTCGAGTATATAAACAAACAAAATATAAACGATAGTCATATTTTAGGCAATAATTTATTTTATCCAACGAGCAGTTGGATAGCAAGAATGATAGCAAGTGTCTATTATGAGATATTATGAATTAACAATCATGAGTGTATACTAAATTTTGTCAGATTTTAGAATTTGTCTCTAATATAAAAGAACTGCTATCCACATAGTACCATATACTTGGACGGTGTTACTAGATTTATAGTTGAACTTAAGTTTACAAACAATAGTCTGTGTGGTAAAGTTTAAAAATTACCTGAAATTATTGGAATTTTGAAGAATTGCCATATTTTCTGCACTAACGTATAATATTTAACATTTTAGAGTGTAAGAACTTTCCAAGATCGAGTTAATCTTCTCTCTTTTAACAAATAATGCAAATGTTCACTGGCATACAGATGGATGCTAATTGCGCAAAGCAAACTGAAACTTTAAGTCAGATAGATAGACTTGTTCAAAAATCTAATGGCCTTTATAAATTTTACGATTTTGAAAACAGTATTTTCATAGTCAAATTATAGCCTCTATATATTATAATCTTAATAAACTTTCATAGTCAAATATACCCATAATTAGGTACTGTGAGTAAAAGAAGTTCTAAAAAGATAATCCAAACCTATCATATTTTTAAAAGCAAATAAAGTAAATATTACAGTAGTAATGGAAGAAGAAAAATATATAACTGGAATTGAAAATTTAATTCAAGATGAAATAACTTGTACTAATATAGAAAAAAAAACACTAAAAAAGTAATATATATTTATAATAACGTTATCAACTTTGAAATACGCTGCCTGCAGTGAGCAACGGTCTCTCTTGAATTTTCCAACGATAAGAATCTCGTTGGGAAACTCAAAATTTTGGCTCAAAGAAAAAAAAAGGAATCACAAAAAAGGCTCTAATTTGGACGCCGGTCGGTTTTTCTCAAAAACCGACAAAACGGCTCAACACAAAAAAAAACCAAAAGAAAACTGAAACTTACTGTCCGCCTTAGCTCTAGGTAGAGGGGCGCGTCCGTCCAACTTTTCCTGAGAATCGTAACAAAAAAAAAGAAGACAACACAACACAAAAAAAATCAGGCGCGAGAGAAAAAGGAAAAGAAATCACACTAGAAAAAAGAAACCGTCTTTAATAAATAAAATAAACGCAAAAAAAAGACATTCTCTCTCTCCCACTTGCGACTCAAAAAAAAATACACAAAATAACCACTAAAGGGGAGGATACCTCTACTCACCAACGCAATATTAGCAACAAGAAATAAACACAAAAAGGATAATCGTTCGGAAAAAAAGTTCCTCGGTTCTTCGACACAGGATTGTAAGTGAGGATCCGCTCCTTTGCAACGGTCCTCGATCTCTCAATTCTCCAGGTGACGTCATATCAGCGGCATGACCGATAACGCCATCGAACCTGGCGCTAGATCACTCGATCTTTCGCTAGATAAGTCGCCAGGATCGGTAGTCGCTAGGATGGTCAAGTAGAGCGATAATTAGAGTGCTCTACTTTGGCTTCATTATCCTTCGCAGATTGCTCTATCCTTTATCGCGAAAAATTCTTGTTACGGGACTTTTCCGAGCGAGAATCTCATCCACTCCAAAGTCACCATTCGCTCGATGATTTCGCAATTTACACCAAGTACTGGCGAGTCATAGGGTCCTCTCCTCGCAATCTTTGAACGAAAAATTAGTCGCAACATTCACACGCTCACTCATATAAATCGCTCAACTTCTTTCTATTTCAATAATAGAATGATCACAGTGGTTAAAAACAATGTCGCAAATAAATAATAAATAAAATCAAGCCTTAACGCTAATACAGAAAAACAATAATGATATTGGGAGTTACGCATTTCTCCCGACACTTACCATCCTGTGTATTTCGCGACTCAAGCTTTAACTCAAATTTGGTTCCGATTTTGTAACGGGTAAAAGTTACCACGTTTCAACTTATACTTTGGATTTCTAAAGAGTTAGGAAACAAAACGAATATAACTCAAACGCAAAAGGAATACTGTACATGAAGTACAAACAATTTTAAATACCCGCTCAATTGTAGTCAACGAGTATCAATGCTGAAGACAGAATTCCACGGCTTAGACATTATTACCTAAAATTTCCAACCATTTCCGGAGAGCAAAATACCTTTTTTATAGAGTAATCTTATTATCTTTTTATGTCAAATTTAGTTTGACATGTAAAAGTGAGCATCTTGGAATGCACCTTTTAAAATTTTAAATTTTCACATTACTAATTAGAAAATTTCTTGATTGATTTATACCTGATTTCCACTGAAGATTTATCACTATATTATTCAAAAACAAAATCTAAATAACAATCAAAATAATCAGGATATACTGAAATTGAAGTTTAAATTTTGCGGCACTATTCTGTGTCAAATGAATTAACACCAATTCTTGGTGAGACTATTTGCAATTTCGATCTACATACTTTTGAAACGATAGATAATGCATTTGCAGTTTTACTACTATCCATAAAATTTAATTGGATTTGACATTGTCAATTTATCTCAATTATTTCCAGTTATGATTCGCTACTGTATTGGCCATTGTCTGATATTCGTATTACATATGGACAAACCAATTGATTTTGTATGAGTAAAATTAAGGAACAGTTTGAATTTGTTTATGTAATGTGCAAAAGTACGTGATTAAAAAAATCTTTTGTCGTATTAAAAAAGGATCGCATTTATAATGAAATGGTTAGAGAGATTTTTGCCCAGAAAATATTTTGCTTTATTGTGATTGTTACGTCTAAAGTTGGGGTATCGAATGGCAATTCGAGAGCAACTCAAGACTTACTTTCCATTTTTGAATCGATAGGAAAATATCGATTCGGGGATAGGAAATTGTTGGAATCAAACGGCTGGTTGGGGTTTGGAGATATATATATATATATATATATATATATATATATATATATATATATGGGGCATTCCACGCCAAATCGGACGGTTCGTAAAATTTTGATTTTTGATTTCCTCCATTTTCTGATATTTTTTAGTACCTACCGAAAAACCCTTCCTGGTAAATTTTGAGATTTTTTTGATTACCCGTTTAAAAGATATCAAATTTTCAAAAAATCGCTTTTTTTTTAGTTTTTTGCTGATAACTTCTTCAATATTGGTCCAAATTTAAGCTTTTTTTTTCAAATTTTTTTTTTTTTTTTATTATAGACGGGAAAACCTCCCTTTATTCAATAAAATATATAAAAAGTATACAAATAGATACCAATAATAGAATTGGATCATCAATATCATAAATTCATAATACAGCTCAATAATACAGATCAATATCATAAATTCATAATACAGCCAAAACTTGTAATAATCATACACTCGCCGCCATTCACAACATACTTCATAAAGTACAAAATAAAAATAAAATAAAATAAAATGGAAAAACAAGTGATATTGCCTGGTAAGTGTTCATAGAAGCGCAAGAGTTTCTGAAACACTTCTTTTAAAATTTCCAATTGATTGATCGAAAAAGTTCACTAAACCGCAGTAGGAATTTCCAGTTGAACACAGCCTATATAAAACGGTGTTGCCCACGACATTTGTGCTGTATGGTGGGATATAAAAAAGAGTGTTTGTTCTAAGCGTAACCGCGGGTACGTGTATCGGGAGCGATCTTAATGTTTCGGGAGAATCAATCAGTCCATTTAATATTTTATATAAGAACAACAAGTCTGTCAAAATTCTTCTGTTGCTCAAAGGTTGCAGTCCAATCATATTGCACCGATCGTTGTAATTCATATTCTCATTGAGTGCACTGAAAGTGCCAATGCGATATGAAACAAAGCGAACAAATTTGCGCTGTATTTTTTCAATGGAACTACTATCAATTTCGTAAAAAGGCGACCAGATTGTTGACGCGTATTCAATATGGGGTCTTACCAATGTTACATATAGCGTTTTTAAAGTTTCGACATTGTGGAATTCACATCCAGACCTCATCAAGAATCCGAGGGCTTTATATGCTTTGGACGTAACAAAGTCAAAGTGGTCCTTAAATGTTAATTTGGTATCAAAAAGGACACCAAGGTCTCTTATGGTCTTTACAGCTTCTAATGCTACGTTGCCGATAGTGTAAGAGAACAGTGCAGCCTCCCTGCGTCTAGTAAAGCTAATGACTTTGCACTTGGATATATTTAGTGACATTAGATTTTTGTTGCACCAATTAGAGAGAGCATCCAGATCATTTTGCAAGGCTATTGCTTCACCAATTGACGTGACTTTGCTGTAGATCTTTAAGTCATCAGCAAATAATAAAAAATTACAAAATTTGAAGATTTTTCCAATATCATTAATGAATAGAATAAATAGTAGGGGACCTAGATGTGAACCTTGTGGAACACCTGAGGTAACATCTATTGGGGTAGATGAGAAGCCACACACTTGTACAAGTTGCTGACGATCATTCAAGTAGCTTTCCAACCATTCCAGCAGATGTCCGGAGATACCCAGAATTCTTAGCTTACTAATAAGGAATCTGATGGAAACCTTATCGAAAGCCTTACTGAAATCAGTGTAAATAGCATCAACTTGACCGTTCTCTTCCAGCGTTTGTGCAATATAATTAGAATACACCGCCAAATTAGTAACCGTAGATCTTTTTTTACAGAAACCATGTTGCTCCTCAATGATAAACGATTTCAAACTAGGATATAATTTACTAACTATAATACTTTCAAATAACTTAGGGATAGAGTTCAATATAGATATCGGCCTATAGTTCCTGATGTCTGCTCTGTCGCCAGATTTATGAATGGGAGTGATAAAGCTTTTTTTCCAGAAATGTGGGAAAACTCCAGTATTTAAAGACTTGTTAAATATAATGCACAAGGGATGCGAGAGAGTTGATGCACATCTTTTGATGAGAATAGGTGAAATCCCATCAGGACCAGGCGATTTATTTTCGTCTAATTGAGAGAGCTTATTATAGATCTCAACGGTGCTGATTGACAGCGATGATAAGTTGAATGTTCCGACGTCGTCTTGAGGTTGGTTTATAGGAGGATTCTGTGAGCTTGATGTTTTTGATGAATACACTGATTTAAAGAAATCGGCGAACAACTCAGCAATATCTTGCCCATTATCCCTAACACTATCGTCTAGGTACATTGACTCTGGTAAACCCGGACATTTCTTCCTCGAGTTAACATATTTCCAAAAACTATTGACGTTATTGGGTATCGCCTCTTCCACCCTGTTTAGATATCTTAAGTAATCTCTCTTGCTTACGCGTTTACATGCTGCTCTTAAGTAAGTAAACCTTAGATAATCACTATACAATGAGTTACATTTATACGATTTATGAACTTCTTTTTTTAATGTGGTGAGCATCTTCAGTTCATTACTAAACCACACTGGGAAGGTGGACAGCTTACTAGATTTGACAGGTATGAACTTGTTAATTACATTGTAGAGTATATCATTGAAAGTATGAACGGCGTGATTAACGTCCGCCGTTTCTAAAGTCGTTGACCAGTTTATATTCTCCAAAAAACTGCTTATTTCTGAATAGTTTCCTTTTCTAAAATCATAAAATACTCTATTGAAATTTTTTAGGGGGATCGGTTCGTAAAGATTGATATTCAAATTGAGAGCAGGATGGTGAGAATCACAAGACAGTATAGGGTCGACAGCCAGATCCGCCGAAGTAGATATGTCAGAACTAAAAACTAGATCTAACGTACGTCCTTTCTGATTTCTAACGTTGTTGCATTGATATAAGTTCATAGTGCCGTAGCACTCCGAAATAATTGTAGAAATCAAAAGTTCATTTGCTGTAGATCCTACAGTTGCCAATGATGACGTGCCAAGAGAATCGTTACTCCATTGGAGGTGCGGTAGGTTATAATCGCCGACGATATGAAAAGATGCATCCGGATAGTGAGAGGAAAGTTCCTCAACCGCTGTGCAATGATCTATATATGCTTGTACACCAATTGTAGGTGGAAAATAGACTGCCCCTAGTATTACATTACCAGAGTAATTGCCATTGGTCACTCCCAACGACACAAAAACGTGTTCCACAGAATTAACAGATGTAACCAAAAACCTACTTGATAACGATTTTTTTACCGCTATACATACTCCTCCTCCTCTAGAGAAGACACTGTTGTTCGAGTTTCTATCGTTTCTATAGATTGTGTAATCAAGTAAACCAAGTTCCGAATCATAAATATCACTATTGACAAGGGCTGTACCAGGGTGGTGGGTCACAGATTTTCCCCAATCTTTGCACACTTTTAGTAGTCCATTAGGACAATATAATGTGCAAATACTAAGGTGCACTTCTCAAGCGTTTTCGAGAAAATCGCAAACTTTGCTTGCGATTTTCTCGAAAACGCTTGAGAAGTGCACCTTAGTATTTGCACATTATATTGTCCTAATGGACTACTAAAAGTGTGCAAAGATTGGGGAAAATCGGTGACCCACCACCCTGGTACAGCCCTTGTGAGCCAAGTTTCGGTGAAGATGAGAACATCGTAGTAACAGGATGATACGGCAGTTGACATTTGGAGAGCGCTTAATTTGGTGCGTAAACCGCGAACGTTTTGATAATAAATAAACAAGTTGTTTAGATCTTTAGTCCTACAATTTGCGTAACGAAATCTCCCCGTAGAATCAATTAGTTTTTTGATTTGTTTTTCTTATCGTCCACTAGTTTAGGAACACCATTGAAGAACTTAATAACTTTGTTTGTAATTCCTTGAGCTTTTAAAAGTTCAAATTCAGCTTTTAAGTTCTTGTAATATTGCCTCTCGGTAATCGTTTGGTCGCGAAACATAATAACATCACCACTGTATTTACTTTTATTTTTCAAAAGATTAACGGCAACATCGGCTGAGCGGAACACCACTTTGACAGGTCGTTGTTTATTATTCGCACTACTACCTATTCTGTAGACGTTGTACGAGTCTTTGTCAATATTGGATATTTCGCCAATAATCTTAGCTACAAACTCTTTGTCTTGTTGAATCCTTGCCGAACTGCTTTTATCAGTGGATTCAGGAATACCTAACATAATAATATTAGAGGCACGACGTTTTCTCTCTTCGATTTCCATAATAGTATCATTCACCGGAGTCACTAGTGTCGCCAAGATCCCATCAGTGTTAGTTGTTGATGTGTTGTGAATATTAGTAACGGTGTTTTCCATTGCGTTTAAACAGTCTGACAGTTGGCTCACCGTATCAGAGACGGATACGATTTTGTCATTCAAAACAGCCAAGCTGTTAGCCATTTCATTTCGAATAATGTCCGTTAATTTACTTTCAACATTAGCGATTTCTTTTCGTATGCTTTCCTTAATCTTACTCTCAACAGATCCAAGAGCTTCACTCAATAAAGATTTCATCATGTTCAAGGAAACAGAGTCTAAAGATAAATCTTGATGCTTAGTAATCGCAGCCGCATTAGTGTCAAAAACGTTGTCTGTGACATTTAGTAAAATTGGAGATACTGGTCGAGAGCCACAGCATTTTGCAAAAGCTCCATTAGGAAGTACCGTCTGCATATCAGCACAGCTGAGGTGATACGGTGCATTACACACTGTGCAGTGCGTTATTTTGTTCACTACTTTATTCCCACACTTCACACAAAATTTATCGGCACTGATTGAAGGGATATCCATGTTAAAGCGCTTGTTTTTCAATAGTCTTAACCGATTTCTCTCCAATCTTCTTTCTCTCTAATGTGCACACGCGACCACGAAAATAGGGATTATTAGTCACACGAGACACAGTAAAGTCAAAATATTATTAATAAATGAAGATTATAACAGAAAATGTTAGATAAACAGAAGAAAAACAATTAAAACTGTTAAAGTTTAGTGAAATCTAATGTAAATACGAGGAGCCGTTAAAACCGCTGGGTTACGATAGACGCCATTTTCTATTTTTCATGTACTCTTTAGAAAAAAATATAAAAAAATTGTTGAAGCATTTTTGAATGAGATTTTTGAGTTACAAATTTTAAATCTCATTTTCCAAAGTGATTGCATATTTTGATTTTCGTCAAAATTTTTTATAGCAAACTACTACTCATTCCACAACTTTTCAGGCCGGTCCGATCGTGGGACCTCCAAAGCTATTATTTTTTTTCGATTTTTGAAAAAACTTTTCTTTCTATTAATCATTATGAATATCAATTTCCGTTACTGTATAATATTTTTCTAATTATTTTTTAATAATTTTCACAATTTATAAGGGTAAAAAGGGTTTTAAAATCAATCAATAGTCGTTAAATCAATTTTTAATCAATAAAAAAAATATCTATTTATTTTCGGTAATTTTTTGAAAAATCTGATTGGGGTTGAATTTTCAATGTTACTTTTTGTTATAAAGTATTTGTTATAAATTTGCCAAATATTGCCGTAATATTTCACCTGAACAGAATTATTTAAATGCAACGGAAAAAATTAGATTTGAGATACACAACAGCTAACAATAAGATAATTGCAGGAACGCACAAAATTCATTCAGTTCCAATGGATAGCGGAAATGTAAGAGTTAAACATTATTCTGGTTCAAATGATCCCCGCACATGTAAAATTTTCAAAAAATTACGAAAATAAATAAATATTTTTGTTTTATTGATTATAAATTGATTTAACGACTATTAATTGATTTTAATCACCTTTTTACCATTATAAACTGTAGAAATTATTAATAAATAATTAGAAAAACAATATACAGTAACGGAAATTGATATTCATAATGATTAATAGAAAGAAAAAATTTTTCAAAAATCGAAAAAAAATAATAGCTTTGGAGGTCCCACGATCGGACCAGCCTGAAAAGTTGTGGAATGAGTAGTAGTTTGCTATAAAAAATTTTGACGAAAATCAAAATATGCAATCACTTTGGAAAATGAGATTTAAAATTTTAAACTAAAAAATCTCATTCAAAAATGCTTCAACAATTTTTTTTATATTTTTTCTAAAGAGTACATGAAAAAACAAAAATTTTGAAAAAAAAAAATTTAAATTTGGACCATTATTGAAGAAGTTATCAGCAAAAATCTAAAAAAAAAAGGGATTTTTTTGAAAATTTGATATGTTTTAAACGGGTAATCAAAAAAATCTCAAAATTTAACAGGAAGGGTTTTTCGGTAGGTACTAAAAAATATCAGAAAATTGAGGATATCAAAAATCAAAATTTTACGAACCGTCCGATTTGGCGTGGAATGCCCCATATATATATGTGTGTGTGTGTGTGTGTGTGTGTGTGTGTGTGTGTGTGTTTACATGTTCCTTGAAAGGTAACGTTAGTACACATTAAGATTCAAATGATCTAGGATGATAATAATCTTCTCTGGGACCCAAGTGGTCCTTAAAATGTGCCAAACTATAACAGATAAATTGAGAAACCGGAGGTTCCTATCTGTTTACTCTGAAATAGAAATATAAATAGAAATGGAAGTAGAGCTTGGAATAGAACTTGGAATAGAACTGGAAATGGAACTGGAAATAGAACTGGAAATAGAACTGGAAATGGAACTGGAAATGGAACTGGAAATAGAATTGGAACTGGAAATAGGATAATAACCGAACGAACTGGTAGTTCCTATCCGTTCAGTTAAGAATAGGAAAAGGAAAATAATAATTGAGCGAACTGGTAGTTCCTATCCGCTCAATTAAAAAGAAGGAAAATAGATGAGCGAACTGGTAGTTCCTATCCGCTCTAGAGATAGAAGTAGGATAGTAACCGAACGGACTGGTAGTTCCTATCCGTTCAGTTAAGAATAGGAAAAGGAAAATAATAATTGAGCGAACTGGTAGTTCCTATCCGCTCAATTAAGAAGAAGGAAAATAGATGAGCGGACTGGTAGTTCCTATCCGCTCAAGAGATAGAAGTAGGATAGTAACCCAACGGACTGGTAGTTCCTATTCGTTCAGTTAAGAATAGGAATAATACTTGAGATAAAATTGAAATAGAGATTGAATTTGAATGAGAAATTAAAAAAAAATAGAAATCGACCTAGAAATAGAATTTGGATTTGAAATAGAAATGGGAATAACACTTGAGTTAAAAGTGAAGTAGAAATTGAATTAGGAATAGAAATAGAAATCGAGCTAGAAACAGAATTCGGATTTGAAATAGAAATCGAAATCGAATTAGGGAAGAAGGAACGAATCAGATTGAAATTGAAATGGAAAGAAAGAAAAAGAATTGTGAAATTAAGGATCACTTATTTTTCGTAGTCTGTAGTGCAGAAATTGTCCCGTGGACACTGGAAGATCTCAGCGGGGTGGATTCGGCGGTGGTTGCTTCCTCTGGATCCGTTGCACAGTGGGGCCATGCTGTTGTAGGAGTAAAAATAATAGATTACGCTGTTTGATTTTCAATTATTAAAACACTATATTTCGCAAAATTAAAATATAAAACACCGAGGTCACTTTTACAAATCACCGAATCAACGTATGTTTCTAACACCGAACGAATAGAACGAACGAGTCTGGATCAACTGATCGAGTGATCCTAAGACTCGTGATGGAGTCATCACGAATGATGCTAAGACTCCGCGAGTGATCTTGAGGAGATCGTAGGACCAACTGTTCTAAGACAGCTCCCAAAACCGACTGTCTTGAGACTTAAAAACTGACTATGTTGAGAGTTGAAAACTGACTTGAGATGAGGATTTTCGCTGCTCTCGATATTATTAATGATAATCCTAAGCTACTCCTCTCCACAATCGCACATGATTCTTTATTGGCCAAACTTAATCTTTTAGTTTTTCGATTGGACCCAGACTATGGGGTAGGGATTTTGCTTCTAACGGTGGAAGGATTCTTTGGAATTCCCTTTGGTGTGGATTTTTATAAACAGTACTGATAACTGTGGAATTTGCCAAGTGCCAACTCGAGTTTATGAGTTTAGGAAGTTTATGAAATTAAGAAGTTTCGGGTTTCTCTAGTGAGATTGTCTTGAGAAATTTTGCATGCGCTGGTCAGTTGGAATTTGCTTATGCAAAAGAAAAAAAAATTCATTGTTCGTCTTCTTGGGTTGCCTTTGTTATGGCTTCTCGAAAGATTTCTGCAGAAGTCATCGATATCTTTACTATGGATTACATTCGTCTTATCATTTTCAAATGAACCTTCATGCGAGATCTTTTCGAGAATTACGTATACGTAACATGATGTTCCGGGTTAGTTAAATGTTTAAGGGGGGGTCTGGTGTAACAGATTTAAAAAATCGATTTTTTTTGTTGCTTAAAATTCTTCTTAAACATGTGAAGAATGCTTTTGTAAAGTTATAGCATCAAATTCGATCTTGAAATATAGTTAGGAGCGGTGAGAGCGCCAAGTAGGTACACCTAAACACAGACTAGCCGAAAACTTTAAACGCGTTTTTCTCAAAACCACGTTTTCCAAATTGTCGGGACGCATAGCTCATCGAATTTTTATCCGATTCACTTGATTCAACGTTTAAATTGAAGATAATTAAATTTTGTAACCGGGGAACCTCGGGATCGGCTTCCCGGCACAAACTGACACCCTTTCCCAAGAGATCAAAAGCCAGAAGGGCGCCAGGGACTTTTTAACCTTCTAAAAGTCCCAAAGTTATTGTGAAGCCTCCCACCACGAAGGTATTTGGCTGTGCGACCTCACCTCTCACAGGTATACGCGTTCGAACAACAATAACTAACGTTATGCGTTCGAGATTAAACCCGGCACCACTTCCAGGTTAACCCGGCTTTCGCTATGAAAGACCGAGTTTCAAAACGTAGCTGCCACCTCGAGTCCATCCCATTGCTGGGCGTCGCCTTCCCCGGTGGAGTGGTGTCCTGTTCTCTTTGCAGCCGCAGAGGAGCTGGGATTTCCCTTATACTTGGGGGCAACATTGCTTTTTAGGGCGCAGTTGGATCCCCTCAACCTCATCGAGTTGCATACTTGGCCTCGTGTTTTGCGCGGTGCCCCTTAAGCAAATGTGCATTCGGATTGTGCGCAACTCGGTCTTATCATCATTATCATCAGTCTGACCGTTCTTAACACAGTATGCCGCAACTCTCGGTGTCGCCAATCACCCGACTGTCGAGCATATGCCGTTCATTACAGTACCCACCACTCTCCCTCAGGCGGGGCTTGGGGTGCCCGGCCCCGAGGCACCAAATTTATAACCCCTTTGGTATTGGGCTCAGGAGCTTTATACCGTCTCCCCGAAGGGATAATGTGTCAGTGTGCTTTGTGTATGTGTCCAGTAATATGGAACAATCTCCCTACGGGTCTTAAGCTCCCGAAGGCTCCACTAAGGAAAACCGCAGGAGCGCTGGAACCTCCTGTATGCACGTACGGATAGTGTAGCCTTGCGGCTGCATCTATCCGCCTGACGGTGTCGCCTTGTGGCTGCATCCGTTCAGTGACGGTGTCGCCTTGCGGCTGCATCCGTCCACGGGCGGTGTCGCCTTGCGGCTGCATCCGTCCCGTAATTACCTACGTGCACCCGTACGGTACTAAAAGTCCCAAAGGACTCTCCGAAGCAATCCAAAAACTATAAGACCCAAAACCGACTATCTCTTATCCCCGGGACGTGAAGGTTCCGCCACGACTCCGCCGACTGCCGACCTAACCTGAAAACAAAAGGTCAACCCACAGGAAAATCCCCCAAATGAATAAAACCAAAATTTGGAACAATAAAGACTTCAATATAAAGAAAAAGAAATAGTAGTAATAACAATAATAATATCGGGGAAACCCCCTTAACAATTCGGGTCCTGTTTCGCCACGTGGCTCCAAATGGACCGAACCAAAAACTATGTGGCGAAACTAAAACGGAAAATCAAAAAGGACCAATACGAACGAAATCAATACAAAAGAAAATAACCGTCAAAAATATTTGCCTACATATGAAATCCAAAAAGAAAGGGGGAAGCCAAATCCAAAACGTTCGGAGCTGATCTACGTTCGTACGCCACCCAGGCACCGAAACCAAGATGGTGGCTCTAACGGCTGTGGGGAAAACGTGGTTTTCACCCAACCGACCGAATCAATCTCTCTAAGATGTAGTGAAGCGTTTTCTCTTTTTTACTAAATAGAAAGCAAAGAGAAAAGCTCGCTCAAGAAAAAACCAACTCAGCCCCGCGGGCACTCACCAACCGAAAACCAAATACCGCAATCCAAAAATCTGAGCCCCAGAGCGTCTAAGATGTCCGCTTCAGAATCGAATCTCTTCCGTAAATCGGGATGTTCGCTCAAGAGATTCCGGTAGCCCCGCCGTCCAAAGGAGAAGTGCCGATCTTCTTCTTCTTCATCGTCTTCATCCTCGGGGCGTGGCTGCGCTTGCGCTGTCCTGCACTCCTTTGCTTAGCGATAAGGAGGTGCTGCCACTGATTAGGAATCGGTACCTTCCTGGTTACCGATCGTCCTTGCTTCCCGAGATTCCGACAGATGTCCCAACAGATGTTCGTTGACCGATGGCGAGTGATTCCAGCGAATGGTGAGTGCCCTATTGGTTGGTTATTCTCCGATCGACAAGACGAACCAATCGAATCCTATGGCTTCCCCTATACGCTGCTTATCGCTATCTTATATCTAAACTTATCCTAAGCTTAGCCTAAGGGATCTAGCCCTTTACACGATTCCGTAGCCAAGATACATACCGATCCAACCGACTTGACGTCTCCTCTGGACGGGTATGTTCCGAAATATCACTTGTAACGTAGCGTGCGAAACGCCACGTTACAATTTATATGCTAATGAACCTCGACTTTTCATGAATTATTATTATAGCATAAAGTTATTGTAAAATAACAGCGGACATGTATCGTTCATTTTCATGTTTTCTTCCGCCATTTTTGCAATTAATAATTTTTTTTTAAAAGTGAGGTTCATCCACATTTTATATACCTACTAAAGAAAAATATTTTCTCATTTTACGTTTCCGATATTTTCTCAGGACTCTAGGTATCCCGCCGTTTTTACCGAATCCTTCCCTTGCCACTACTATCTATATAAATAAAATTCTCGTCATGTCTGTACTTTTCTTAGAATTGCCTCAAACTTCGATTTCTTATCAATCTTGACAAGTAGAACCCGAATCCGGTCTTAGTTCAAACGTCTGTTTGTCTGTTTGCTTGTTTGTTTGTATGTCACGGGTTGACGTGAGAACGGCTAACGAGAACTTGATGATTTTTTATACCTAAGTACTTCTATATATTGCGCAAAATATAGGCTATGTTTCGTTTGACCTTGATGCCAAGTTTGACCTTGAAGATCGGAAAGGTTTCGTTTGTATGTTACGGGTTGACGTGAGAACGGCTAATGAGAACTTGATGATTTTTTATACCTAAGTACTACTATATATTGCGCAAAACATAGGCTATGTTTCGTTTGACCTTGATGCCAAGAGACTTCCAAGAGATCAGAAAAGTTTCGTTTGTATTAATTTTATTGGGAGGAAATTCAACTTTTAATAAATTAACAAATTAATTGGAAGAAAAGAAATTCACCCGTCGGTGACGGGTATTGCAGCTAGTATCTATATATGTATATATTCAAATTAAATCTACAATAGCAAATTTTCTTCAATGAACTTCCCTTTATATGTAAAAAAAGTTTCAATAAAAAATTGTATTATATCTTGATATTATATGCATTGGAAAAATACCTTAGTTACACCAGACTCCCCCCTTAAATCGTGAAAATTCGTATAACTAAACTTCCAGCTACGCTGTTATATTTATTCGTAGTTTGTAACACGAAAAGACTTGCGTACGTTTCTTCAACGTATTCCGTTGTACTGCAAGTAGTTAAAGAAAAAACTTATATATTTGAGCTTGACCTAACTCATTGGCATCAATAAAAAACCTAAAGAAAGGTTGATACAGCTCAACAAATGGAAGACATTCGTTATGAAGCTCTCAGTAATTTTTGTTACGAATATTAACAATTAAAAAATGAAACATACTTATGAATTATAGCGGAACTACCATTTGTTGACATTAAAGTGAAATTGATGCCACTTTCTAATATGAAATACTTTAAGGTGGAAGGAAAAATAAAACATAAAGATCTTCAACTTGAAAAATTCTTATCCCTATTCTACAAAAGGAAAGATTTCTTTAAATTAAGTTCTTGTTTTAATATTCACGATATCTATAAATCTACTTGACCGAATCTTTTGAAATTTTGTTTACATCTACAAGATGATTTTTTGCTATTGTGTTCTATACAGGGAAAGTCGGGAAAATGTTAAGAAACATGCGCTCTCCGCTTCTAAGGCTTTTGACAAGTCGGGATCGAAAACGCTCGAAGCTTTTGATAAAATAAATATTCGCCTTAAGGTCTCGTGCAGTGAAGACTCACCTTTATGTTTTTAATTATTTTTCGTATATTATGTTACATTTACATTTCACGCGAATAATATCAGCCGGAAGTGAGCATTTGAATGTTAACAAATGTAAAAAGAAAATGTCAAAAGGGCCGATCCGACCAAAGGTTGACGACAAAAGGTGTAGAGAAGTCGAGTGTATATTATCACTATTCAAAGAATAGCCTTTTGGTAATCTTCTATTTCATTTTCCATCCTAATATTTGCCACAGCTAGACGCAAAAATATTGTACACCATGCACCAAGGACGCAAAATGTATCATTCTCAGCGTGTGCTAGCTTTGGACCGACCATAGCGAGGCTGCCAAAGTCGCCCGAGCGAGTATGATACAGTTTACGTAGCCTCAGGCCGCAAAAGTTTCATTTAGTATTTCGAGGTCTTTATGTGAAACACGAAAATTTATTTTGCGGCCTGAGGACAAAAAAAGCTTTTTGACTTTCTTGTTTCAAACTAATAGGAATTATAGAGTTTCGGACACAATCGGTGTTTCTAAAAGACTATATTTCATAAGCTTGGCTTTCTTAAAATAGTACCTACTTTATATCAATAATAATTTTTGTAGAAGTTTTTCTTACTTAAGGAATTGTACGATGCATCTAGATTATTATCATCACTTGATAAATACGGCCTAAAGGCTGGTTTGATGCAACACAAAGTAATATGCTGTCTTCTCATCACCGTGCACATCGCAGTTGGATTGGGTTGTATTATTGAAACCGGCTGCTCTCCACTTCATATCAATTATTTTAAATCGTTTTATTGATTTTAATTTATGGCGGAATCTGGCTCACTTTAGAAACTACAATACAATGACACTTACAATTAGAAAAACTTCCACAGCTATTGGTCCTTGCCATTGAACCCGAATTTTTGCTTCAAAGTTCACATCCGTATATATTATCGAATTTAGACTTATTGCTAATTAATAATTGAACCAGGGGAATTATGTGAAAACTATTTGTTATAATTGCGATGATATTTAGAAGCAGTTAAAAGAAGTTTTTCTTCCTTGTCCAAAAAATTATGCGACCGTAACTGATAAACAATATGGAAAAAGAAAGGAGAATAGAACAACAGTTTTCAGAGGAGGTTTCTGTTTTTTCTGTCTATGAACAAGGAGTCTATAAGAGGAATCGCTCAAACACTGAAAAATCTCGATATATGATTTCATTTGAAATCTTATAGTCTTTCTTTCCTATTTTTAGAGAATGTAGGAGAGACTTGGGTCAATTGGAACGTTTTTGTCAAAATGGTTTACTGTAATTTCATCTTATGTATATCATATCTGTTTCGTAATAGGCTACAGTTATAGCCTGATTATGTAACTTAAAAATGGTATTATTGGTTTTGATAATAACAATACACTAAAATAAAAACTTCATGAATGCTGTCGAAATAGTTAATAGCTTTTTAGAAGTTTTCGAAAAACGTTTTTCATGACCCCGAGTATGGGTTAGTAGAACAAATTCTTGGGGTTAGCTGAGACATCTGTAAATAAAAGATAATTACGTTCAAATTATTAGTTTTATTTGCAGGTAGATATTTGAACAACTAAACAAAACTAGGATATTCGTAGTTATGATAATTTAAATTTCACAGAAGAAGGAACAATAGTTTTGAATTAATACACAGAATAAGAACAGTTAAAAAATCGACTTACCATGTTGAAAAAACAATACACTAAAATAAAAACGTTTCAAGAGTTCTCAGCAGCAACACGCAGTGGGCCACATGTCCAGACGCGAAAGCTAGTCCCTTTTCCCCTTGGGGCCCAATTTCTGTACAGTCGTTTCAAATGCCCCGCGTTTCAACTATCCCCAGTCTTCCCTATAAGAGTTTATTTCGCAGCTTCTTTTACAATCCTTTTCTTTCTAAGTCTAATTATTTAAAGGGTTGTAGGGAGTCAGGAGAAAAGAAGCGAGTTTTCAAAAGCTATTTGGATAGTCGTTGGAATTCATTTTATTGAACTTTTTTACATTGAAGGAAGTAGATCTTTGCGGATACACTTGTGATCGTTGTCTCGCTCCGTCTCTCCCACCTCGGCAGAAACGGAGGGTAGACGTATTGTAAAACTAGCAAAACCCCTTGTCCTTTCCCGCAAGGGTAAGACCGTACATGGACTGGCACCTTTTCCCTAGGAGGGCTAAATGGTTTTGCGCACCAGTGAAGATTTTTCGGAGAGCCTGATGCAGAAATGCAAAAGTTTCCTGAAAGACCTAAAAGAGAAGAAAACACAAACTCTTACGAGAGAGATCTTTATTTTGTTATTTTTATATTACTGTTAATTTATTCTTAAATTAGATTATTTTTGGAGGAGTTTATCCCACATACACGCACGCACACATGCACGCACACACACACGCACACATTATAAGTAAGATTATATTTTCTGTATTGTATATTCTATTTCCGCGCTCTAGGGAACCTGTTTCAGAGCGTTAAATAAATAACTCTAACTACGATAACGAAAAAGAAAAAACAATGTTCGCGAACTCTAAATGATACAGAAAACATTCGTAAAGTAAACTACAAAACAACGAAAGAAAATTAATGTAATCGTGCTCCAAGAACAAATGGAAGGGACACGGTAAAAAAAATGCAATAAGTGATAACGAAAGCGGCAACGTAAGTTCCTCGACACCGCTGAAAAGGGGCGGACCGGGTGGATACTCGAGTCGTCGCCGCACAGACTGGTATTTGGGTTGAAAACCTGGCTAAAAATATTTTGTTGTTTTTCCTACGTTATGCAGTCAGTTTATGAGTAAAAAAGTAATTTATAACTACATACTAGTGATAATAAGTATATTTATATGTGTTAATACGTAAAACTAACAAGGGCTGTACCAGGGTGGTGGGTCACCGATTTTCCCCAATCTTTGCACACTTTTAGTAGTCCATTAGGACAATATAATGTGCAAATACTAAGGTGCACTTCTCAAGCGTTTTCGAGAAAATCGCAAGCAAAGTTTGCGATTTTCGACGCGACGAGTGTGTTCCCTGGCGTTACGATGCTTGACAAGCAGTGGCGGCGGCCGAGTGGTTAGCGTTCCAGCTTCGTGATCGCTAGGTCGCTGGATCGGTTCCCGTTGGTGTCTTTTTCTTTTTTTTTTCTTCACTTATTTCATATATATTACATTTTAAAGGAAATATAACGCGAAAATATATTTATTTGCACGATTTTTTATTACAACAAACATATTTAAAATTGTGGACGAATGAAGGACGAAATGCATTGATTTTCATTCATTATTCTTATTTATTAAACAAATAATTACAAAAAAATAAGAAACAACCGAAGATAATTAAATTTTAATTGTCTAATGCATCTTGAGGATTGCAAATCGTGAGATGATAGTTATCATACAAACAGGAGAAACATAAAGCGGCTTGTTTAGAATATGTATCGGAAAACAAATTTTTAATCTGCCCAAGGAATTAAACGTCGCAGGGTTGGCATATTGGGTTACATTTAGGAGGTATCACTTTCACTGTAAAACTAGGAAGACCCACGTCATCGCTAAAAATTTAACACGTTGAGGACGGCGTGTACAGAAAACTGTGGACGATTTAATGAAACAGTTTTTATTAATTATAGTTTCTTGGAGGGGTTAAACAAACCCTGCAACGTTGTACCACCTAAATATAACCCAATATGCCAACCCTGCGACGTTTAATTCCTTGGGCAGATTAAAAATTTGTTTTCCGATACATATTCTAAACAAGCCGCTTTATGTTTCTCCTGTTTGTATGATAACTATCATCTCACGATTTGCAATCCTCAAGATGCATTAGACAATTAAAATTTAATTATCTTTGGTTGTTTCTTATTTTTTTGTAATTATTTGTTTAATAAATAAGAATAATGAATGAAAATCAATGCATTTCGTCCTTTATTCGTCCACAATTTTAAATATGTTTGTTGTAATAAAAAATCGTGCAAATAAATATATTTTCGCGTTATATTTCCTTTAAATTGTAATATATATGAAATAAGTGAAGAAAAAAAAAAGAAAAAGACACCAAAGGGAATCGATCCAGCGACCTACCGATCACGAAGCTGGAACGCTAACCACTCGGCCGCCGCCACTGCTTGTTAAGCATCGTAACGCCAGGGAACACACTCGTCGCGTCGAAAATCGCAAACTTTGCTTGCGATTTTCTCGAAAACGCTTGAGAAGTGCACCTTAGTATTTGCACATTATATTGTCCTAATGGACTACTAAAAGTGTGCAAAGATTGGGGAAAATCGGTGACCCACCACCCTGGTACAGCCCTTGTAAGGCGTAGGGCAACGTCAAGACCACCAATTTAATACAACAATTTATATACAATCATTTAATTCATTATCTGGTTTCAAAAATACCAATGCTTCTTTTGTAAAGGACTGCTTCTTTCTATTATTCTTACGATTTATACTACTTAAGTAGGGATCCGAGGTCAACAAGAGCCTATTCAGCACATCTTCATTACATTCCGTTCTGGAAAATTTTCGTGAGAAGCTTTCCCTGTACTGTCGGAAATGCTTGTTCCTGGCTTCCGCAGCTTCTTCTGATAACTGGTCAATTGGTAACAAAGCATGTGTTATAACACTTGCTGAGTGTATTAAAATTTTATGCACTGTTGGTGACATATGTTGCCAAGAATATAAATTTACGTAGTACTTCGCCGTATTCATAGTGTACGTAGAGAATTTTTCCACATCTATTTCGAAACCAGAAGATAACACTTCTAACATTATTTTAAATCTATTGATTAGTTCGAAGTCTATACCTGTGATAGCAGCTGCTTCTTCTGAGTTGCTAATAAATCTACGTGATGTATTACCATCATTGGTATTACCGTATCCAGCTTTTGGTATGTCCACCAGCAGTCCCATTTTTTCGCGAAATTCTTTCTGCACGTTTCGTTTTGCAGTTTCGATTTTCGCTTGGTCACTTTTTAATGTAACGCGACTCGTACGTACTTCTGCCTTTACTTTGTAGGATAGATGTAGCAAAAATTCAAAAAATCTAATTCTGGCGTGCAGTATTGACAGTCCAAATTTAAATGTTTCTGGATTTTCTGGGTTTCCTTTTGTCAAGTCATTAAAACTTTTTGATGTTTTATTACATATGTAGCAGCGCATTGTCGAAGTAGTGTTAGTAGCAGCATTGCACACTTTTCCATCTACCATTGTTGGCAGTAATATGTGTTTTTGCAGATTTTTAGCCTGGCTTTCCACGTATTCAATTTCCTCATTAGTGATGTCTTTATTTTCTTTGACAAATCTCATTCTGATAGGCCTACAAAATCTTGGTGACGATGGGTTAGGATTCTGCCACATAATTTGTTTCCGACACGTTAATCTCACTGGCACATGGGTACTCAGAAAAATGCTAGCATCACTGTCGCTATAATTTTCAAATTTTTGCTTATATTGGCTTTGCTGAGATCCATCACAACCCCACTTAAATATAAGCTCAAAATCTTTGTTTTCACTTTGGAAGTTCTCGATGACTGGGTTCATATATTTACACAGCCTAAAAGTTGTATGATCGACCAAATCTTGTAATTTTACCTCGGCAAAAGTTTCACCAACACTTTTTTGTGGATAACAATCTTGCTTAGCTTTTTGCAGATACGTATAACATGGATATACATTTCTGTTGGCCTGATGAATCGTCTCGTATTGACTCATAGTCAAATTAGCTTCGACGAATATTGCCAGAGCCTCTTCTGGCGAGTGCTTCTTCGTAGTAGTTTTTTTACTACCAATAGCGGCTGCTTTACGAAATTTCGCTGCACTAGTTGGAGATTTTCTAATATCTTTAATAACTTTCGCGGTGTCAATATTACCTGCAGCTCGCTGTTTCATTTGTGTCGCGTATGTTAATTCATCGAGAGGGACATTCATTCTAAGCTCCATTGTCTTGCGCCGCTTTGATCGGTCACTTAATTCTACGAATTCTTTGCTTGGTCGACCGCGACTTTTGGAACTGCGAGGAACGGGGGCAACGGGTAATGAAATTTCTTGATTAAGCCATTCTTGATGCTTTTCCAGGAAACGGCTTTCTGTACTATTACACGCGAGCCATTTACGTTTATAAATTATTTTAAAAGTCTTAATGGTATGCTGGAGTACATCAATTTTCTCAGGGGGGGCACTTTGTAATGATGACTAACTTTTTTTCTAAATCTTTCAATTTTTCATCAAACAACCGCTTTGTGCTTTCTTTTACTAGCTCGTGCAGTTGCTTTCGAGTCATAGACTTGACGGAATCTCCAGAAACTGGTAGAACACGAAAAGGAAAATTAACCAAACATCAAATTTAAGACAGACTAAAAAGTATAAAATAATTTTTCCTACCTCCATACAGATTCCAAACCCCATACAGATAGTCCTGAAAATTTGAGATTGTGAATTTTTAATTGAATCTGTATGGGGCTAGGAAAAATTATTTTATACTTTTTAGTCCATCTCAAGAACGTGGTATATTAAAAAAAATAATTTTCTATATTTAAATAATTTGTATTGCTATCCAGTTCTGTGCTATGTTTAAAGTTTCAAGGCTGTAGCTCATCGAGATGTTAGTTTAAAGTCAATTTGCAAAATTTGTACCGAACAAACAGATAAGAAAGCCAGGTTATAAAAAGGGGATATATTTGGAGCCTCATTTTTTTTAAATGTGAAAACATGTGAATACTTTTTTGCGGTATACTAATTCCAGACATCCTAAAGTTTTACACCACGTAACTTGTATGCCGTTGCGATGGGTTGTATATGTTTAAAAACACTAATTTATGCAAAAAAGTCATGAAAATCCAAGAGCTCTTAGTCAAGCTTATAGATCGGTAAAAGCTTATAGATCGGTCAAACTTATAGATCGGTAAATTTCAACATTGACAAAAATATGATTAATGTAATATACATACCTTCTGTAACAATATCCATTACAAATTACGCCACAAAGATCACTTCTGACATAAAAATTATCATAGGATATAGACGCGTACGAATGGAATGCTACGATCAAAGACATGTTTATCGAACAAATGCTATCTTCAAAGTGTAGGCACAGGTTATTGTTTGGTTAAACACAAATAAGGAGTGCACCACGTGATGGCATATTTATCTATCTATTTTGGGACACAACCACAACTCTCTATTTAAATATTTACAATTTTGATTTTTGGCCAGGTTTTCACCCCAAATACCACTCTGTGCGCCGGTAATGTACGTGGCACCTTGTCGTGCCACTGGCACCTCAAATCCTTCACAACGATACTCCGCAATCGCAAAAAAAAATCCTCTAAGGACGACGCGAAATAATTGCTTAACACGTCGATTGCCACTGTCTCCGACCGGAGTCGTTCGCTATTCTCTGAATCATGCCATCGACTTCAAAGTGGTAGCGAATGCGTTAAGGTCTATGGTAACCCAAAGATCTCCGGAGATCCTTGCGACTTGCAGGTTCTCCTTGATTTATTTTCCCCATCCAGATGCATACTTTCCACCAGTTGGCTATGCAGTTGGGCTGACCTCTTTCCTCATAGACCATGGCTCGATAACGCAATGCAATAAGGTCGTAATCTCTAGAATCATTGTTGGTGGCCCCTCCTTACCCGGTAACTAGATCGTGCTAGTTGTGCGCAAAAAGTACTCGGCTCTTTCTATATTTCACTCATTAGCGCTCTTTCTTCTCTCTCCGTTAATTTTTCCGACTGGCCTGAACGGAACTTGTACTCGACACTTTCTTCATTTTCTGATTATGTTGTAACACAACAGAGCGTGGACCTATTTCTATCCAACAATTGGCTAATTTAACTTCGTTACGAATTTTAACAATTCACTCCCTTTCATGCTGTGGAATTTCAGATACTTTCGGTCACATTTTCGTAATTATTACATACGCAATAGAGGAACATTGCCTACATTAGACCACTGCCTAAATTAGATCGGTTCTTGATTCAAGAAATAATTCACATTAAAACTTTTTTCGTAATTAATTCTCGAACTAGCTGTAATAATACATGAAAAATCAAAAGCTAGTAGCAATTCAGCAATTGCGTCTCTTACAACAGTTGCTGTTTCTAACAATAAGTGCTGTTTGTAAGGAAAGTACGCGCATATTGTCATTTCTGCTACTTTGCATTCGAATGCTCGGCTCTTTTCATTGTTAGTTAAAATTCAATAATTTCATTATCATACCCTTAATCTATGCTCGGCTCTTTTCATTGTTAGTTAAAATTCAATAATTTCATTATCATACCCTTAATCTATGCTCGGCTCTTTTCATTGTTAATTAAAATTCAATAATTTCATTATCATACCCTTAATCTAGTTAAAAGTTCAATAATTTCATTATCATACCCTTAATCTATGCTCGGCTCTTTTCATTGTTAGTTAAAATTCAATAATTTCATTATCATACCCTTAATAATTTTTAAAAAATACTTCATATGTTGTATTTAGTATCGTTCGTTCATAACCTACTAATAAAACTTTTTGGGGAAGTGGCACATTTGCCTAATTTAGGAAAACAGTGGTCCAATTGAGACAAGTGCGTTTCATACGTTTCTTCTTATAGTTAAATATACGCTTTTTCATAATCACTTTAATTTTTAACCCTTTTCCTCATATTAGGCCCGTGGGCAGGTAATTTTGCAAAGTGTATGTCTTTAATAAATTCTTGGACCTTTTCGTATATATTGTTTCAATTTGTTGCTTAAGAATTACACTAAACAAGAATATGTAACGAACGAATGATAGAAAAAACATGAAATAAAATGATGGTGGCGATGATCATAGTTGTCATTGGGGTTCGAACCTGGGTCCTTTCGCGCACAACTGTGGTATTTTTCCGTACTATATTCTTTTTGTCTATGTTGCTAACGGAAAGGATCAACAATAATTTTATATAAATATTGCGCAGAATTTTCCCTAAATGTATTATTGTTGGTTTTTCCGACTCGAAATTTTCTTATTAATTAGTGTCCTGCACATGTTTCATTAAGGTTCACACGTTGATTGCCACGTAAAATTTACGTGACTCTCTATTCACGCCGCGTGGGTCGTATGGTATACGCTATTGCATTTGTCATAACCATTGCGGCCTGTACGGAAAGTTTAGTGTCGATCACCGGTGATCAACATGGCAGTCAAAGTCTTAACCCTCAGCGGGTACTCTGGGTCTGACAGACCCGAGCGCAAAATCGTATATGTGAATATCTCGGAGGGGCGCAAGGGAGGGGGATTCGTTATAGCGGGGAAAAATCCTTTTTTGTGTGCCAAATCGAGGGAGCACTCGTGCCATTCCAGTGCGACGTCACCTACGGAGCTAGGAGCATTGAAAAATTCGATTCGGGTCTCCTGGACCCAGAGTACCCGTAGTGTCAGAAAGTAAGTTTTATGAAAAAATTATAATTATTTAGAATTTATATTTAAATTACTTAATAATGTAAAAATATATGTTTTAATGTATAGTGCGCGTGAAAAAAAATTTTTAATAGCTTAGTTTTTTTTTTAAGGCAAAAATGGAGACGCGGTCTCGCACGCGGTCCGCCGCTGAGTTGGCAGCAATCGAGAACCGTAACACGGAGGAAGTTTACGAAAATGATGCTTCTTCTGGGGAAGAAGAAGATCGAACATACATCTAAAATTTGTTCTGCTTGTTCAACTACCGATATGTAAAAAATAATTACAATGTTATAATGATAATAGTTTTCAGATAATAAATACTTTTCAAATAATATATCTCGATTTTTATCTTTCTTTACCATTGCAACTCTATATTTATATATATATACATTTTTTTTAAATATTATATACACATGTATATATATATGTATGCATGTATATATATCTTATTTTATGATAAGGTAGGCTAAAAAATTTGTTAAACAATTTTTTTTGCAAATTTTCTAGTGATAATGGCCGTGTATATATGAAAAATACGTTGTAAAAAATACTAACTTTCAATCGCAAAAATAAATCGCTTATCTTAATTTAATCGAAAAATGACCTATACAGCCTTAAAGTACAACACTTAAGCTTTAAAAACCCGTTTTTAAAATTAATTTATCTTTATTTTTCATTTTTTTACAACAATTTGAAAAAAAAAATTTTTTTTCGAAAGGTCTCATTGTATTTTGTTAAATATTAACAAAACCTTTAGATTTGGAGTAAAATGGATCACGCATTCGTTTTTTTGAGATTCTGGCGATGGATTTTAAAAAAAAAACGTCTCCCTACGATGATTTGGCTCCGAGTTATAAGCGATTGAAAATCGCTCGGGTCTCACAGACCCAGAGTACCCGGATCGGGACAAACAGTATAGAGTACCCGCTGAGGGTTAATATAGTTTTTGCAAGACGTGTTTCGAAATTCTATCCTTTCAGAGCTATAGAGACGACATTTGGGTTGCTTTAACAAGATTTTCCAACATTATTGGGCTTTTAACACTTTACCGACTGGTAGTCGATTAATCGACTTTTTGTCGCCAAAGTTTACCGACCGGTAGTCAATTAATCGACTTTATTTGAACTGTGGCTGAAGCGGCCGGTGAGAAGGGCATGGTTTCTTTACGCGCTACCGGTCGGTAAAGTGTTAACATGACTTAATGAAAATCTTGAACAAAATCTGCGAATATCGCAGTTCGATCAATGAAAGTTGTAACAACAGGAGCAGTTTTGTTGAATATAGAATATTTTTCCCTCCGTGTAAAAATAATGTTGATTCTTTTTAGTAAAGATTAAAGTCTTTATATACAGAGTGTCCCAAAAGTCCCGGACCATCCAATAACTTTTCAGGATTGAAGTTTTAACGAAAACGTTCCAAATAAAAGTTGTAGCGATTCAAGTGAGCTATCTTGGGATGATCTTTGATTTCACCTTGACCACTATTTTCAAGATTTTTTGAAGGCCAACTTGTGTTATTTCAAAAAAGAGCAAAATTTTACATTCCGACATGCATAGTTTGTGGGGTCGAAATGAATTTTCGAAATGAAGGTCAAATATGCTCGTCGCAGGAAATAACTGACAGATCACGGTTTTTACGAAATATGGCCCGTATAAAAGTCGTCATGATTAAAGCTAGTTAACTCATCTTTGACATTCATTTTGAAAATCATGTAAAGGTTAACTCGTGCTTTTGAAATAGAACTCCTATTTTCCTATCCCGGATTCTGGATAGCTCGTTCAGGTTGTTGAACATTCGGGTGATGGCAGTCAAGTCAAACGTTGAAGGTCATTTAATCATTTAATCAATAATCATTTGACCTCGAAAGAATTGTAACGGAATACATTGCCAATGTTCACTTGATCGAATAAAATATTAGGTAATCATTGCCTACGATAAGATCGTAATTATCCAGCAATTGAAGGCAAGACCGTGATGATCCAGCCACTAAATGCAACATGTAAGAAATTTGGCAGCAGATGCAAGATGGAGCTTAATTCTGAGACTGGATCCTCATTTAGGTGTCAACACAGTACTGGAGAGTTAAATGTTCAAATTGCAGGCTTCCAAACCCTTGATAATATTCTATGCGTTGAGAAATGTCAGATACAGATCTTATCGTCTCTTGGTCCATCGACGTACATTCTTGATTAATTTACTGTACCGCCCAAAAATTGATAGTTAATATTCTTTATATCTTTTTTTGCTTATTCCTCGCTATTTTTTGAGAAATTGTTGTAGATTAATCTACTATTATTGTAGATAATTACATCTCTGATCTATGGAAATTATACTTGATAAATGAAATGCCCGTTTATTGTTCAATTATTTTAAAATTGAATTTAAAGAGAATTATGTGATTTTACTTCAACTACACAATTTCGAACGCTCCACCTCCTTCGTTCCCCTTCCGTCTCCATGCGGCCTTTGCGTCTACTGGCTGGTTATCAGTTCTTGCAGGTCCAGGGCTGTCTCATATTCATATTACGTCGGGTTTAACTTTTCTAATGAAAATAATTTATTTTTTCAAGTAACACCTCCGATTTTTTCCAAATTTGAATACGTTGTAGTCTCTGTTGATACACAAAAGTCGATCAATGGATTTTCCAAAATTTTAAAGATACTTTTTTTTAAATTGCATTTCTTAAATTACCCAACAGACCATAATGAAGTTTTGGAAGCTTATATATTCGAATGACAGAGTTTTAATAAATTGGATATTGTGATCACAAATGAGACTACGCTATCAATTCTTTTCAGGTTTTTAAAATTTTACCCGCTAGGAAAAATGCATTTGTATAAACAATTTAAATTATTGGGTTGGCAAATAAGTTCGTTCGGTTTTTAATAGTGGAATAAATCACAAAAACCGAACGAATTTATTTACCAACCCAATATTTAAAAAAACGCAATAAAGTTTAAAAGCTGGCTTTTTTAAACAGCTGTACCCTCCACAATTTTAGAAATGTTGAGAAATCCTTTGTGCTACGTTTATACATATTGTAACGTTCCGGCAGGTTAAACTTGCTGAAACGTTAATAATTATAATAATAATAACGCTTGAATATTCTTTTAAGTTCAGTCATCATTGATAAGAAAGTCCATGATGATTGAACAAGAAAATAAACCTCGGAGCGGAGAACTACCCGATCCGAGGTATAGAAAATAAAGGATTCGACTCGCTCGATGCGTTCTCGAATGCGGTGTTGAGAGGAGTCGAATCCAATCAAACATTGATAATTATGAAATAAATATCTTTAAACTTCAGTCATCATCGATCTAACGATCCATGATGATTGAAGTAAGTAAAATAACCTCGAGATGCACCTCATCCGAGGAAAGTAAAATAGAGGATTCGACTCGCTCGATGAGTCGAATCAATCACAGGTGAATGAATTGAGCGATTACCATCAATTCATTCACCAGAATTACATTAATCGATTGGATTGTTTAGGATCCAACTGATTTAAAGTTGGACAGTTCAGATGAATAAATAATCAAGATTATCATAATTGAAAAATCTCATAACCTCAAAACGGAGATGCCTCCGTTCTGAGGAAAATGAAGCAGATTCAACTCACTTGATGAGGAATCTGCTCACAAAAGGATAATAATAAGCTCACACAATGAGCTTACTAAACGTTTTTATAACAACAATTAACAAATAACACTGATTCTATGAAATATTTCAAAGAATCAGTGTCGAAACAAAAGACATAACCTCGAAACAGAACATACTGATTTGAGGCTAAGAAAAGTCTTTGTATAAAAACTAATATTAAAAATTAAATAGTATTAAATAAAAATTAGTATTAAATAAAATAAACAAACCTTAAAGAAAGCACGCTATATCCAATTGAGAAAGCACAGTTATTTATTAAAGAAAGCACAAACTGCACATGCACTTTACACTTACTGCGCATGCGCCTTGCACATTATAGATTGCATACGCTCTCTTTTTACCATTATATACTCGATGATGCAACGTCAGGCAAGATGGCTGTCCTTGTTACAGCAGCGCCTGTGCTGTCTGAGAGAACTAGATTCAAAATTTAAATTTGAATTAAGAAATAAAGTCGGTACAACGATAAGGAAAAAAATCGTTAACGACGATAACAGAAAAATTCGTTATGACATCGGTTAAGCGAAAAATCCGTTAACCGAGAGTCATGATACGGAATCAATTGAGGGCGTGTCTAACTGCCCCTTGAAACTCTTGAGCAGCCTATAGCAGGCGCGGACTGCGCGACTGACGGTGCGCCATTTGAAATACTCCAATGAGACACGAAACGTGCGAGATTCAAATGAGCCAACTCCGTCAGGAAAAACCAATCACGGTACAGAGACCGATGGAAAGGGAAAATAGCGCTTTCCGCACGCTCGGAGAAGAGTATAAAAGGAGGCAAAATCGACTAAATCCTCAGATTGATTCTGTGATCTCAACGATACAGAATTACATCTCACTCGAGATTCTTTCGAGGGTCTGGTGTAAAAGCCAGCCCCTTTAAAGAATTCAAACCTTCCCAAAGTCCTGGTAATCTCCATTCCTGGATCATTATCCTGCACTTGGGAAATCTCGGTTCCTTTGCGAGGCTCCTAGCACTACGCCTAGCCCCTCGTAAAGGATTTAAGAGATAGAAGGCTCCTAGCACTACGCCTAGCCCCTTCGATTTCTAGAGGGACCTAGTTCCCATATCCTATTTTCCTAATCCCTAAAAATTAGGGATTCTCGATTCTTCTGCGAGGCTCCCAGCACTACGCCTGGCCCCTCGTAGAGGATTTAAGAGATCGAAGGCTCCTAGCACTACGCCTAGCCCCTTCGACCTCTAGAGGAACCTGATCTCCTTATAATATCCTCATCCTTAGGGATCCAAAATTCTCTCACGGGGCTCCCAGCACAGCAAGAGGTGAGGGAAATTTGAATTAAAGAAAACCGGAAGTCATCTTGTAGACTTCCTATCCATTACAAATTTCTAATTTTTAAAGGAAAAGAAATTTTTACATAATCAAAATTTATATAAGTCACACACACGTACACGACACTTAGTCTAGAATTAAGTCCTAACCGGTAAAGAAGTCGCGCTCTTTATCGATTGCAGATCTTAAGTTATTCTCGATTTTTCACCCGTCCAGTACACGAACCTTATTTTTAGACTAATTCGCACGCACGACCACTACGAGAGTGGGAGAAATAAATCGTGACGTCACGCGAAACGTCTCAATATACCGTTAAAGATCGTAACTATTCAAATTTCGAGGAAATCGAAGGTGTTACTTCAAAACAGTAAATTATTTTCATTACAAAAGTGAATCCGATGTAATTTGAATATGAGACAGCCCAGGGCTCTCAAAAACCGATCGCTAGCTAGTAGACGAGGGGGGCGCACAGAGACGGAAGGGAAGCGAAGGAGGCGGAGCCTTTGAAATTTGGCCGAAGTGTACAATTCCGAGCACTGATATAGGAAAACAGAGTATTAGGAGCGCGATGTGAGGCTTTCATGTTCAATAAGGGAGTAAAAAATGGTGATTTTTAGTAGTTTTTTTCTTTAAAATCATAAGTCATTTTTCAAAAACCTTTTTTAAAAGTAATATTTAAAATTACAAATGTTACGACTTTTTTTCGGAACTCCTAAAAAATAGTGTTTTGTCACTACTCCTGCTGCGATTACGATCATTTGAATGAAAAAACCAACCAGATTTCATATATCGAATTATTCAGTGTTTGAATGAAAGGTTTTGAGAAAATAACAATTCATGTCAAAATGGTGGGTGTTGAAAATAAAGGCTGATTTTCTAAAAAAAACATTCACTAATTTTTTTCGGTATAACAATATCTATTGGTCGTGAAAAATCACTGGATAATTTGAAATATGAAATAAGTCCGCTTAGTTTCTTTTATTTCAGATGTTCGCACTTGAAGCAGGAGTGATCACCACAAAACCCCGTTTTTTTCGAAAAATCTCTGAAAAAATAGAGACATCTTTTGTGATTTTAGGTATATATTTTCAAAAATCGTTTTTTAACTTCTTAAAAGTTAGATTTCTGAATAAACAAAAGGTGTTTGAAACATAACTCATAGTTTTGAAGAAAAAACGTCCTAAGAATTAGCATTGTTTACTTTTTAACTTACAAGGAGAGTGTTCGCCAATCGGATTTTTGTTTTTTTTATATTTATGGTACGTAAAGCTGAGGGCCCAAATAGTAATTTAGTAAAGCCGTACGACGCCATATTCAGAACTTTTTGAGAAAATCGAGTTTAAAGTTGACGAGCGGCTTACGGGCATGAAATTTATACGACTGCTCGAGCAAGCCGCGTAGCTCAGTCGGTAGCGCTCCAGTCTAGTAGCAGCGAGATCGCTGGATCGAGTCTCGCTTCGTGCATAATTTTTTTTTTTCATTAATTTTTTTTTTTATTAATTTTTTTTTCTATTAGATACTAAAGTTATTTAAATATAAAATTGAACTGATTTATGCCAATTAATCGATGTATAATTATTCTATCCCATGAAAAGCGCACGTGTGATTATTTGGAACTTGCAAAATTGCACTTTCGATTGTGAATAATGGAAAAATATTACTGCTGGATATTTTTTTTCTCCTATTCGCCATTTTGAGTTCCACATAATTAAAAATCACACGTGCGCTTTTCATGGGATAGAATAATTATACATTGATTAATTGGCATAAATCAGTTCATAATCCAGCGATCTCGCTGCTACTAGACTGGAGCGCTACCGACTGAGCAACGCGGCTTGCTCGAACAGTCGTATAAATTTTAAGCCCATAAGCTACTCGCAAAAACTTTAAACTCGATTTTCTCAAAAAGTTCTGAATATGGCGTCGTACGGCTTTACTAAATTACTATTTGGGCCCTCAGCTTTACGTACCATAAATATAAAAAAAAAACAAATATCCGATTGGCGAACACTCTCCTTGTTAGCATGACCCCTTAAGTCCACTGCTTGCTCTTTTTGAATAATATCAAATTACTGACATAATTCAAATTTCATTAAATGACAAACGTTTTCATTTAAATTAACGTAAAATGTTGAATAGAGTTTCAGATATTCGTTTACTATGTAAATATCTGTAATTTTTCTGTTTTTATTTCTTTATTTCAATTTTGTTGAAAGATTATAAAATTGACAAGAAATTGAATGAAAATATGTTCTTTATTATAACAGTTTATTATTTATCTTTTTACAGATCTGAAACGAGCGCTAGGCCATACGCAATTGGACATTCTGTGGACGCATTTAAACATATTTTGGAATAACCAGAAGCGTACTTTTCTAGTAAAATACTGGCCGATTTAGATTACAGTTTATTATCCCTCGAGAGTTGGGTATCTTTGGAGGAAAATCTTAGCATCAAATCTTAAGCATCAATTTTACGCTATCCGAATACTAATCATGTATAAATTACATGTACGATTATGACCGTCAAAAAAGATTCAAGAAACGAACCTTGCCTTCCACAGAAATATTGATGGAGAATGCCTCAAAGTTAGGAAAGGAACTTTTACATTAAAAGAAAACTTGCAACGTTCAATTGCTACACCACATTCAAAAATATACCTTCTAAAAAGGCGCTTCAACACTGATACGTACGGAAAAGACTTATTTATCTGTGAAATTATACAAAATATACGTTTGTCAAGACGTTAACGTAACAAGTTCACGAGAGGGAGTGATTGAAGTATTATCTATTGATAAGATTTACTGAGTCAATCTCGATTATCAAGTCAATCGACAGTTCTTTTAAGAATCCAGTGATACTTAAATAGGTACAAAAGAGTTAACAAAGAAAAAACTGCATGGCAAGGCAATTCAAAGATCGCAATTATCCTCATCAACTGTATTAAAGTCATTGTGGTTCGACCCTCGAGCGAGAATCTTATTGGTCCACTTCTTAATACTCTGGGATATTACTGAAGCTTTGAAGATACTCGTGTGACTACAATAGCACAGACAATCAACGAACATTCGTTTGAAACCCGTCAGCTAGTCCGCATCATATTAGTCCAAGTTTATCAATTGCACAACCCCAATAATTCATAGAAAATTTAGAGAAGTTTCCTTTGACGAAGTTCAAATTAATAAGGAAGTGCGGTGTCAGTGAATATATTGTAGAGAAAATTCTTAAAGAATGTCTAATTCTCTTTTATCTGGATGGCAGAGATTGCTTGTCTCTTTCTTTCTAAGAAATATTTAAATCAGTGAAGAAATATCGAAGGCAGCATTTTCTGAAACAACACGAAATTGTAGAAAATATTCTACCCAAGTGGACGGTTGAGTAAAAATTTGAATGTACTCGGATTTGCTGTCGAAACATTAGTGGTGTCTGTGGAAGAAGTTAGCTCAACATTTGGAATGTATTGGCTGCCATACTTTTGTTACAATATGGAACGAAAAATCCTAAAAATGTGGTGATTACGGATCAAGGCACAGGCCTCTTTTGATCAAGACACTAAAAAGTGTGTGAGCCATAACTTTTAGAAAAGAGTAATTATAATAAATCACGTTATTTCCGAAGGTGAATAAACTGAAAGTGAAGCGAGAGATCTTGCATATGCAAATTACAGATATATAATGCTAAATTGAACGAACAATTTGGAACATCTAAGAAAACAGTGGAAATCTTGAGCTGCCTTTTGATATCTGACTTAGTGATCTTCAGAAGTTAGCAAGATGCGCTGCAGTCAAGGCGTTGCAATGGTCTTTGAAGACGCATTTATCGTATTCTCACGTTTTCTATCCTTAAAATCACGAGGATGCACTTTGTTGGAAACTCATAGACAACGCGAGACAACTGGAATCAAAAAACTGTACAACAGTTTTTTCGTGATGTTCTAGAGCGCTTTGAGAACACACAAATTTTAAGAATTGACTTTGACTTCCGAAAGGTATAAATGATGTTATCAGTTTCACTGGAGGGATCCTAAGTTACAGGCAGGAATAAAATGACAGATAGTCGCATGTCTACGCATCAAATTCATTATCACTATTCCTATCATCGAATTCGATCAAATTGACTTACGGACATTTTAGCTGCTTTTAAAAAAAATTCGAGCCACTTTTTCATGAAACGTGGGCCAAGATTGTGTTCAACATTTAAAGAACAACCGTCGAATGGAGCTGCAATTAATTATGGATGCAAGTGCAGAGACATTCGGAGCTGCAATGTGGCTTACAAATTCATCTTCTCCTCCATATCAATTGTCAGATTCACGAGATAGTACTTGCAATCCTAGCACAATGCAACAGGTAAAGAAGCTTCAATCAAAATATCGCAAATATAGATAAGTTGTTATTCGCCAATATATATTTCATTACTTAAAACATTTCACTTTTAACGCTTTAAAGTTGGCTATGTTACGCCAGATTTTTGGTATATCGGATAGATGTCTAATTGTAAGGTCTTTTGTCCTAAGGTCTAATGTCCTTTTTAGTATTTTGGAAAATAAATTAATGCTAAGAAATTTTCATGACAGTAAAGTGCTCTCCTGAACATTTTGCATAACAGATAGAATAATTTACTTGCAATTGTTAAATCTAATATTGCGAGGAACAAAGTTAGTCATCTTAATGTTAGTGGTTATTACGTTTACATACAAGGTTTAATTGTTTCTGCAACTGCATTTTGAGAAATGTGTCATAGCATTGCTGAAAAACAGGATATTGAAGGAATTGAAGTAACTAGGAAGGTAAATTAACCCCTTGGCATACAATGACGTCTGAGAGACGTCATCCACTTTACGTGCCATTAAAAAGTGTCTTGAGATGTACCATAATTGTGTAAATTAACGACAATTTATTATATTTTCTCAATTTTTTTATATCTCTGAATGTAGTATATAGTCCTGCCCTTATATACTCGAACCTCGAATTTTTTAACGAGTCGGGACCCGGAGCCTCAAATTTTTTGACAAAATAAACCACGTCCGCTATTATGCTTTTAAATTCGTAATTTTCGTTAAAAAACAAGAAGTTGCAAACATCATTATCAATATAACCTACGATCATTTAGACGTGTGTCACATTTGAATCTCGCGCGAAAAATAGCAACCGGAAGTGGGCGTTCCCCATGCGAAAGAACTTAAAGGCAAAAGTTTCGAGAGATTTGAACCATCAAAAGATTTGAAGGTAATAGGTTCGAGGCTCGAGTGTATAACAATTGACCCCAAAAATTACTACTGAGACGTTCAGGACAGTATTTTAATAAAGAAATTTTTTATTAGATGGTTACATATTTTATTCTGGCAAAGTCGTAGACAAACAAAGTGTATGAGATTGTATGTATGCATTCATACATAATAACCCTTTCAGGAGAACATTTTTCATTTTCCTGAAGCATAACAATCATTAGTGGACAATTCGCTCCGTGCATGACCTTGAACCGATTTGGGGTAAGACTATGAGCGCCCATGGTGGCGAAATTCATAAACTTTTTTACCATACAAAGTCATTAAAACAAGAAAATCGATGCACGAAAACAACTCAATTAAGTAAATATTGTAATATTTATATATTTTAAAATTGACTTTTTTTGTCTTTTAACTTCATTGTAATAGACTTTCACGCCTGCCCAAATTCGCATTATTTCACCCACCCGCGGCGCTGCGAAAATCATGCGCGAAGCGAATGGGCTTTAGACGTCGCTGAGTATGAATCTACAATTCGAATTAAAACATTTTAAATGTCAGCTTGAACATGGCGACTAAATTCGAAGTTTCTCGTTAAATTTGCACAAAAATAAATATAAATTCAATTATCAGGATTGATATGAAATTCGCAGTCTGCACGACGTAAATATACGTCGTACGACTTCTAAGGCATAAGAATACACAGCTTTGGTTTGTTTGACTCACCAAACAACGACGAATTCGAAAATTTTAGACGATTCTTTGAAGTTAGGGACAAAACCTGACTCGATGAGGTCAAAAAGATACCGGATTTGAATTCTGCGATCCCAAAAATCTCAGTAAGACAAATTATTTTGCTTCAATTCAGTGAAATCTGTTAATAAAATCGAGTTTTTCCTTAAAGAATTCTGTTTTTCACACATTGATTGTTTACTGACAAATTATTGTAACGTTATTAAGTAATGAAATATATAGTGCATTGCAAAACTGAGATATGAAAGAAAAAGTGAAAATAAACTGGTGTTGCATATATGGTACTGGAGACTGGTGTCAATTGGAACGTTTTTGACAAAATACCTTATTGTAACTTCATTTTATACCATACCTGTTTCGTAATAAACTACAGTTGTAGCCTGATTATGCAATTTTAAAATAGCATGGAAATAGTTAAAAGCTTCATAAAGATTTTCGAAAACCGTTTTAAATGACTCTAAGTCTGTGTCAATAGAAACTGGGTTTGGGGTTAGTCGAAATGTCTGTAAATAAGAGGTAATTATGTACAAATTATTAGTTCTATTTGTGTGTATATATATATAAACTAAACAAAACTAGAAGGTTCATAATTATGACAATTTGAATTGCACAGAATAAGCAATAATCGTTTTAGATTAATACACAATATAAGAACAGTAAAAAAACTTACCTTTTGTATTGAAGAAAACAATACACTAAAATGAAAACGTTTCAAGTGTTCTCAGTGGCAACCGGCAGTGGGCGATATATTGAGACAAGAAAGCCGGTACCTTTTCCCCTTGGGATCCAATCCCTATAGACTATCCCTCTCGAAATTAGCTTATTTGTTTCAAATAACTTGCGTTGCACCTGCCCCCAGTCTCCCCTACATGCACCATCGCTCCTGAAAGGGTTAAACAGAACAGGGCCATTTGGCACTTCTCTGAGAGTAGCAAACAATTGATTGCTTTATTCCTATAAGTTTCCAGTATCTCTAGAAACTTCTGTTATCGTTCGAATTAAATGATCTGTATTTTTTCTAAAATTCTTTATTTTCTTACCACACTTTAAGATTTTTAGTTTCCAGATTTTCATCAACTTTATTTTAGTTACCTTTATAAACTATGAATAGGTTGTGATACTTCATCGCAATCCGTTTCAATTGATTTTACAAATCCTTTATTTTTAAGTTTTTTAAAACCCGATGAACTATGTGGTTGGTGCATAATTATCAGGTGTTTCTGACGTGATAATATCGTTTAAAAACACCTGATAATTATGCACCAACCCAATATTTATATCAAATTTACTAGTTACAAGCACCAATCAGTTTTCATTCTTCACAGGATTCTTTATGTCAAGATAAACAAGATCATTTAAAGTGTCAATTGCGGTCCACCAGTGTATCACCACCGCGACGAAGTAACTCTACAACTGCTAATATTCGGAATCTTCCGCCGAGCAATTTAAAACGACGATTAGCTGAGCCGCTGCAACTTACTGAGCTTGAAACGAAGCAGTCGAGGAGAGATGGTTGGTATTTAAAACTATTATCTAAATATTAATAAATGCAAAATACCTAAAAAAAATCGTTACTTTGCTTGCGATTAACAACCGAGCTACTCTTAAATTCATTAAATTGGTGGCATTGGTTTTGCTTTAATATGTGTTGGCTAATTATAAGTAAAAGTCATTCCTGGGGTTCAAACGCTTCTCAAATGGAAGCATTTTGTCAGACACGTGTCAGTGAGAATTGCCTTGAAAAGAGCTGCTTTTTATTTAATAGAGAAAAATTGTTTGAAGCGTTTTTCTCAATTGAAATATTTTTCATCTAAATGTAAGCGGTTCTAAACTGAGACAAAAAATACAAAGAAATAAAACTTCTCGGATACATCTATACATGACGATGAATAGGGCAATTATCAATTCCCTGAAGTCAGCCATCACATATCTTTTCCTTAGCAACACAAGCTGATACAAATGCCACGACGATCTCTGTAAGATGTAAGACTTCAAGACGATTGTAGTCATCCACTATTATAACCTGTCTAGGTCCCTCTATGTCAATCTAATATATATGTTTGAACATGTGCGTGCATATGTGTCTTTCGAAAATTAGTTGTGTATGTATTCGTCTACTTTACATCTACTAAGTCAGCCGTATATATCTGCTCTAATTTTACAGAATGAAAATTACCAACTTCCTCTCTAGTTTCTATGATAATTCCCAGTGATTATGTAATCCGCAGAAAGATATAAGGTTCGATTATTTGCATATAAATCGAAACAAATTGAAATCGAATGTATCATATGTTCTAAATAGTTCCATTGCTACATATGATGTCGTTTGCCATCATTAACGCGTCAACTGTTACGTCAAATTTACTATTCACGCCGCGTGGGTCGCAATCTTACACGCTGTTGCATTTGTCGTAACCAGCATGGCTTATACGAAAAGTTTAGTGCTTGTCACCGGTCACCGATATGGCATTCTGTTAATAATCAAAATTTACATTATGATATCTGGCTCCTTTAATATAGGAAACCTTGTGAAAAATGACTACTCAATCCGTCATCAAGTAACGCATTCCAATCAGATTCCAATTTAAGTTTTACTGTTTTTTAACCCTTTGACTGCCAAGAACAAAAACCTTTGTTTTATGGACTTTTCGTAGACTTGGCCAGAAAAATACAAATTTATCTCAAGTTTGTTAGTACTCTAGCTTAGTATGTTTAAAATGTTAGCAATATATATTTTCTTTTTTCGACATACTGGAAACGAAAATGAAATGTATCTGATTACTCCACCTAATATATTTGTAACTAATCGTGGAATAGTGTAGGCAAATAGAAAATACCATTTAGGTTGAATATGAATGGGTGTTAATATAGGATTAGCTTCAACAAAATTTTCTGGGTCATTGAGTAAATTTGGAGAAAAGAATACAATTATTGTTATTAGTAATAATAGTATTAAAATTATAGTTCAAAAAATAATAGTGATACGCATATACAGGGGATTATGAAGGAAAAATTAAATTACTTAAAATAAATTTAAGTTTGAAATTTATTTGAAACAAAAGCTATATTATATACAAATTTTGCATATAACATTTATATGGATTTATACTTTGTTGACCAAGTATATGGATTTGTACTTTGTTGACTGAGAGTAGACATACGACCGCAAAGGGTTAATAGTAAAGTAAAAATTAAATGGAATTTCGTATAAATTGTTTGTTCCTAGAGGGTTGTTAGAGCCCGTATTATGAAGAATTTGTTTTCATTATATGCCTAGAATTAAGTGAGGTCAAGCAAAATGATGAATTTTCCAGGTTTTTCCAAAATTGTTAGCCTCGCATACTCAAGTTAAAGATCCTGTTAGCCATCAAAATACGTAAGAACTGATATCTTTGGTTAACACTAGATTTACTGACCTCGATTGCCTGCATTATGATTAAATGAGTAAATCCGTCAAATTGACGGGTCCCTAGTGTTAAAATAGCGAAAGTTTTGTGAGAGAGAAAGAGAGACAGTGAGCGCATGGTTTGAGTGTGGAAAACGTGGCAACGTCACGCCGATCGATTACTACTTCGATCCATGTGCGCGTCGCGACATAACCTCCGAATGGTGGAACAGATAAACAGGGGATGATCATCGGTCTCTAGATCAATGGAAACCATATCTAATCAATTCGGATTAAGTTATTTTTCAATTCAGTTCCTGTGTTATGTTCGTTCATCAAAACGATAACGCTCATCCTCTTTATTCAAATGACAGCTGATTACACGTTCGTTGCTTTGTGCATCGCGACATTGCCACATCTGCTTTGATAGGTATTTCTTGACTTAAGTGGTTAAGCCACTCTAGAGGCCGAAAAAATAGGCCTTTTTGGGAATTTTTTTAGACAAACTATAAAATAAGTCGCAATTACGAAAAATGGTGTTTATTACACATATCATCGACTGTACACACAAATTTTTTTGAAGCGATTATGTTCAAAATGGCGGCCGTGCAGCGTTTTTGCGAAGACGCCTCCGTTTTTCCAGGCCAAACTGCCGGAAACGCACCGCCTGTAATTTTTTAATTACAATAAGTCAGGTACTTTTTTTCGATTATATATTAGAGCAGCCATAAAAGTACATATAACTTTTTCGATATATTGATTTTGGACAAAATGGTGCACTTCTGAAAAAAATTGCGAAAAAAATCGTCTGAAAATTATTAATAACAAATGAACTATGCAATATAAAAAAAAGTAATATGTACTTTTACGGGTAATGTAATTTTATAAATATATTTAAAATTTCAAGTTAATCGGTTGAAAATTGTCTGAGTTCTGTTTCCAACAATTTTGAAAAATGTAGTTTCGAGAGAAACGCGTTTGAAGTTTTGAGTAGTAGCTCGCTGCGGACCGGGCGGCCGTGTACTAAAATTCAAAAATCGAGTAGAAAATCTTTGAGACTTGTCCCGGCCATAATCTCTTGGGACATCATTTTTGCGATACCAAGGGACCATTTAAAACAAAAAAAAATCGGTTTTTTGAAAATCCTAGAGTGGTCTAACCCCTTAAGGCAATATTTTTAAGACACTATTTTAATGACAACGATGAATGCAGGTGAATTTTGCTTATGAAAATTTCTTGTTATACGTTCTATTTGCATATAAAATTTAAAAATAAACTTGAATGTTGTTTGTGAGATATTGCCGTTAACAAACTACACAACGCAACAATTCCGATATACAGATAGATATACAGATTCCGATATATAAATCCCGTGTAAATCGCCAAATATTGGACAACAATTACTCAGAAACCAAACGGTGAATTGCTTCGAAATTTTAAGGTAGTACTATCGGAAAGTGATTGACGGTTCAGAAAATGTTGAAATTTGGTGTGTTGGTAGATATTACTTAGAATAAGATTTAGTTAAAGTTGGTGAAGCTTTGGAGCGTGGGAAAAAAGATATAAATATTTCAATTTGCATAAATCCATACACTTTTTTTTAACGCTTAATTATATAAGACTGACGGTTCAGAATTCTCTGAAATTTTGCAGGATATTAGCTGAATCATTAATAAACATATTGAGTGCTTATAAACAAGTATTTGGAACCTATGAACGTAGAAATAAAGAAATGAAAATGAAATTTTATGACGATTTCATGGGTAGTGAACCGTTTACTCAAACGATGTGGCAACGTCCCAATGGAGGTTAAGTAGCGCGTACTATTTGAAATTTCACGTGCTTCTTGTAATATAAGAAGAGTCAGCGGAAATATTTTGGGAAATAGAATAAACAAATAAAAATTGATAAATTGTTTATTTATTAAAAAAGAGACTAATTAGATTTTCTTTTAATTAAACCTACAAATACCGATCGTTAATAATACATTTGCGCGAAAAATACTGATAATTCTGTTTTTTTACTGTATAAGTTAATTTATATATTTTTTTAAATAATCAAACAATTTTTTAGTACCTTTTTCCATCACTTTCTTATTCTTCCAACAAAATTTTGGTTTTTTTTTTCTTTTAGCTTCGATATTAACATTTTGAGGTTAATTTATCTACAAACATTAGCCTCAAATGTACAAAACAAACGGAATTGACGTTACTATGTATATATATATATGTATACCTATACCCCAATTACTAGCAATGCGACATTGCTACATCGAAATACTGCTCAAGCCAAATGCGGCTTAACACTCGCTTGACTAGCTACCTACCGATAGTACTCCCTTAATATGATATCCGTGATGTCTTTATTAATTTGTTTGCAACATTTCAAGTGTAAGTTGAAAAAATACACATATAGATGGAACCACCTTAAATTGTTCTAATTCAACAACAAACATATCGTCAGACTCGAAAGGTTATTGTGGTGGATGCGCTTCAAATTAAAAAATCGAGACTACTTTAATTTTTAAAAAAATTCATGGTCCTACGATGATTTTTCGTGGCGTTATTCTCGTTTGCATGGCGTTAAAGTTGGCCAATTTGCGCTCGAAAATTCTCTGAACTTTAATTATTTAAGCAGCGCATTAGTATAAGCAGGTTTCTTTGTCTTTTCAAACACCTGCAAATGCAGTTTTGGTGAATAATAAATAGAAGATAAATACACTAGAATTCTAAATATTCTGACAAGTCAGGACCGAAAATACTCAAACTTTCTAACAAAATAAACAACGCTCACGTGCCGCTGTCATTCGCTGTCGGAGCAGTCAATATTTGCCTTTAGCGCATGCGCGATCGCGACTCGCCAATATACTTTTATTATGTTTTTTTCGTATTTAACACGTTAGGTGTCACGTCAAATTTATATGACTCCCTATTTACGCCGCGTGGGTCGCAATTGTATACACTATACACTATTGCACTTGTCATAACCCGCGTAATCTGAACGGAAAGTCAAGTGTCGGTCACCAGTGACCGACACTCAACTAATTGTTAACGCGTTAAGGACGTTCTCTTGGCGCGCGCGTTCAAAGTGCGCTTATCCTAAACTTACTGCTAACCCACGCGGTTTGCTTCGTTCGAAGTACGAAATAGTTGAGTGCCGCTGCGCTCTCTCGCTCCGCCTTGCCTGCGCAGAGGAACAAAAATGAATCCTTCTGCGTCTTTTTTCGCGACTTGGCAACGTTTTATTTGTAAGATTTTGCAATTCGAGTATTTTCCATCTGTCAGTATAAAGGTCACAAACATAACCACAGAAGCTTATTATATATTTGAAGTTGACTCGGTGCAAATATAATTTAAAAAATATCATTTAAAAGTAAAAATGGTAGATTCTTAAAAAAGAAATGGGCAGAAAGGTAATCCAAAATAGCTTGTGTAGTTAAAAAGTCGGACTGCTGTCAATCCCTGGTCTCTACATCCCTTGGCTCAAGCGCAACGTTGCCAAGCCTCCGCGCTATCTCGCATGAAAATCTGAGCGAGGAAAACACGTTTACGTTTGGACTGTTGTCTTGAAAAAAAGAATCGCTTACCTATATGAACAAAATCGATAAATGTTTCTGACACCTTCATGAATAACATACTTTAATTGCAGCCATAATTTGTTAAAACTCGCTTCACAATAAAGAGAAATGTCACCCTAAGAGGGCTTTTCCCATAAGAACCAATGTTAAATTTCGTAAACTTCAACATTGAATATCTTGAAAAATCATCCCGCCTGCCATGTCAAGGAGGTTGTACCGGTACATAGCTAATCAATTGAGCGCTCAGATATATTTCTCTTTGATTCCCGTAGTTGCGAGCATAGATTTGGCAACTTAGCAAAGCGCACGGCCTACTACGATTCCGATCCGCGTGCGCCTGCGTTAATATATGGCGCGAGTGTTTCGTTTCGTTTACTACATGTGTTGCTTTTTCTACGAAACCAGTTGTCAAAATATGAGTGAAAAACAAAAAGGATTTTTTTTGGAAAGGCAAGAGAGTGACCGAGAAAGTGTACAAGAAAAGAGTTCAGCAGTCTAAGATTGGAAAAAATATTAGAAAAATATTCGAGCAAAAACATAAGTCGCCTGACATGAAAAACTCGCCGATGGTGATTGAAGGCCGCAGAATCATTCATATTGACACTCTTGGACATCAACTAATTTGTACAAAATGTGAGGTAATATTATCTTTGCTTGATACTATACAGGAGAAGAGATGTGGTTTGGCTTCAATATTCTACGTGAAATTTCAAAAGTGCTACACAATAAGATCTGTATTTACAGACAAACAACATGAAGTTTCAAGACAGAATAAACATTTTGATACAAATACAAAATCCGTAATAGGTATATAAATTCAGAAGTATTAATAATTGCATATCTTATGAAGAATATGTATATTAAATTTATGTAAATATATCTCAGGTACATTGAACGCAGGAATTGGCAATTCACATCTAAATTCTATCCTCTCATCACTGAATATTCCAGAAATGAATTCAAAAGTATTTAAAACACATGAAGCTGAAGTGGGGTTAGCAGTCGAGGAAATCTCTCGTGAAAGCTGTATGAATGCAGCTGCTGAAGAAAGGCGACTTACAATTGAAAATGTGGAAAAAATGAAGACATTATTGTACGTGTCACAGTGTCACATTGATTTTCATTGAAAATTAAAATTATTCGTTACATCGACTAGAATATCAAGTCTAATACTGTCGCATGACTTACATTTGATAATGATTGAACTCCTAAGATAATGCGATTATTAATCAGTTTTTGATATAGGTTTTGATAATTTTAAGGTTTTATATTGTAATTATTTCTTATTCGTTTTACACATAGTGATTTATTATTTAACTTTCGCTCAAACATGTATTTTGTAAATATCGTCAAATTTTTTAATTTTACAATTATGTCTCAGATTTTCAATAAAAAAAATATAATTATTATTTCGTTTGACTATAGACCTTCCCACTTGGATGAGTCCTTCATCTTTCCTGATACCTCACTCACGACAGCTTCTGACACTTCTGTCACAACAGTTCCTATATTCTCCGTAAATAAGGAAGATAGAGTCCGTATAGCTGGTTCATTCGATATGGGATGGTTTACAAGAAGTACAGGTCGATCATACGATAGTTTGTCTGGCACAGGATCTCTGATAGGATATTTTACAGGAAATATTGTCTCATACATTGTTCTAAATCGCAAATGCAAGAAGTGTGATCTAGGCCATCCAAAAGAAGACTATGATTGTCGACAAAACTTCTGTGGTACTGCTAAAGCGATGGAACCGCATGCTGCTGTACAGCTAACAAAGAATAATGAAATACTATTGAAAAATAATATCGAAGTGGGCGTTTTCATAAGTGACAATGATAGTAGCGCGATTTCCGCTGTACGGAATGTTCAAAATTATGAAGTAGTGAAGCAAGCGGATAAGAATCACACTAGCAAAGGTTTAGTGAGTGCATTATATAAGATTCAAAAGAGATTCAAGGAATTAAACACTGACTCTATCAAATACTTGCAGAAATGTTTCAATTATAGCATATCACAAAATATCTGTGAGTGTGACGCTATGGCTAAGTCAATAGAGAATATTCTTAAGCATAGTTTTAATATTCATGACAATTGCGGCTCGTGGTGTCAATATCACAAAGATGCAGAGAATTATCATCATAAAACTATTGGTGAAGGTTTCAATAATCCACAGCTATTTGATGAACTGACAATTTTGTTTACTAATCTAGCTAGTAATGCGGGTAAATTTTCTGCCGGTGCGTGAAACAACCCAAATGAAAGTTTTAATTCGACTCTCGTGAGTAAAGCTCCAAAATCAAGAATTTATGGCATGTCAGCATCTTGTCACATAAGATCAGGACTTGCAACTCTACAAAAAAATGAAGGACAAAGTTATCTGCTTGATTTGAATAGAAAATTGAATTGTTCTCCTAGTAAAAATACATATAAGTATGGAATGAAATGCGATGAGCAGAAGAAAAGAAGGTCTGTTAGATCAAAAACTATTGAGTTCAAAAGAAAACGTTTATTTTTGAAAAAAAAGAGATTGCAACTAAAGAAGGCAAAAGAAGTTCTCGAAGGCGCTGCATACGAAACTGATTGTCACCTGCTTCAAAATTTAGATGTACATCTTCAAAGAAGAGCGATCTCCAAAGAAGCAAGCATTGTTACTGGACTCTATAATATTGACGGAGAATTGACTTTGAATGGTAAACCTATGATAACTCATGGACTGTTTGAAGCAATGGTTGCATTTTATACATTTTTATTTAAATTGCAGAAAAAATGTATTTTAACTGCTCATAATTGCAAATTTGATTATCCTCGATTGATCTTAGCAATTAAAAAAGTATTTATGACTAATCATTTTGAATCTATTGTTGAAGGTTTCTGTGATACTTTACCTATAATCAAAAAAGTCAATAAATCCAAAGCAAAAGGTGCAAATAAGTTGGAAAATCTTGCATCGAGTTTGCAATTGAACACTCAAGATGTACACAACGCTGTAGCAGATGTTCGAATTTTGCAAGAAGTTTTGTTAAAATTAGAAATATCAAATCAAAAATTAGAGCAGTCTATTATGACATGGAAAATGATAAGTGACAAGAAAGCTTTTGAACAAAAGTTGCCAAGCGAATTGAAAAAACTGGAAGTGCTAAAAGATTGTACATCACTCGCAACGAGAAAAAAATTGATTGCTGCTAAAATATCGTACGATATGATTGAAGCAGCTTACAACAATAATAAGTTCCTTGCATTGTATGATCTTTTAGCACAAGGTCTCATAAAAGTCACTCAATCAAAAAATGTGATCCGTAGAATCAGCGATTATTTTGATTTAAAAAAGGATACTTTCCAATAGGATATTTATTTAGTATTTATTCCACGTACGAACTATGATAAAAAATAAGAATAAATATTATAACACATGAGCTGTGATGAAAAAATAAAGATTATTTAATAATATGTGTCATCAGATTAATAAAAAAAACAAAGTCTAATAAAATACATTTCATAGTTTGTTAACAAAAGAAGTATTAATGTTTTTTATTTCCATAATATTTTTATAAATAATCTAATAAGATAAATTTATTCCTATAAGTTTTAAATAAGAGCGGTCAGATGAATTGAATACCGCGCGAAGTGAGCGCAGATGCAACGTTGCCAGACTTTCGTTGTCCTGCCCTCGATCGTACATTTTAGATAAGAATTGATGATTTTCTGGTTTTACAAGCTTTAAACGTACATTCTGATAATTGGTAAATGATCAGGGCAATATCCTTTATCGCTCATCCAATTTTCATGAAGATCTGAATGTTAATTATTTAAATATCGTTGAAAAAGTGATTTTTCCCATAAGAACACATGTTAAATTAAATTACAATTTTCTCGGCTTCTAGGCTCTGAACCATCTCAAAATTTTAACTGGAGCTTTATTACATAAAAACAGACTAGTGGTTAAAATTTTATCAAATTCTCAAAGGTTCAGGAGACTTAGAGAAAACTTTTCCTAAAGTTTGAAAATAAACATGTTAGCTTTGTAAAATAAGAGAACGTCCTTAATCGTATTTATTCGTATTGAAATGTAATTTGCAACAAATGTGAAGAATACATGTGAATGATAGTGTAAACGGCGCTAAGAATAAGTAAATTCTGTGACACGCAATTTACTTAATTTGTCCTCAAGCAAAATATAAACAGGCACCTAACCTGCAAAAATTCGTGATACAGTTGAATCGCGTTATGAACCCTGTTAAAAAGGTTTAAGGGAATACAATTCTAAAAATTTCAATTCATTCACTCTCCTTCAGTCGTTGAGAATTACAAACTTACGTTTTCCCCATGTTTAACACGTTAACTGCCATGTAGATCAGCGTTGTCCGACACTACACTTCCCGTTCAAGCCGTGTCTATTATAATCAATGCAATTGCGTATACCATTGCGACCCACGGGGTGCGAATAGGGATTCATGTAAATTTAACCCCTAAAAAACACCTCTGGTGCAAAAAGTCGAGACAAGTTCATATATGAAAAAGGATCTCTCTACAAAAGTTGTGAAATCCAACAACATTAGACAAGCTCGTTTTTTCCATTATGTCAGTACGAAGTAATTACAAAATGGAAAGAATTTTTTCTGTTTACGTGATTAGAACCGGTATTGAACTTGTTGGGCCCCGAACAATTCAGATGTTTGAGTATGATGTATAATTATTCATATTATTATTATTATGTAATCTGATCTTTACTAATTCATAATGCGGTAAAAATAAATTAAATTGTAAGATATTTATTGCTTATCGTTTGGGTTCGGGGCCTGACAAGTTCGATATCGGTTCTAATCACGTAAACAGAAAAAATTCTTTCAATTTTGTAATTACTTCGTATTGACATAATGGAAAAACCGAGCTTGTCTAATGTTGTTGGATTTCACAACTTTTGTAGAGAGATCCCTTTTCATATATGAACTTGTCTCGACTTTTTGCACCAGAGGTGTTTTTTAGAGGGATTTGTCTCCTTTTTGCAAATATTATTATTATTATCGGCTTTATATTTCGAGATAATATAAAAACAATACATAACGTGCGTCGGTAAAGTAAATTTTTCGGCTTTTGGATGTTCGTGAGAACAAAACACAACTCATATCCCAATGACACGCAGTGGCAAATTCGGGTGAGTGTATGGAGGCATCCCAGCCGTGTATGTATACACAGAAACTCATAAATCTCACTAATCAGAGAAGTTTTTTCGTTTGAATGTATGACGGTTGAAGCTGTGTATATATACAGAGAAACTCATACTAATCAGAGAAGTTTTTTCGTTTGAATGTATGAAGGTTGAAGCTGTGTATATATACAGTGTGTGCCGACTATTTTTCATGTGCCCGCACCTAGTTCGGTCGAGAAAAGATACACGGTAGCGCTCTCGCCCAATTCATACATGAACTTGTCTCGAGACACTACCGTGTCTCTTGATGTGGCGTATAAGCGTGTCCATGTCTATATAATTATACAAATGTCGAAATTGCCTTATGAATCCAGCAGTTTATTGTTTCATTTTAAAAGTAATATTTTACGCTTATAAGATACTAATTTTGCATTTAGTTGGACATATGTTTACATATTTCATTGTTTGTTAAAACTTTAACTTTTTTCCACTCTTTGAGAAACTAACATCGCAAAAAATTATTGCACAATTACAAAATATTCATGATGGAACCTCTCATACACTTCAAAATCCATCTGAACCTACTTTTCAGCCTTCAAACTCTAATAACCATGCATTTATAGCGAATTCATAAAATTTAATTTATAATTGATGAATAAATATAACCAATATAAAAAAATTTATTCAAAATAAATAAGTCCATTTTTATTATTATTATTATTATTATAATTATTATCATTTTTAATGACAAATATATTTGAAGAAGAAAATCAATTCATCAAATAATTGAAAAAAAAATATTTAATTAAATTAAAAGTTATTAAATCTACTACTACTAACATATACATCGAATATTTTGAATAAATGTATTTGATTTCTTCAGTCTTTCGGCCTTTAAGAAAGACCGAATTTATTCTTTATTTCGGTCTTTATTCTTAAAGACCGAAAAGACTGAAGAAATCAAATACATTTATTTAAAACCTATGGTCACAAAAGGGATAATTCTACAATCGAATATTTTGATTCATGAGACGTCCGATCTTAAAACATAAGCGTAAAATTAACTTTTTCCAGTTTACAGAAGAGCAAGATCATAGGTTTGAACCATTTTACGCGAAAATGTCAACCGGAAAATGTAAAACAAAAGTGTCAAAAGGTTTGATGACAAAACGTTTAGAACTGAAGTGTATTGTTATACTATAAAATGAGATTCAACTATTTCAATAGAATTTTTATCTCTTGTGACAAAACGGTAGGTTTGATAGTTTTCACCAAATGTGATAAGATAAGGCGCGTCTTATCAAGTAAAAATTGTAGAATATAAGAGTAAAGAAACAAACTATCATATTCAATAAAGTGTCTAAAATAAGTATGGAAAATGTGAAGAAAGAATATTTGAATATACGTAAAACACGTAAGCAATGAGGCGGTGATACATAATTAATTCAGGGTAAACAATAAAAATTCTTTGACCTTTTCGCTACTACGGTTGACTATACTCACCTGCCACAAAACGCCGCCTATTAACGTTGCATCTGGTACAGAAATGGAGCCAAAAATCAAGCCAAATGCTATCGACTCGCTTTTCTCTGTTCGCAGAAAATTGCAAGCGCTGTTGCAAAATTATTTTCATCATTTTGTTTGTAATAGTAATATTACAAAATCGTTTTTGAGACAAAACTCTTGGCCCCGAATGTTGAACACTGCGCGCGCTTAATGCTCACACTTTCGGCACGGTGCTGCGTTCCACGCAAGGCACTCCGCGGCGAGGACCGCCGTAGCAAAAGGGTTAAAGGGGGGAGTCTGGTGTAACTAAGGTATTTTTCCAATGCACATAATTTCAAGATATAATATAATATTTTTATTGAAACTTTTTTTACATATAAAGGGAAGTTCAAAGAAGAAAATTTGACATTGTAGATTTAATTTGAATATATACATATATAGATATAGTAGTGGCAAGGGAAGGATTCGGTCAAAACGGCGGGATACCTGGAGTCCTGAGAAAATATCGGAAACGTAAAATGAGGAAAAGTTTTTCTTTAGTAGGTATATAAAGTGCGGATGAACCTCAGTTTGAAAAAAAAATGTTAATTGGAAAAATGGCGGAAGAAAACATGAAAATGAACGATACATGTCCGCTGTTATTTTGCAATAACTTTATGCTATAATAATAATTCACGAAAAGCCGAGGTTCATTAACATATAAATTTAATTATCTTCAATTTAAACGTTGAATCAAATGAATCGGATAAAAATTCGATGAGCTATGTGTCCCGCCAATTTGGAAAACGAGGTGTTGAGAAAAACGCGTTTAAAGTTTTCGGCTAGTTCGTGTTTAGGTGTACCTATTTGGCGCTCTCACCGCTCCTAACTATATTTTAAGATCGAATTTGATGTTATAACTTTACAAAAGCATTCTTCACATGTTTAAGAAGATTTTTAAGCAACAAAAAGAAATCGATTTTTTAGACCTATTACACCAGACTCCCCCCTTAAAAGTATAATATGATAACATAAGATAGGTCTATTCATTTAAGACATTAAACTTATAGAGTCTGATTAGGGGAGACCGGTATGAAAAGTATCAGGTAGGGTAGAAACACCAGTTTTGGACACTATAGAGACCCGTCATCACCACTTTAAGTCGGCGGCGCTAGCGTCCAAAAGAGAAACATGGCTGAAACCGGTGCATTTTTCAAATGTCTGTACGTGTAAATGACATTTTATTTTTTCGAAATTATACTTGAGAATGCCGACATTATTATTGGAAACAATTTTTCAATTTGCGGGGGCTACTCCTGGAACAAATAACATGCGATTAGGTGAGCAATTATTTAATAAAAGTATGTTGTTGAGGTCTGGGGCAATAGAAAAAAATCAAGAAATAAAATTGTATGCAAATTGTATGCAAACGGCTGGTTTGAAATCACCACCGCATACGCTAACCGGAATTTTAAGAATTCAAAATCCAGTTGACGAAGAAAGTGAACAAGAGGTTTTTATTGACAGAATAGACTGCAGTTGCAAGGCTGGACGAAGTCATTCTTGTAAACACATTGTGGCCGTACTTTTGTGTTTAATTAAACTTTCTAAAAAAATTGGCAGTTTACAGTGAGACAAAACACGTCAAGTGAGCACCCCCAAAAACCACTAGGTCGTCGATTTTTACGAAACATGAATCAAATGAATGCTTATACCATTACTAAACATACCCTCAAAGGATTTTGCAAAATTTCAATTTTTATTATTGATACGTACGTTTAAATATTTTAATCACTTTTAATTAAAAAATTAATTACTCGGACAATTTTTAACGAAACGTTATGAAAATTTTATGAGAGGTTCTTTAAAGATCATATTTTTAAATAAAATAAACAGTATTTATAAATTTATTTATTTACCTATTTATTTATAACAAGTTAATAAACAATTGAATTTTTAATAATGTTCTCGTGCTTTGATTTTTTTGATTTTGGGCGCCAAATATTCCTCCGACCTTTAGTTTTAAGAAACCGCAAAAAAATTTGACTCCCTGATATATTCTGTAACTCAGCATCAATTTTCTTCGATTCAAGTTTACTCTACGCTCGAACGCCTGAGCGTAACTTCTTCTTTGGGGGATTTTTAGTCATTTGGGTAATTGTGACTGTTCAGTTGCAATTTTTAGTCATTTGGGTAATTGTGACTGTTCAGTTGCAATTTTTAGTCATTTGGGTAATTGTGACTGTTCAGTTGCAATTGCCCAAATGACTAAAAATGCCCCAAAGAAGAAGTTACGCTCAGGCGTTCGAGCGTAGAGTAAACTTGAATCGAAGAAAATTGATGCTGAGGTACAGAATATATCAGGGAGTCAAATTTTTTTACGGTTTCTTAAAACTGAAGGTCGGAGAAATATTTGGCGCCCAAAATCAAAAAAATCAAAGCATGAGAACATTATTAAAAATTCAATTGTTTATTAACTTGTTATAAATAAATAGGTAAATAAATAAATTTATAAATACTGTTTATTTTATTTAAAAATATGAACTTTAATGAACCTCTCATAAAATTTTCATAACGTTTCGTTAAAAATTGTCCGAGTAATTAATTTTTTAATTAAAAGTGATTAAAATATTTAAACGTACGTATCAATAATAAAAATTGAAATTTTGTAAAATCCTTTAAGGGTATGTTTAGTAATGGTATAAGCATTCATTTGATTCATGTTTCGTAAAAATCGACGACCTAGTGGTTTTTGGGGGTGCTCACTTGACGTGTTTTGTCTCAGTATAATTGTTGAATAATTGACTTTTTTTCTAAAACCTCCTATCATACAAACGTAAACAATACACAGGTTTCAGCCATTTTTTTTTATTTAGGATATCGGCCGCTTAATTAGTTGGGGGCGTTTTTAGAATGACTGGTCTCTATACCATTTGTGGACACTTTGTACTATATTTTCATATAAAAAGAAAATAAAAAATGTTATTTCTATAGTAAATGTACTGAACATATCTTTGAAAAGTATAGAAACATATGAGGTATGAATACGAAACGTGTCAACAACTTCAGACTTAACCAAGTGTTAACCCTTTCGCTACGGGAGGATTCTCCGCCACGATAAACAGCAGAGCGAATGATCGTGACGAAAATGGACACAGTGCATGAGATCTATCATTAAAATCATCTAGTTTAATAAATTTAAACGTCTGAAAACCACGAACGATGCAAAACCAAATACCCACATAGCATTTAATAATGAGATAGTTGGCGCTCAATACATTTAGAGGTTCGTCAAATGTACAATACATGGCATCTTATATAGAACGACTATAGTCGCCCGTCATATTTTAGTGGCATATTATGGAAAGAGACTATAGTCGCCCATAGTAGCGAAAGGGTTAAATAAAATTCCAGTTATCAGTTTTAAATAATTCTTATCATAGAGGTTAAGGATAACCTGAGTAAGTAAGTGATCAATTTAAAGATCAATTTAAAAAATCAAACGAATTAATAAAGTCATTAATATTTTAAGTCACTGAGGTACTTTTAATGTGTTTTATGTTACATAATATTATATTGTTTCTTAATATTATTAAATATAATAAACTCAAATTATTTTATAATTAATGATATTTTCTAATGACTTACATTTCGATTCCTTGGGTCCAAAAACGGTATTTACTCCGTCCAAAAGTAGACCAGATTATTAAAAAACGGTGAAATTATGTAATGTTATATAATTAAATTTTGTTAAAAATAATTCAAATGAAAAGCGTATTGAATGTGTCACTATCAGATTTTTTAAATCTCGGTGGTTATAAACAATAACTGTTTATTGTACTTTGCGCTATTTTGTCATAATTAAAGAGTTTTTTAAGTCACTAAGAACCCTAAAATGTTCAAAACCGGTGTTTCTACCCCATCAAAAGTAACATGAATGATATTAAAGCTATTTGTTAAGTAATAATTGCACCAAGGAATTTTTTTTAGCGTACTTTTGGTTTCTAGCACCTCATAAAACAAAACCACACGAGAAAATAGTGGCTTGGTGTAATTATTACCTAATAAATAACTGTAATTATTTGGTTTTTTAAGGAGGCGATTTTTAATATATTGATTTTCGACAGAATAGCAAAGGGTTAATTGAAAGTGAGTCGTAGTTTTTCGTAAAAATAAATACTTTAACAATTAATTACAACTTTTTACCAGCTCTGTTTACTTTACGAATCGTAAGAATAAAGCAAAGTAATTAATCATAATTTCTTGTAAAAGAATCGTAACTTTTTAAGTACAGGATTGTATGAATTTTTCTGAATCAGGACTTTATTTATAAAACTTTTTATATTTTTTTTTGAAAATTATAACTTTCGATACTGTATTACGAACACGTCCGTAGTTTTTTTATTTTTAACTACTACATTTTGCAATAAGCTACTACAATTATTTAATTTTCATATGTTGTTTAAGAAAGACTTAATTTTCCAGCGTAGTCCATTGTACTTTACTCTCAACATTGGCATAGATTAATGTTATAATTAATGTTAGAATAATTATCTAAATTATTTTTATATATGAGACCTATAATAAGTCTAAGATTTCACAAAGAAGAAATTGACAATGTATTTTGTACGTTGATTCGAAAACTCACACATAAATTTATGCGGTGAAGGTGTTAAGGGATAACATAAGAGGCATATTTGAGGAGCATTATTTATGGTCCAGCCACTTCCAACTTATTTCTGGTACTTGTTCTGAAAACTTTCTTTTTAAATCCGACTGAAGTCTGCCAGTCCATTAAAATGTTGATATTGGTCAGATTAATTTTATTATATTTGGAACACATTGTAACAATGTTCTTCAAAGTAAATTCCACGAAGAATATGGGCGATACTACTGCAGGCTAGTATTGTGAAATATTACGTTAAAGAATGAATATAGTAGTGCGTATTAAATGGCAAGGTTTATAAAATTCACGTGTCACAAGATATTACAAATGTTAGCGAAACCAATTAAAACAATTGGAGCAAAAATAAAGGATTTGATTGATGATTTTGAAAATGGTTCGTAAAGAAAACATTATCGTCACTTAGGTAGCATCATAAGTGATTACTACCACTTAACTCATAGCGACAAGGTCTTACACACATCGTTTCAATAAAAATTCTTGTGGGTACACTATATTTTTTCGCGGAAATAAGAGAATTGGACTTTTATTTCTGACATTTTCTTGAGTATCAGACTAATGTTGTATAAACTAATTGTCTTGCAAGTCTGAAATGTACGTAATCTTTTACTTTATATCAGATTAATAAACTTTCGCTATTATAACTCAACTGAAGGATGTAAATGTAGCTGAAGTGCGCCTAAATTGGACCACAGCCTAAATTGGACCAGTTCTTGATTCAGGAAATAATTTACAGAAATAATATACAAAAAATCAGAGGCTAGTAGCAATTCACCAATTGCGTCTCCAATAGTTGTTAGAAAAGTACGTACATATTGTAATTTCTGCTTCTTCGCAGTCGAATGCTCGGCTCATCCTAATTAAAATTCAATAAATTTTTACATTATATCCTTAATCTATTTTTTTCAAAGGTTTCATTTATTGTTTTATGTAATTTCGTTCGATCATATCCTACTAATAACATCTTTTGAAAAAGTGGCAGATTTGTCTAATTTAGGAAAATTGGGGTCCAATGTAGGCAACTATATTTGAAATTTGAAGTTGATTATGTTTTTTTATTTTCTTAATATAACTTTTACTTTTCTGTTAATGTGAATTTCAATACGTTTCTACTTATAGTTAAATGTACGCTTTTTTACCTTTAGTTCATGTGAACAATCTACAAAATATTAAAATCTTGTTGCAATTCTCGCACTTTCGTGTAACGTAATAAAGCAGTAAATGTTCATATTTTTTTACGTAATTGGTTGATATTTTGCTGTAAAAAGTTTTAAAAACTTTTTCGCCACGGTTAAGGTCTCCAAATTATAAGTTAATTGATCCAGCCATTTTCGACATCTTTCTAGTACTTATTTTGCTTTTTTCTTCACTTTAGGCCCGCGGGCAGGTAATTTTGCTTAAGTGATTCAATATAGGTGCACTTCCTCTACATATTACTGTATTTTGAAAGTTTCGTTTTGGAAAGTTTCTTGTATATTTATTTACTTTTACTGTAAAATGTTATCGCAGTTACGATACCAGATTTAAGAAACATCGTGGTGCTCAAAGTGTATGGATGTCTAGTTTGGATCCCTGCTTTCGTTTGTACGTGATTTTTTTCGCTGATAAGTCCAATACATAACAGCCTACATTATCTGGAAACTTAAACAAGGCAATCGAAGAAGCTCCATAGTATAGCTCACACATGGAAAGAAAATAATAATTTATGTAGAGTACACATAGAGACTTTAATTTGTTGAACAAGTGATATTGTGACATGACATCAAATATGAAGTGGAAAGTCGGAAAGAGAAAGTTCTTAAATAATATTGGTGTTTGAAAATCGTCATTAACTTCTTCAAAGTTCATCGTTCACAGCAGTGAATGGAAATTATTTGTAACTTCTTTAAAATATGAATGAAAAATGTAACGTACTGCCACATTCATATCGCATCAGCGACATAAACGTTCAAGGTAGAGGCTACCAGATAATATTTTCAACTTCAACATCATAGATATTTTAGGTTCCTTCTAACAAATAATCAAACATGAGTTTTCTACAGATTATGTGTTGCTTTTATTAAAAGTGAATGGTCTTGTTACAGCATTCCACCAGAATTGTGGAATTTGACAATGGTACTACAAATTCAAGTTCTTATAATTTTTTCTTTTGACAAGTGTTCTATAATGTGATAAAAATTTGCAGTAGAAACAAGCCATTATTAGTATGACAGTCATTACAAAAAAGGTAAAACTTTATTTAGAGTAGAAACACCAGTTTTGATCGCTTTAAGGTTCTTAGTGGCTTAAAAATCGTTTTAATTATAATAAAAGAGCGTAAAGTAAAATAAATAATTATTGTTTATAACCACAAAGATATAAAGAATGTGGTAATGGCATAATTAATATCTTTTCCAATTGGATTATTTTTATAAAAATGTAATTTTATAACATTACCCATTTTCACCGTTTTTGGACACTAAACTATTTTTGGACAAATAAATACCGGTTTAGGACACAAGGAATTTAATATAAGTCATTAGAAAATATCATTAACCCATCAACGTCCAAACCTACTAAATTTCTCTCATGATTTCAGGATGAGATTTCAAGTATTTGGAGGTAAACAATTTTGATGAACCTATCTCAACTAGGAGTTTTCGGGATCGCTCTTTACGATGGCGTTGTCGGAATTTCATTATTTTATTCAAGAAATTCGATATGGCGCCTTGAACGCGAAAAAATCGCGAAAACTCAGGCAGTTTTATTTTTCGAAGTAGAATTTCATAATGAAAACGCTCCCGGGAGTGTTCAAAAACTATGACATCGGTGGGCAAAATAGTTGAAGTATAAGGATATACATTTTAAACTTTCAAAATTCAACATAGGCAACATAAAATGACGGCCAAAATGTAAAAATAGGCCAAAATCTCAGACTTTCTGCTTTTATGAGACATAATGCCTGTATCTTACTATTTTTTTCTCAATCAGAATTTTATATACGGTTCCCTAGTATAAGTTTGAAACACTCATATAGATACAAAAATAACGGATCCAATATGGCGATTAAAAAAACTCAATTTATATAACTTTTTATGCAGTATTGCTGTATATTTTGATATTTTTCGTCAATCAAATATTGTTTTTCGTTTATTTGGAATCGCCTTACCAATATTATTAAATTTTCAAGAGAGTTCTGATAATTAGCCTAATGGAAAATGTAAAAAAAATGGTAAAATTTCGTCCATTAGCCAGCTTTCTTCGCAGTTGCCGAACTCTCACCACGTGCAGGTGGGCAAAGTAAGAGTCTTTTCGTTTTGTTTTGTATTTTTTTTTATTTGTTGTTTTTTTTGCGTTTTCAATCTCTAATTTTTTTCATGTTTCGAAGCTTTGTAATTTTTTTGTGAAAACACGAGAATAGTGAAAGGAAATAGAATACAGAGAGCAAAAAATTGAAAAATTGAAAATACTAAAAAAAAATGCAAAACTTCGAAACATGAACAAAAAAAATAAAAAGAAACACGAAAAGGCTCTCATTACTCTCATTCGTCTCCCTGTACGTGGTGAGAGTTGGGCAACGGTGAATAAAGCTGGCTAACGGACGAAGTTTTATCTTTTTTTTACATTTTCCATTCGGTCATATTTATTTTACGTTCTTTACGCTATTTTGTTGTAATTAAACAGTTTTTTAAATCACTAACAAGGAAACTACCCGAACCCGAACTCACCGATTTTGATAATTTTTATATATGTTGTAGAGCATGAAAAAATAATAGACACGTATTTTTTTTTATCTGCTAAAAAACGCTTTTAAGGGGTGAAAACTACCCTCAAAGTTGACCCTAAAAAACGTTTTTCTGATATATTTCGGCCCCTAATGAATATTTTGCGATGGGACAAAATGGAAAATGTTTCTTCCGAAAAACGCTAGTTAATGAATGTTTTTTTGACTATTGGGGTTGCGACCCCTATTTTTTATTTTGGAAAAACGTTGTTTTTCATTGATATACCCACTGTAAAAAATCAAATTTAGCCTTAAAAAATTAGAAAAAAATATTTTTGGAAATAAAATAAAATAATTAAGTTGACATATTTCAGGATTTTGCGAAAAACCACCCCTACATTCCTTCACTACCCTTTAAGGCGAATATCCACTTATAACAATGAAAAGCATATTTCTCCCATGAAATATACTATCTATGCGAGCTGAATATTGTTTTCAATCAATTACGAGAGTGTAATGACATTTTCGAGCCGAAAGGAATTATGGGGTGACAAATTTCCACCCCCCAAATAACTTTATCCAGATATATCTCGGCTCCTAATGAATATTTTGCGATGGGACAAAATGGAAAATATTTCTTGCGAAAAACGCTAGTTGATAAATGTTTTTTTTTACTATTGGGGTTGCAACCCCTATTTTTTATTTTAGAAAAACGTTATTTTTCAGTAATATGTTCACTGTAAAAGATCAAAATGCCTCGAAAAATAAGAAAAACATATTTTTGTAAATAAAATAAAATAATTTAATTGACATATTTCAGAATTTTGCATAAAACCACCCCTACAAATCGTACACTACCTTTTAAAGCGAATTTTCACTTGTCACAATAACAGCACATTTCCCCCATGAAACATACTCTCCATGTGAGCTAAATATTATTTTCTATCAAGTACGATAGTGCAAAAAAGAATTATAGGGTGACAAATTTCCACCCCCAAATAACTTTGTCCAGATATATCTCGGCTCCTAATGAATATTTTGCGATGGAACTAAAAAAAATATTTATTGTGGAATGCATGTAGTCTCGATTTTTATTTCTATAAACAGGAGCATATAGAAGCTTATGGGGTTTGTGGAGTATGGTGTAGTGGTAAGATAACCCCTCACATGTTTGTATAATTTATACTGTTAGATTTATTTGTAAGGTAGGTGACTAATTAAATGATTATTTTTTTATTTTTTTTTATTATCAAACTGTAAATATGAAATAACAGAAATAATTTTATTGTAAATTATATGTTGTACATTTTCAGTTTGAAATATATTAGTCTACATGGTTGTGACAGTAATGGTAATCTTCATAGAAATGTTTAAAACATAATGACATATATATCTGGATATATCTGGATAAAGTTATTTGGGGGTGGAAATTTGTCACCCTTTAATTCTTTTTTGCAATATCGTACTTGATAGAAAATAATATTTAGCTCACATGGAGAGTATGTTTCATGGGGGAAATGTGCTTTTATTGTGACAAGTGAATATTCGCTTTAAAAGGTAGTGAACGATTTGTAGGGGTGGTTTTATGCAAAATTCTGAAATATGTCAATTGAATTATTTTATTTTATTTACAAAAATATTTTTTTCTTATTTTTCGAGGCATTTTGATCTTTTACAGTGAACATATTACTGAAAAATAACGTTTTTCTAAAATAAAAAATAGGGGTTGCAACCCCAATAGTAAAAAAAAACATTTATCAACTAGCGTTTTTCGCAAGAAATATTTTCCATTTTGTCCCATCGCAAAATATTCATTAGGAGCCGAGATATATCTGGATAAAGTTATTTGGGGGGTGGAAATTTGTCACCCCATAATTCCTTTCGGCTCGAAAATGTCATTACACTCTCGTAATTGATTGAAAACAATATTCAGCTCGCATAGATAGTATATTTCATGGAAGAAATATGCTTTTCATTGTTATAAGTGGATATTCGCCTTAAAGGGTAGTGAAGGAATGTAGGGGTGGTTTTTTGCAAAATCCTGAAATATGTCAACTTAATTATTTTATTTTATTTCCAAAAATATTGTTTTCTAATTTTTTAAGGCTAAATTTGATTTTTTACAGTGGATATATCAGTGAAAAACAACGTTTTTCCAAAATAAAAAATAGGGGTCGCAACCCCAATAGTCAAAAAAACATTCATCAACTAGCGTTTTTCGGAAGAAACATTTTCCATTTTGTCCCATCGCAAAATATTCATTAGGGGCCGAAATATATCAGAAAAACGTTTTTTAGGGTCAACTTTGAGGGTAGTTTTCACCCCTTAAAAGCGTTTTTTAGCAGATAAAAAAAATACGTGTCTATTATTTTTTCATGCTCTACAACATATATAAAAATTATCAAAATCGGTGAGTTCGGGTTCGGGTAGTTTCCTTGTAAGAACCTTAACCGTTTGAGTGACAGATGTCTTTTTGTTTCCAAATAAAAAATTGCCAAGTGGCGCAATAGCACTTTTTTCATTCCTTACTTCAATAATGCTGGCATTTTTGGACATGGAACAGAAGAAGTGCGATTGAGTCGCTTGGCACTCAAATGGTTAAAGTGACTATAACCGGTGTCTCTACCCTATAGGAAGTATACTTTACAAGCTATACAGATATGCTAGTTGCTTAGACCACCCAATATATTTATAAGATAAATTTTATGAACTATCAATGAGCACTTTTTGCTATTTTCAGGATCTACCGAAAGTAATGGATCTGGTCAAGGTTGGACGTCTCAGGTGGAAGAGCTTGCAGAACACTTTGCAACAGATTTCGATGGATCTTTATCAGCACTTGCTGCTTCAGATCTTGCAACTGCTGTTTCATCTTATAACATGAGGTGAAGTATAATTTAGCAATACATCATTTATTAATCACATATTAAAAATCAGTAGCAAATTACATATGTTTATAAAAATAAATAAATTATCGAGTACGTACCCAGTAGACAATTGTTCGAGAATCTACAATAAATTAAAATCCTAGATGGCTTAAATAGAATGTAAGCTTCCCCCTAGTTATGGGTAACGCACTAATAAGCGCATATAAGTGATGAATGTAGGAGTAAACCGTGACCGCGATAGTTAAGTTGGACAAAAGGTTTACTACAAAAAAGTGAAAGCCCCTGTTACAAATCCAGGTTGTGGGTGAGTTTCCTACGTATCACTTTTTCGCTTAAAAAATGCCATGAAAATACCAAAAAAAATGTTTTTTCGTGGTATTTCAAGATTTGCAAGAAAATTATTTGAATAGCTTCGTCTTGGTATTTACAAGGCTTCCGAATAAAAATAATTTCAGTTGATTTAGATTAAGTTTCCAATCTAAATCTGGTCCCGGAGGTTATTCCATCGGGGTAGTCTCTCCTTGCTTACTTCATGGTAAATATTTACTAGAAAGTTGAAAAGCCAGAAAGAAATACAATGTGGCGGCTAATTTCGAAGTTTCTTGTTCAATTTGCACAAAAATCAATATAAATTCAAATATCACGATTGATACAAAATTCACAGTCTGTACAACGTAAATATACGTCTTGCGACTTCTAAGGCATAGGAATATCCAGTTTTGGTTGACTTTTTGCTTGACTCACGAAACAATGACGAACGGGCGAATTTTAGAGCATTTTTTGAAGCTAGTGACAAAACATGACTCGATGAGGTCAAAAAGACACCGGATTCGTGAAATTATTACGGTAAGGTCCTACTGCAGTTTTAGTCAAAATAGTAAATATTTTATAAAAATACAATTTTGTAGATTCAAACAAAATATTTTTAAATTGTAATTAATTACAGCTATTACACAGAAATATACATTTTTGTAAAACTTGCTCAAGGGCTAGGGTAGAAAGATAAAGTTTGACAGCTGGAAGTAATGTTATGAGATACTTGAAGGCAAATAAATTTTAAATGTCGTACCGTATAAGTTCAATGTTATTGGTTGACATTTCGGCAAAGTGGGAGCTAGAAAGATTGTTATCAAGAGGTAATTATAAACCTTGTAGAGGGGAACTCTCGTAAAATGAAATTGTTATAGGAGGTCACATCTCACTGTCAACTACGTTGATAGTTAACAATCTTTCTAGCTCCCACTTTGCCGAAATGTCAACCAATAACATTGAACCTATACGGTACGTTATTTAAAATTTATTTGCCTTCAAGTCTGTGTATGTAAATGAGTACGTACCCTCATGAACTTTTTGTTCAAGGTAATACTAACCGATTAACAATATGTTAGCTATCTATATTTTTAGTAGCATTCTTAACCCTTAACCACCTGACGTGTGTTCCAGTGTATCTGAAATACACTATAACGAGGTCTTTGAAACCGACGTCAGGTGATTAAGGGTTAAATTGTCCGATATTATTAATTGATTGCCTTTCTTTGATAACTCATGATTTTTGGAATGAATGTAGAACTTTACAAAAACTTATTGATTGTTCAACAGTTTAGCACCGGAATTATTGAAAAGATTTGAACCTATCTTATGGTATCGGATGTCACTGCACTTTTCGACAGAAGATTTTGAAAATACACTACAGAACTATGGTCCATAGTAAAATTTGTTAAACCGCAATGATATTTATAATTACTTCATGAATATCATGTATTCGTTCCCCATCAAAAGTATTGAAGAATTTTGTAAAATAAAAGTGATCTTCAAGTTTGTTTGTACCATACTTACTTTTAACTTACTTACCGTACTTTTTTGTACTTTACCGTACTTTATCGTACTTTTTGTAGAGATGTGTCTTTTCACGTGATGAACTTATCTCATTTTTGTTACCAGAGACGTTTTTTTATACGTATTCGTCTTCTATTTGCAAATATCATTTAATTCACCTGAAAAATTGTATTTACCGCATTTTTAAGCTTTCAACCTATCCAATTTTCATTTACTGCTCGAATCATCTAATTTTGAAATTCTTAAAAGTATGAAATGTCAAATTCACGAACTTCTGTGATGTAATAATTTTTGAAGTGAAAAATTATAAAATACAGGTACAAAACGCTACAAATGGGCTTTGTTTGTATGGAATTAACTCAACCATATATATAAACACGATTCTTTGACGTGTTGTTGCGTGTGCAAATCTAGCTACTTCGGAGAAAGATACTGATTGAAAGATGCACTTCGTGCACAAGCAGATGTTTACAATTGGCAACTTTCTCAACACACTTGTAATGAAATGGATTTATTTCAATAATTGGCCCCCACACCAATTTAACATAGTTGCGATCTCGGGCTGAAGCCAAAGTTAAGTATTAATCCTATAACACTTGAAAGCAGGTAGACAAAATTGACCTTACCCGCATATATGTGCACACTTTTAGGTGAATTGCAAGAGGTTGTTATATTTTAGAGTATAATAAGCTGTAATTATAACAGCACCATCATGCAACTGCTCCAGTCTTAAAATGCTTCGGTTAAGATACAGATCGTCTGTACGTGACCCCATATAGAAATTTACAATTTGCGCCAATCTGGCAGCTGGCAATAAAAAAGCGTCTTGGGTCAACGCTCATAGCTAAGGCTCGGTAACGTAGTTTACGTCAGGCTTGGTACACAACTATGCAGACAAAGTTCAAATGTTGGTAATTAAAGGGTGACATTTCTTTGTCAAGAATTGGTCGAAGACTATTACAACTTTGCTATAAGGCGAAACGAAACCTTTTGCTGAATGCTAGCTTAACACGTTGTCGCAAATGACGGCTATAGCCGCCCGATTTTCAGCGATATGTAGGCACGTCAAACTAGTGTCAAAGTGTCAAAGTGTGCAGCAACGTGTTAAGTATGATCAAGCTGTGATAACACATTTTGAAGCAACACTGGCCAGTAATCCCCCCCCCTCTCTCTCTCTCTCTCTCTCTCTCTCTCTCTCTCTCGGTAATACCTTTCTCTGTCGCTCACACAGGATACAGATTCATGAAATATATCTTAAAAAAAAAAAGGAATATTTCACAATATTTTCCAATATATGTGCTGATAATGCCGATTATGTTTCTACTTGATTACAGTAAAGCCCTGTAACTTGCGATTATCTAGTTTACTAATAATGTAATGTTGCTATGTAAATTAATAGTATAATTTCATGTTAATATTTTTTGTAATCTAACTGCGTTTTGTTCTTTTTCTATTCTTCCTAAAAAAACACGACGCTGGTAAAAAATATAATGCTTCTCATAAATTTTGACGCGGATATAATGGCCAGTTTTTTTAATGTCAATTCACGCTTACAGAAATAATCAATGAAACTCACAAGTTTCATATCGTTCAATGTTTATGCTTAACAACAGCACAGCACTGTAAATTTTATTATCAAGTTTACTAATTGTTTCGCTGTTGCTGTGTAAAAGCAATGTTTCACTTAAACTAACAAGATAATTTCAAATAGATATTTTTTTAATCTAACTGCATTTTGGGTTTCTTAAATATTTTTCTTAAAAAAAAAACATGAGGCTTGTAGAAAATGTAATGCTTTGCATAAATTTTGTTGCAGATATAATGACCAGCTTTTTTATTTACAGTATACAAACATATATTTCTTAGGTTATGTAAAAAATGTTATATTTGATATTTAAAAAAAATAAATACTAAATATGCTTATATTTTGGTACATTCTTACCTATGCACTGAAAAAAGTTTTCACGTCAAATATAAGTGCTTGAGTGTAAACGGTAGAGTAGTATGTTTTGGGTATCAGTTTCAAAGTAAAACGCATGAACTATATTAGTGAGAGTCTATTCGAATCATCATGCTGATGGCAACATCACTAAACAGAAACGACGCGAACGCTCTTTCCTTGTGCGCGACACTAGCATTCGCAGTGTCGAGGCACTGATTTATACGAAATATTCATCGAAAATGTACATGTATTGCATAATTTTTTTAGTGCTATGATAAGCACATTTAATTTAACAATAGAAACGTACACTTTTGGGTGTCATCACTTTAATAAGTTATGTGCTTTTTAGCTCGCATTGTATTTTAGGCTGAAAACTTTTTTCAGTGTGGTACACTTGTGTCAACGAGGAAATTGGTCATCGCTTTTCTTCCTAGCCCAGTCGTGCCGGATGCTAGGGGTAACTGCCTTTTTCGCTGAGGGAAGTAAATGTGCCTAAGCCCCATAAAAATGACGAAACTATCTTTCTCATTGCCAGTCGCAACCATATACTGAGAGACGACGATTGAGATATGGTATAGCCATCTCTTTCACTTTCATGACACCACCGATGACCTGTTTACCTTTCTCTGTTGGTCACACAGGATACAGATTGATGAAATGTATCGTAAAATAGGGATTATTTAACAATATTTTCGGATAGATGTGTTGATAATCGCCATTATATTAATAATTAAGGGGACTGGACAGACAAATTGCAAGAAAACTACGGATTTTTTCGTAATTAATTACAAGGAAATGAAAGCAAATTCAAAAGGCTTAAAAATTAATTGTTGAACTATTTCTATAATATTCTTTTGTTTTTGAATCCCGTTAGTGCGTTATTACTTATGAATATAGGAAGGTTTTCTTTGTTAAAAAAAGATAGTGCACTTATTTATAACGTTTAAAATTTAGCACTACCATCATGTTCAGCATCCCTCAAAGCCCCTCTATAATACCTAGTTTGAAATTGGACGATAATTTCTTCAGCTAATTTTGGTTTTTATAACATGAAAAGTTAACAAAAAAGATCTTTTTCATGGTTTTTAAAAATAACTGTTAAGCAACATTATGTCTATGAAGTAAACAAATATTTTCTTATAGGCTTTTTTACATGTACGCATTGTGTGAAATTTGCTTAACATTTGATCGTTAACACCAACTCCACCCATATGCTGATTGTAATCTAATACTACTGATGGTTTTAAACTTTTTTATCCGGTATTGAAAATCGGCTTGTTTTTTCCATTTTGACAAAATCTAAGCCATGGATAATCGTTCACTTTATCGCCATATCCCTTGTTTACAATTTGATAACCCGAATTTTTTTTCTTGACCTTAACCTGTGGGAAAACCGATATTTTCGGCTTGACTCATGATATGAACTTTGTATATAGGTGTTCCATGATACAAGATACAAGTTGAGGCACTTTTAAAACATGTCTCGATATCTCAAATCCCGGTAGCCGAAAGGTTGACTAATTTTCATTCAGTAAATTTTAAAGTGATAAATTTTTTGCAAATTGGACATTAAAGAAGATAATTGGATCTTTATTCTAAAATTCCTTCAATTTTTTAATTGGATCCTTACTGTAACAAATAGCTCTTCAACAGAAATTACACAGTTGCTACGCTAGTACTACACACTAGAGTGACAACTGCACGGTGCCGGCGTAGCGCGGCAGCGTATGTTACGCACGCGTGTTGTAATATCTTTACGCAACTTCAATTTTTTCCAATTTAAAAATGTCTTTACAAACTGAATGTTAAAATGGGCAAATGGAACTATGTTGTCAATAGATTTAGATTTTTTAAATCTTCTCCTTTATGACAAAGCTGCATTTGTTTGAAACAATTAATTAAAAAATGTGAAAAAAATTTTGTTTTAAAACTATATTAATTTTTATTTGGTGTCCCAATGTCTTCAGTATAAGTTCCCAATAATTCATTCTGGTCCGTTTACTAATTCAAGAGCTACAATTTTTTAAACGTATCTAATCATTTGTTGAACAAATGTGCAAGTTGCAATTTTCAAAATGTCAAAGAATCCTTTGAGGCCCGTTTGTATGTCATTGAAGACTAAAACACGTTCAAATTTAAACAAAATTGAAGGTATTACTCCGAAAAGTGTCCAATTCCATTTTTAATGACCCTACAACATAATTGCGCATTTAACCTATTTGCATCCAAGAGCAGAATATTCCGCGATCCGCTACTGTCTGCTATCACCGAGCGCGGATTATACCGCGAGCCCGCAATTGTTTTCTTACCGAACGCGGATTATTCCGCGGACACGCAACTGTTTTTCATTTTAGTCGCATGATGCAAATGGGTTAATGAACTATAATATATTGAGATGAATAATACAAAGTTAATCTTGCTAGTATCGTCCATTTTGCAACTTTTTTTCAGCCCAAACCCTAGCATGTAACATACCAATCACTGACAATTAATTAAGTTTTTTCCTGATGTTGAATTTAAACTTACTATTAGTTTATTGTCGGCGTTCATAAAGAAAGTTTAAGTTTATATCTACTTATACAAACACTAATTGTCCCTTGTGATATCTGTTAGCTGTGAATGAAGAAAGGGGATTGCTTTTAAATGAAGTTAATATTTTTTAAGTTTTAATTCAATTACAAGTTTTAAGTCACAATCACTTTTCTCCAATTACAATCAAAAGAGACCACACAAAAGACAATTAGATTTTGTAAGCAATAAAAATTAAAACATAACTAAAGAATCACAACTAAATTAAAATTAAAACTTAAGATTAAATTTCATTATCAATATAAGTTTTTCTAATTATTATATATGCGGGTCAGTAACTCGTGGGACGTTCCCATATATTTTATAATCGCTCCTACAAGAAAATGATATAGCAATATACTCTTATGCAATAGAACCTCGTTATAACTATCTCTCTGACAAGGAAGGGTTTCCAACCTAACCACATCGATTTCAATAATTTTTGGATATGTTGTAATATTCCAAAAACTAAGAGACACGTATTTCTTTTTATGTGCGGTCATCCACATTATAGGGGTGAAAACCACTCCTAAAGTTTTATCCGAAAATCGTTTTTTTGTCATATCTCGGCTTCTAATTAATATTTTTGAATAAAACAAAGTGAAAAATAATTGTCGTAAGAAGTCGAAGATATTAGGTGTGTTTATGATCCAAGGGGTTGCTGCCTTTATTTTATATTTGAAGAAAACTAGATTTTTTATGCTGTTTTTCTTTATACAAACCAGGGTATGAACTGAAAAAAATAGAGAAAAGCATTTCAGTTTATTCTATCGAATATTTCAGTTATCGTGTTTCAGGATTTTTTACGCAACCGCCCCCAAATACCGTAAACGAACCCAAAAGTGATACAGCGCATGTATGTGATAAAAAAATTTTATTTCTCTCAAATTACCTATATTTAATGAGTTAGTAAAACATAATATCGTTTTAATATTATATTAGAGTTACTTTTTTATAACTTTTATTATAGCTGCTCATTATTATTATTATTATTATTATTATTATTATTATTATTATTATTATTATTATTATTATTATTATTATTGTTATTGTTATTGTTATTGTTATTATTATTATGGTTACATTAATGAAAGACCAGATAAATTTGAAAATCCTGTTGAGTTCTCTTTTGGAGATTGTTGCAGTGTATGGTGGGATATAGAAGGATGTAACAATATTGCTATTATACGATGTGGTTGGTGTAAGAAGTCTTTACGTTTTAAGCACTTTTTTGAAGATAAAATAGTGTAACTTAATTCTAAAGAGAAAAGGGTAAGGGGTAAATCTTCCCTTAAAAAATAATTTTTTAATCAGTTCAATTAAAAAATATTAATAAATATCAAGTAATATTGAATAATTCACTTCTGGGGGTGACTTTTGTCACTCTTTTTATACTACTACATTGCAAAAAATGATTATTTTTGATATACATTACATTCTGTTTCCATGTGTAATAAATCTCAATAAAAAAATTTTTTTTTCATCATTTACATGCGATTTATTACTTTAAGGGGTAGTTTACAGTATTTGGGAGCGGTTGCGTAAAAAATCCTGAAACACGACAACTGAAATATTCGACAGAGTAAACGGAAATGCTTTTCTTTATTTTTTTTAGTTTATACCATGGTTTTTATAAAGAAAAAAAGCATAATAAATTTAGTTTTCTTCAAATATATAATAAAATAAGGGTTGCAACCCCTTGGGTCATAAACACGCCTAATATCTTCGACTTCGTACGACAAATATTTTCCACTTTGTTTCATTAAAAAATATTAATTAGAAGTCGAAATATGATAAAAAAACAATTTTCGGATAAAACTTTAGGGGTGGTTTTTACCCCTTTAAAGTGGATGACCGCACATAAAAAAAATACGTGTCTCTTATTCTTTCGAGTATTACAACATATCCAAAAATTATTGAAATCGGTGAGGTCGGAAACCCTTCCTTGTGAGATAATAAACGACAACGTATAGACAAAATTTGTCTTGTGCACATACTCCTGCACAACTTGCAGACTAGTCACGCATATCCACGCAGAGTGGGAATTGGGGAAATGATTGTTATAAGGCGTTTGTTCGGTTCTGAAAAGATTGTAACAACGAGGTACTACTGTAAATTATTGACTAATCAGTACCAATTTTTCATTTACGTATAACAAATTACATTAATGCCTACTATTAATTTAAACCGCATTTCACGCGTTTTAATTAATTTCGTTCTGTATTTGTCTACTGTTTTTAACCCATTAACGCCCAGACGCACTAAATATCTCTCATGATTTCGAGATGAGATTTCAAATATTCGGAGGTGAGAAATTTGATGAACCTACGTCAGCGGGGTTTTCGTGATCGCTCTTTACGATGGCGTTGTCGGAATTTCGTTTTTTTGTTCAGGAAATTGAATATGGCGCCTTGAACGTGAAAAAATCGTGAAAATTCATGAATTTTTTTTTCAAAGCAGAATTTCATAATGAAAACGCTCCTGGGACTGTTCAAAAACTATGTCAATGGTGGGCAAAATAGTTGATCTATAAGGTACTATACTCAAACTTTCAAAATTCAACATGGCCGACTTTAAATGGCGGTCAAAGTGTACAAAAAGGCTCAAATTACACATTTTCTGCTTTTATGAGACATAATGCCTGTATCTTACTATTTTTCTCTTATTCAGAATTTTATATACGGTTCTCCAGCACAAATTTGAAACACTCATAAAGATTAAAAAATGACGGATTTAATATGGCGACTAAAAAAAATCAATTTATATAACTTTTTGTGCAAATTTAATCTATAATTTGATATTTTTCGTTAATCAAATATTGCTTTCCGCTTATTTGGAATCACCTTATCAATATTATTAATCCTTTCCACTCCGAAAGAATTGCTCGTTACGTGTAAAATGTCGCCTTAGAGGCGACATTGAAGTGCAAAGGGTTATATTTTCAAGAGAGTTCGGAAATTTAGCCTAATGGAAAATGTAAAAGAAAAGGTAAAATTTCGTCCATTAGCCAGCTTTACTCGTCGTTGCCTAACTCTCACCATGTGGAGGTGGACGAATGAGAGTCTTTTCGGTATTTTTTTTTAAATTTTTTTATTTGGCTTTTCTGCGTTTTCAATTTTTAATCTTTTTTTCATGTTTCAAAGTTTTGAAATTTTTGGTGAAAACACGACAATAGTGAAAGGAAATAGTAGAAGGAGCAGAAAATTGAAAAAATTGAAAACACTAAACAAAATTAAAAACGTAAAAAAAACAACAAATAAAAAAAATACCAAAAAAACACGAAAGGACTCTCATTCGTCCACCTCCACATGGTGAGAGTTGGGCAACGGCGAGTAAAGCTGGCTAACAGATGAAGTTTTACCTTTTTTTACATTTTCCATTAGGCTAATTATCTGAACTCTCTTGAAAACTTCATAGTATTGATAAGGTAATTCCAAATAAATGGAAAACAATATTTGATTGACAAAGAATATCAAAATATAGAGCAAAACTGCATAAAAAATTATAAATTGAGTTTTCTGGTCGCCATATTGGATCCGTCATTTTTGAATCTATATGAGTGTTTCAAATTTATGCTAGAAAACCATATATCAAATTCTGAGTAAGAAAAAAATAGTAAGATACAGGCATTATGTCTCATAAAAGCAGAAAATCTGAAATTTTGGCCTTTTTTTTACATTTTGGACGCCATTTCTAAGTCGGCCATGTTGAATTTTGAAAGTTTAAGTATAGTAGCTTGTAGTTCAACTATTTTGGTCACCGATGACATAGTTTCTGAACAGTCCCGAGAGCGATTTCATTATGAAATTCTGCTTTGGAAAAAAAAAATTTTTAGTTTTCACGACTTTTTGGCGTTCGAGGCGCCATTTTGTATTTCCTAAATAAAAAAAATGAGATCCGACAACGCCATCGTAAAGAGCGATCCCGAAAACCCCTAGTTGACGTAAATTCATCAAAATTTGTCACCTCCACATGTTTGAAATCTCATCTCAAAATCATAAGAGAAATATAATGCATTTGGGCGTTAATAGTTTAATTTTAATCATTATTTTATTTCATCAACATTCTTTAATTATTTTATTTTTAAATTAGCATAGTAATAATAACGATAAAAATTTATAAGTTGTTTCATGCAATAATTAAGAATATAAAACATCTATTATAAGATATGGGGTAACTAAGGACTCTAAAATATATTCAAAAGTAGCATTACAAAGATGTATGCAGAAAAGAAAAGTATTTAAACTTCACACAAAAGTAATGGCAACTACGCAGCGTACTGAAATAAAACGTTTAATAGTTATATATTATGTAATTATTAAATAATTATTTGATTATTGAATATTAAATAATTATATAAATAGTTAAAAATTTGATAAATAATTTTGATAAAATATTGAGTTAATGTTCGACTCTTGATTTTTTATTTAAGGCCTTAACGATATATGACAATAGTGCGTTCATTTGGGAAATAAATATTTGAATTTTGCACACTAATTTAGCCTTTCTTTTTTTGTCTTCACTTGTGTCTTATACGAGTAGAAAATTGGAATGAGGGGATTCATGAAAATTTACGATTTCTTTTTACGTGAAATTGCAATAATATTATATCTACTACGTTACTTAATGGGCTGTTATTTACGTCTAACGTCTTGTGGTATCGTACATAATTTCAGAAACGCAATGTTAAAACTAGTAATAACCAGTATAGGCTGACTTTATTAAGTTACTTGTTATCACCGTGGCTCTCAAAGTCAATCTACCGTTTTTAATTGATATTTTTAACCGACTCCTTCCTAATTTATGAGTAGAATTCGTACATTCATTGTGTAAAAGAGTCAGACAAAATTGGTTTCCTAAAATGTTACAGATAGAAACTACGTAGAAAACACCGTAAAATTTTGTATAAATATTTTCGAAAATAAACAATGAAATGCTATTAAGAATTGATACCAGCGTTTGTAAAGCAAAGTTTTTATCTGTCAACTACATGCTCATGCTCTTATGTCTGTTCTGTTTACTAGTTAAGGCCGGATTTTATTAAGATGTTGCCTCCATAAACGATTTATTGTTTTTGAAGTGTAATCATTACACCAATACGCTTCTAAAAGATGCTTCTAAAAGAAGTGATGCTTCCTTTAGTTGTCATTTTTCTCACATAAACATAGAGGGTAAAGAGAGATACACGTTTAACACTATTTCTACCAAAGATGTCCACAGAAACCTTTTAGAATTTTAATTTAGGATTATTTTCGAGGTTTAATTTAATCTTTTTTTGAAATCCACATAGGGGAAGTATTTAGTAGACCAATTATGCGTCTGTAAAAAATGAGGTATTGATTCAGAAAACCTATTTTAATTTTAATGTTATGTTATATATATAATACAATTAGCGTGGTAGAAATAGTGTTAATGTACCAAGGGTGAGTATGTTCTAATTATATGCCGGTCAGTAACTGTTGGGACATTCCCATACATTTTATAATCTCTTTCACAAGAAAATTATGTCGGAACATGTTCTTACACCGTACAACCTCGTGATAACAATCTCTCTGAGATAATAATACAGAAAAACGTATAGAGACAATTTGTCGTTTGCAAATACTCCTGTGTATTAAGCTTACAAACTAGTCACGCATAGTCAGAGTGAGAATTAAGAGAAAGATTGTTAAAAAGCGTTTATTCGGCCCTGAAGAAATTGTTTTAACCAGGTCCTACTGTAAATTATTCAGTAATCAGTACCAATTTGTCCATGCGTGCTATTAGTATGAACGACATTATATACGTTTTAATTAATTACGTTCTTTATTTTTCTACACTTTTAAATTTTAATCATTGTTTTATTTTTTAAATTAGCATAATGATCGTAGACATTTATAATTTGACTCATGCAATTACTAAAAATATAATATTTATAAAATATATAAAATATAAAATCTATTACACAATAAGAGATAATTATGGATTCTACAATTGTAAACATTTTTTGTTAAAATGATAACAAAAAATTCCTTTTTGTATTTAACATTTTTATTAAATTATTATTTAAGAAATGATTTTTTGAACTTTTAACTTTTTATGTCATTTGCTATTGATATTCATGCTACAGTAAATGTGCACTCTGTGAATAAAGTAACTGGCATGTTCATTTTTAGCAACGCAACCTATTGAAAGTGAAGATGGTTAAAATCATAATTAACATCTTAAACTATAATTTAGAATAAACGAAGATACTACCGGAAAAAAATGAACTTTTTTTTTGTTTCAGCGAAGCGTTGTTATCTCTTCCATCATTAACCGTATTTAAACAAGAAGCACTATCCCCTGAAAATCAACAGAACGGTACAAAGTAAGTATATGAAAAGCCATTACTTTCTAAAAATTACCTAAATATTGAAGACAACAAGCTGGATGAAACGGAATTTACCGCGAGTTTCATAGCTCCCCTGCATGTCGAGATAAGCTCGTGACCCTCGTTTTACATTGCTTTTCCTTGGGAATAAAGTATCTATAGATGGGACTTATCAGTGCTTCCAGTAATAACCAATGTGTCAGTCGTCTGATTGACTCCTGCGAAATAAGTCACGTTTTTCGATTAAATTCTTGTGATTCGTATACGCTGAATATAGCTTAAATTTGTTTTTTTTTTCGCGTCGCTAATCTGACTAATTGAGGCCTTTTGAGTTTAGTGTACGGTGTGTTTCATTTGTTGGGAAGGAAAAATTTGTTACATGTGAATAAGTTAATAAAGAGATCTAAAAATATCAAGTAGTGTTTAGTAGTGAATGGTAAATAGTACTCCTTGACCAATATCAAGTGCTTGGAAATGAAAAGTCCAGAAGGCATTAATGTTTCTTCACTGTTATCAAATATATTGTAAGGCCAGATAAATGCTTGAAACTACATTTAAATGAAGGGTTTTCGAATAAAACGATATGATGTTACAGTTGAAAAAAACAACAACCAACCAAGATAGAACCAATTTTTTAAGTATAGTGCATGACAATTATGTATGGAATACGAAATTATTTAAATTATATTGTCCACATCGAAAATTATTTCTTCATTTACGATCTGGCCATCTTTCGATCATTTTTTACAATTTAGCTCCTTTAGACCTGATTTTTTTTAACGGTTTTTTAAACAAATTTACATTTCTGTGAACAAAGGGCAGCACCCATTGCAATTATGCGGCGATAAGATGCAAATTAGCATATAGAAAAAGTTATTAATAGTGTTGAATTTACTGACTATTTTTAAAAAAATTTTAAAGTACTCTTAGAGGTCACGCGTTCTAAAAATAACGTGCCGGTCACACGGGGTCACAATGACCCCAGCCATGTTTAAACAATTGCCGCGCTTCCAATATCATTCCGGACGGCTCATAAAAATTCAGGATATTAGTTTGAACCTTTTAGAATGGGAATATCATGGCAAAAAATTTTTATTAAATTTTCAAAATGCCGAAAAAAAATCAGTAAGGAGGCAATGCGTAAAAACCATTTTTTGCGAAATAAATCATAACTCAATTTTTAATATATTTTCATAAAATTGTAGGGTGATACTCTTGAGATATCATAGTGTATGAAAAAAATAGCACCATAGTGGGCGTTTCAAAGAAGGTATTCATTTTGACCCCCAGCTCGCGCACGGTCTTCTAAAAATCGACTGCCACGAAGGAATTGCTGCCGCGATTCGGCCGACCCTAGTCTCATCTTATAAAGGGAATCCGAAAGCACCATTAGACGGGAGGTTAGATTAATCGGGCGCTAATAACTTATAGTAATTCTAGCTTCAAGTTGTGCTTGGGGTCATTTTGACCCCTAGTGACCTCTAAGGGTTAATATACATTACAATATGCACCATGTCTAAAGGGGTTAAATGCTTTTAAATACTTCCTAATTTCAATATTTTGCATCATACGTAGGTGTGGATGAAAGAAAACTAACTTTTATCATCATATACAATTATACAATATACAGTCCCAAAGTTCATTGAATTTCAAGATATACGTGAACATGTATGGAATTAAATTACCTCCCGCCATTATGTGGCGTGGACCAATAAATCGTTCCACCTTGAATATCTCCGCTATTTATAAACCTATGAAAAAACTTTTCAGGGCAAAGCTACACTGTTTTGTGGGACACTTATGATGGTAGAACCTAATTTTTTCTAATGTCATTTTTTTAAGATTCCAAGGCTATCGGTGTTTTTTTCAATGAAACGCTACATTTTTTTAATCATTATGAAATAGTTGCTGATGAGACGATTTCAGAATGGTATTATACAAGGTTATTGAAGGTCGCTGAAAACTATGAAATCATAGAAACAACCCTATAGTAACCATATGTTGAAAGAATAATACAATTTTTTTGCAAGTGTCTTGCAAGTCCCTTTTAAAAGACAATTAGTATTCTGCTTCCTCACGCATGTGTATAATCTTTAAGTAAGACGCTCACGCAAGATGGCTTCTGCAGATCTTGCAAAGAACTTGCAGGACATCTTGTGCATCGTCTACAACTATTTAAAGGTTATGTTTTTACAAATCTATTTTTTACACCCTCTTTGTATTAAAATATTGGTAAAACTGGTGTTTAGGGGACCCAGCCCCGATCACCTTGATCTTGGGATATGTTGTCAAGGACATGTTCCCGAGTAACTTTTCCTAATAACTTAACTGTCGTTCACTTCTCATTAAAAAGTTATTAAGCAATGAAGTTTGTAAAAATTGAGATCGGAATGCCTAGCTGTGGCTGGATTTAAATGTATAACTTACCCCAACTGGTCTGTTTACAACCACATACTGACATCTAACACGGCCGCACGTAACTTAAACTTCTACACACACACTGATGTCTTGTTTATGTTACTTTCCAAACACTACAAATGTACATATGTGTCAGCTATCCGTCACAAGTTCACCAAGCATTGCCGGTTTAAAATAATAGCAAAACCCTGGCAAAACCCATGCAACGGCCAATTCTTTTATTGCGCAGCTTGCCAGGTTTTGCCAGGGTTTTGCCATTATTTTAACCCCGGCCGCCGCTAGGCGCTAGGCGGCCGGCAATGGATAATCCCAGCCGCGTCGACAATCGACGACTCAACGCTTACACACACGCTGTATAATTACCGAAAACTTTAACAAAACCCCAACCAACGGTATAGGGTTTTCCCTATATTTTCGCCGCCAGACCAGTGACTTGACATAGCAATGATATAAGGTTTTGTTAGGGTTTTGTTAGTTGGTTACCAACAAAACCTTAACAAAACCCTAAAAAAACCCAACATATTTAAAAATGATCGAAATCGAAGTTGCCGTCTGTAATTAAATTATTTACCAAATTTTTTTATTAATAACTTTTTAATGAGCAGTGAGCGACGGTTAAGTTATTAGGAAAAGTTACTCGGGGACATGCCCTTGACAACATATCTCAAGGTCAAAGTGATAGGGGCTGGGTCCCCTAAACACCAGTTTTACCAAAATATTTAATTTTCTGTATGTTTCAATAAAAAACAATATAACAAATTCTTGTTTGTATTTTTTTATTGAGTATTGACCTAGTATGCGGTAATATGTCTGTACTTATATGCAATATTTGCAGAAGACACTTATGAAAGATGACTTCTGCAGATCTTGCAAGCATCTTTTGTGAAATCTTGCAAATATAATTGTGCAAGATTTTGAGGTTATATACGTACTTTTGAGGTTATACATGTGTGTGGTAGTGAAATAAAATATTCAATTATTAAAATAAAATAAAATACTATTTACAAATTGTTTGTAAGGTATTATATTTGGCATACGGTATAATAGAAAAGGGAATATATAAAAAAAATTAGAAGAGGACGATAAATAAATTTTTATACTCATTCAATATCTTACGCACTGTATATAACCTTACAACTTTAGTATGCTGGTAGTTTCTTTTAATATTACCTGTTACATATTTAAATCTTTAACATTTTTTAAAAGTTTTATTAAATTTCTGATCCAATTCACAGCCTTTTTATTATTAGGTTGTCGGGAAAGTTCTTTTCGCGTTCGCCACTCGGAGCCTTATCAAAAACGAAAAAAAAAAAATTTAATAGTTTCATTTTAAGGCTGTTATGTTTGTTGACATGAATTTTCTATGTACTTATTTACAAATATATGAAACTGGTGGTATGAAATGTAACAAAGTGTGATATAGTACTTATATGAGAAATATTCCTTGTTTACTACTAAATTATACTTTCTTCAAGACCGAAAAACTTCGATCTTAAAATTTAAAATAATTCCATAAACTGGTACATTTTTGAAATTATATGACAAACTTCATAAGATGCCAGTTCAGTTACTTCGATAGGAATCATTATTTCTGATAAGTTTTTGAAACATTTTTTAATTCTTTCCTTCAACAATTTTTCCTCTACTTCTGTAATTTTTTTGTTTATATTTTATATTTTTTTATACATTAAATTTTACTTTCTTTTTATTTTTTCCAAGATTAAACTTTGTGTAATTTTTAATTTCTCTAATATATTGTTCAATAAACTGTTATGTATAATGTAATATTGGGTTGGGGAAAAAGTAATTTCGGTTTATCCCATTGAAAAACAGGGAAAAAGCCGAAATTACTTTTTCGCCCACCCAATATTAGTAAAATATACTTCTCTTTTTAATTTGTAAATTTGAAAGCATGTTTCATTGATTTCTAAGCTTAAAATTTTTATTTTATAATATAATTTATGATTGTCAAATCATTTTCTAAGTTAACCTTCGAAAACTTTGTTAGTTTAAAATTTTAAACGTTTAGGAATTATGTTACTAGTTCTGCGTTTAAGGGGGAGGGTCAAGTAAACAACCGTTGTTCTCGAATTATTTTTGAAGAGTGCGTAATATATATTTATTTAAAACTAATTACTTGTTATTTTGTAGCATCTAAACAATCTACATAAATTTTTTCATGGAAAAATATTCATAGATTACTGAACACTGCTTGAAATTGGCTTCTCGAAAACGCGCTGTGCAACGCACAGGTCGCTCTAATTATCTGAAATCAAAGATCCATCAATTTTTCGTTGAAATATAGTAATACGCTTTGCATGAACCCATTTGAAACAAAAAAAATTAAAATATAAAAATTCCACGCCACGTTAAAAAAGAAGTCGCAAAATCTTGTTATGAAAAAATGATTAAAAACATTGCTTATTTCAACTTTTATAAAAACCTTTAGGTTGATGCGAAGGAGAATAGTTTAGGGAATATTTTGTGTAAAATTTCATAGCAATCGGCTGAGAAATCTCTAAGCTACATTGCACGGCACGCGAAATTTTGCATTTCGAGGAAAATGCGTTTAAAGTGTATATCTGCGCTCCGTACCGTTCGGAGCGCATCACTTTAACGACTCTGTAGGTACACTTAGACTTAGAATTTTTAACTGAAATAGTCGGAGCACATTCTCCAGATGGTAAACTAATTTTCTAAGCAAAAAAAAAGGTCAAAATGTTTAATTTTACTCGACCCTCCCCCCTTAATTAAAAAGGTTAATTGTTCTTTCATGATTGTTAATTTCATTCAACTGTGTTAAATATTTTTCAAATTTAATTTAGTTTATAAACTAAATTGTTCATGGATAAATTGATTAAAAACTTGTCTTATTTTGATTTTGATTGTATCCTTCTCCTTTCATATTTTCATCCTTTCTTTGTTTTCGACTGTCCAATCGTAAGTTTAAAAAACATCCCTTATTTGTCCGTAGGTTGCCAATAATATATATTTATTGTTATTATTATTATTATTATTGAATATGTAAGGCTTCTAATGTTTTCCCGTTGGTTAAATTTTGTTTTATTTCTAAAATGTTAATTTTATTGAAATAAAAACTATGTTAATTGGTTGTTGTTTTATTTTATTTTATCTTAATATTATAGTCGTTACTATTAGAAAGTTAGTAATTTAAGAAAGCTTTGGTTCCAGTTCTAATCTGATGTTGACAAAATTTTTATAATTTTCTGTTTCAGTTTAAATCATGTTTCTCAAAGAACTGCAAGTACTTTAACAACTGCAAATAACGCAGGTACCGCAGAAGCTGATAGTAACGATAATGGCCAAGCTGCAGCGAGCCTCCGTCAGTTACTGTACGCATCCAATGAAGAATACTCTCCAACCTCGTCTTCCGGTAATCACGTGTCTTCCTCACAACAAGGCAATGAATTCAACGAGGATTGCCGGTATTTTTTTTTTCATTTGCTTGCCGCTATTCGTACTGCATAAGCAGAGTAAATTTATTTGAAAAATTAATATTACTGAACTTTTACTAAAGCTACATATTTCTCAAGCAATAATAAGAATAATTTCCTTTTGTTAATTGGAAAAGACTTATTTAGCAATTTCCCAACATTTGTGATTATTTTTTTGTCACATATTTGATCTGCCAGTAACTTAATTTTTGATATTTTTAAAACGAAATAAATTTGTTGTACATTTTATTATAAGAATGGTTGAAGCTTTTACTGTCCAATGAGAAAGTCCCGTCGATTACACAGGAAAACTTGTGTTTTCTGGTTTCAAAACTTAAAAATTTGTATATTAATTTGACTTGCTTGATTAAAAAAATAATGCTGAAAATGATTCAACTAGATACTCAGAAAACTATAAAATAATAGTTATACTAACCTTATACATTTGATTTCTACTAAATAGTGTTGCTTTGCAAATAATTTATTTGTCATTTATTTTTGTAAATGGTAAAATGGCAATTTCTGTTACTAATTGTAAAATAGATATTAATTTCTAATTATAAGATGAAACTTATTAGACCATTTACTCCACATCTGACTCACATCTCTTGTTGCTACTCAATTCCGAGCTATAATAAAATTGACTATTTTCGAACGCTTATTGTTAGTAACGCACAGCTTCAAATTATTTTCATTACCTTTATGGAAATTAAAAAAATGAAAGTTGTAATCAGAGCTCGTACAGTTACGAGGAATTATAAAAGAGTTCTGCATATTTGTACAAACCCCGTTGTTCATAAGTTTGCCAGGAATGAAAGTAAAATCTTTCTGATTTTTCGAAATTCGATATTTTGATTGAAATACATATGATTGATTGTCATTGGTTTTCCAACATTTTATAGAAATGTAAGAATTTTTATCAACTGCATATTTAAAAAATTTTTGCAAATCATAGAAAGATTCAAAATATGAATAAGTTTTGAATGAACAGTTGAACATAGAGCGTCTCCAAATGTGCAAATTCTTTCGGAACTCTTGCTAAGTGAGAGAACTGGGACGGAAATTTATATTTTTTAATTGAGTGAAAATATAATTAAAGTAAATGTCTTTATTTGTGATCATCTAAGATCGTGGCATAAGTTAATGTGCAAGAAAAATATTTTAAAGTGATTATAATCGAGGAACAATCATACTGAACTCAAGATAAATCATTTTTGTATGTAACAATTTTTTCTACTCGATAATTAAGCATAATTTAACAAATATCAAAAGTGAAAATGCAGGCTATGTGATGTTTTAATTGTTTTTACAGTTCAATCTTTCTAGCGCCACCCTCAAAAGCTTATCGAACAATCAATCACATTGAACCTATAAGGCGCCTCAATTGAATTCCCTCCAAATATCTCATAATATAATTGTTAAACTGATGTTTTAATTATTATTACAATGTAATCCTTAATAATTGTATTTATTACTCTTACATATAGGCTTATTAATCTTAAACTTTGAAGCCACACAACACGCAGACAGCTCGCTCGCTTTTAAACATGCAGTCATTAAGTTTTAATATTAATTTTTGACGACCTGACAAAACTCTTATTGTATCGTGACACACGCCAGATTTATTAACGTAGCGACTTTTATGCACTCGATCTGCCACCGATGGCGATAAAAATGCCTTTTTTTTACATTTTCGTTTTTTTTTACATACTCGTCTATCAAGTTTATCAACTTCAGTAATTAATATTTATTTATATCTATCTATCCACTTCATTGTAACGTAAAGGTGCAATAGGACAAGGCTCAATGCAATAGCTCATTCGTGTTTGAACTATACAAAACGTCCCGAAATTCTTACTCCCTGAGACTGGAAGGCCGTTGTTAACTGAAATCCGTTTATGCACTGAAAGAAAAATATTCTACATTGAACGAAACTGCTGCGTTATTACAACTTTGATTCATTCACTAACAATAAGATGTTTGCAGATTCACTTTACCAGGTATTCCTTGAAGATTTTGGTCGAATCGTGTCAAAAGCGCGAAGACGTTGCAAAGTGTTGTTAAAAAAACCCATGTGTGGTTACTCTAATTCAAAAAATTATTACTTTAACCGTATATGTAGTTAATAGCTTCTTTTTCTTTGTGACAAATCGACTTTGTTAATCGTATGACCTACATAGAGCAAACAGCTTGTTCATTTAAACTGGTGACAATTGTTAAATTTCAATGACAAATACATTTAACATCTATCTTTTTCACAAGTTGGGACCGGAAACACTTGAACCTTTTGTTCAAGCAAATCACGCTCGAGACTTGCCATTTTGCTTTTAATTATTTTTAAATGTACATACTGTTTTTAGTTAATTATTAAAATGCAACTTGCAATAAATGCGCAGCAACGAATGTGAATGATGAAGCGAAAGGTGCCAATACTAACAATAAGTACATCATTTTATCGAAATTTATGCTCTTTTATTTTCACTCAAAAATTTTTAAATTTAAATGATAATCTTTTTATAATAAAAACTATACAATTTTTGCTCTTTCTATACTTAATGATTAAAAAAAAAGATTAATTAATTTAAGTTCATCTTTTCAATGAAAATGAAATATTTTTTATAAACTAACATTTTTTAATAACTTTCTTAAAATCACTTTCTAGTAACGTTACTGTGTTTCGACTTTTCTTATTTTATTAGCAATGACGGGTTATTTGTACATTTTTTGATTATTTGAATCAACCTAATTAATTAAATTAAATTTACTTTTAAATCCTTTTTTATTTTACTATAAAAAATAAGATTCCATATAAAAATAAAAACATTTTATAGCAGCATATAGTTTTACTTAATTTGTTTTCGAGCAAAATATAAACCAACCTGAGGTGTCAATATTTGTAATAGCAGTGAGCTCAGTGTCAATCACAAATGAGCTTGAACAAAGAATATTTTGCGTTGACAGCCCGTTTTTTTGTACCATTTCAATTTTCATTGAGAATAGAATATTTTTTCTCTCAATGTAGAAATGCCACAAGGTAAATGTCCCTATTTGTGACCATGTGAGACTGTCGCATAAGTTAACCAGAAAGAAAAGATTCTAAAGTGACTATAATCAAGAAACAACTATACTGAACTCAAGATTAATCATTTTTGTATGTAAAAACTTTGTTTACTCGAGATTTAAACATAATCCAATAAATATCAAAAAAGAAAATGCAGGCCATGCAGATGTATACATTAGTGACCGTCCGATAAATTCAAAATTACCAACTTTTTTCAGAATTCAGAAATAGCACAACACTCATCAATCGTTCACTGATACTTTTGCGCAAAATTGATTTTAAATATTAATTTTTGACGACGCGACAAAGCTGTCATTGTATAGAGATAAACTCCAGATCGACCAACGTGTGACTGTTATGCACTCGATCTGCCACTGATAGCGATAAAAATACCTTTTTTCACATTTTCAAGAACATTTGTTTTTCAAATATTACCGAAACTATATATCAAACCGTCGCTAAATAATCGTCAAACATGATAAATATTCTTTTCGAAGAAGAATTACTTAAAATTTATTATTAATTTAACAAAAGTTTACGAGTGGTCACAAATAGGATCATGGCCACAGATAGGGACATTTACCTTATATGTAACAATTTTGACATAAAACCGAATCAAAGTTGACCAATCGGATCGTGACGTCACAAAGATTCGATTTTTATAACTCATATCAAATAAAGGCCATAAGACTACCACCAACTGATCTTAATTGATTGTGAGTCATATAAAGAGAGACGAATGTAATATACTTCAGCAATCTTTATCTTATCTATAGATTAATTATTACCAATCGAGAAATCATCTATGAATGGCAGGTGTCTTACAATTATTTTGTTTGTCTGTTATTATTTTTGAATCTTCGTATATTATCTTAGAAGATGTGTCTCGGCGGTAGTTTTTCTAATGTAGTATGTTTATTTTTAGCGATACAAAATACCGTTACACAAGATCTTAAAAAAAGGGATCTGCACGGAAAAAATATATATAGTAATTGTAACCCTCGCTATAGTTAAATATGACATCAATGCTATATTTCTGGTAATTCTAACTATATTTATTGTTATTCCTACTATTTTCATGGTTGAGTCAACTAGAAATTACATAATTAGTGCCTTCATTTTTTTTCGGTGTGGGCTTTCAGAGCAAGCAGTGCTGGTCAAATGGAAGAGAAAAGTTCTGATAAATATGAATTACAAATTTAATATTCTTAGAAGTATCCTAAACCATATCCAATATTCTCAGAGTCATAAGCAACATGTTGTTTCAATTGAAGCGTGCAACTTATTCACTTATGGTAGTCAGTAATGATATAAGAGTAAGGGATAATTCACTATTACTTTTATTGGTGTTCACGTGTTTCACAACGAAGGACCATAGGGAAGGCTAAGGTCAATTGGATCGTTTTTGACAAAATAGTTTACTGTAATTTTATTTTATACCATAGCTGTTTCGTAATAAGCTACAATAGTAGTATGATTATATGTATAGCTTTAAAATAGCATTATTGTGTTTGCTTCATGAACACTATCGAAATAATTAAAAGCTTCTTAGAAATTTTCGAAAAACGTTTCAAATAATCCCGAGCCTGAGTCAGTAGAAACACTGCTTGGGGTTATTTGAAACATCTGTAAATAAAAGGTAATTATATTCAAATTATTAGTTTTATTTGTAGGTAGAAATTTACAAAATTAATCAGGACTAGGATATTCATAGTTATAACAATTTAAATTACACAGAAGAAAAAATAATAGTTTTGGATTAATACACAATATAAGAACGGTTAACAGTCTTATTTCTCGTGTTTAAACAATACATTAACCCTTTGCACTAGAAGTTTTTTTCCTTCATATATATTAATAGCAACTAGAAGCAATTTCAGCGGGAAGATTATATTCACATATAAGTAAGTGATATGTGCAATAAAAGAAAAGTCATTGTTGTATGTTATTGTTGTTTTTTTAATTGGTTATAAATAGAAATGTTATGATATATGAAAAAACAACAAAATTATAAAATTATTACATTTTGTAATCGTCCAAGACTGTCTTTGTCCTTATGTTACGAACTGAAAATTATTTGCATTATTTCCGTAGCGGAGCCCTCGAGTTTGAAGATAAATTTTAAATGGCTCCGCTCTGGAGCCCTCGAGTGCAAAAGGTTAAAATAAAAACGTACACTAATCACTAATCGTCATACATTAAAAAAAAACGTACATTAACCGTCTTGAAATTAGTTCAATTGTTTCAAATGACCCGCGTTTCAACTGTCCCCAGTCTCCTCTACTTTTGGAAGCTGAAAAGTTGGCGGTCGAAATGGCAAGTCAAAGTAAGATGTTTGACTGTTAAGCCAATAAGAAAAGGTGCTTATACCTCATCCTTTGAGTTACCGTAAATGTGAACTTTCAGCCAATCAGAGTCAACTGCCAACTTATTGGGTTCCTTACTGGTTCCCAACAGTACTTCATAACAATCAATAATGTGGAAAACCTTCGACAAAAAATTAATAATAATATGATAACTCGCTGTATTTGTATCACAATTAAATACCAGAAACTAATAGGTTTGCTGCAAACAAAATAAAAAAAGCTACATATTACTCAAAAAATATTTATTTTTCAAATTATGTTTATTAGGATTATTGTCTTCCATTTGATGAGTACTATTGGCCCTAATAATCCTGGACCCCTATTTTAAACACCTTGTATACGAAATTTAAGGTTTTTTTTATTGATGAATATTCTAACAACTTTTATGACATTACTGTACTTTTTAAACGTTAGTTCGCAAAATACCATTTACATTTTTTCGAAAAATCCTAGAAGGTGACATAGGGAAAAAAATTAATTATTGTTTTTGAAACGCTTATTGAACTTTCATATATATATTTACTCTAAATTACAAATATCTTTAAAATTTACTGAAAATTTCGACAACACAATTAATAATCTGCAGAAATTACACAATAACAAAAGATGCCAAGATATAACCGTTTTTGGTTAATGGGTGCTTTCTTTGGCACTTGAACGTACAATAATTATTGTATTGAAACTAACGGAAAAATTCTTTGTAAAGTAGACACTTTTTGTACTCATGGTACTTAATAGTTAAATATATAATAGAAAGAGGAAGAAAAATGTAGAAACAAATGGACAACCATAACTATAATTATAATATGATATTGACCAATAATTTTTTTAATCAGATTCTGTATGAAATTTCTCAAAACACGGATACACACATAATCTAACATCGCAGTTCTTACATTGATATCGCGTTTGATTGATTTTGTCGTCCTTTGCAGCGTTTGCAATTGTTTGCGAACAGAAAAAAGCGAGTCGATAGCATTTGGTTTGATTTTTGGCTCCATTTCTGTAATAGATATACACGACGGGTGACTATAATCACCCGTCTTGTATAGGCGGCGTTTTGTGTAGTAGCGAAAGGGTTAATCGGGAAAGTGTAAAAACATCTTATATATTCTGCTTTTTTTATAAGCATATTCAAAATACATGGACTTTCTGCTTCATAATTTGTATGCCAATCACTATCACAGAATTTGGCGATCGCTCTCTCGTGCTGGCTAATAACTGTCTTTTTTCGGAAGCGACACTTTTTTTGCACATTTCTTGTATATCTTTAAACTAATTCAGATAAATTATGTTATTTCACGATTATTACAGTGTTCTATAGAAACCTTTATGGAAATCATTGTTGTTATATTGACTAGATTCGAACTTTATAACAGCCATTTATGTGGCGCTTTAGATTAAGGTGTCAATCACTGTTCTGCTTATCCCTAATAATGCGACTTTATTTAATGAACGCTTAGTCATTAAACTTAAATATAGTTTTGTGATTTTGGAGAATAAAGAAATTTACTAACACCAAAAAATTATAGAAAGAAATAAAACAGAAGGCCAGTAGGCTCGTCCAATCAGGCTATGACTGCGTTTCAACTTTTTGTATGTTAGAACTTGCGTAGATACGCCCTCTTCACTTCTACCTATTTTACATAGACTGTTAAATTGTTCTAGTTCAGCGGAAAGAAATTTCTTAGCCAACTATTATGAAAACGACGTCAAACAAGCATTGGGAACAAAATCAAAATCATACAATTATTTGCACAATTAATTCCACACGATTTTACAAGTGGTTACAAGTGAAGATCGAGCTGATAATAAAAAAATAATACAGTACGATCGCTCTACAAGATACTTCGATTCTCGGTGTACAAGATACTTCGGGTTCCCCTTCGCTATCCACTACCCCCACTCCTAATGCCTCTTCGCTTTTGAATGTGGAGTCGCTCGCTCCATACAATGTATATATAGATCAGTTGTTCTAAAGGCGCCCCCAACTAAATAAGCGGCCGATGTCGGAGACAAAAAAAATGGCTGAAACCTGTGTCTCGTTTACGTTGTTGCGATACGAGGTTTTATAAAAAAAAATCGTTTCCCATAATAATGTGGGCATTTTCAAGTATAATATTGAAAATTTCGGAAAATAAAATGTTGTTTACACGTTCAGACTCTTCATAAGCACACGGGGTTCAGCCATGTTTTTCTTTTTCGACGCTAGCGCCGCGGACTTAAAGTGGCGATGACGGGTCTCTATAGTATGTATGTACCACGGAAATAAATGTCACGTGACAAAAAAAAGAAGGAAAAGGATATCGAATACAAAGCAACCTACATATACCGATAGTGAGATCTATTTCTTTCCGGCGTAACAGACCGCTGAGTGGGGGAACGGTAGTTTTCTTCTGTTTTCAGAATCATATTCCCCTTCGGTCCCTTTGGTATCTTGTAGAGCGATCGTACTGTATTCTAGCTAGAAATAATGCAAAGTAACATTCTAGAATAATTTAGTAATTTTCTGAATATTTATGTATGAAGTATACTTTGACTTTCAATATTTCGATTTTCTACAGATTTTGAATCACAATGATTCACTTTTCCCTTATAGGGGAACAATGGTATACCAGGACCGAATGAAGTTTCACATTTATCGGCGAGAAAAACGCTCAAGAAGCTTCATGCTCTTCCAATATCCCATTGTTCACCGAGTTTCTCGCGCTCCACATTTTTTTCATAAATTCCATTTTAATGAACGATATGCAAAAATTGGTTTTTAATGAAACATATTAATAGATGAAAAATATCAAGAAATGTAAATAACCGAAAAAGTGTGAGAGAAGAATAGAAAACCGAACAGATTTTAGAATTATGAGTTGGTGTGAAAAAAATAATCAATGTAATATAGGATTAGAAACACCGATTTTAGACACTTTACGGTTCTTAGTAAAATAAAAAACATTTTAATTGTAATAAAATAGCGTAAAGTACAATAAATAATTATTGTTTATAACCACAAAGATGTGAAGAATCTGATAATGGCATAATCGATATGCTTTGCAATTGAATTGTTTTTAAAAGCGTGTAATTTTATAACGTTACCTATTTTTTTGGACACTCTGAACTACTTTTTGATGGAGTAAATACCGGTTTTGGACTCAAAGAAATAAAATATTAGTCATTAGAAAATGCACTACGCATCAAAATTTTTCGTCACAATTTTACCTTTTTTCAAATAGGCATACATACGTTAATTTTCATCGTATCGAGACAATTTTTTTTATTTTGTAGATAATTCTCTGTAGTTTGAGAAAAAATTAATGCCAAATGGATGCGAATCGATGCGCCTCTCCATGTCCTGATAACGTTCAAGCATTTTTCATCACTATAAATTTGATTGTTTGACGCGCTGCTTGGATTACACTGATTTTTTTCGAAAATGATACAGACATCATCGGAAGGTACACATTCTAACAAGCAATTAAGAAAAAAAGAAGTCTGTGCGTTTTTTTTTTGACCGAGTTGTGCGATTTTGAAATTATTTCGCCGTTTTTCAACGAATACTACCAAAAACAGCATTACCCGATGTGTACCGCGAGGAGGTGACTGATCGGACTTTGCGCATCACTTTGGCCCTTAAAATAGCTAATTATGTAAACCATCTGTCAAATTAGGGACCTCGTGGCTCGTCACTTCCGCAGTAGTTTGTGATTCCAAATCGTATTTGCCTTATGCTACAATGCATAAATATAAAAAGATACTGATACTTGAGATACCCCGTACCAAATTTCAATTAGAGGTCTCTCTACCTCCTGGGAGTTGACAGGAGGCCTCTCCAAGTTATGTAATCGGCTACCCATCATATCCCATACATGTTCAGTAGAATATAGGTCTGGACCGATTGGTGAATGAGGCCGTAGCTCTATATTGTGCTCTTCCGTGTAGTTATAAGTTATCCTGTCAACATTGGGGCGTGCGTTATCCTACATCAAAATGAAGTCACGGCCTGTTCGTTGACACACTGGAATTATGTAATGACGCGAAATTTCGGTAATCTAACGAGAAGCTGTTAATTCTGGGAGTGGGAGAATCGCTAGATCTGTTCGATGATGCATTGAAATTCTACCCCATACCATGATGGATCCTCCCCGGAAAGCTCAAATTGGATCAACATGATTTTCTCCAAAACGCTCTCATCTACGACGCCAAATTCGGATTCTAGCATTATTCCCATACAGACAAAATCGAGATTCGTTCGTAAACGATAGATGGCTCCACTGTCTGGCCATTCAGTTTCGATGACTACGAGCGTAGCACAGACGAGATCGCCGTTGGCCTGCTGACAACATGGACACCCTAGCACGAATTCGTGACCATAAACCTCTCTAGCGAAGGCGTCTTTTTACCGTTTGAGCGCTAAAAAGCTAGTCTGTTTGGTAAAGCTTTGTTCTCAATTTACCGCGCAACCCTTGTTAAGTGCCTCAATTAAGTGCCCGTTTTTTGGTAGCGATAAAAAATACGCGATACCGTCTAGCAATGAATCCCCATCCTTTTTGATAGGGCGTCTAACTGAATCTCTAGCAGGGTAACAATTTGAGCTACTTCAATCTCAATAAGCCGAGGCATTTTAAGTAAAAAAACAAAATATCTTCTGTATTTTTCGACTAATATGCACTCTGCATAATAAAATTATTGGTCAATACAGACCCTTCCCTATAATGAGGTTTCAACATTTGAGTCTATTGATGTTCGCTAAGAAACGTACGAATAACTTCAAAATTGCATAGCTCGGTAAAAAAATTGCACAGTCTTTTCTTTCTCAATTGTGTGTTAGAATGTGTACTTTGCGATGGTCTGTGTATCATTTCCAAAAAAAATAGTAACGTGTCATTAATTATAAAATACTTTGACTTTGTTATATTTAATAATGTTAAGAGACAATATACTATATGCCATAAAACACATTAAAAGTACCCCTCATTCAGGTTATCCCTAACGTCTATGCTAACAATAAAAACTACCTAAAAGTGATCACAAATAAACGGTTTTGGACACAGGGAATTAAAATATAAGTCATTAGAAAAGATCATTAATTAAAACAATTTGACTTTATTATATTTTATTATATTAACCCTTTGACTGCTAAAGGCGAATATATACGCTTTGACAAGTTCATCAAAATATACGAAAGGCGCATGTATGCGCCCTTAATGACTGAGATCTGAATATTGCCCCACATATTGATAGTTTCGTGCAAGAGTATGCCGCAGTCAAAGGGTTAACACATTTTGCGCGGGTAGCGACTAAAGTCGTTTTGCATCTTGAAGTACCCGAGCAAGATCTGTTAAGAGACAATATAATATATCCTATAAAACACATTTAAAGTACTCCAGTGACTTAGAATAGTAATCACTTTATTAAGGGGTTACACCACTGTAACAGCCTAGAAAAAAGCGCTTTTTTGTCAATTTTTTTGGATGGAAGGAATAGTAATGGACTAATAAAATTTGATGAGGTGATTAAGCATATATTTAGCTATTAAATAAAAAATTATGATCGACAAACATTACAAAATGGCGGAATTCGAGCCATTCTTGCGAGGCTTATTGAATTTGAAGCACTCTGCGGCACGCAGTGTAGCTGGTGCAAATTTGCACCTAGAAAAAAGAATAAAAAATCACTTATTCTACATGTTCATAGCTAGAGAAATACGTAGGGGATTTTAGAAATATTGAAATTTGTGTGATTGGCGAGTATTTGAATGAAAACATTACATTTTCCACAATAAAAGAGGTAATCTTTTGTTAATAACTAATGTTTAAATTAACATTACGATAATCCCCTACGTATTTCTTTTCAGAATGTTGTTTTAAGGATATTGCAAAGATTTGGAATCAAAGGAATGAAAATTGTTGAAGTTATGCTGCGTGCCGTTTTGAAAAATCGTGTTCCGTGAAAAACACGTTTAAAATTTTGAAATGTGTTATAGACATTAAAAAATGCTTGGAGAAAGCTCGAAATTTTTTGCTACATATTCTAGAAGGTTCTTAAGCAACTTGTAAGCCAACAAACGAAAAATCGATTTTTTGAAAAATGTACACTGGTGTAACCCCTTAATTCGTTTGATTTGTTGCTATTTTTTCTTATCGAAAACTTCTTCGCTTTTCAATACGTTTTTCTTTCCTTTTTTTCTACTTTTATTATTTCCTGCTCTTGTTGTCTTTCAATTGTTTTGTTTTTCTTTTTCAATTTCTGTACCCTTTTTTCAACGATATGGTCAGTATATTTGCTATAGAAATAATATTTTTAATTTTTTTAATATATCAAAATATAGTACAAAGTGTCCATAAATTGTGTCAAAATCGGTGCTTCTACTCTATAGCAGCTCGAATGTCCTCTTAGAAAATCTGAGTTTCGACAATAATCCTTAAGAATCAACATTACTAGCAAATAACTTGCAGGGCGTAATTGTGAAAAGATATTTAAAGTCATTCTCACGTGTAGAACTTTCGTTAACAGCCTAATATTTGTAGTTATTTAAGGTGTGATTAATGAAAATGATTTTCAGTTTCCAGTACGTTTTGGCAGCTGCGACGAGCATTGCCACAAAAGTTAATGAAGAAACATTGACTTATCTTAATCAGGGACAATCATACGAAATCAAATTAAAGAAACTGGGTGATTTGTCAGCCTACCGCGGCAAGATTCTCAAAGTAAGTAATTTTGATAATTATATGCAAAAATTCAAGTTTCAAAATGGTCTACGGAATATGACAGGCACACATTTCTAATAATTCCACAGTTGTCACAATTTTTGTAAAGTTTTGTATCTGACTGTATTTGAGGTCAAGGGATTTTAATTTTGGGTGAAAAATTCAAAATGAAGTATTTATAATTTAACATGATGAACCAAGCTCGAAAACCTTTGATATAGAACACACATTATGGGTATAGAAGTAAAATATTACTCAAACACATTGTTGCTGAAGAGAACCTCATCAATACACCTGTATAAGTCAATATTACTTTTTAGATTATCAATAGATAGGATAAAAACACCAGTTTTGGACACTTCAAGGTCCTTAGTGAATTAAAACACTTTTTAATTATAATAAAATAGCATTAAATACAATAAATGATTACCTAGTGTTTATAACTACCCAGGTAAAAAGAATCTGATAATCTAACAATCTAATAATGGTATAATCGCTTTTCAACGGAATTATTTTTTAAACAAATTTAATTTTATAACATTACCTATTGTCGTGGTTTTTGGACACTCTGAACTACTTTTGGACAGGGTAAATACCGGGATTGGTCACAAGAAATTCAAATATAAGTCATTAAAAAAGATCATTAATTATAAATCATTTGACTTTATTATATTGAATAACATTAAGAAACAATATAATATATAACATATAACACATTGAAAGTACCTCGGTGAGTTAGAATATTCATCAATTTCTTAATTCGTTTGATTTTTTGTTATTTTTTCTTGTCGAAAACTTCTTTGATTTTTTCAATACATTTTTCTTTCCTTCTTTTCTACTTTTATTATTTCCTGCTCTCTCTTGTCTTTCAATTGTTTTGTTTTTCTTTTTCAATTTCTTTATCCTTTTTTCAACGATATGGTCAGTAAATTGATATATGGTTAAATTGGTCTATGATCACAGGAATTTCATTAAAACTTGGTTGTTCAGTATATATACTATAGAAATAACACTTTTTATTTTCTTAATACATCAAAATAGGATAAACCAACCAGTGAATGACCGAATTGTTCAGTTTCCATGCGTTTAAGGTTTTATTTGAGTAAATTAATTTATAATCATGAAACAACTATTGAAATTGCATAAAGGATTCATTTTTGTGTACATATTTGAATAATTAGTTACTTTTTGTTACCGCAATTACTTTTAAATTAATTATAATGCGCAACATGCGTAGAAGCCCAATAGATAATATATACTTGTGGAATATTTTCAATAAAAATATTATTTGTTACTATTTTTTTATCACAGTTATATGAAAATATGGAAAACTGAAGCTCTAAATAAATCATATTTTAAACATTTACTCATTTCAAACCTTATAATTTACACGTGTTTGTGCAGTGGTCATTTACTGACATGCAATCAATTACTAGGCAGTAATTGACAAATATCAATATTTATTTATTTTCACTTACCATTCCCATTGTATGAATTTCAGTCGACGATTCGGATATGTTTTCACGAAAGACGCTTGCAATATACGGAAAGAGAACAAATGCTTGCATGGCAAAGAGCGAGACCTGGCGAACGCCTGTTAGAAGTGGATGTACCATTAAGTTATGGATTAGTTGAAGTTACTCAGCCATCTTCATCAGGCACCAGCATTGAATTTATGTGGGATCCTACCAAAGAAGTTGGCGTTTATATCAAGGTATAAACTTTCATCAGTCTATTATTTTTAAGCTCAATATGCTGAAATACAATTTTTATTGATCGTAACTTATTCTTAACTGTGGCTTTTGCTTAAACGCAATAATACGCAATTATAAGATGAGTAAAATAGAAAACTGTCTTACAGGTTAACTGCATTAGTACTGAATTTACTCCGAAAAAACACGGAGGAGAAAAGGGTGTACCATTTCGGGTTCAAGTAGAGACACGTTTACCAGGCGGACCAAAACTTCATGCCGCCTCATGTCAAGTAAAAGTTTTCAAACTTAAAGGTGCGGATCGTAAACACAAGCAGGATCGGGACAAAATAATGCGCAGACCACTACACGAGCAGGACAAATACCAACCCAGTTACGATTGCACCGTGCTATCAGACGTATGTATTCTTTTTAATACAAAATTTCAGTTGTTATGAGGTTAACTATTGTACTACTAAAGGCATGATGGGGGAGACCTGTATCAAAAGTTACATTGATGATCCGTTAGGTAATAATTACACCAAACCACTGTTTTCTGGCCTGCTTTTTTCTCTATAGGATGCTAGTAAACAAAAGCACGTGAGACAGTAGTAGCTTGATGTAACTGTATTAACAAAACCACTCTAGGATTTTCAACAAATCTATGATTTTTTTGCTTAAATGATACTTTAGGGTCATAAAAACAATATGGCATTTGATTTATAGTGGAAAACAAATAAAACTTTCAACGCGTTTTTCTCGAAATCACTTTTTCCAAACTGGGAGGACGGATTTCTCGGAGACTATTGCATGGATCGATTTGAAATTTTTACAGTAGCTTCACAATAATATTCTCTTTGGAAGTACGTAGCCGTTTTTTTATCGATTGTAAACTTTTTTTTATAAACAATTTAATGCTCATTTTTACGACAAAAAATCGATTCATTTCTTAAAAAGTGCACCACTTCCACAAAATTTTATTTAAAATAAACCCCTACGTACTTCCAAAGCCAATTGTTTATAGATTATAAATTCGTTGTATTTTTTGTTCCATGACTCATATATGCCAAGAAATCCGTCCTACCGTGGCGGTGTTTTCAAAAAACCTGTTTTTGACGACGGGCTCTGTTGCCGCCATTTTATACGAAAATGACAATACAAAAATTGTTTTTTCTAATTCAATATGTGCTAAATAAACCTTCTGAAAATAAATTCTATTCAGTTTGTCATACTCCCAAAATAAATTGTCAAATTTAGGTCTTTTTTTCTGCCTCTAGAGTCGTTTTACCCCTTAACACTATTTCTACTGCGCTAATTATATGTAATCAAAAGTCCAAAAGCAAAAAAATAGAATAATAATTAATATAGGTTTTCTTAATTAACACCAATTTCTTTACAGACACATAAAATTGCTCTACTAAGCACCTTCCGTTTGTGAAATTGAAAAAAAGATTAAATTGAAACTCGAAAATAATTCTAAATTAAATTTGTAAAAGGTGTGTTTTGTCACCTCTGATAGAAATACTGTTAATATCATTGATGTTACTTTCGACATCTGTTCAACATTAATCCTCCCGCACCGGTACCGCGTCCCTTTTCTGACATTTATTTTGAAGTACCATTCCGCTCTGTCCATCGAGAGTGTCGAGCCGTGTGTTTACATTGTAACTCGATCCGTAGCTCTCCGCGCTCCCCATTATTTCAACTTTTTGTTGTGATCTTGGATTTCGATGCCTGAATAGTAACCCGGCTCCGTCGTTCGTGCGAGCGCCCGGTGTCCGAGGGTTAAAGCGGCATTTATACTGGAGGCGGAGGGTAGAGTACCTTAGCATTGCCCGTTTTTAACTCTTATTGTTCATATTTATACCTTAATCTGACCCCAAGGATAAAGATACTTATAATAAAGTTTGAAATTTTGACTTTAAATTTTAACAGATTAACTATAAACCATTGTTTTATGCAACAAAATTAATTATGAAGTTGAAATATAACTTTATACGTGAAAAAAGATCCTAAACGTAAAATAGGCTTTTTCTTAAAAAATCTTTATCTTAAAACTCATAACTTATGTAAATTTTAATATATTTAGCTAAAGACTTAACTATAGATACTCTCACGATATGGCACTTCAGGAGAAAAACTACTGCTATAGCGTACATGCCAAAATACATATTTATGTTGATAATTAAAGTGCAAAAATTTATGCAAAAATGAGAAAAGGGTGTTTTTTTACGAAATACGCCTATTTATTAGGTAAAAGGGATAAATCTGATCCTAAATTGAAGTCATTTTCTCCAAAATACTTTTACTTATGCGACAGGCGCCTCAAATTATACGCTATCTGAAAAAAAAAAAAACAAAAGATCGTATGAATACTTGACAAAAATCTGATGTCAGGTTATGGGATATTGCGTTATATGATTAAGATAAATGTTCCTATTTGCGGCCATAACCCTATTTGTATACACTTTTATTAAAATAATCAAAAGTTTTAAGCAATTCGTCTTCGAAAAGAATATTTATCATGTTTGTCGATTATTTATCATGGTTTAATATATAGTGTGGCCGCCGTTCTCTCCGTCTCCCCTGTTCAGGCGGAAACGGAGATACCGGGGTCCTCAAATCCTGCCCCTTCGTCCCTTCCCGCGAACGGTAGGGTCGTTTTGGGGTTGGCACTCTGTCTCTTAAGAGCCCAAAGGGGTTTTTGGGCGCCAGTCAGGATCCTTTTGGGGATCCTGACGCGGTACGCAAGAAAACGAAACAAAAAAAAGAAACTCCTGAAAACAACAAAACGGAAATACACAAAAAAAAAACAATTCAATGATCACAAGAGGGAGTAAAGGGGGGGCTCGGCGAACTCAGGGAGGGCAGGAGTCCCAGAGGGGATCCTGCCTCCTTCTCAGAAAAAAAAAGGAGACTCACGCGGGAAATAAATAATAAAAAAGGCGCAACGGCGCAATTTATTGATAACAAAAAAAAAGAACAATATACAAGAAAAAGAGCTCTAAAATAATAGCATGAACTGAATGAACAATAAAAAAAAGTATGAATTCGCGGTAAACGAAAGAGAACAAAACAAAAAAAGATGCAGCGGAAATCAAAAGAAAGAAATAGCGCAGTCAAAAAAAAAAACTTAAGATTCGGTGCTGAGAGAAGCGGGGGGGACGCGACCGAGATTTTTGAACGATTACGCACCAAAAAAAAGAAAATTCGTTATAAGAGAAAAAGAAAAAAGAACGCGAAACCGTGTTACAACACGATCGCACGGGGCACAGCGACGGTAAGAGGGGACACTCAAAAAGGGGGACAGAAAAGACGCGATGGGGGCTCAACTAAATCGGAAAAGGGACGGAAACCAAAAACTTTACAAGGGAGGACGAGAGCGGGAACAAAAAAAAAAGAAACGAGAACGAATAAAAAAAAAAAAGGGAAATGAGAAACGAGAAAGGGTACGGTACCCTTCTCGCTACCTTTTTCGCCGGATGTCTCGTCGGTCGTCGTGGGCGTCCGGGCACTCTACCTCCACTCCAGGAAGACGGCACCAGGCACTTTTCCCAATCCAATCGATGGACGAAAACCACGGGGGCGAAAAACGGGCTTCTCAATTTCGCACGGTAATCTCAATTTTAGCGGCACTCTACGGCAGTCCAAAGATCTCTGGAGATCGCCGCTAATTTGCGGGACCTCCATGCTCCAATTTCCCCTTCCTGGGGGGTCCGCTACTTAATTGAGCCAAGAGGTGCTGACCTCTTTCCGCTAGATCTTCAGGTCGATAGCCTCTACCAGTGTCCTTCCTTATCACAGGATTCGTCGCCGGCGAATCTTCCTTATCGGCGTAGACCTTGCGTTGTCGTTATCCGGCGATAAGGGATACGCGAACGAGGGTACCGCAACGGGAATAATTCTTTAGGGTCCAAAAAAGGAAAAGGGGGAATTCGCGTGGGAGGAAAGAGGGTTTCAGCGTAGGGGGAAAAGGGAGGCTGTGCCCTCACCTATTCTTACATGGAGCTAATAATAACGCGCACGGTTTCGCACAAATACTCAATAAATTCCAAAAAAAACAATCTTACATAATAGAAATAGCGCTAAACAAAAAAAAAAGAATATGATACAATCAATTTCGATACGGTACGCACAAGAAGAAAACAACATGATCATAGAATGAAAAAAAAAAAGACGTAAAGAAAAGAACTACGATAAAGGCGCTTAACTAATGTTTAAGGGTCCCCCTCCTCTCAGGGAGATCCCTGGACTTCGCCATAGCCGCCAATAAAATCAATAACAATCCCTGGGTAACGATAATCGATAATAAAAAAAATAAAACAGAGAAAAGAAACAAGAAAAAAAGAAAATAAAAAGTGCTCCCACCTGGAGAGGTGGCAAAATGCCACGTCACAATAGTTTCAGCAATATTTGAAAAACAAATGCTCGTGAGAATGTGAAAAAAGGCTCTTGTAACACCATCTGCGGCAGATAAAGCGCATAAAAAACGACACTTTGCATACATTTGCATGGGCTGCATTTTCTCTTGATATTTATTAGATTATGTTTAAATCTCAAGTAAAAAAAAGTTATTTATATAAAAAATGATTAATCTTGAGTTCAGTATAATTGTTTCTTGATTTTAATCACTTGAGAATACTTTTCGTTCGCATTAACTGATGTGTTAATCTTACATGATCAAAGTTTTCCACTGAAGTTAATGACAATTGGCAAGTAATATATAAAATCATGCTTGGTGGGAAAAAGGGTATACTAAAATAATACCCTCGACTTCTAAATCTTTTGTCATCAAATCTCTTGACATTTTTCTTCCAAATCTTTTGGCATCGGCAACGCCTACCTCAGGCTGATATTTTGCGCGCGACATTTAAATCTGACACAATATATGTGATAAATAATGATAAGCAGAAAGGCAAATCTCCAAAGCAAGCGAGAATGAGGCGAATATTCATTGCCCCGACAACCAATAATAGCAGCTCATGGGCGTGGTTTGTTTTATCAAAAGGTTCGAGTGTTTCCGGTCACGGTTTGCCAACCCTGGTAAAAATATATTATAGGAAACGATAAAAAAAATCCTATCGTTCCAAATACGGACTTTGGTTCGTGAATTTACGAAGTGCTATCGTAATTTCACGATCAAAATCCTATATGTTTTATAATAAATATACTATAAAATGGATATAAGTTTGAATATAGACAGAATGATAAGGTGTCTATGGGATTGTATCGTTTTGTATAGAAATTACGCAATCGATTGCAGTGTTATGGAACCATTTTTAATGCAATTTTATCGGAAAATTATGATAGAAACCTTATAATATATTCGCTGCAAAACGATATACTAATACTAATACTTCTTAATATACATTAGCTGCAAAACGATACATTAGTAAACGAATTATTTTATCTATTGACCGCATTGACCGCATGTCAATATATTCTTGAAAAAAAATTGTTGAAAACTTCTATATACTTTGATACTTGGTTGTCCACTGTCTGCAATTCCTTAGCCCCACCTACGTGTATCGTTTTTGTACCGCATTCGATAAACGATACAAAACTTGTATTGCGCCGACAATTAAGATTCAATTAAGAAGGTTCTTTCTATTTTATTCTATTAAATAGAATAAAATAGAAAGATAATAAACAAATTATCATAATGTATCGTAAAATCTCGATACAAAAATAGAAGTTTTGTATCGTTTATATTATTATTATATACTTATGGTTTCGTCTGATTCATATAGACAAAACCATAGGTATATAATAACAATATAAACGATACAAAACTTCTATTTTTGTATCGAGATTTTACGATACATTATGATCATTTTCTCGATGTCCTAAGTATTACAATATTTATTACCCTATTTATACAATAGACTTCCTATAGTTGTGATACGATAGAAAATGAAACGAAACAGTTATAGTATGAAATAATCGTGTAAAGTATAGAAAACTTTTCCGTTTGTATACTAATTTTATGATAAATTATGATAATTCTTTTAGTCGTAATACATAAGATTTGCTACGATAAACTTTCTATAATTGCGCGACGATAGAAAATGATAGGATCATTCAATTAATGTCTCTTCGATTGCGAACGATTGTTCACGAATCGTATATTTACGATATAATACGATACAACCTCGACAGATACAAATCTATTAGCAATGAAACGTGAATTTATTATAAAATATTATAAATCCGTTGGCGCACCATACGTACTGATAAGATATTTATCGCATATACCCTATAGGAAACGAAAACTAAAGAAAACTATTACTAACGATTGAACTTGAATCAACTGCTCGAAACGCGGACCGATAGAGGCGATAAGAAACTATAAGACCTTATATGAAATCTTTCAGTCTGAATAAGTTTCTATCGTTTACTTTTACCAGGGAAATGGTTTAGAAGTTGACTGTACTAAACAGTACTAGAAGTTCAATTTTTGAATTTTTGAATAGAGTAATCTGATATCAAAATTGTTGGGCTCAATCTGACCTCAAATAAATGTTAACGGTTAATTTTATAATTTTGGGATATCAGTGAAATGAACAAATCTAATTGTAAGCTAATTCCAGTTCAGTTCATTTAGTTACAAACAGCCATGTCTACAATAATATCTGCTATAGGATGTCTTTCTTTCTCCCTGTATTCATGAAAAATTCATTAAAAACATGTTATGTGTATATTTTGTAGATCTTGAAACATTTGAAACTTAATATTACAGATTCCTTTGGATTCTTTGGCACCTGTAAATCCATTGGCACAGAATTCAGAAAATTATTCATCAAGTGATTCCATGTGAGTACATATTCCTTTATTTCTTTATTAATTACAATATTTGAAGTTGCCTTCAAAATTTCATGTGAAAGTGTAGAAATAAACAGAAATGAATTTTCGCAGCATTGTATACTTTCGGGTAAGTATTATTTTGAGAGGTCACTCTAGTGTAATGCTCAAAATTTCATGCTATTTTCAATGATTTTTTTTCCAGGACAAAATCAAATACAATCTTTTAAAATAATATTTAAGCCAAATTTACAATATGTTGTTCATGCTTTTTGTGATCTTTGTCTCCTAAAAAAGAAATATCTTTTTAAATTTATAAAATATTTTTTACATTTCAATAACTAATATATATTGTAACGTGGAAAATTTCCGCTGTTACATTAAGCTTTTTTTGGGGCATCAATCGTTTTAAATTTACCATTAAATTCTTTCGCGCCCGTTAAGAAAAACGGAGAAAAGAAGGCTCAGGAACCTCTCCGAGAACACCCGGAAGCACCTACGTGGTAACAAACTATCTCTGTTATTATTTAAGTGATTCTTTTCTTTTGTGCCATATCTTCTGTTAATATCGCTATGTTAAAATTCCCTTCCTACTCCTTTCGCCAATCCCGAATCGCCTGGTAAGAGAGACAAGGAAAGAAGACTCCCGAATCCAAGGATGGAAAACCTTCTCGGCTACCGCAGGACAAGGAAGATGTCAAACTATCGCCTACGGTGCCATCTAACAATCTACGGGAAACGGGTCGATAACGGGTCGATGCCCTACTTATCACCTGAGCGTGATAATTCCCGAATCCTGCGACAATTAGGATGGCGCTAGCAATGCAGATTGAGGGGACCGAAAACGACTCCCTTCAGAGTTTCCTGAGCTGCCGCTTCGATAAGACCTAATCTTTGGATACCGGATCGGACTAATTACGAGGATCAATCGCTTCGGATAATTGTCGCTTTGGATAACTGTCGCTTTGGATAATTGATAATCCGGATATTGTGGGCAGACTGAAAGGACCATTCGATTGAATAACGGATTGGACGAGTCGAGAGGATCGATCGACTTGGATCGCCGGAAGTCGTACTCCTACCGCCTACACGGCTCTGTCAGGTGATTTGAGAATTTGGCTCCCTAACATTTTTCTATCTCCCTATCGAACTCCCGAATTCCTTTCTCATTACTTACGCTCCCGCGTATTTTCTCTTAACTCGGTTTTGCCTTGACTTGGTTTCTTTTCTGTTTTCTTTTGGATCACATTTCTTGTAATTTCGAGTGTTCTCGTCGTAATCTAAGTCTAATAACGCTCCCGGTTTTCCTACCGGTGAGAATAAAAACTCGAATTTCTTTTGTTTGTTACGATTTTGTTATATTGGTGGCCCGCAACCACCCTTTTTTTTTGTAATAAAGTACCTTCCGAATTATTTTAGAATTACCGAGTCGTCTGGATTCAAATTTGTCTCGTAGAATCTAGACAAAGGATCTCCTCTGAGAGGGTTTCACAGCTCCTTCCGAGCTAGACCGGGCCCCCTCAAGGAAAATCCTGTCCGAGTTCTCGGACTGGCGCCCAATTCCCGCCTTCTTGCCTCCCGACTTAGTTCCCGAATTTTCCTGAGTGAGGAAATTTGGAGACACGCCACCAACTTTTGGCGAAGTTGGTAGGCGCGCTACAATATTTGTTAAAGAAAAAACAGAACAAACGACGGTACTAAATACATTTTATTTTATGCCATTTCGGGTTGTTTAATCAAAGTCTTCTTCAGATGAAAAATGAAAATAATTGTTTTTAAATTATGCACAATGGATAAAATTGAAGCTTTTTATACACTTTTATTTATAACAATTTTTATATTGTTAGTCATTTATAGTGATAATAAATAAGTAATTTGGAACTGACCTCAAGTCGTCAATAGTATATAAAATTAATATCTCGAAATCACAATATCTTTGAACTGTCATGATTTTTTTTACGAACTCAGTAAATAAGTGTTTGATTATATTCTTCAAAGGAAAAAGTCTTACGCGAACAGCTTTTTTGAAAACACCGCCACGGGAGGACGGATTTCTCGGCATATATGAGTCATGGAACAAAAAGTAAAAAAATTTTATAATCTATATACAATTGAATTTGGTAGTGCGTAAGGGTTTTTTTTTTAAATCAAATTTTGTGGAAGTGGTGGACTTTTTATGAAATGAATCGATTTTTGCCCTAAAAATGAGCATTGAATTGTTTATAAAAAAAAGTTTACATTCAATCAAAGAACGGCTACGTACTTCCAAGGAGAATATTGTTGTGAAGCTACTGTAAAAATTTCAAATCGATCCATGCAATAGTCTCCGAGAAATTCGTCCTCCCAGTTTGGAAAAAGTGGTGTCGAGAGCACACGCTCTCGAAACCCTTTCTTCAGCGCGCGCTGTGACGGGCTGCGGCAAACTCGATAATTGAGCCTTTTAACATTTGTTTTCCACTATAAATCAAATGGCATATTGTTTTTATGACCCTAAAGTATCATTTACGCGAAAAAAAACATCGATTTTTTGAAAATCCTAGAGTGGTTTTATCCCTTGAAGCATCTAACGCCCGGTGGCTCATATTTTCCCTAATTATTGTTCTTTTTTTATCACAGAATAATTCTTGAAAGTTCAATTAAGATCCTTAAGGGTTTCTATAAGCGACTTACCTTTGTCATTTTGTTATGTGAGAAATTCCCAGTTCCAATGTTCTAACACAAGCCAGGAAAGAACATTCCATTATCTTGATCACTATTTTATATTTTTTCCATCGTTCTGATGTTACACAATTTTATTCGGTGTGACGCTTGACCAATAGCAGGAACAATAGCAAACTCGACAACATCCAACGACTTTTAACATTTGAAAAGCGTAAAAAAGCAAGACATGCATCGTCCTAATATGTGGTTGTTGGAAAGTATGTTACGATAAGACTCAAACGATAAATATATGTTGCCATTTAACATTAATTATACTTAGCAGCAAACAGTCGAAGCATACACTTAAAAATACAACAAATAGTGTTACAAATTTAACAAAAATTTATACATAGTTATATTACAATATAACTTTATTATATTATAATATAATTTTTATATATATAATATTACAAAATATACATAAAAATTCTAGTATATTTTATAATTATATACCCCTAAAAAACACCTCGGGTGCAAAAAAGTCGAGACAAGTTCATCTATGAAAAGGGATCTCTCTACAAAAGTTGTGAAATCCTATAACATTAGACAAGCTCGTTTTTTCCATTATTTCAATACGAAGTAGTTACAAAATGCAAAGAATTTTTTCTGTTTACGTGATTAGAACCGGTATTGAACTTGTCGGGCCCCGAACCCAAACGATAAGCAATAAATATCTTACAATTTAATTTATTTTTACCGCATTATGAATTAGTAAAAATCAGATTACATAATAATAATATGAATAATTATACGTCATTGTCAAACATCTGAATTGTTCGGGGGCCAACAAGTTCAATACCGGTTCTAATCACGTAAACAGAAAAAATTCTTTCCATTTTGTAACTACTTCGTATTGACATAATGGAAAAAACGAGCTTGTCTAATGTTATAGGATTTCACAACTTTTGTAGAGAGATCCCTTTTCATAGATGAACTTGTCTCGAGTTTTTTGCACCAGAGGTGTTTTTTAGGGGGATTTGTTTCCTTTTTGCAAATATTATTATTATTATCGGCTTTATATATCGAGAAAATATAAATAAAATAATACATAACGTGCGTCGGTAAGGTAAATTTTCGTCTTTTGGATATTCGGAAAAACAAATCACAGATCACTGAATGCCTAGGGCTTAGCCCACCGTTGAGCTGTACTACTGATGTTACAGACAGCGTGTGAGTGTGTGAAGGCTTTCCAGCCGTGTATGTACACAGAACGCTTCGGCTATTTGTTATGTGTGCGGACCTAGTTCGGTCGAGAAAAGAGACATGGTAGCGCTCTCGCCCAATTCATAAATGAACTTGTCTCGAGACACTGCCGTGTCTCTTTTTCGAAAGGCGTTACCCCATGTCTGTATTTTTATCACTATTGAATCCATCGATTCTATGGAACACGTACTTTTGAAAGATTGTTACAGTTGATGTCATATCGCGTGTCTTATCATGAAAATATTTACATAAAAATAAGCCAACCCCTTTAACGTTCAAACGGCTGCATTTTTAGAGCATTTTTCTCCAAAATTGTTCAACATGCACAGTTAAGAACATAACTGTACCAATAGCTACAGATTTAGAAATTATTTTTCGTTGCCATTAAAATTAAAGTACGCAAATAATAAATAAAAAGGGAAAATTTTGCACAGTGCGAGATAGTCTAAACAATTTTCTAGATTTGTGAGTATTTTGTTACACACATGTGAAAACAAATTCACTGATTCAGTTTTGAACAGTATTTTCAGCAATACAATTTTCCAAAGTTAATAGTTTAATAATATTTCGTTCGCAATTCTTTAGATTTTAATACTGCTTAATAGACTTTTAAGAATCTTTTTACGAGTTTTCAGAAATAATAGGGATTGAATTTCATTTCATTGCACTTCAGTTCTTCTGCAATTCAGGAATCGACATTGTTTTTCTACGAATTTTGCATTGACCTTAAAAAAATCACTACAGATTCCCAATAGGATTGAGATTCGGACTCTGTATGAGCCAGTCCAATGTCGAAAATCTTTATGTTTCAAGAAAATTCATACTTTTCACAGTGTGCTCAGGGTCTTCGGAGAACGGTAAATTTTTAACAGCATGTAGTAAGTTCTTTTATAAAATATCTCTGTACATATTTTGGTTTAGAATTTTTGATTTGCGCCATTTTATTTCTTATCTATCATACCGCTGGGTCATGCTTGGTTGTTCCGCAGGGCGGCATGACCCACTGATTGGTCACGTAGTGGGTATTACCGCACAAGGATTGTGTTGAACAGTATAATTTAGCGCTGCGCCGCCCCACGAAACGGACCGCTAATTGAAGCGCCACCGCACGAATAGAACCATGAATATCCGCGCCAGCGGTACTTACTGTAATTTGTAATTATTAATTATGTATTGGGTTGGCAAATAAGTTTGTTCGGTTTTTTAGAGTGAAATAAACACAAAAATCGAACGAACTTATTTGCCAACCCAATATATTTAATGAATACATTCATGAAAACATATGTTGCGTATATGGTTTGACATGTATACATATATTTTCATGTGGGAATTGTCATAAAATTAACAGCATCTCGACTGTTAGTCGTTTGATAATACTTGGTTAAGAAGGAAAAATTTTATTTTTTTTCCCCTATGACTCTATAAGAGCCCTTTGCTCACACGGACTGAGTCAGCATAGCTTTTTAAACGTGTTATTCAAATCAGAGAGTACTAAACGTTGTAATGAGAGTACCAATTACCACCCTACGCTTCTCGTTCAATTAAAACCAATTGGAACGAAATTGGATATCAAATAATATTTTCGTCCGACTAACTTGACACTGTTCGCTAAGTTGTCCTCTCTATAATCACGCAATTGGTTTTTTAATTTTTCAATTTAACTATAGACTACCATACTTCCACCAAAGAATGATTCTACATCGAATAAGCCTTAATCCCTTGCGCTACGATTTTTCTAATAATTGCAAGGGCCAAAGTTGACAGTTGAGCATTTAAACTACTTATAAATGCTACAAGTCACACCCATTATTCCCACTTTAACTTGTTCCACTTTGTTCCCTATTAACCCCTTCCTCTTGTAAGGGGTTAATAAGACCAATTTAAATAAGAGTTTTTTTTGTTGGTTATTTAAAAAGACTTTGTACATTTGTTAAAGTATCACAACGATATTATTTATTTAATATAATAAATGTCTTTATAGTCTTTGTACAAGTAAGAGAAATAATAGTTATTTAACGCATGGAAAGAGGAACAATTTCTAGTTGCGAAATAAATCTTTAAACATTGTGAGAAGGATATGTGGTCTTGTGAAAAACGAGTGCCCGACTGAAAAGGCAAGTCCTTTCTGTTTCCTTCCGTAGGTGAGACTGGGGTCAGTTGGCACGTTTTTGTCACAATAGCTGACTGTGAGTTCATTTTATACCATACGTATTTCGTAATAAACTACAATTGTAGCCTGATTATGTAGCTTTAAAACAGCATTATTGGTTTTGTTTCATGAAAACTGTCAAAATAGTTAAAAGCTTTTATTAGTGTGTATCTTACCATACGTTGTTGTATATTTCAACAATACTTCATTTACTTTTCCAAATATTGTAATGAAACAGTTGACCACCAAATGATTAACCCTTTGAAGAAGACATAGTCAGTTTTGGCTTTTTTCGAGTACACCAACGTGCCTCTCGTGATCGTAGCCATTTTCGTAACTTTTACACAAATTAAAAAAATATGCAAAGATTTTCTGCATATGCTGTCGCATCTCTGGAAAATATATATTAGATTTTTATTATAGCAAAAATGGTTATTAATAATTATGAACAATTATAGGGGGTAGAGCATAAAAGAACTCGTTGACGCCAAAAGATTGCACTCTTATATACACAACATTTAGATTTATTTATTTGACGCTTTGGGACATATCCCCTACAGCGTGAATTAAAAGTAATATTATAACAATTCAATTTTTTGAACAAACAAATAGGCTCTTGTACATTAGTTAACAATTTAATAAAAAAAATAAATTAAATTTATGCAAAATAATAAAATACACCATTAAAAAACATAGGATATAAGAGTCATATAATAAAAATTACTTTCAAATTTAAGGAAATCGTAAATGATTATTTAAAGTAGGCTTATAGTAAACTTTCGAAGAAAAAGTAAATTAGGTAGCCATTTCGAAAAAGAATGGAATTTCATTGCACTTTTATTTGAAAGTATTATTTTCCTTTACAAAAATGTAGACATACTACCGTTCAAAAGTTCTGGGTTTTTTTCTCAATCTCCAGTTTTAAAATTATACCAAATATTCAGGCTTACATCTAATATTTACCAAAATTCAAAGATTCTTATAAAATCTCGAATATTTGGTACCATTCCAACATTTAGAGTGTTGTAATACTTTCACGCTTGGTAAAAATTTTACAGCCACTGAAATTGATGAGTTGGTTATTTTGCAAATAACTATTCGCAATTTCAGAATTTTCAAGGATCCGTAACGACTATAATATACGTCTATTACAAGTACAATACAATTTACTAGAAATCAAGAGCAATCAAGGCTATATTACAATGTGTACGAAAACTAATAGCCCAACACTCTCAAAGGCTGGGTTTTGCTGACAACAACCCCTGAGACTAAGGTTACTTTATAGTGTGCATTCAAATGTTAAGTTTATATTAAAGTGCCAATACAAATTTTCCTTTCATTACATAGATATTCCAGCATCTTCGAGGGCCAAAATTGAGCCGAGGCTCAGGTTCCGTATCGCTCTATTAGCCCACTGATGGTCCTAAATATTTTAACTGTTATAAAGCTAGGGTTGTTTAAAATGTCACCGGAAGTCAGAAAAACAGTAGTATAAGGATGACATTGTGACATCATCATTTAGGACGATAGGCTTTTTCCATTGGACTGAGAATGAATAGCATCATTATGGCATTTCACTTTTAAAGGGCAGATGACCTCTGCATCTAGATGAACTGATCGATTTTTTGCATATAATGGTATTTTTTTGCAAGCTCTATTGATGTGGATTTTTAAAACTAATTTAATTTATTTATATCTCTCCCAAAACCATTATCTCTTTATTTTAAGCAGTTGAAGAACATACAAGAATATTTATAGCGCGGTAAAATGCATTCTCTCGTTACAGTAGGTGCTCAAAATGGTGTTGAGTCAACTTGACCTAGTGTGCTCTTTATGTTCTATACAAGAGATGTGCCCTTTCAGGATACATGTGAAATATTGCAATTTTGTATACGTCTAACTTACAGTGCCAAAGGTTCTTAATTTTAAAATTAGTCTTTTAGAACATTACTAGTCGAGTATTATTATATGTTAGATGCATATAAAAATATTACATAACCTTGAATGTATGTATGTTTATTGTTCCCATTTGGGTTACAAGGACTTCCACTTCCTCCTAAATCCGCTTACATCTAACAAAATATCTTACTGCAATGTTTACATTTTTATTTAACACATTCGCTCTTTCCAAAAAAATTCCTCAAAATTATGTATTTTTTCAAAAACTTATTCACATAAAGGTCTCTGAATTGCAAAGTAATTAGTCCAGTTTCGGGATATTGCTATTAAGCGTTTTGAAAACATTTTTTTGTTTACAAAAATACGTTTTATGTTTGACAATTGATTAAAACATAGATATTGGACCGATTAACTTTATTATTTTGATGTATATTGTAACAGTGTACTTTAAAGTAGAGAAAACCTAAATTAATTTTTTTATTAAAATCCCACAATTTAACGACTTTTTTACAATACAGAAAATGATATAAAAAAATTGTACGATACTGAGGGGAACATAAGGTAACGTTATAAGTTTTATTGCAATTGTCACCACTTTCTAGATTTTATCATAACACTCATTTTATTAAAATAGAAGTTCTTTTTTTCTTCAGATAAACGTTGTAGCTGACCTTAAGACAAATACAACGTGTTTTTAATTTTTCAATTCAGTTAATATTTGACAAAGTTACAAAGCTCCAAAGTTTCTTAAAAACTTAAGGAGGGTGATGGCGACCATAACCTCAAGATCAATGCAGCGGTCATTTTAAATGCTTCCATATTTCGGGAAAATGGATCCCCATTTCTGAAAGCAGACATGAAAAGAGCGGAATATTTCACGAACAGATATCTCCTAGTGCGTAGTAACGCTTATAAACAACGCACCGACCGAGACGTTAATTTTAGTTTCCAAGAAACTTTGGAACTCTCTGACTTTGTCAAAAATAAACCGAATTGAAAAGTTCAAAAAGCGTTTTGTTTGTCTCAAAATCAGCTACATCTTCTATCTGAAGAAAAGAAAAGAATTCTATTTTACAAAAATGACTGCCAAGATAAAATTTCGAAAATGGTGCCATCTAAAATAAAACTGATAACACCTTGGAACTATATAACTTTTGTCTCGAATATGTTTTACCATTTCCCTATTGTTCGGAGATATCCAGCTATAATTGTTAACATGGTCCACTCAGTATACAGGGTGTGCGATATAGGAGTACAAAGCCAAAAGATGGTTGTAGGTTGTGAAAATTTGAGAGAAAACGTTAAGTAGCATTTATCGAAATTCACAATAATTGCCGAGAAATTAATTAAAATGTTCATGCCAATAAGAAAATCGGACAACAGTTTAATTTAGTAATCTCCGAGATGATTCAGCTTTGACAACAATTCATTCATTTTAGAAATATCTTTTCTTCGACTATAGGTTTTAAATAAATATATATTCTTTGGGACTGACCCCATTAATGCTCAAACGCACAAAATTTCTTTCATGTTTTTGAGACGAGATTTCAAACATTCGGATGTGAATAATTTTGACGAACCTACGTCAAAATAGGAGTTTTCAGGATCGTTCTATACGATGGCGCTGTTGGAATTTCATTTTTTTTCAGGGAATTCAATATGGTGCCTTGAACGCGAAAAAATTGCGAAAACAAGTTTTTATCAAAGCTGAATTTTATAGCGAAAATGCTCCCGCGACTGTTTAATAACTATGTCATCGGTGAGCAAAATAGTTGAACTATAAAGATATGCATTTAAAATTTTCAAAATTCAACATGGTCGACTTAAAATGGTGGCTAAAATGTAAAAAAAGGGCGAAATCTCAGATTTTCTGCTTTTATGAGCCTGTATTTGACTATCTTTTTCTTATTCAGAATTATATGTACGGTTTCCCAGAATAAATTTGGAACACACATATAGATTGAAAAATGACAGAACCAATATAGCGACCTAAGAACTCAATTTATATAACTTTTTATGCAGTTGTGCTCTATATTTTGATGCTTTTCGTCAATAAAATCCGGTTTTCCGTTTTTTTGAAATCGCCTTATCAATATTATCCTATTTTCAAAAGAGTTCACCAAATTAGCCAAATGGAAAATGTAAGAAAACGATAAAATTTCGTCAATTAAGCCAACTTCACTCGCCGTTGCTCAACTCTCACCACGCGAAGGTGGATGAATGGGAGTCTTTTCGGTTTTTTTTTTATTTTTTAATTATTTTTTTACGTATCCAATTTTTTTCCAGTTTTCGGTGTTTAATATTTTGGTGTTTAAATTTTTTCAATTTTCCGCTTTTTCTAATACTTCCTTAGACTCTTCTCATGTTTTTGATTGTAGCATTGTTTGGAATAATATAAAGAATATCCTTCACAAAATTTGCGTGTTCGGATAGAACAATTTTGACTCGAACACTTTGTTTGTGGATTTTTTATAACTCGCTTCATGGGGTTTCTCACGCATTGGTCTTGCTTTCTCCATATAACATTTTGCAAGGCTTAGAGCAAAATCTTTCGTTTTGATCTTATTATTTTCGTCTCTCAACGTGTTAAATAATATAGTAGCATATGCGATGCTAGCTTGGATGAATCGTTCAAAAATGACACATGTTCATCTTATTGGTGGTAATAACAGTTGTTACAATGCATATCGTGGAGATCTACACCGCCTATAAATTTATTGTAAATATGGAAAGCATTTGGGAACGGTATTTTAATTTTCGAATGGGCCTCAGAGCTTTATCTTTTATGAGGTAAAAGTGGTGTCACGTCAGTAGCTGTTAAAGGTATTGAAACTTGTTTTGAATCTTTTATAGTAATATAGTTTATACCACTATTTTTATCATGTTTCCACTGCGTACGTTCCTCTAGTAGCTTTTTCATCCAAAATATTTTTAACCTTTACTCGGTTATCATGAATCGTACCTATTGGTCGCACCGTCGCAGTCCTAGCTTTTTTTAGATGTAAGACTAAGTCGAAACTAGTAAAAAATTATTAATATATAGTTACGGTAGAAAGAAGGGTCTACAATAAATTCATGACAACATGAGTTCCTAGTGTATATTTCGCTAATTTTTCGTCCCCAATCCTGGAATTTTTACTATAGTCAACAGTTAAATTCAATAAAAACCCATTTCATGTACATAATCCTCAGAGTTTGATGCCAAATCTAATCGGTTTACTTCCGATAAATTGTTTCAGATTGGTCCTGGCATACGATTTTGCAATCATTTCATCTACAGACCACCCTGAAATATTCAAATTGCTGAGTATTTTTTCGAAACGTATTTATTAAATAACGTAAACGTCAACCGTTGTCATCAGGATTATTATCTGTTGATTTAAATTTTAAAATATTTTATTTTTGATCTTATTTTTCTAAATCACAGCGCGGCATAGCTGAAGAGATAATAAGGATCTTCCAACCAATAATCACGTTGCGACTTTCTTTTACTTATAGCAGTTAAAAGAATAATTCCAATAAATGTGTTGAAATTGTCTACAGTTAGCTCATAATCATTTTCTCTTGTAGCTTCAATGATATAATTTTTCATATTTTTGGAAAGGAATAATGTAAAAAGTTGTACTGGAGTACTATTTACAACTTATTTTTATTTTTCCTTTACTAGAGAATAGAACCGAATCTGTGATATCATTTTTATGAACGTTTTCATCATCTACCCAATTGTAATAATGATTAAATTTCTAAGTTCTCTTGGTGTTCATACAAAACTAACTTATATTTTCTATTTCTTGCGACTTTCCATCAGTAATGCATTGTATCTGTTTAGTAAATTATCAGAACACTGGCTACTGATACACTGAGTTTTTGTTAAAAAGATATGTAACGGATATTACAAACTGGTACAATGTATGAATAATGTGTGAAAAAACCCGAGAAGCGTGTTATAAAAATCTACAAAAAAAGGGTTCGCGTCAAAATTGTTCTCGCCGAACACGCGAATTTTGTGAAAGATATTCTTTATATTATTGCAAACAATGTTACAATCAAAATCATGAGAATAGTGGAAGAAAGTATTAGAAAAAGCAGAAAATTTAAAACACCAACAAAAATTCAAAACTAACATAAAACAAAAATTAAAAATAGAAAAAAGAACAACAGATAAAAAAAACCAAAAAAGACAAAAAGACTCATTCGTTCAAATCCACGTAGTAAGAAATAGGCAACGGCTAGTGAAGCTGGCTGACGGACGAAGTTTTACCTTTGTTTTTTACATTTTCCATTAGGCTAGTTTTCTGAACTCTGTTGAAAACCTGATAATATTGATAAAGTGATTCTAAATAAACGGAAAACAAAATTTTCTTGATGAAAAATATCAAAATATACAGAAAAACTGCATGAAAAGTTATATAACTTGAGTTTTTAGGTCGCCATATTGGATCTGTAATTTTTTAGTCTATATGAACGTTTCAAATTTATGCTACCAACTGTACATATAATTCTTGATACGAAAAAAATAGTAACATACAGGCACTATGTCTCTTAAAAGCAGAAAATCTGAGATTCGAGCCTTTTTTTTACACTTTAGCTACCATTTTTAGTCGACCGTGTTGAATTTTGAAAGTTTAAAATGTATATTTTTATAATTCAACTATTTTGCCCACCGATAACATAGCTTATGAACAGTCCCGGGAGCGTTTCCGTTATGAAATTCAGCTTTCAAAAAAAAAATGTATGAATTTTCGCGATTTTTTCACGTTCAAGGCGTCATATTGAATTTCCTGGAGAAAAAAATGAAATTTCGACAGCACCATCGTAAAAAGCGATTCCGAAAACCCCAAGTTGACGTAGGTTCGTCAAATTTTTCACTTTATAGTGTTTGAAATTTCGTCTCAAAATCATGACAGAAATTTATTTCAGAATTGTATTGACGTTTCGACAACTTTTACGTTGCCATCTTCAGAACTTTTTTGATTGTAATTGTATTAATTCAGTTGATTATAAAAATTTATCAAGTTGAATTTTATAAACAATTGCTTTATCCGTAACAAAGTCGGAAAAGTATATGAATCTGATTATTCTACCTGACTTTTAAAACCTGGTTATAAAGTTACGAGTGTAATTTTGAATAAACGAGTGTAATACGTGAACATCAGCAGCTTGGCATGACATACTCGACTATACTCGACATCTCAGCAGTATCACTCACACTGCCAGAGGAAGGAAACGGTTCAGCCATCGTGACTAGAGAGAAGAATTTATAAAAGGATCAAAAGAGGTTGACTTACATACACACACACACACACTTGCGCGCGCTACAGTATACTCACAGAAGAAGCGTTGGAGAGGGAAGGCTGCAACGTAAAACGAACAAAGTCAATAAACTGGCTTTAACTGGCGCGAGCCGGCGTTGAAGAATCGACAACAGTGTTTCCCAATTCCAAACGCCGCGCCATCAGTAAGATGTAAGAGTCGAGTGTAGTTGAAGCGGTTCTCGACGACGTTTCTACTCATCTTGTAGTCTTGCAATCATTCTTCGTCCACTTGTGATTAGCCGTCAAAGAAGAATTCACCGGACAATTTCTGAACAACATAATGAAATATCGCCATGATTCTTACTTTTATGTGAATTTTTGAGTTCTGTCGAGCGCGAGTGGAAAGAACAACAGTCGCAGGGATTCGTAAATATAGCTTCGTAATTTTATACGAAGCTAATAGTGGATTAGCAAACGCAATATTCCGCCAAGGCGAATCGAAGTCAAGAAAAATAATCACCGAGGAAGCTACATGTCCTCGGACGTTTATACTGTTACTATTTGTACAAAAGAATCCTATATCAAGGACCAAAAGATTATTACAAACTTTTTCTTTTACATAAGATAGTGCACCTACGTGAAAGATAACTTTATTTTCTTTCTTATCGACACCATCTGGACATTACCTTCTATATTGGATTAAGATACAAGAAATAACATTAAGATACACTGGATTACGATACTTTCTACATTGTTATCGGATTTTTTGAGAAGATAAGTACTGTACTTTCTTGTCGTTGGAATGCAAACTCAATTAAGTCCCATAAGAGTAGCATCGGGCGTCATCATAGAAGAACTTGCAGAATCGCTTGAGCAAAATACAGAAAAAATTGACGCTAAGCTCTTTGTGTCCACTGCATTTGCAACGAGCAAACAAATGTGTTTGACACGACAAGATTACCTTTTAAGATGACGAGCAGCACTGCCGCCAAAAAGCTGATGCAAGGGCGGTTGATGCAGTTACAACCTTGAAGCTTACATGCATTATTAATTTATGATTGTTATAAATAAAACTTGGAAGAAAGCGACAATTAAAGCAGAGCGGCAGTGTCACATATGTTTTGGAAACAACTATTTGTCAAAAGAAGCAGGAAACAATGTGAAGGAAACTAAAGATCCGAGCAAGGGCTCCGAATGTTACTTAACAGAGGGTCAAGTGGATCATTTTCAAGGGTTTGATATAAAAAGGAAATATCTATTTTATTTTCCAGATTTTACTATATTTCATGATTATCGCTTTTTCTGTGAAATATCGATAAAGGCGAAAGGATCTAGTTTGGACAAGACTGTTGGAAAATGATTTGGTGAAAACCCAATGGATCTGCCATATTGATGATAAATTAATTGGATACATTCTTCTGAAAATCAATTTTCATGTAATTGAATTTCAAATAAACACATAGCATCAAATAAGTACCAAACATTAGACTGAGATTCGAAAAAAGGAACCTGCTTTGCCAGATTAAAAGAAGATAACAAAGTATAATTGATTGAAAGACACAATAGCAAGAAAACAGATTGATAGCACGAAATGTCCACAATACCCTCCTGGGATCTCAAGAGCTGTTGGAAACTGGTTTCATCAGTAGAGCGCCAGCCGAATTTCCCATCTTATTTATTAATTCACAAAGTCACTGCCAGTGCTGGACATACCGGAATCGAGATTGTGGCAAAGTTTGTACATGTATTCTTAAATGGACAACTCTCGATCTCACCCATATTTCTTCGAGGAGGGCTACTAAGTTTGACGTTTAAAAAGAACAATCGAGTCAAAAGAATCGTCAATCATCCTTCAAAGCAGAAACTACGATTATGCGAAGTGGCAATGTATGCAGTTTTGACTTTCATTTACTTTATGATCATGCAAATCCGATGTTATATTTACTTTCGCGGCTTACATTTACCGGCTGTGCGGTATAAGAGTTTGATGCCGAAAAGTGGTGGTAGAGAGTGAAAATTTGAAAAAACAAGTTTTTGAAACTTTTTAAAGATTATGTTTTTTTTTTGGTTTACCTTCGACGGTTTAACTGGATTCATTTTGTCTAATTCTTCTTTAGATGTTATTCTTTATAATACTTATTATGTAGTAGCTCATTTTCATTATGTTTTACCAATCCAGACATAAATACTGTTATAATTCTTACAAATGTCAATAAATTACAATAGTAATTCTTCTTTAGATATTATTCTTCATGATAATGTAATGTTACTAATGTACAATTTTTCGAAATTCGGAATAATTACCGAATAATCAATTAAAATGCCGAAAAGTCTTGGCAGACATGTAAAAAAATGTAGACTTCAAACCTCTTAGCAACGACCACTATATTTTGACAGCTAGAGACCCCTCCCTCAAATATAATACCACTTCTGATTGGCTAAAACATTGTAATCAATTACTCAGTAATTATTCCGAACTTCGAAAAATGGTACATCACTTTTTTCCTCAAATTTTCACACTTTAACGCTACCCTTCGGCTTCTAACTCTTATACTGTACACCCTGTATTCGTTGCTGACCAATCAATATCATGCTAATTCAATCAACACTCAAGAGGTTCTTGAAAAAATACAGGATTTTGGAGAATTTCCCTTGAAAGCGGCAATGTGATAAACAAAGATGTAAACATTACACATGAGCTGTTTATTTTGAAAATGGCCCAAGCCCATGTGTGATTTGTCTGTTATTAACATGTGCTACTTGAAATTATACTATATCACAAAAACCATTTTGCAAAATTTTAACATAAATAAAAAGAGTATAAAGGAACCTTACGAGGTCTCCCTCTCCGATTTTGATAAAATATAGATATGTTATAGAACTTTAAAATCTAAGAAACATATTTCTTTTATCGTCCAAAAAACAGTTTGAAAGGGTAAAATCGCCTTCCAAAGTTGGGTACCTTAAAAGGTGATAATGCAGTTTCGCATAGACGAGGTTATCCAATTTTTTACATACCATTCAAAAGTAGGGGTCAAAATAAAGTTGACCTGTTTTTGCTCATTGATAGGGTAGCAACATTAAGGGGGTAAACTGCCCCCTTTAGCACTAATACGTCATGGAACCTGTTTTTCCGTCATTCAAACGTGAAAATCGAATAGAAAATATTTCCTCTTGGAAAATTCGTGTCCGACACCCAATAAATAAACTACCCCTACTTAATTAATTAATTAATTTCTATTAATGAACACTCATACACAATTCGTTTTTCTCACGATGTAATCGAAAAATCAGCATTTAACCCTTTTCGGTCGGTGTCCCCGTAGCGGGGACATTGTTAAATCGTTCTAGAAGTCGGTGTCCCCGTAGCGGGGGCATGTTTAAATCGTAGAAGTCGATGACTCCGCAGCGAGAAACTTCGAAAATCGCGAAAATAGTAGTTTACGCTAGATTTGCTCCGACCTGCTGGTACTCCCAAAAGCGAAATCTGCCGACCGCAAAGGGTTAATAGCTATGAAACTTAAATCGTGACCTTTTGCATGTTTGCAGGTAGCACTGCCTTAAAAGTAGTACTTTTAAGGAGTTATTACAACCTCTTACTCTTATAATCAACGAATAATATCTTATGATAACTCTTAATTTCATAAGAGATAAGGGTGTCATAGTGCGATAAAACTCTAGCAAAATGACAACTAATTACGTAAAAAAAGTAAAAAATAACACCTTTAACGCTTAATTACGTTGAAACTACAATTATCTAAAATAAAATCTGAGAAGTGAAACAGGATTGTGATTTGCAGATTTTAGTAGAATATCGTAAGTTACTCTTTTCATCAAACACACAGGAGTTGTAAATTTTTATTATTGCTCATTCTTTAACGTAGTTCTATTTACAACTTATAACATTAATTTATACCAATATTAAGATTAGGGGATGAAGTAATTTTAAATAGTTCCGTTGGTAAGAGAGAGACCCATAGCTTTGTGTGTGTGTGTGTGTGTGTGAGGGAGAGAGAGAGCACGATTTGAGTGTAAATTTGAATGTATCGTCACGCCGATCGATTGGTATTTCGATCCATGTGCATGCCGGGACATAACCTCCGAAATGTCTAATCAAATCGGATTAAGTTATTTTAAAATTCAGTTTCCATGTTATTTTCGTTCATCAAAAAGATAGCATTCATCCTCTTTGTTCAAATGACAGCCACTACACACTCGTCACCATGTGCATCGCGACTTTGCCACATCTGCCTTGATTGGTACCTCTCTACTTAAAGCAAATTTTTAAAACACTGTATTTCAGTAATAAAATGATAAATGCAGGTGAATTTTGCGCATAAACATTTTTTATGATACGTTCTATTTGTGTGTAAAATTTTAAAAGGAAGTGGAATCTATGAAAAGGGATCTCTACAAAAGTTGTGAAATCCTATAACATTAGACAAGCTCGTTTTTTCCATTATGTCAATACGAAGTAATTACAAAATGGAAAGAATTTTTTTTGTTTACGTGATTAGAACAGGTATTGAACTTGTCGGGCCCCGAACCCAAACGATAACCAATAAATATCTTACAATTTCATTTATTTTTACCGCATTATGAATTAATAAAGATCAGATAATAATATGAATAATATGTGAATAATAATATGAATAAATTATACATCATACTCAAACATCTGAATTGTTCGGGGGCCAACAAGTTCAATACCGGTTCTAATCACGTAAAGAGAAAAAATTCTTTCCATTTTGAAATTACTTCGTATTGACATAATGGAAAAAATGAGCTTGTCTAATGTTATAGGATTTCACAACTTTTGTAGAGAGATCCCTTTTCATAGATGAACTTGTCTCGACTTTTTTGCACCAGAGGTGTTTTTTAGGGGGATGTGTCTCCTTTTTGCAAATATTATTATTATTAACGGCTTTATATCTCGAGAAAATATAAATAAAAGAATACATAACGTGCGTCGGTAAGGTAAATTTTCGTCTTTTGGATATTCGGAAAAATAAAACACAGATCAGTGAATGCCTAGGGCCTAGCCCACCGTTGAGCTCTACTACTGACGTTACAGACAGCGTGTGAGTGTGTAAAGGCTTTCCAGCCGTGTATGTACGCAGAACGCTTCGGCTATTTGTTATGTGTGCGGACCTAGTTCGGTCGAGAAAAGAGACACGGTAGCGCTCTCGCCCAATTCATAAATGAACTTGTCTCGAGACACTACCGTGTCTCTTGATGTCGTTTGTGATTGTGAGATATTGCCGTTAATAAGCTACATAACGCAACAATTCCGACATATATAGGTACAAGGTCCGACATATATAGGTACTCATAGATCCCGTGTGAAATGTCAAACTTTGAAAAACAATTACTCAGAAACCAAACGGTAAATCGCTTTGAAATTTTAGCATGACATCCGTGATGTCTTTAATAATTTACCTGTAAAATTTCAAGTCTAACTTGAAAATGACGGATATCGACGGAACCACCGTTTTAAAGTACAATGGATTACGCTGCAAAATAATATCTTTCTTTTAAAAAAAGTAGAAAAATTGAATGATAGAAGTAGTTTATTGTAAAATATAGTAGTTAGAAATAAAAAAGCTATATGCGTGTTTGTAATACAAAAGTTGTAATTTCACAAAACTATTACACATTTTACAAATAACCTCTTGAAGCTTATAAAAATTCATAAAATCCGATAAAAAGTTGGGGTTGATTTGCAAGAAATTATGGCTAACTACTTTGCTTTATTCTGGGAAGAATAAAGAAGTGTAGAATAGTATTATCAGTTGTAGTAATTTTTCCGTTAGGGGGCGACATATTCGAGAATTAAATTAAATTCTACTTTTGAAATTTCAAGTTAACACTTTATCCTAGGAGTTCACACCTTAACAAATCAATGTTCCATTCACACAAGGTTATAGCGTTTACATAATTAGTGTTAATTTTAATTTTTGTACTAATTAAAGTAATTGGTACACAATTTCAGAAATACTCCGGAATAATTTGAAAAACCTGTTTCAGACGTTTATTCGTACAGCGTAATCAATAACTGAACACTTCAATAAACTGATAATAAATGAATTTGATTTTGTTCTAGTTGTAAAGTAATCATTAAATTGTGATGATATTTACCCTTTACATTTTTTATGATTTAGATGATTACATAACTCACATTTCTTATTTTATATAAACTTTCTTGGATATGAATTAGTCCAATAGAATCAGTTTAAAAATCCATTGATTTCACAAAAACAAATTTTTCTATTAGCATTGTTTAATCTGTCCTTTTGAAAGAAAAGTGGTACAAAAAAGTTGCTGTATTTGTATTTCGATGAGAGCATCAACCTCAAGAATTACTTTTTAAAAGTTGTGTAGTATATTACAGTATTATGACATTCTTATATTATCTCTAGGTTTTCCAACTTCATATACTCATTACTTAAAACCATCAAAAGATCATAGATACTTATACAAATCTATAATTTCGGAAATGTAAATAAAGTGTGGAGAAAAGAAACGAAAAAGGTACCAAAATAAATTTGGTCTTTCGGAGTCTTCGGAATTAACATGCCACTGATATGAGTTTTTAAGTTTCTGAAATTTAGTGTAAACTGTTTGAAATTCTAATGCTTTATTGTATGAGCCACAGATGTAGCCACATAACAATTCTCATGAGTATATGTGCTCATGAGAAACAATTCTCAATTATGTGTCACATTAATATTATTGTAATTCTACGCTATATTCGGTAAATCAGTAAATTTGAAATGTTAATAAAAAAATACTTTCCTTTCTTTTACAGTTCCCCTCAAACATCAACTGCAATTGGGATCGATGCATCAGCAGTACCGACGCCTTTAGCGTTGTCTATCAGCAGCTCTGGTATAGTACCTATGGTACCTCCATCTGACACACTTAATGGGGATATTGGCAATGCACCAGCTCTTCCATCACCTAAGGCTATTTTACCTGATCAATCGTGTCTCGATAACAGTAATGGCTTATCCAGGCGAAAGTCACATGCCTCAAAATCAATTGATTGTGCAAAAAATGTAAGAAATTGTTCTATTTTTTATCATTACAACATCGACGTTTTTTCAGGAATTTCAAATTGATATTTTAATTTGAAATGTTACTAAATTACACAGGGTAGAAACTCCGTTTTTTGACACTTTAAAACTCTTAGTGACGTAAAAAACTATAATAAAATAGCGTAAAGCACAAAAAATTATTATTATTTATAACCATAAAGATGTAAAGAATCTAACAATGGCATAATCTGGCTTTTCAATTAAATTATTTTTAAAACATTATGCATTTATAAAGTTATCTATTTTCATCATCTTTGGACACTTTGAACTACTTTTAGACAGGGTAATACCGGTTTTGAACACAAGGAATTACAATATAAGTTATTAGAAAATATCATTAATCATAAAATAATTTGATTTTATTATATTGAATAACATTAGGAAACAATATAATATATAATATAAACCACATTAGAAGTATCTCAGTGACCTAGAATATCAATCACTTTATTGATTCGTTAGATTTTTTTGCTCTTTAAATTGATCACTTACTTATTCAGGTTATCCTTAACACTATTTCTACCGCGCTAATTACACGTAATGAAAAATCCAAAACCAAAAATATGAAATTATAAATAAAATAGATTTTCTTAATTAATACAAAATTTTTTACATACGCATAATTGCTCGACTAAGGACCCCCGGTTGTGGATTTCAAAAAAAGATTAAATTAAACCTCAAAAATAATTCTAAATTAAAATTCTAAACGATGTCTTTTGACACCTTTGGTAAAAATAGTGTTAACGTCTATGATAAGAATTAAAACTGATCACTGGAATTTTATTTAACACGTTGGGCCCCAAGCGTGATTCGGTTGAGTTTCTCATGGGCCCAAATTTTACTGTCGGCGCACCATAACGTAAAGCGTCACCCATATATGGGTGACGTGGTCCCCACGGAAGCATACCCGTCACCCAAGTACGGGTGACGCGGGACCGAACGTGTTAAAGCACTACATCACAGTAAAAAAAATTTTTTTCATTTTTTTACATTTTCTGAAACCTGCATTTGTTAACCACTTGCGGTGGAAAGACGTGCCACGCACGTCGTTATGCTTTTGTCGCAGAATCGCCAACGACGTGGTATGCACGTTGTTTTGCACTTGTTTTCGAAATACAAGACGGTTCTGGTACAGTTTTCCGTGAATTTCTTGCCACCGCAAGTGGTTAAGAATACTCTCACCAAATTTTGTAAAGAAATTCGTAAAATTGACGTAGATACAGCATTTTATGTGAAACCGTTCCAAGCGCACGATCGCACCGAGCGGCAGACGTCCGGCTGTTAGACGGGTTTGATACCTGGCCATCCTTTGTTGGTCTCTATGAACCCTTACCCTCCCTAATATATTATTTCGTCAATGAAATATTATAATACTGTATTCGCTAGGAGGGTAGAGATGAGAAATTCCCGTTACTGAATTGAATAGAAACCATGTAACCAACGAAACAGTCGAAAGACACGAAAGAGTCAGTTGATTTTCGGCAGTCGCACGATTCGCATTTATTCTTGAATTCGCATCGTGTATTCTGTGTATCGTGATGGATAAAAAATCAGAAAGACATGTCGTCGGAGAACCAACAAGAAGGAGTGATAGGAAACGGCGGAAATCAGGTCCACCTAATAAATATGAAGTGGAGAGAGAAGAGCCGAAAGCTAGCAGCAGCTCTGCAAAAAAGTTGAGCAGTGGCCAACTTGATTCCGTTACGGTGAATCCACGTGTCGGGTACAGACTAATAAATTTCATTACTGTTTTTACGGCAATAAGTGCGCATGTGAAATGTAAAGTGTGTGGAAGTGACGTAGAATTTTGCGAATCTGGTCGAAGAGGACTCGGATTTAAAATTGTGATAAACTGCAAGTCCTGAACGCCAAGGGAAATCACGTCATGCCCGTTAATCCAAAATGCATACGAAGTTAATCGTCGATTTATTTTTGCGATGCGATTGCTTGGAGTGTCATTGGCTGGAGCTGAAAAATTTTATGCTTTCATGGACTTGCCACGCCCTATTTTTCAATCTGTCTACGATACTATTGTAGGACAGATTCGTGATGCTACAGAATCTATAAAAACAATATCATTTAAACTAGCTGGTGAAGAAGAAAAGAAATTAGCCGCCGAAAAGTGTGGAGCAGTAGATGGGTTGACAGTTTCTGGTGATGGAACTTGGCGCAAACGCGGTTTTAGTTCGTTAGACGGTATCACGACACTTATCGGTTACTACTCCAAAAAAGTTACCGATATTTCTGTGAAATCTGCATACTGTAAGGCATGTACTCAGTGGAAAGGCAAAACAGATTCAGAGGAATATCAAAATTGGTTAGAAAACCATGCTGAATTCGGTAACGCAAATCACGTCGGCTGTGCGGATAAAATGGAAACTGATGCTGTGCTTGAGATGTTTCAAAGAGCGGAGGAACTACACGAAACGAAATACATCAATTATATCGGGAACGACGATTCGAAGACATATAACAAAATCGTGCAAGCTCTTCCGTATGAGGTAAAGAAAAAACAAATGTGTCAACCACGTTCAAAAACGGATGGGAACAAGATTGCGAAATTGTAAAAAAGTAAATAAGGGCCTCGGTGGAAAGGGGAAGCTGACTAGAAAGCTCATTGAAGAATTAACAACATTCTGCGGCCTTGCAATTCGTCGGAATAGTGATTCGTTGGAAGGTATGAAAAAAGCTGTCTGGGCTACATTTTATCACAAATGTTCGACAGACGCAAGTCCCCAACATCAGGATTGTCCGGAAGGAGAAGACTCGTGGTGTTCGTAGCAGCAGGCGAATGCCAAAGGAACTTTGGACGTTTATAAACATTCTCCTGCATTGCCTGCAGATGTCATTGAGGCAATAAAACCAACATACGTGGACTTAAGTAAAGACGAGCTTCTTAAACGATGTTTAGGCGCCTTCAGTCAAAATAACAACGAGTGCTTGAACACTCTGTCATTTGGAAATTCGCGCCAGAGAGGTCGTGGAACGGAAGACCCATAGTTGAAACGGTCGCTAATATTGCCTCCATACTTTTTAACAATGGTCATATTGGCCTCATCAATGTACTGGAGGTATTAAAAATACAAATTGGTGAAGCACTTTACCAGTATTGTCTGTTCATTGATGAGAAGCGGATACGCGTAGCCGAGCATGAAGCCGAAAAAAACACGCATGAGGGTCGTCTGCGTGCAAAATACGATGAAAATGAGTCTGTGGATGCTGAGGAGCTGTTCTATGGTCCAGGAACAGCTGACTGATGGTGAGAAACAAAAAATAATACAAGTATAAAATTTAGTTTCTATGTCGAATTATTATCCTTATTCAGCAAAACTTTGAAAGCGTTTTTCTCGAAACTATGTTTTTCAACCTGGTTGACAGAATATTTAAAAAACTATTTATCCGATTTGAATGTACAAAGTCTTAAAATGTTCAAAAATCCAGTCTCTATGGCACCACGGGGAGATTTTTTTTATAAAGGGCCCCCTTCTATTTTTTTTTCAAAAACAATGAAAATTTTCTGTGATAAAATTCGCTGGTCCGCCATTTTTTTTAGATATCGAAATTTCGCCACGTGATGCTATAAATCTATATGTCTAGTTTATAAAGGTATTTTTCTTTTTTTTCAGATGAACCGTATGGCTTAACCCTTTGCAGTCGGCAGATTTCGCTTTTAGGAGTACCCGCAGGTCGGAGCGAAAATAGCAAATCTAGCAAATTTAGTGTGACGGGTGTCCCCGCTATAGGGACACCGACTTCTACGACGATTTAAAAATGTCCCCGCTATGGGGACACCGACCGCAAAGGGTTAATTGCTGTCAACCACCAAGCAGCAACTTCGTCGGAGTGTCCTTTTGAAAGCGGCATACACCGCAAATTATTAGTCAGATTGGGATACAAAAATGTGTGTACAGTCTTATTTATATATGTATATATTGAATACAAGTAACAATAGAAAAAAAATCATTTGCTCGAAAAAAATTATTAAAAATGCACCCTCGTACCGCGCGCGCACTGTGGTGTAGTGCCTTAACCAGTTAACATTATGCAAAATCGCCATGACGGATATAGTCGTCAAACACAGTTAACTGGTTAAGGCTTGGTTATGTATACCAATTCATATCTTATATGCTTCTTTACTTTTCAAAGATGTGTTGAGTACATTTACTATAGAAATAACATCTTTAACCTCTTAGGAACGGTGTAATTTCCCGCGAAGGGGTGATTTTAACATTTAGGATGGGCTGCAAAAAAGTGTAAATAAATGATATAACATTCCGATGTGTTGTGTTAAGGTAACTACAAATGATATAATTTTAAATGTGGTCTTATATTATTAATCTCTTAGGAACAATAGACAACTATAATTAAGAAATATATAAAAAACCAGGCATTTTTTAAAGCCACTATGGTGGCTCGTTGTACAGAGAGATGACATCCGCGAAAGCCACTATAGTGGCGCATCATGCCTAAAAGGTTAATATATGAAAATATAGTAAAGTGTCCACGAATGGTGTAGTGTTGAAAACCGGTGCTTCTACCCTATCAAGGATAATAAACAGAATGTGAATATAATTCTTCATTCTAGACAAATTCGGGAGATTTCGATATCATTAGATTAGTTTTGGCATTATTCAGTAGACACGACGCCTCCCCCATGTCTTCCATTTCAAAAGTATCACAAGATATCAAACCCTCTCAGCTTCCTTTTTTTCTACCAAATTTTTTTTCTCTTTCTAGCTTTCGTTTTATTTTAGGTGCCGTAATAATATTTATTAGAATCTGTAAAATCAAGAGACACGGCAGTGTCTCGAGACAAGTTCATTTATGAATTGGGCGAGAGCGCTACCGTGTCTCTTTTCTCGACCGAACTAGGTGCGCCCACATAACAAATAGCCGAAGCGTTCTGTGTACATACACGGCTGGAAAGCCTTTACACACTCACAGGCTGTCTGTGACATCAGTAGTACAGCTCAACGGTGGGCTAGGCCCTAGGAATTCAGTGATCTGTGTTTTGTTTTTCCGAATATCCAAAAGACGAAAATTTACCTTACCGACGCACGTTATGTATTCTTTTATTTATATTTTCTCGAGATATAAAGCCGATAATAATAATAATATTTGCAAAAATCTAGCAAAAAGGAGACAAATCCCCCTAAAAAACACCTCTGGTGCAAGAAAGTCGAGACAAGTTCACCTATGAAAAGGGATCTCTCTACAAAAGTTGTGAAATCCTATAACATTAGACAAGCTCGTTTTTTCCATTATGTCAATACAAAGTAATTACAAAATGGAAAAAACGAGCTTGTCTAATGTTATAGGATTTCACAACTTTTGTAGAGAGATCCCTTTTCATAGATGAACTTGTCTCGACTTTTTTGCACCAGATAATAATTATGCTGCTATTCACACACGAATAAAAAACGTATCTGAAAATATCGTTCTCTTGGCATAATGGTCAGTCCCCTGTAGTCTTTCTGGGCAAGTGATTGATTTTTTATACCATAAATAATAACAGAATTTTAATTTGCTACATTCATCAAAGGTGCGAATTGCTTTCAGAATTGTAACAAATAAACTAATCATTCTTGGTAAACAATTTAAATTACTTGCCAGTGGACTGATAAGGTGATTGAGTAAGACATGAGTTGCCGTGACAAAAGCTCGCCTACATGAGTTATAAAGGAGCCTCCTGTCGATGAGTCAGTGTTGTAGCTAACTTCGTGACAATTATTATATAAATTACTCAAGATGGACCTTGAATTATAATTGTGCATCCATTTTATCGAATTTTAAAAACTTCTAGGGACTGATGAGCGTCAATGATGACGCTCTAATAATAGTAAATTGCAGATTTTAAATATTATTTTAACTTAGTAATATATTAAAGATTTTCTGCAACTTATGCTAAACTAAAGATGTAATTTTATTGGAAAATGTCGGAAATATAAATGATTAGTTCTTCATTTTAGGACTAAGAACATACTAGGGGTGTGATATTCGAAGTAAAGAGTGATAACAGATTTTAAAGAATTTTCTTTTATAAAACATGCTTTAACCTTTTGAGTCCCAGAAGGTCTTCAAAAAAATCTGATCGAAAAGACCCAAGCACCGCGATTGCACCCTTTGTTGGTACTAAAAAACGAGACCGCGTTCCTCGCATTTTCTTCTTACGACGATAATCGCAAAAGTGCTTATTATTGTTAATAACAGTTTTTGTCAAAGTTATTAGACAAAGTAACAAGTTGTCCGTATCGTTGAAATGTGCTGGGTTTTTTCGAGAGGAAATCTGAAGAGGGACAGAGCGGCGCGTGGGACTAAATGAAAAGATTAATTTTTGTTTTATTTTATTATATAAAAAATACAAATATTTATTACTTTTATTTAATTTTTATATTTATTTAATTTACGACAGAAAGACACGCAGATGCCCTATTTTGTAGACCAACCTATATAGGAAAGAATAAGCTTTCTGTTCTTATTAAATATATGTGTATTAATTATACGACTTTCTGTACAGGTCGACAGGTTTTCAAACAGAGAATTGCCAGCTGACGCAAATGCAGCAGAAACGAGTGCCTGGCTTCGGTCAGCATGTTTTCACACATTCGAGTCAACATTCGCAAATTTCTCTGCATCGGATATTTTGCGGTTATCAAGAGACGACCTAATACAAATTTGTGGCCTTGCTGATGGCATTCGTTTGTTCAATGCCCTTCACTCAAAAGCAATAATACCGAAGCTGACGTTATACTTTTCCTTAGAAGGCAATGGCTCTCTATGGAGAGTGATCTACTTAGACAGCTTAAATAGCAACTCCTTAACAACTAAACTATTGCAGTCGCTCAATCTGCCGCACGATCGCCTACAATCGGTCCTTTTATTGGGTCCTCAAGGAATACACGTATTAGTAACGAGTGAATTGGTTGCCAACATGAAGGATGAAAGCATGTATTTCGTGGAAACTATAAGAGGTAATTACACGTTATGTTACTTTCAAGAATATCAGAAGAATTCTAATTCGTCCCCTCATGCAATAGTTATTGGCAATTAGAAGCAAATGTAGATGTCAGAACTTGAGATGCCTATGTAGGGTCTAGTTGGACGTATACAAGTGAATGAGTGTGAAAAGGATGGAAGTAAATGATAGTTTGAATTGCATTTGGAGATGGCTATAAATAAAATTAATTTTTAAGTTAATGAGACTAGATTCTTGTGTCATCCATGTCAGATCTAGCATAAAAATATATGGATATTTTCAAATACATCGGTTTAAGTCTACAAAAAAGAATGAAGGATAAGATGTATTAAAGAGAGAAGTCGAATTTGGAATATTTATGCATAGAAATATTTTCTTTTCCATAATTTTCAAGCAAACCACGGACTGAACAACACCATTTTAGAAATGGAATACAATGGACATGGAATTTGACAATTCTATGAGTATAATTTAGGGTGAAATAGATTTTATATGGTCTCAAGCACAAAAACTTATATCTACGACCGCATAAAGTTTCTAACATTCATTGTTCACCTTAATGTTATCATCTTAATGTGACAGACATTAAAACTTATATTTTTGTTAAGAATGTTTATTCAATAAAGGCTGTAGCCGAATAACAGGAACACATTAGAATCACTTAATTATTCACACGACCACCAATACGACATAAAAGGCGTGCGCGCAGTGCACGTTGTTGCTAGTTGATTAAACAAACCTAACGAGAAGAAACAGAAAATATTTTAAGGAGGTTCGAGCGAATCTAATGTAAAAAATAATTTCCAACTTTGAGCTTTGAAATTAAGTATACGTATAAATAAATACGTCATTTATCTAATCTCAAAATTTTAAAAAGATTCACCGTTTAGTTACTTAGATATTAAATTTAAAAATCACATTTTTTATTTCCTTATACACGGGTTCTCGTGGCGGACAAACTTTAGTCGAGACTTTAATTACTTTTTTCAATATTAACCTCCCAACTTTAACGAATAAAAAACTATACACAAGAAACTTGGATTATTGTAAAATATAAAAAAAATGTAATAATAATACATTACCGATATAATTTTTGAAATATTTAAAGTTAAATTTTATGTTTTTAACTCATTTATCGTCAGCTATTTATTCGAATAAAGATTTGGCAACATCGCGTCAATAGCTGAGAAAAAAGAGAAAAGGATAGAAATATAGTTACAGAGAGAGAAACTATAGAAAATTATAGGTAGTACACATTGGTATATGTATAACCTCAAATTCTGTAATGGGTATAATCAAACGCGCTGTTGCCAAATCTGTTTATTTAATCCGGTAAGTAATAAATACGAAAGTCATTTTATTACTTTATTTTATTAAATAAGTAAAAATCATCAATTATTAAATTGTTGAAATTATTTTAAATTAAAATAAAGAATTTTGACGAATATTGGGAAGACTGAAAGTAAAAAAAAATTTAAACATTATTTTGACTCACAAGTTACGCTCGAACCTCCTTAAAAAATCGTCTTTTATCTTTTTACAGAATTTTAATTTACCGATTTCGTTCTGTAATTAGGGTAGAGACACCGGTTTTGTGAAGAAAATATCATCACGTTGTAGTGTCCACGTACAGAAATGCATAAGATTTTGAAAGTCATAACCATGTAAATCTTGATGAAGCGAAATATGGTACGGATGAAATTGAACATACAACAATCAATATGGTATCTTGTGTGACCTTGAGTGACCTTCCATAATAGGTCGCTATACAAAGACATATCATTCCATTTAAAAAAAGAGTTATCCTTCCTATTTCTTCTACAGCTCCACCGCTAAAAAGTTATTAACACCAGGTTACATGCCCCTTCAAACCAAACAACTTTTGTTGGAAACTTTTTTTCTATCGTCAAAAGCAAGCGAATAATTCAGGTAGACCGTTTTCGGTGCCTCACCCTGTAATAACGAAATTATGTTGTGCTTCATTAATAGGGTAAACTGTAATTGACCACAAGCCAGTGAACGACCATTGCAAAAATACGTGTAAATTATAAGGTTTGAAATGAGTAAATGTTTAAAATCTGATTTATTTAGAGCTCAAATTTTCCATATTTTCATGTAAGTGTTATTCGGTCCCTGGTTGCTGAGTGTGATAAAAAAATAGTAACCATTAATATTCTTATTGAAAATATTCCACAAGTATTCAGTCATCTATTGGGCTTTTGCACATGTTGCTCTTTATAAGTAATTTAAAAGTAATTGTGGTAACAAAAAGTAACTATCTTTTCAAATATGTAAACAACAATGAATTCTTTATGCAATTTCAACAGTTGGTTCATAGTTATAAATCAATTTATTCAAATATAACTTCAAACGTACGTAAACTCAACAATTTGGTCATTCACTGGTTGGTTTACCCTACTCGTATTCTGAATACATTTGTACAGTATTAGTTGAATACAAAAGAAGAAAATATTTAGTTGTTCAAATGTTTTAAATAAGAAAAAAAACATATTTGAAGTGTTAATATTAAGTGTCAAATGGCTTATAAACGGGGATGTATATTGAACGAATTAGCAAATGAATTCTCTAAAAAGAACAAAGATGACATACGTAAACGTTCCTATAATATGCAGAATTGCGAATAGTGGGTTTCCTTGTTAATCTCAGACAGTTAAGTTGATAATTACTAAAAATATTTATTCAATTTCAGTTCAATAAATTTTACATTACAATCATTTAGGTTTTTACATAACTGCAAATTTGATATAAAATTCGTATTGTTGCTAGTAGCTTTAAAAAATTGGTAACCACTTACTGAAACCCGGAACAATAAATTTTACTAGAACTTCACATGCCCCAGATACATTTTATTGTAATTTGTGTTTATTAATACGCTTAACTCTCTTCTTTTCTTTCTAGATTTGAGGAATGGCTCATACAAACTCTTGCTAAAACCATCGATGCGTTGATATGAAGGAATGATTTATATATTAACATTAACTGATACCAACTCAGTTACGTGTACAAAATCTTACATGAACACATGGAGCCCTAATCGTGAAACATTTTCAAGGATTTTCTTTTCGAAATTTCCATTGCCTCGTATACGCACGCGTGTGCAACATCGGACATTAAAAAAATAAGTCATTTATTTCAGTCTCGTATAAGAGTAAAACATGCGATTTAGAGGTATTTTAAACTTTCATAAAAAATATTATCGGATCACAAAGTGCATTAGCAATAACATGATCTTGGAAGATTTTCATTAGAACACCAGCTTCTAGCCTAATTCTTCTCATTTCAAGAATACCAAGTTTCATATAAAAAATGTTTAGTACGCCCTTCTTTCCTAGATAGAAAAATTAAAGAGAAGTAAAATAATCCTCTCGAAAACAAAGGTTAACGGTTAGAATTCATCACAAATTTTCTCTAGAAAATAAATAACAGTTTTTGCCTTTTGTTCCTTTTCATGAACTTTTTTTTAGTAAAAAAATATATAGATTTTGTATGTAAACGTTAAGGGAACGGTAATGATAACAATAATATTAATTGAAAAGGACCATTTATAATGTTAGGATTAAATCTTTTTACAAAACTTGATAATTTTTTTACAGAATTATCATGAAAAATTAAAGTTAAATATTACTTTTGTATTATAAATACTGGAAGGGTTATGAAAAATAATGAGATTTTGACTCGTCAAATGAAACTAAGAATTCGCAATTTGTTATTTAAGTTAAATTAAACTTAAATGCTTCGGAACTTGGCAAATGACGAGAAACGATAGCAATATGATTAGTTAGAAGCCATTCATTCGGAAAAATAAAGTGCCTTAAGAATTTAGCGCGTTACGAATTTTATGGGTAACGCCTATTTAGAAGAATTTAAAATTTCGATACATTCTCATTTATATAGAGAGATAAGTATTTTTTGAAACGTAAGCTTTAATCTTTCATGTCGTAAGTTACACAAAGACATCAGGTACTTTTTCAAACTTATTGATTTAAACATGATTGGTTTTTATTTATATACGCTACAATTCAGAAGTATCCGGACATCTAACAAAATCTCATATAAAGTTTGATATAAATCAAACCTGAGTAAAAATCAGGTAACTATCAGTAGAACAGCCCTATCAATATTATTTGGAAATGAATATTGCTCCTACTATTCAAAAATACCATCATTTTTGTAAAAAAAATATAATATGTTTATAAAAAAGTATATTGGTAAATTATACTTGATGTTCGTAATTACGCAAGTCTCCGAAAAATTATAGACGGTAGCGTATGTATGTATCAAAAAGAAAATTAGAATTTGTATAAACAAGTGTTACACAGTTTCAAAGATAATAATCATGTGGTTACTATCGAAGATCATTTCCAAACTAAATTTTGCTCTTTACATATTAGGTTTCGGAAAAATTGAGCAATGATTATGGTTTAATTTAATTGTGACACAGAGATCTTTTGAAACAATGTGATTTATTTCTGTTATTTAGATATAGGATTCAACAAGAATCAGATTAGACGGAACTATTTAAATTAATACTGAACTGAGAATGATGTGCAATGAAATTGACGCAATTGGAGTGCAATGCACACGCATTTGTGTAATCGAAAGATTTACTTACTCTTAGCTACAAATAAAGCCTTGTTGCTACGGTTTAAACAATGCGTTAAGTTTTGTTAGTTATTATTCTATTAGAAATAATTCCTTATTCATATGTATCCATTATTCTATTCCCTTGTTCTTCTATATTAATTTTAAAAAACTGTTTTATTTTTACAAATTTCATTGCAGTAAGCTGCAGCTTTAAGGATGTTCTGGAGGTACAATCGGAGACAAAAGTACATAAAATTCGAAATTCGTCAACATATTGACAATGAAGGCCATTTATGAGTATATTTTGTATTAAAAATATAGATTAATTCAGAAAGCTTTTGTTTATTTAGTGAATTGCTTCTTATATTGGCTTTTTAATCAAGTTTTCTTAATATTAGAAAAAATTGTAAGTGACTTTTGTGAGTGACTACCCCCTGATTTCAACTGGAAGAAAATAAATTTGCGATGTCGAATATAGAAAATTACATTATAAAAAGTTAAAAATAAATATTTAAATAAATAAAAAATACTTCAGAAAGCAATATTTATTGAAAATAAACACCTCAAATTTGTATAAAATTATGATCTGATAATAACAATAAACGTCGCAATACTGTACTCACAATGAGTTACATTATTTTATTTGAGAGTTGGCAGTACTGGCGTGTAGGTGTAGGTTATGGTAGTCAAGCTTCGAAATAGAGAAATTGGGATTTTGTGTGTGAGCGCCATAATTTATTCAAATAAGTATTACGTAATAAATTAGTTATAATGTCTGATATTTCAAACACCGAAACCTACCGTTGGAAGGGTAAAATAGTGACAAAGAAAGTTTATTTGTGTCGGGTTGCTCAACAGCAAAATGGTTTAAAAAGTAGAAAACCAAAGATAACCTGAAATACAACTGGAAACAATGAAGAAGAAAGTGAAGAACGGCAATATTTAAATGTCGCGCGCAATCATCGTCTGCATTATAGACGATACTCCCTATAGTCAGTGATGTAAGATTTGAGGAATATCTATGGAAGCGCCGCTTGCGGTGAAGTAAGAAACCTCACTTGACGGTAACTCCATTCTATAGAGTGTATTCGGTGGCTCATTGCAAGATTTGAGGAATTTTTCCTCACCGCCGTAAGCGCTATCTGCCGTAGAGTAAAGGAACCTCAGCCTACATATACATCCTACTTCGTGTAAATAGTGTAGAGTATATGTGTATAGTCCGCCTCCGCCCCTTGCCCCGCTCCGTTAAAATGATCGTATACCAACAGCGAAGCGTACTTTTCATTTCGTTTCAGCAGCCGAGTAAAATATACTCAGGTGCGGACAGAAGGGGGGCTAGGGGGCACACGGTCTCCGATTATCGAATTTGCTCAATTTTCCCTATTTAACGACGTACAAAAATTATGAAAAAACTGAGACATTACAGACGTGGTAACGCATAATTGAGAATTTTCTCAGATTTTCTTTTACAAATTATTGTTGTAAAAAATAAAAGATTGAAAAAATGCGATGTTCTTAGAGAAATAGTCCTAGTACCACTTTCATACTTTTATAAAAATAAGATATTAACATAACTATTATCCTTAAACTTTTTCAGATTTTTTGGTAAGGAGCGTCATAGTTACAAAAAAAAATCGAATTTTTTGACGTATTTCGCGCAGAACATTAACTTTTCATTTGAATTTTTATATTTCCTTTCATCAGTCAATATTTCAAGTCGTTTTGAATACTTCTATCTTCAAGTCAATGATATATAGAATAAAGAAATAAAATTAATTGACCGAATTAGTATTATGCTGCGCGTTATACCTTAAAATATTCAAGTCACAGCCAAAAGGTAGGTTGGCGAAGCGGTTAAGTGTTCGGCCGAGGAACCAACATGTACTTTTTGTATGGGAGTTCAAGTTCCGTTCAAACTTACTTTTTTACATCAATTTTTTTTCACTCCAATTATATTGTAAGAAATAGTATTTATTTAACATCCATAACATCCTTAACAATATGCATCCGATTTTATATCCTACTATATAGTATACATCCTACACAATAACACATTTCAAAAAATAAAGATTTTCTTTGTTTTACAGTTACAAAAGAGAGAGAGAGAGAGAGAGAGAGAGAGATAAGAGATTTTAAAGTCACCGTAATATACTCAGTTAGTACAGGAAAAGTTAAGAAATACCATAATTAAGACGATACGTGGCAAGAGAAGCAATAGATTTGAAGATGCCGCAAAATTATTTTCGTTCACATTTTACTTTAAAATCTTAAAACATTCTTAAAAGGTTTGTAAATGGATACTATTTCTTACCAGGTAATTAAAATGTAAAAGAAATTGACGTAAAAAAATAGGTTTAAACGGGACTTTAACCCTCGTTCGGAAAGTAAGTTCCAATTTTGCGACCCAACACTTAACCGCTTCGCCAAACCAGCCCTCGACTGCAGATTAAATATTGTAAGATATAATTTATGCAGCGTAATACACTAATTGAGCCAATTAACTTCATTTCTTCAATTTATATATCATTTGCACGAAGATAGAAATATTTAAAAATACTTGACACACTGACTGACTAAAAGAAATGTAAAAATTCGAAGGAAAAGTTACCGTTTCGTGCGAAATACGTTGAAAAATTCGGTTTTTCATTTTTTTAACTATGGTGTATCTTACTAAGAAATTTGAAAAAATTGAAGGAATTATGTTAATATGTCATTACCATAAAAATATAAAAGCAGTACTAGAACTACTTTTACGGTAAGAAAATTTAATTTTTTTTTTGGTTTTTGATTTTTACAACTACAATTTGCGGCAAAAAAATCTTTAAAAATTCTCAGCTATGTCTTATCGTGTCTATAATTTGTCGGATTTTCTCATAATTTCTTTACGTCGTTAAATACAGAAAATGAGGTAAATTGGGTAATCCAGTTTTTTCATTATTACTACCTCTCCAGTTGGTGCAAAGGGTTGGAACTAGGTACAGCATGTTTCCTTTGAATAAGATAAAATATGGAATGGTCTGTTCTTAGCGTGATTTGGTTTAAGGACACTTTTGATCCTCGTATCTGGCTGTACCATGAGATACTAAAATAAATTTTTACGACAGCAATGCATTAGGGTAGAGATGTTCCCTTAATTTCCAAAATGTCAGAATCCTATACAGACTTTTTTAGTTATAATTTCAAAAGCATTTCCTGATTTATATGGATCTTTCAAAGAAGGATATAGGTAAAGAAGTAAATACAAATCTTATATTTTTAAGTAGTATTCTTTTCAGTTATTTATTTCTACACTTATCAATTCTTATAAATAACTAGTGCATATTGATATTATTTATTTATAGCTAAACTTATCTACTACATATTCATGAATTGCTTACATTGAGAAAAGCTGAAAATTATTTGTAATACTTGCCTCAATGTAAGAAATTCAGTTATTGCTTGTATTCTTCTTTGAACAAATATGTTTCCACATTTTATTATAATTCAATGATTTGTAATTTAGCTTTCTCTTTATATCCTCTTTATCATTCACTTTTTAATGTCTTTCCATTGCTGCTGTTCGTATGGGCCATATTCGGGCTGTTTCCTATGAAAAGAAAAAAGTTATTTCAGTATAATGTAATATATAATAATAGTGGAATTAATATAATTGCAAATAAGCGTCATCTTTTAGTTAAGCATGTCCATGCATTTTAGAAAGACATATGTAACAGTAATAATTTATATACAAATTTTTTGAAAAAGTCACTCCATACTCATGTCATTTCACATAGCAATAGCAAAAATTAGAAAATAAAATTTAAAACGTAGGACATACTATAAGCCCACCCACCACGACAAGGTGGAGACGCATAGGGAGGGAAAAAAGCGGTGTAACATGCTTTTTCCATCGTATTATAATATGGAATAGGGAAAGTATTACAGTATGTAAATTATATAAAAACGAAAAATTTAGGTAAGAAATAATATTCAAGAACATGAGAAATAAAATAATAAGAAATGAAATATTCAAACAAGGAATGGTGAATAGAGAAGTATGTGTTAGATTCTGAAATCAGTTTGTAGATTTTTTCATTGTTAACGAAATAATCATACAAGCTTTTTCACGTACCTAATACGTTAACCACACAATACTGTAAACTTATCCCTAATTGATTCAGCAAGTCACACCTTTTAAACACACTGTTTAATTTTGAATTAGAAAGTACATAAATCAAAACGAAGGTAAACCAAGAATTATTAAATTACAAAATATTATTTAAAAAAAAGTAAAATTAAATATTTATGAATATAAATTATGACTCGACATTAATTCAAAATGGCTTGGACCGATTAAAATGATTGAACTGGTATCTCCGCGAGCTTTGAAAGCTGTTTTAATTACAGCAATTGCATTTACGGATTCATAGCTTAATTTATTTCTTTTTTTTGTCTTAATATCTGTTAAAGTAGAGAAAATTCTTTCTGCTTCTGCATTCGAATGGGGAAGACTCCTTACAATATTCACAAGTTGTTTTAAGGCTGGAAATGCAGGATTGTTTTGTGTATCCTTTACAGAATTAATTTGGATTCACATATCATCGAAGCAAAGTTTTGACAGTTGCTGGCATTGAGCTTTGTCGAAAGTATAATACAATTTAGTCCATTCGTCTTTTAATTTTAAATGATCGAAATATCCTAATCGTTTAGCTATAAAGGCTAGGTATTTAAAACCATGATCCCTATTACTATCAAAAAGTGCAAATTTAGGTTCAAAAACTTGTAAACTACCGAAAAATGTATCTGTTAAAGGGAAGCGTTGAATCATTTCCGAAATGGCTTTAATGTAAAAAGCTAAGCAATTCTTTTTTATTTGAAGAAACGCTTCCTGGGACAATGTATTATTTTCGACATGCTCTTTCAAATAATCTTCGCACTCAAAACCTAGATTAATATCCTTTAACTCTAACAAATTATCACTTGAAAAAAAGTTTATATCAAATATCAAGTTTTTCTCTTTAAACAATTCTGGTTTTAAAATATTTTCGCAAAATTGGCCAAATAAAATTCTACACTTCGGATAAACTAAATGAATTGCTGTGCTACGAGTTTGAAAGAAAGCGTTAAATGAGTTGAAATGGTTTAAATTATATCGAAGAAACAAAAGATAAGCTTTAGTTTCTACCTCTTTTATTTTACAAAGTAAATTATTAGCCATTTCATGTTTTGCATTTTCAAATACTTCGGAAATTAAAAACAGATTTAATGAATCCCAGCATTCTAATAAGCGAGTTACACAAGCGCACATGGCCAGCCAACGGGTATCGCACAATTTCAATATTTTCTTGGATTCCTCCTGTACGAAAATTTGAAAGGTATTAAAAATCGCTGACCGTTTAGCGCTGCTATTAATATAAACTGTTAAGTTACGAATAAATTTCTCAATATAGCTGGGAATTTCTGAACAAGCTTTACTACATACTAATGCCGCGGAATGACAAATGCAATTTATTACTACTAATGATGGACATTTTAATTTAAGTTTTGATTGAAACGAAGAAGAGCATCCCATCATCACTGATGCATTATCACATGTCAGTCTAATAACATTCTGTATAGGAATTTGCTTGTCACATAACGCTTTTTGAAATATTGAAAATAAACTTTCTGCAGAACAGTTAGTTGCGTTTAACTTAAGTAATTCTAATAATTCAGTCAAAGCTACCGAAGTTTCTGAATTTACATATTTAATTAAAAACGTGAGCCATTTAGTATTAGAAACATCTGTACTTTCATCTATAAAAACAGAAAATTTTTCATTTCGAGCATTGTCAATAATTCTATTGGTCTCTATTTTGGAGAGCACATTTGTAACAATTTTATTGCACTTGAGACGGCACAAAGTTAATCTACTGGCAATATATGAATCTGGAAAAATAATTTTTAACAAAGCAATTAAAGCAGCACTGTTATATTATTACAGTGAGGATAGGGAAATAATAAATTGTGTACTCGTTATTTCAAGATAGAACATATATATTGAATAGTAACTGAATAAGAAATTGTGATAATTGACTGACTCGAAACGAACGCTTCCGGAGAAGAACTGAGAGACCTCTAACGACCGATGAACAACAAGTCGATAGATCGACGCGCATGAATCAATTCTCACGTACTAACGCTACCTATTGGCTCGCGAGCTAAACATCTCCAACACTTCCACCGTTTACTCGCGTTTTATACTCGCTCATACCCATACATTCTCGTAATGTACAAAAACGTGACTTTGACAGAGCCTTAGTAAAAATATCTGCCTTCTGTTTTTCGGTTTGAATGTATTCTATTGTTAATATTTTTGCATCAACTTTTTCGCGTATATAATGATAGCGAATCTCTATGTGTTTGGTGCGTTTGTGGAACTCAGGGTTCTTGACTAGCCTTATGGCACTTTGATTATCCACATATAACACAGTTGCACCGACACATGGACATTCGATATCCGACAACAACTTTCTTAGCCAGATGGCTTCTCGTGATGCTACGGACGCTGCGACGTACTCCGACTCCGTCGTACTTAGGGTGACCAACTTCTGACGTTGACTAGCCTACGTTACCGGGCCACCCGCGAGCTGAAACAAATACCCGGTTGTCGATCTACGCGTCTCCACATCACCGGCGTAATCGGCGTCCGAGTAGCCAACTAGACTCGACACGCTTCCACCGCCGCGAAACTCTATACCGTAGTCGACTGTACCCGACAAATATGCGAGTATTCTCTTCACTGCTCTCCAGTGATCGTTATTATGGTTGTTTAAAAATTTACTGACCGAGTTAACCGCGTAAGCTATGTCCGGGCGCGAAACTATCGCAAGAAACATTAGCGACCCGACGGCTTCCCTATACGGTATTCTCTCAGACTTATTCTCTCCTTCATTCACAGGATACAAAATTACATGTGGATCTGATGGCACACTCAATGACTTTGCATCACCCATACCGAACTTTTCGATTATGCGTTTTGTGTATGCGCTCTGATGGACAAACACCACTTTCTCATTCCGATTGCGCTCGATTTGCATTCCTATAAAGAGACTTGAATCACCGATTGTGATTTTGAAGGATCTGCCAAGATGATTCAACACACGTTCGAGAATATCATTCGACTCAGCCGCGACCAATCCATCGTCCACAAACAATGCCAGATATACAACAGATTTTCCGACATTACCAACGAAAATGCAGCGGTCTGCATCGGTTTCGCGGAAGTTGAACTCTCTTAAAAATACACTGAACTCGCGGTTCCAACACCGCGGTGCCTGTTTAAGGCCATACAAAGATTTTTCAAGCTTGCGCACCACATTACCACCGGCACTTCCTTTGGCGTTGAGACCTTCCGGCACTTCCATAAAAATCTCTTCGTCCAGTTTGCCATATAGGAACGCCGTCTGGACGTCGTACTGCGCCAGCTCGTAGTCCTTCTCTGCAACGATTGCGAGTAGTACCCTTAATGAGTCGTAACGAACTACTGGAGCGAATGTCTCAGTAAAGTCGATTCCTTTTCTTTGCATAAAGCCTCTGGCGCACAGTCGAGCTTTGTAGCGGTATGCTCTTTCCTCAGTGTCCCTTAGGACTCGAAAAACCCATCTGGAATCGATGACCTTCATTTCAGGAGCTCGCTCGACCAGTGACCACGTTTTATTCTCCTCGTGCGCCTTGAACTCCCCCTTTATGGCGTTGATCCACTTCGACGAGTCCTTGCATCTCATTGCTTCTTCAAACGTCGTCGGCACGTCGTATTCGACCACATTTGTCTCAAATCGCGCCGGTCTTCTCAATGATCCTCTGTCTCTCAAATTTCTTACCACTTCGGCTTGTGGGGCTTGTACGATCAACTCCGGCCTCTCGTTCTCGGTATCCTCGTCTGCAGGTAGGAAGATATCATTGTCCTCATCTCTTTCCTCTCTTCCATCATCCGCTCTGCCTGCTTCAACGTCTTTTTTCTTTCCCTTCGGAAGAATTAACTCCACATCTGAGTCATTACTCACGGGCTGAGTCACTTTGCTGATCTTCTCCCTGAAGATGACATCTCGTGACACTTGCACCTTCTTCGTATCCGGATCGTATAGTCTATAATTCGATGAATTTTTCTCATATCCTACGAGTATCATTCTCTTCGCACTAGCGTCGAATTCCGTCGTCTGCTGCTTCGGTATGTTTACAAAAGCCTCTGAGCCGAAGATACGTAAGTGTTTTAGGTTTGGTTTCACACCAATCCATCTCTCGTATGGAGTTGCTCCGTCCTTCGCACTTGAAGATCCCGCTCGATTTATTAAATAAACGGCGGTACTGCAGGCCTCTGCCCATAAACTAGTGGGAAGTGAGCTCGCGTGCAGCATCGTCCTCGCACTCTCTATGATCGTGCGATTGTCGCGCTCTGCCTTGCCGTTTTGTTCCGGCGTATATGGGGCTGTACACTCGCGTTCAATACCACTAGACTCAAGATAATCATCCATTCTTTTATTTCGAAATTCTTTTCCGTTGTCCGATCTCAAAACACGCATTTTCCTACCAAATTTATTTTCTATCAATTTATCGAACACTCGAAATTTATCAATCACATCGCTTTTGTGCTTAATGAAATAGATGTGTCGAAAACTAGTCGCATCGTCTTTGAATGTAAGGAGAAACCGCGCACCCCCCAAAGACTCGACTGACATTGGGCCACATACGTCAGTATGTATTACTTCACCAGGCTCGGTGATCCCTCGTACTCGCTCACTTCGAAAAGGCTGTCTGTGCGACTTGCCTATTTGACACGTGTCGCACAGGACATCTCCTGTTTTCGGAAGCTCGACACCTTCTACTAGTCCCTTTTCCACGAGTTCTCTCATCGCGCGCCCATTCACATGCCCGAATCTTTCGTGCCACACTTGAAAGTTTGTCTTCACGACATTCGCTTCGACGATCTCACTCGGACACACCACGCGAAAGAACATACGAAAAATTTGATTTTCTTGCTTTATTCCTTGTGCTATGATTTTTTCGTTTGTTTTTATAAGCACGCGATCACCTAGGAATTGTACTTCTTGGTCTCGTGAGGTACATACGCCAACCGAAAATAAATTCTTTCTCATACTAGGAATATGGAGAACTTTCTCAATCCTCGACGGATACCACGCACCATCGACATATTTTTCGATCTTGATTGTCCCCTCACCAACCACACGACACTCTTTATCGTCCCCGAGAGAAACTGTACCACCATCGGACAACTCACAGTACTCACTAAACCATTCACGTCGATACGTGATGTGTCTCGACGCGCCACTATCGGTAATCCAAGATTCCTGCTTATTCGCTTTCAGCACGGAATTTCTCACCTCAGCAGGTATCTTGCTGCTCCCTTTTTTACCGACATTTACCGATGTACCCGCGTTTGTTTTCTCAACGATAAAGGCACAATCACGTGACTCGTTCTCGTCATGATTGTCTTTTTCCCGTTTTTTACTTTTGCACTCTCTCGCAAAATGTCTTTTTCTTTGGCAATTAAAACACCGCACTTTAGTTTTGTCTTTCACGAATTTCGTTTTCTTCGTTTTATGTGCACTCGGTTTCTCACCTTCTTTTGTGCTGGTTTTCTTTGTCGCCGCGAACGCTCCCGGAGCTTCATCGTCCATTGATAATCTTTCTTCTTCGCGAATCAGTCGATCCTCAAGATTCTCAATAGTCTGCATGTTCGTCGACATCGTATCCCAGGCTGTTCGGAATGCCGCGTACTTGGAAGTCAAACTGCTGAGCACTTTCGCCATGACAGTCATTTCAGACACCGGCTCGCCAAGATCACTTAATCTCGCCGCCATGTTCCTTACTTTTGCCACGTGCTGAATCATGGAGTCTCCCGGAGACATTCGATATTCGCAGAGTTTCGACATGAGCGTCAGCTTACTCGATGCGGATCTTTCCTCATGGATCCTCGACATATTGTCCCACATTTCTTTTGATGTCGTACACACTAACAGCGGTCGTAGCTGTTCCGGCTCCATCGCCGACGAGAGTAAGAACATTGCACGCGCGTCGTCCGATAGCCACTTTTCGCGTTCCTCCGTCGCATTGTCACCGGCCGGTATCACACGCGACCCGTCAACCACGCTATATATTTTATGCGCCAAAAATAATGCGCGCATCTGAAATTTCCAACCTTGAAAATCCTGTCCATTAAATTTGGTTATATGACGCGTCGAGATTGCTTCAGACATTCTCGATTTTTGTTCACACTCGCGATGGTGAAACTGTTGCACTCGAGAAGCTTCTGCCAATATGGCTACCCGAACTCCGACCACGTGTTTCGCGTCTCACGTTTTCTTCAAAAAAACGTTCTATCCTCACTATATACTCGCAGTCACTATGACTGGGCCCATAACCTGTTATATTATTACAGTGAGGATAGGGAAATAATAAATTGTGTACTCGTTATTTCAAGATAGAACATATATATTGAATAGTAACTGAATAAGAAATTGTGATAATTGACTGACTCGAAACGAACGCTTCCGGAGAAGAACTGAGAGACCTCTAACGACCGATGAACAACAAGTCGATAGATCGACGCGCATGAATCAATTCTCACGTACTAACGCTACCTATTGGCTCGCGAGCTAAACATCTCCAACAAGCACTAATATGGAATGGAATATTGTGTTCGACAAAAAAAGCGCACAAAGCAATCTCAGCAATTTGAATTTTCTCGTGAATATTTTCGGGAATATTCCTCGTATCGGAATCCTCAGCAGCGGCGCCCTTTTCTTTGCGCAATTTTAAAACATTGTTTTGATGTATTTTTGTCGAGAAATGACTTTTTATTTCCGATAATCCGGTATTAATTATATAATTTTTACTACACGCGGAGCAATAAAATTTAGAATCATCATCTAAAACGCGTTGTAACCATGGTTTAAATTCTATAAGCTCTAACCATTCTCTAAGGAAAGTTCTTGGCTTACATTTTCGTTTAGGCATAGGCGAATCCATGCTCGTTAAAAATAAAAGAAAAAGCAAATAAGAGGAATAAAAGTATAATAATTGTTGATTTACTTACTCACTATAAAGGCGAAAACCACTCACCACTGAAATATTTATCAAATATATATGAATTGTACACAAACTGCTCGTAAAGTTGCACGAATTGTACGTAATTGCACGTACAACTAGTTCAAAATTGCACTTCACTGCACGTAATTACAATTTAGGGCACCTAAATGCACGTAATTCTAAAATTATGTGTTATTTTAGATAACTGCACGAAGGTGGATGTAACTGTCAGCGAAAAGTAATGCATATATAACAATAAACAACTGACAGTTGCGTTAATTCGTGCGTATTTCTGTTCAGTTTCCCGCGCTTTATTTCGACCAATAGGATTACAAGCCCGGCGATGAGGAAAAATTCCTCAAAGCTTGCATTGAGAAACCGAAGAGTAATGCTTATACACTCTATAGAAAGGAGTTACCGTCAAGTGAGGTTCCTTACTTCACCGCAAGCGGCGCTTCCATAGATATTCCTCAAATCTTACATCACTGGCTATAGTCAGTTGTCTACATTGTTGCCACGTTTCCATACTAGTCAGATGGTGACGTGATAAATTTGACATTTTCTGGTAGTTTATAATTGTTTTCTCTTTAACTGTTTAGTGAACATTAATAAATTTTGTGTATTAATTAATTATATAGTTTTTACTATATATAGAAAAAAATTGGAGTTTCTGACAACGTTTTTCCAAGGTTTAAATATGATTTGAAGTGGAATTTTATGAATTCTCCATAAGAAGGCGTGTTAAAATGTACAAACTTTAAATTGTCATTATTTTTAAACGGTGAAGTGAATCGAACCCAAACTTTGATAATTGCTTTAATGTAGTAAAAACTATGTTTTGTTAACGTTCCAAGAATTTCTGAACGTTTTTATATACCTCCAGAATACACACACATCCTGAATATAAATAACTGTTGCAATAAGAATCATTTTTTTATGTTATGCTCTTTTGATTGTAGTAAATTCTTAAGGTACTACAACACAGTAACAAAAATTTTATTTACATTTTTTTTTCATTTTCTGAAACCTGCATTTGTTAAGAATACTCTCACCAAATTTTGTAAAAGAAATTCGTAAAATTGACGGAGATACAGCATTTTATGTGAAACCGTTCCAAGCGCACGACCACACCGAGCGGCAGACGTCCGGCTGTTAGACGGGTTTGCTACCTTTGTTGGCCCCTATGAACCCTTACCCACCCTAAAATATTTTGTCAATTTACTGTAATAAAACCGATATATGTGGACCTAAGTAAAGACGAGCTTCTTGAACGATGTTTAGGCGCGCTTAATCAAAATAACAACGAGAGTTTGAACTCTGTTAAACGGAAATTTGCGCCAAAGACGTCGTGGAGCGGCAGACTCACAGTTGAAACTGTCGCTAAAATTGCTCCAATACTTTTCAACAATGGTCATATTGGCCTCATTAATGTATTGGAGATATTGAAAATACAAATTGGTGAAGCACTCTACCAATATTGTCAAAACATTGATGAGAAGCGCATACGCGACGCCAAGCACGAAGCTGAAAAAAACACGCATGAGGGTCGTCTGCGTACAAAACACGGTGAAAATGAGTCTGTGGATGCTGAGGAGCTGTCCTATGGTCCAAGAATAGCTGACTGACGGTGAGAAACAAAAAATAATACAGGTATGAAATTTAGTTTCTATGTCGAATTATTATCCTTCTTCAGCAAAACTTTGAACGCGTTTTTCTCGAAACTATATTCCTCAACCTGGTTGACAGCATATTTAAAAAACTATTTATCCGATTTGCATGTACAAAGTCTTAAAATGTTCGAAAATCCAGTCTCTATGGCACCACGGGGGGATTTTTTTTTATAAAAGTCCCCTTCTATTTTTTTTTCATAAACAATGAAAATTTTCTGTGATAAAATTCGCTGGTCCGCCATTTTTTTTAGATACCGAAATTTCGCCACGTCATGGGAGGTGTTTAAAAGAGCCATTATGCGTTTGTAAAAAAATTGGTATTAAGTAATGAAATCTATTTCGATTATAATTCTATATTTTGGTTTTGAATTTTTGATTACGTATAAGTAGCGTGGTAGAAATAGTATTAAATGAAGTAAAGAATCTTCGTCTTATTCTGCCTTCCTTACTTTCCTGGCGTAGACACGTGGAGCTCAAATAAATAAAATGCAAATTGTATTTTATTCACTGGCAATTAGTTCAGTTCCTTATTAGCAACAGAGACCTTCGAGAAAAATTGGGAAATCTTAATCTCAGGGATAATGGAAATCAGTTCAGACAATATGCCACTGTGTGATCCCGGATGCGATACACTATTTGGGTAAGTAAAAAAATGGGCAATTATGAAAATTTGTTAACTCTTTAAAGCTGGAGGTAGATAAGCAGATGGACTAAAGTGTCCAGAAACTCTCGTCAACCCTGGGCACTGCTGATATAGAAAATACATTACTTTCAAGAAAGAAAGCCCAGCTGCAACTTTATTATCTGGTACTATTATTCAAAGAAATTGGAGGTTTAAATATACAGTATTAACAGATACTTCTTCCAATCGCGGAGGTATTTTTTTATAAAGTGGACGAAAGTACTGTAAAATATGACATCGAAGTTTGCAGGACCTGAAATAAACAATGACACATTTGATGTTTTAATTACAACGGTATAATGAAATGAAAATGAGTTTATTTATATTCTGGACAAATTTCATTTCTACAGTGACATTTTGAAGAGCACAAACACGTCTGGTAAGCAGTTATGCTACAGGATACAGGGGGTGCCTGCCATCCAAGGTTCATTGCGAATCACTTTAACCTTTACAGGACGGGGATGTTTACGTTGAAATTGGACTTGTTTTTTACTCGATATTTGTTCATAAAGTCAAAGATTTCGTCAGGTCGAGTGTCTGACAAAATTGGTGGTCGAAATTTCGACCATTCCCGTCTGCAACGTAAAGTCCAATGTTAAAAATTTGATTTCGCGAGTTAGGAGTCCTCTCCTACGTAATTGGATGCGCTGAATACGAAACAAATAATGAAAAATGTTCAGGAGACATCCTTGACCTTTAAAATTACATTTCAAGGTCAAATTCATTGCTTCTTTTATTTTAGCCCGAACTTCGATCTTATATTCACCTTGAAGATGCCTTTTACCATATACAATACTATTTTTTTCGTATTCAGCATACCAAAATACGTGGGTATACTAATATTTACGTCGAAATACTGAATAAAAAATTTGACCTTGAAATCACTATTTCAACGTTAAATTGCTTCCTAGAATGGTTACACTATTTTTCCTATATTCAACACATAATATTATCCTCAAAACAACTCGAAAATATTATGATACTTGAGTGGTCGAAATATCGACCAGTCCCGTCATTAAAAGGTTAAGGACGACCATAGGTGGATTTTCGCAGGTTGTGAAAAGAAGTTTCCGAGATTTTTAATAGGAATTTTAGTTCGAGTCTCCCCACAAAAATTAAATCGCATATTTATGCAAAGTCCACAGAAAAGTTTAGTATTGTTCTATTTAAGCTACACCGACAATAAAGAGATTTTTGTCGTTATTTTTTAGCATTCTGGTATAAATTGGGAAAGAGTTTGGTGAACATTTCTACAACTTACCGTGGCGAAACTATCCATTGACATAATAAAAAATTTACCAGCTCGCAATTGACAAGGAACATTACTTCGCATCATCATAAATTGCAATAGCTTTCTCGATCTTAGAGTTATGTCATACCATAATGCTTTGCTCCATCTGTAAATATTAATTGTTCTTGTATTAGGTCGGAAACTATGAAACGGACGTTGGATACTAAACAATACTAAACAAAAACGCCCGTTTCATAGTCTCCAACCTAATATTATAAAGAGATAAGTAAGGTAAATGTCTCTATTTGTGATCATGTAAGATCATCGCATAAGTTAATGAGAAAGGAAAGTGTTCTAAAGTGATTAAAATCAGAAAACAACTATACTGAACTCAAAATTAATCATTTTTGGGTGTAAAAACTTTATTTACTTTTGATTTAAACACAATCTAATAAATATAAAAAAAAGGAAAATGCAGGCTATATGCGATACTTTAATTGATATTACAGAGTAATCTTTAATCATTGTATTTATTACTGTTAAACATGGACTTATTAATCTGAAACTTTGAGTGACAAAACACACAGACAACTCGGTTGCTTTCACACATGAAGCCATTAAGCGTTTTCTTAACTATGTATAACCGTTTTCTTCAACCCTTTGCGGACTAGCGTTACATATATGTATGCATTCGGCGGGAACCATGAATTTGGCCGAGGAACGCAATTGATAAACCCGAAAGACTCATATATTTGTCCCAAACAAACGCGTTCCTATGGCTGAGAAACACATATATGCGTTGGGCAAGCACAGCTAATAAAGCCGAAAGACTCATATATGTGTCTCACATAAACTGTTACTGTGGTCGAAACAGCTAACATTTCATTGTTACGAGAGTATCTTACAATTAGTCATTGGCGTCAGCGTCAACGCAAAGTCAGCTAGTTTTCTACCCGGTATTCAAAAAAGCTATTATTTATAATATTTTATAATCTATAATAATATATATTTAATCCCGAAAATGAAAAGAAAGTGTTAAGTAAGTGAGGAAAGCAGCAGTAATGTAAATATTATAGTCGACGGTGAAAAAACATGTAATGGAGACAACACAGAAATCATGGACAGATTCCGAAGGTGATACAATTTTATAAATAACAATATGACATTTTTAGTCCGGTCAAAGTAGACATTTAAGGTTGCATAAATTCCCATAGAGCTGAATATTGGTACGAATGTTTGGAATACCCTTATAAATGATGTATGAAAAGTCCCCATCGATCCCGCGTCTGCCAAAAAATGTATTCCAGGTCAAACTTCGCAAAAATGGGTTTTTCGCGTTTTTCAGCCAAACGGTCAGTTTCATCATAAAAATAGCTCAGACAAAAATTGTAGTTCGTGTAATTGTCTATAAAAATTATCTATACACTTTTTTTCGTAAAAGTTACCGTTTCCGAGATATAATCATTCAAAAAGTTGAAAAAGCTGTGTTCTTCATAATATGCACACGTTTCCATACCATCTGTGAGGTAGATTACTTGACGCGGTTTTTTTTAACGTGGTTTCCCCGGTAAGCCTATTCCGCGAACTGTTATAATCCTGTTTAATTCAACATACTATACTATTTAATAATAAAAAATGGAAATTGTTAAAAATAATCGAAACGGTGTGAATTCTAATAAATTGGAGTAAATATTCGTCTGTTGTTTTGGCACATTCACAAACGCCTCAGGCCCAAACATTCTAATTTTACGCAAATCTAGCTTCTCGCACGTCTAGATTTCATACGGAGTCTTTCCTTCTAACTTATTATTTACCAACACGCGATTTTGTATATAAACTGCCTTATGTACAGCTTCCGCCCAAAGTTTAGGTGGTAAGTTCTTTGCTTGAAGCATCGTTCTCGCACATTCCACGATTGTTCGATTTGCCCGTTCCGCCTTACCATTTTGTTCAGGTGTACACGATGCAGGCGTTTCAAAATTAATCCCGCGCGATTTCATATATTGCCTCATTCTATCATTATAAAACTCGCGGCCGTTGTAGGAAGGAAATGTTTGTAACGATCTACCGAACTTGTTCGCCATTATTCGTTCGTACTCACAAAAACAATTATATACATCATTTATGCTTCAAAAAGTACACGAACCGAAAACCCAACGCATCATCAATGGTTGCATAAAGAAACATGTCCCACCTATGAAGTCTACAGACATTGGTCCGCACACGTCACTGTGAGCAAATTCACCTGGTTTTAAATTCTCAGTTTTCTCGTGAATATCACTGAACGGCAGTCTATGTGATTTACCCATTTGACACGAAATGCAAAAGAAATCACACTTTCATGTTGTCTTTACACCGTCAACGAGACCCTTATTTATAAGTTCACTTATGTTAGTGCACGTTGATTTAAGTGTCCTAGTCTCTCGTGCCACACTTTTAGAGTTGCTGTTGAGACATTTGCTTCTGCAACCTTTTGAGGTTGTATTACACGGAAAAACATTCTATATATCCCATTCGATTGTTTGACTCCATGTGCCATGACATTTCCATCTTTCACTAACAAGAAGTGAGCATTTTGTCCACTAAATTTAACTTCAAAACCATTGACGTGCAAATACCGACAGAAAACAAGTTTTTTCAAGCTTTTAGTATACTGGAAACACATTGTGGAAAATTGTCAATGAAGCGAAATATACTTAAAAACCACTTCGCATTGAAGACGGTAAGTGATTTTTAAAAATCAAATTTAGTATGAAAGCCACAAAATTCAACTTTTTATGTAATGTTGTAATTTTCTTTTGACAGTAATTGAAATCTTTAAAAAAAATTTATAACTTAAGGATATAATAATTGAATTCATTGAGTTTTAACTGGGAAAAGCCGAGCACTCAAATGCAAAGCAGCGGGGATTACGACTTGCGCGTACTTTCCTAACGAACGACTGTTGTAGGAGGCGCAATTGTTCAACTGCTACTAGCTTTTGTTTTTCTATATATTATTATTATAGCCATACAAATAATATTACTATAGCTATAAAACAACTTCTAATGTCAGTTATTTCCAAGATATTTAATAATGGAGCAGTTCTTGATTCAGGAAATAATTTATTTAGAAATTTTTTCGTGATACACGCTCGAAGTAGTTGCAATAATAATATATAGAAAAACAAAAGCTAGTAGCAATTCAGCAATTGCGTCTCCTACAACAGCCGTTTGTTAGGAAAGTACCCGAAAATTGTAATCTCTGCTGCTTCGCATTTGAGTGATCAGATTTTCTCAGTTAAAAATCAATAAATCAAATTATTATATCCATAATCTAAGCATTTTTTTTTAAAGATTAGATTTTGTAGAATTTTTAATTAATTATTTAATTGTTTATAATTGAATTTTTAACTCTTTCATTAAATATCATTTTTTTAAATAATTTTTGAATTATGGTAGAATTTTGTGTTTTTAATATTGGAATTGTATAACTATTTCTTTTTATTAAGAAAAAAAATTTATTTTTCTAATCTCGAGGAGTTATTAAGTATAAGCCCTACTGGCCTCTTAAAAATGTCAAGACCTGTGCGATAACCAATGCTCAATAGCCCGAACAATAAGGGCCTCACTGTTTATGTCACACAGAAGCACCCTTAGAAACACATGAATAACCCAAGTTCCCTCACCCTTAAAATGTAGCTTTTCTGGGGGGAATTTGGAGTTTAGATCTCAAGAATCTTTAGTTTGCCAGACAGTTCCGTTTCGTTTCTCCTTGAGGAAACATATTGCATATAATAATAATTATTGAATAAAAGGATGGAAGAGCAGCAAATACAACTGCAAACGTCTGTTGAGTAAGTTTTGAATGCAATTACTATTTCTGATAAGACTAATAGTGTTTTTCATAAATTCTCAGTTTTACATGCTATTTTTCAGTGCCAACTTGACATTGTTTGCGCGTCTGCAGCGAGAAATTTTCCGACCAGGTGTTTCCCGTTCCGGACACTGGCAGCCTTCGTAGCTTTCAATGATGCACCGAACGAAGATTTTGACAGTGTCGTGAGTATTTGTTTATTTTTCCTTCTTTTATTATTGCCATCTCATGAATTTCATAATAAATTATCTCTCCAGGTTAGCTACTTTGTTTATCTGGGCCGTTACAATCCAACAGAATGCGCTGCCGAATATTTTAGAAGTACATTTGTGAATGACGAGGATGCTTCACCGCAGATGACTTGGTTGAAGCCTGGACCCGGTCAAATCGGAATGAAAAACTTCTGATTCGCGAGAACGTGCGAGGTAAATACTGTTTTTCTTAATATATATACACAATATATATATATTATCTTAACTGTTTATGTATTATCATAATATATAAACAAAAATAGTACATATATATAATTTATCTGTCATTTTTCTATTTTTTTAGAAGCCATTTCAGCTGCAAGAGTTCTAGGCGGAAAATATTATTTATTTAAAAAAATTATAAAATATAAACTTTGTAATGTGTATTAATGTTAATATGTAGATTCAGTAAATGAATGTAAAAGAAAATGTAAACTTATAAGGATATTTATATTATAATGTTAATTTTTTTATCCCGAAAAATCCCAGAAAAATTTATATACTATAAAAAATGTCTAGCTAATGAAATGTATTAAACAAGAATTTATATCGTATAGGTACGTATCCAATAACAAAATAGAATTATGCTATTTTATATAAATACCAAATAAGAAAATAACAGAATACTATTTTGTTATTGGATACGACGTACCTATTCGATATAAATTCGCGTTACTTAAATATTTCATTAAGTAGACATTTTTTGTAGTATATAAATTTTTGACATAGATGTATAATTAAAGCTAGAGCAGGGGGGGGGGGGGGCGAGAATTTTCACCTACACTCGTAAATGTACAGGTACGGTACAGGTACCGTAACGATACGACGTACGACATGGTACGACGTACTCATCCTGTGCCCATACTGTGCCAGTAATACCACATTTCATGTCTCGCGGTACTGGTACAGTAGCGGCATGGTATGCGTACACCGTACTGGTACGGCGTACTCGTACCGTACAGCTACCGTGGTCGGGTACCCGTAGGGTACGGTATTGGTACACGCAGTACGGTGTACGCTTACCGTACCCGTACCGTATCCCCACTTTGCTATCTGGGTACATATGGCACATTTTCAATCCGCGTTTCATACCGCGTTTCATACATTGAAAGACTTAACCACCTACAATTGTAGGTGGTTAAGTCTTTCAATCATCATCACCCTCACCGGTCACGTCGCACTCTCCGTTATCACCAAGCGATATAATAAGTATATATAAGTATCGATACTGTACCTCCTGTACATGAATGCAAATTTTGAAGCCATTCCCGTTGGTAGATAATATGTCTCGTAGCTATACACTGTCGGTACCCAGATAGCCATAGGTAATACCCAGATAGCCATAGGTAATATGTCTCGAAGCTACACTGCCGGTAATCCAAACATGTTCCGTATCCACGCTTAGCAGCCATTTCACCTCTCCGTGTGTTGGCGTAACGCGGGAAACAGATCGTTTTTTGCTCACATTACCGGACTCTTGAATTGAGCTCATGGCAACAAAAGCACAATTACGCAGTATATGTTTATCACTTTTCCGTTGCGGGCACTCGCGCGCGTAATGTCCCGCTTTGTCAAACAATGTCCTTTTTGTGCTTTTTATCCTTCTTGTGTTTCTTGTGCTTCTAAGTACCTTGTTTGCCTTTCTCACTGGCTTTCTTCGTGTTGGCACTACTTGTTCCTTTTTCACTTGAAACCGCTAACGCTGTTGTTTCTTTTTCACTAAACGTTAACCGACTTTCTTCACGTATGAGTCTTTCTTTGAGGTTTTCTATCGTTTGCCCATCCGGCTCCACATTGTCCCACCCTGTCACAAATGTACTATATTCTGATGATAGACTTGCTAAAACTTGTGCTATAGCTTGCTATAACTGTCATCTCCGAAACATTTTCTCCCAAATCAAGGAGTTGTCTGGCCATATTTTGAATCTTGACAATGTGATGTATGTACAACGGAGTTGGTAGATTCCATGCGATACTCGTGAGAACGCTGAGTAAGAAATAGCTGGTTCGAGGCAGATTTTTGGTCATGAATTGCCACCAAACCATCCCACATCTGCTTTGCCGTGGTGCTCATAGACTCTCGAGCCATGTTTTTTCGTCCTCCGATCTCCGATTCCGTGGCATAGGTCTCTCACCCGGTACCAGATCGTCTATCCCTATCTCATCCGGTACCAGATCGTCTATCCCATGAGGAAATTGGTCCCGTCAAACTTGGTGACATATCTCGTCGTTATTCCGTCCGATATCTTTCTTATTATTATCTTGTAACGTGGAAAATTTCACCCGTTCCATTATATCATAAAAATCTCGCTAATTTTTATAATTTATGTCTTGCTTTTTGTCTTCTCGGAATTCTCTCGTAAATTCAGGCAATCGGGAATAATTGAGAAATAACCCAGTGCTCAGAAATCTCCCGGGAACCTGAAGAACTGTAATATCGCATTTATTATTCTTGTAATTGCATTTTTATTTTCTATTATGTTAACGAAGCGCATCATATCATTCTCGCAATATCGAATATTTCTGCCTAACGCTGTCACCTTATTCCCTTCCCTTCCAAATTCCTTGCCAATAAGATTAGGAAGATCGGCACGAAGAAGAGACGAAGGAAGACAAGGAGGATCAACGCTCCCTCAACATTTGAAAGAAGGAGAAGGAAGACTCCCGCTGGCGCTCATGACAGCGCTAGAACAGAGAAGGAAGGAAGACATACTGATTCCCGAGAGAGACAAGGAGAAGGATGTCACGGATCTATCGCTTACGGCCATCTAGCGATTCGCAGGAGACGGGTCGATAATGGAAAAATGGATCGATGCCCTAATTATCGCCCGAGAATTTGTCGTAATTCCCGAATCCTGACGTGAAAAGGATGGCGCTATCACTAGCAACGCGAGGAAGCCGAAATCAGCTAGAGAGAGATTTCTGAGCCTTAGCTGAGAGCGGATCAACTTGGTGTCATTTCACGGTTTCGAAGGGATTACCTATATTTTTGGAGCTACCTTGGACTTTCTTGGAATTCCGGATTTTTGTGGAAGTTTGCCATTAAGCAAATCTGGATTTTTGTTTTGTGACCAACCACCGTGGTGAGTGCCTTCACAAGGTCTGGTTTACGAATTTTTGGCATCCTGTTTAAAATCCTATCGCCTACCTTCCTATCGACTCCCTCATTACTATCTTCTCTCGCGTACTTTCGAATTAGTAAGAACTTCACGTGTTAGTCGGAGGGTTCCCGACAATTTTCTTTTTTTTTGCTATCGAATTTTTATTGAATAAATCGATTATTTTGTGTCATTAATTCCGAAATGAAAGTCGTCTGGATTTAATTTTTTTTTATTTCCCGATTAATCCAGACAACGGATTCCCTCTGGGAGGGTCTTTCAGCTCTCGCTGAGTTAGACCGGGCCCCCTCAGAGCTAATCCTCGTCCGTAAGGACTGGCGCCCAATTCCCGATATGTTTTTTTTTTTCTTTCTTTTTCGTATTATTGGTGAGCAAAAGGCTCTGGGTGTGGAAATTTGGAGACACGCCACCAACTTTTGGCGAAGTTGGTAGGCGCGCTACAATCTAAACTCGCTCTCAAGCTTCAAATTTTAAATTTCATTAAAATGGCGTAATGCCTCTATGCTTTCTTGTATATACTTAAGGGGGTACACCACAGTGAGCGCGCGGTACGAGGGTGTATTTTTAATAATTTTTTTCGAGCAAACTAATTTTTTTTTCTGTTGTTACTTGTATTCAATATATATATAAACAAGAGTCTACAGAAATTTTTGTATCCCAATCTGACTAATAGTTTGCGGTGTACGCCGCTTTCAAAAAGACTTGGTGGTTGACTGCAAATAAGCCATACGGTTCATCTGGAAAAGAGAAATACCCTTATAAACTAGACATATAGATTTATAACACCACGGGACGAAATTTCGATATCTAAAAAAAATGGCGGACCAGCGAATTTTATCAAGAGAAAATTTTCATCGTTTATGAAAAAAAAAAATTAGAAGGGGGCCTTTTATAAAAAAAATCTCTCCGTGGTGACATAGAGACTACTTTTCAACCATTTTAAGATTTTGTACCTGCAAATCAAATGAATAGTTTTTTAAATATGCTGTAGACGAGGTTTAAAAACATATTTTCGAGAAAAACGCGTTCAAAGTTTTGCTGAAGGATAATTCGACATAGAAAATAAATTTTATATCTGTATTGTTTTTCTTTGTTCCTCACCATCAGCTATGTTTCTCTCATGTCAGCTATTCTTGGACCATAGAGCAGCTCCTCAGCATTAAGAAACTCATAATTTGTTCCGTGTTTTGCACGCAGACGACCCTCATGCGTGTTTTTTTTGGCTTCGTGCTCTGCGTCGCGTATCCGCTTCTCATCAATGGTTATACAATATTGGTAGAGTGCTTCACCAATTTGTATTTTCAATATCTCAAATACATTAATAAGGCTAATATGACCATTGTTGAAAAGTATTGAAGCAATATTAGCGGCAATTTCAACTGTAGGTCTGCCGCTCCACGACGTCTTTAGCGCAAATTTCCATATAACAGAGTTCAAACTCTCGTTGTTATTTTGATTGAATGCGCCTAAACATCGTTCGAGAAGCTCGTCATAACTTAGGTCCACGTATATCGGTTTAGCGTATATAGTACATTGACGAAATATATTAAGGAGGGTAAAGTTCATAGGGGCCAACAAAGGATGGCCAGATAGCAAACCCGTCTAACAGCCGGACGGCTGCCGTTCGGTGCGGTCGTGCGCTTGAAACGGTTTCACATAAAATGCTGTATCTTCATCAATTTTACGAATTTCTATTAAAAAATTTGGTGAGAGTATTCTTAACAAATGCAGGCTTCAGAAAATGAAAAAAAAAATGAAAAAAAATTGTTTTCCTGTGATGTACCCCTTTAAGGGGGAACAACAGTGTGACAGTAGTAGAAATAGGCGATATTTTTGATATTTTTTTTTATTCACTCATGTACTCCACAAATGTCACTGTTAAAGGGTTAAAGAATACGTACTTTGAACTTCGTTTAAAAATTTTTTTTATGAAGAAATATATATTTTGTAGTTGGTCGCTGTAAATACGCTGCACGGTAGAGGCGCCTTACTGGTTGTCATCATAACTCGCCTATTGATGATCCGAAAATCAAAAAGAAAACACTGTTTTAGTCTATATTAGTATGGCTTCAGTTAAGCGTACGGATTTTTTTATATATTCATATTTACTATTTTTTTTTCTCTCTGAAAGGAAGAATTTTTTGGTTCTCTTTTTCGGGAATTTTCTTTGGAGAATTGCAATTTTAACAATAATTGGTTTTTCAAAAATCGGGTACGCTTAACTGAAGCCATACTAATGTAGATTAAAACAGTGTTTTCCTTTTGATTTTCAGATCATCGATAAGCGAATTATGATGACAACCAGTAACGCGCCTCTTCCGTGCAGCGTATTACAGCGACCACTATAAATGTACAACAAAATATATATTTCTTTATAAAAAATTTTTTAAACGAAGTTCAAAGTACGTATTCTTTAACCCTTTAACACTGACATTCGTGGAGTACATGAGTGAATAAAAATAAAATCATAAATATCGCCTATTTCTACTACTGTCACACTGTTGTTCCCCCTTAACTCACGCGCTGTCTGGGCCCATAACCTATTAAGTCTTTATATCAATGGATCGATAATAGTCCTGTTGGATACATGACTAAGGAAGCAATCACGTAATAGTTCCAATTGAAATGTTTTAATTAAAGATTGAAATTTAGATTACAATTATAGTCTTGGTGGTTATGAACGCCTACAGTGTCGTACACACAGTGAGCTCTTGTATCGCTCGCAAAAATGTGTAAGGTATATCGGTTTTGCAAAATGTAGAGGGAAATCTACAAATTCTTATCAAACATGAGAACTAGTCCCAATAGGTTAGAAGAATTTTGAGACGTTTTGTTAAAGGACTGCGAATTGGAAAATCGTATCCTCATCCGCTGGGGATCGTTTTCGGTTAGTCCAGGACCATCTTCCGTACAGGTGATTAGAGGAATTGGCAGCATCACTTCCATATCCCTACCTCCCGGCCGAACTCCCGAAATCTTTTCCTTATTTTTTTATTCCGTTTCCGCTATCGACTCTTCCATTCATTTCTGTAATTATCAAAACTATCACTTTTATAATTTCGCGTATTCTCGATTTAAGTTTTACGTTTTAAGTACGTGAATCTGCGAATTTCGCTATCTCTATTCGTCTCCCGTTGATAACTCTTGATTTTGGTCATCGCGCTATCTAAAATTTTCGCTTGTAAATTTGTAAAGGGTTTAGCCGGATAAGATAGTCAAATCGGCCTTTGACTCAATCGGGAAACGAATTGCACCATAATGTTCGGGGGAAAAAATGAGTAAGAACCCTAGATTTTCAGTCCCCAAATCGCACTAGGGTCCCTATAAACTCCGGTCTAGTGATTTTAGGTTTTTCGACGATATCTCGGTCAGCTTTCGAGTTAGAAAAAAAGTTTTTTTTTTTCATTCTGTAGGGTTTTTTAAGCCCTACAAATTGTTGCTATCAAAAAAATTTTTGGCGCGAAATTCAAATTTTTAGAGCCGTTCGAAAATTTTAAAATTCAATATATCGAAAACAACGACCGACTCATCGCTGGAAAAAATATGTTATGTATTTTCACCTCAAAAATTTCTCTGAATTTTTTCAGATTTTTTAAAGTGGTGGAACGTACTGAAAAAAAAAAATAAAAACTACTAAGAACTCCAGTTTTTTGCGCCTGCACTGAAAAAAGTTTTCACGTCAAATATAAGTGCTTGAGTGTAAACGGTAGAGTATTATGTTTTGGGTATCGGTTTCAAAGTATAACGCATGAACTATATTAGTGAGAGTTTATTCGAATTATCATGCTGATGGCAACACCACTAAACAGAAACGACGTGAACGCTCTTTCCTTGTGCGCGACACTAGCATTCGCAGTGCCGTGGCACTGATTTATACAAAATATTCATCGAAAATGTACATGTATTGCATCATTTTTTTAGTGCTATGATGAGCACATCTAATTTAACAATAGAAACGTACACTTTTGAGTGTCATCACTTTAAGGGGGGGTTCTGCCTTGTAGGACCGAAAAAGTAGGTGATATTTGCGAATTTTTTATTAAAAAACTGTTGAACGGGTTTATTTGAAATTTGGCAAGTTGTTTCATTGTACCCTTAAGTATTGTTACAAATTTTTATGAGGCTATACAAAAAAAATGTGCGTGTGTAGAGCCTCGATTGCAGAACGCTGAGGAAAAAAATGTCTCGTGCTGGCGTTGAAGGAAAGTGTCCTATGGCTTATCTGAAAAACAAAAAGGAAAAGGGATTCTTAATCTGCTTGAACATGGCTCTCTATGGTACTAGAATTATGGCTGTATCTGTTACCGTTCTTTTTTTATTTAAATAATTCCTTCTGATTGTTGGATGAAATTCGGACTTTTTTTACAAAAGGCTTCCATTTTAACAGTTTTTCATTTTTCTGAATTGTTCTAGAACCATAGATAGCCATGTTCATGCAGATTAAGAATCCCTTTTCCTTTTTGTTTTTCAGATAAACCATAGGACACTTTCCTTCAACGCCAGCACGAGCCATTTTTTTCTCAACGTTATGCAATCGACGCACGTTTTTTTTTTGTAGAGCCTCATAAAAATTTGTAAAAATACTTAAGGGTACAATGAAACAACTTCCCAAATTTCAAATAAACCCGTTCAATAGTTTTTTTATATAAAAATTCGGAAATATCACCTACTTTTTCGGTCCTACAAGGCAGAACCCCCCCTTAATAAGTTATGTGCTTTTTCATCGGTTCCATCGTTTTTATCATAAAACATAACCTCAAAGCGCTAAGAGCAAAAAACAGGTGTTCTTAGTAGTTTTTATTTTTTTTCAGTACGTCCCACCACTTTAAAAAATCTGAAAAAATTCAGAGAAATTTTTGAGGTGAAAATACATAACACATATTTTTTCCAGCGATGAGTCTGTCGTTATTTTCGATATATTGTATTTTAAAATTTTCGAACGGCTCTAAAAATTTGAATTTCGCGCTAAAAATTTTTTCGATAGCAACAATTTGTAGGGCTTAAAGAACCCTACGAAATTAAAAAAAACTTTTTTTCTAGCTCGACAGCTGACCGAGATATCGTCGAAAAATCTAAAATCACTAGACCGGAGTTTATAGGGACCCTAGTGCGTTTTGGGGACTGAAAATCTAGGGTTCTTACTCATTTTTTCCCCGAACATTATGGTGCAATTCGTTTCCTGGTTGACTCAAAGGCCGATTTGACTATCTTATCCGGCTAGACCCTTTGTTCCTAAACAGCATTCGCTTTGTTTAAAAGTTATTTTTGAAATTGTTCTATAAACCAAAAAGTCGTCTGAGTTGCAATAATTCGCTATCGAACTCAGGCAACGGATCTCTTCTGAGAGGCTATCAGCTCCTTCCGAGCTGGACCAGGCCCCCTCAGGGAAAATCTACGTCCGAACTTTCGGAATGGCGCCCAATTTCCGATTTCCTTTCCTTCGATACCGCTCTCTACCTTTCAATTTTCCTGAGTGTGGAAATTTGGAGAACAACTCCCCTTCCTTTTTAACTGTCGCGAGCGACCGGGAGTTACGCTACAGTACATATCTACTGTGATGGGGTTTTTACGTACCCCATCCAAAAGTTTTGATAATTATTCGGAGGTCCTCTTAAAGGAACCTTTCCGGAATATCCGGGAAAATGTCCAGCACGGGAATCGTGTCTACCGAGAATCCCGTGTAAACGAAGAAACACGCCGTTACGCCTGGGCGCTATAACTTAAGCTGTCTATCTATGCCTATGTTCGTTTATTTTCGTTTCGCAAAACGCTTCGCCTAGTCACTCTCTCCTACCGCCCGTGCAGAAATTTAGTCCGGGCTCTCTATCGGCCCCGGCTAACTTTCCTGAAGTAAATCCGGGGCCTGTATAGAAAATGTAACCTAGCCCTGTATAGGGTTGTCACACTCCGTAAACAAGGATCTTTACAGGATACCTTGTCAGGGCCTATATATTTTTTTTCATTTATGCCCGGAGTATGTTTTAATGGGCCCTGGATGGCCCTGTGTACATCCAATATATCTCGGCGCTTATTTAGAGAATTAAAATTCGAATACTTGTGAACCATATTTATTAGAATTTATTGCAGGTACAAATCATATTTTTCAGCAAATGTTTCCATTGTGAGCTTATTAGTTTTTACTTGCATACATCGCCCCAAAGAATATTTTAATGCTCGTATTTCGACGTATGACGTCAGAATTCATTTTCTGGCGTTATGATTTTCGGGTGTGACCTAAATAGAATTACTTGCTTCCCTTTTGAAAATCATCTTGGGACAATGAAGTCCATGCTTAGGATGCCCAACAAACCGTTGGAGCAATTCTGTCGCAGAAAAGGCGAAAAAGAAATGCTTCCGCAAAAACTTGTAGAATATCCAAATAAGTTTCAAATTGAGAAAAGCGTTATTAAAGAAGGGAGAGTGTATAGCTTGAAATTAAGATTAAATTTTTCGACCGTCATTACAACTAAAATTCCCAACAATATTGTTCTCTTAAATGATGATAGTATCATGCAAATCGACGAGATGTACGGAACTGATTCTTCATTAACGTCCATGTATGTAAAAGGAAAAGTTTGTAGGAAAATGAAAAATATTTACGCGGATCCAAGACAACCGTCATTTTTTCAAATGTAGAAATTGTCGATCAATAGTTTTGGGGCTGACGCTGTATATCCTCTTAGCCGTGTGGTTAACAAAATCTTAAAAGTAAACTTATCGCTTAAACTACATGGACCGATTTGCACATATGCTGTGGCGATGCTTCATACATAATAAAACATGATTTCTTACAATTATATTCGTCTCATGCCTTTCCTTAAATCCATATAAGAATTCATGAAACAACATTACATCTATGTACTTGATTCTAAATTAAGCCTGGCTTAACTTAGAATCAAGTATTATTTTCCAGTAAAAATGTTACAGATTCCAACTGGGGCAATATTAGGGATGTCCTGCAATGGATTCCCCTAAAAATAATAGCATGGCCTAATGTATTCTTCAGGCTCATCACCCCGTATACAAACACCAATACTGGGCCCCACAAGAGCCCGTATTTAATAATTTTTGTCTCATTTTATACTCAAAGTCATTATATGTCCTAGCCAGGCTATAGTAAGGATTCCCTACAATGGATTCCTGGAAAAATAATAGAAAGGGCCTTTGTATTGTTCGGGATTCCCGACTAAATTTCTGCGCGGGCGGTATCGATCGAGAATCGATACGCCACCAACCTGGAAAATATCACGGATCCACCAGGTCGATTAGGACCACCACCATCTTAACCAAGAGGGACGTTTAAATGTCACCGAACTGCTAATATCGCCGATGGAAAAGGACCCGTCCTGTTGTAATCCGGAATCGGAAGAAACCAGACAGAACAGCTTCCGGTACGGTCAAGAACTCCGACCATCCTGTTCTGGGATCCTCTACGGAAAAGACATCCGGAAGAACTCGACCGGCGATCCGGATTTCAAATCTTCCCGCATGATTAGGATCGCCTGTAGTGCTGAGTGCAGCACAACGCAGAGTCGACGAACGATTCCGGCGCCACGATACGGTTCGTTATCCCCCTCGGACTACCGGTAGATCTTGGGAAGGAGATGAAGAAATCGAGATTCCCGTGCTGGACGTCGATAAGGCAAGACCGTCGCCACACTGGCCATCGTACGGCGCCATTTTGAGGACCACCGGTCAAAATTCAAAATTGTGAGAGGAACGAGCGAGGTTCCCCCGTTTTCTTTGTAAAGGTTGAGTGACGTTTACAGGTGTCTACGTCTTTTCATTTTTGGTTGTTTCGTTGGATCGGACGTTTCCGATCTGTATCGATTCGACCGGACGACCGCTTTATGGTCCGTGAAAAAATTCCGGGAGGATAGTAACCGACTCTCTTCCATGTAGCTCGTCCGGAATCCGAAATTTCGGCTTACTGTATTGTGCCCAGGGGAAACCGACCGGCTTCTCCGGAAAGTTTCAATTGTTGAGTCCAAGTGACTAAATTTTTGTTATTTTAATATTAGAATTAACATTATAAGTAAGCGGTAGATTCAGTGTGTGAGTGCGAGAGTGAGAGAGAGAGAAAGCCCTTCCGGCGTCTCCGGAATTTCGTCCGGAGAAGAGACAGAAATTATATTTTATTGTATATTTTATTTGGTTATGGAATATAGTTTGCCGGTTATCCGGATCATTTCTGTCTTATTCAAAGTCCGGAGAGTTTTTTTGTTACCTTTTCCCCGTATTCTTCAAAAGATTTTCAACACCCAACACGGCCAGGTGGATCCTGGCTGGCGCTCAACCAATTTTAAAGTGCACGTGGTGAGGTTGCCCGAGCTTCCGAAATACCACGTTACACTATATATGTCTATAATTGACATCTTGACGCGCTATGAATGAAAATCGCTTAAAGGAACGTTTCTGCTGAAACATGCGCTGGTAACTTTAAGTGACTATCGCGATAGCGGCTCGGCCCCACAGTACGGTTTACTCAAAATCGTCCCGTTTGCAAAAGGTTAAAAAGAAGAAGGGCAACGGGCAGTAGTTAGCACATGCGTTGCGAATCTACAGAACAGCAACAAGATGCGTTTACACCACACACATACACATACTGGCAATCTCCCAATCAACAAACATTAGTACGGACTGAATTTTTGTGCTAACACTATGCAGATGTATGCCTTACAGGAAGGTACCTGAGGTGTACCTCACCGATTTTGATGAAATTTTAGTATGTTATAGTTCGTGAAAAAATAATCGACACGTATTTTTTCCTATCGGCGGTAAAAGACTTTTAAGGGGTGAGAACCACCCTCAAAGTTGACCCCAAAAGACGTTTTTTTGATATATTTCGGCCCCTAATGAATATTTTGCGATGTGACAAAATGGAAAATGTTCCTTGCGAAAAACGCTAGTTAACAGATGTTTTTTTGGCTATCGGGGTTGCGACCCCTATTTTTTATTTTGGAAAAACGTTTTTTTTCATTGATGTATTCACTCTAAAAAATCAATTTTAGCCTTAAAAAATTAGAAAAAAATATTTTTGTAAATAAAATATAATAATTAAGTTGACGTATTTCAGGATTTTGCGAAAAACCACCCCTGCATCCCTTCACTACTATTTAAGACGAATATCCACTTATAACAATGAAAAGCATATTTATTTAAGCATAAGATCGCTCCATGCGATCTGAATATTATTCTGTATCAATTACGAGAGTGCAATGACATTTTCGAGCAAAAAAGAATTATAGGGTGACAAATTTCCACCCCCAAATAACTTTATCCACATGTATCTCAGCTCCTAATGAATATCTTGCGATGGGACCAAATGGAAAATGTTTCTTATGAAAAACGCTAGTTTACGGATGTTTTTCAGACTATTGGGGTTGCAACCCCTATTTCTTATTTTGGAAAAACGTTATTTTCACTAATATGTTCACTGTAAAAGATTAGTTTAGCCTCGAAAAATAAGAAAAAAATATTGTTATAAATAAAATAAAATAATTCAATTGACGTATTTCAGGATTTTGCATAAAACCACCCCTACAAATCGTTCACTACCTCTTAAAGCGAATATTTACTTGTAACAATAACAGAACATTTATCACATGAAACATACTCTCTGTGTGAGCTAAATATTATTTTCTATCAAGTACGATAATACAATGACATTTTCGAACAAAAAAGAATTATGAGGTGACAAATTTTCACCCCCAAATAACTTTTTTTTATATATCTCGGCTCCTAATGAATATTTTGAGATGGGACCAAATGGAAAATGTTTCTTATGAAAAACACTAGTTTATGGGTGTTTTTCAGACTATTGGGGTTGCAACCCCTATTTTTTATTTTGGAAAAACGATATTTTCACTAATATGTTCACTGTGAAAGATCAATTTAGCCTCGAAAAATAAGAAATAAATATTTTTGTAAATAAGAGAAAATAATTCAATTGACATATTTCAGGATTTTGCACAAAATCATCCCTACAAATCGTCCATTACCTTTAACGCGAATATTCATTTGTAACAATAACGGCGCATTTCTCCTATGAAACATACTCTCCATGTGACCTAAATATTATTTTCTATCAAGTACGATAGTGCAATGATATTTTCGAACAAAAAAGAATTATGGGGTGACAAATTTCCACCCACAAATAACTTCTTTTTTATATATCTCGGCCCCTCATGAATATTTTGAGATAGGACCAAATGGAAAATATTTGTTATGGAATACACGTAGCCTCGGTTTTTATTTCTATAAACTGAAGTACATAGAAGCTTATGGAGTTTATAGAGTACGGTGTAGTGGTACGATATTCCCTTATATCTTTGTATACTTTACGCTGTTGGATTTATTTGTAAGGTAGGTGACTAATTAAGAGATTAATTTTTAATTACTTTTATTAGCAAACTGTAAATATGAAATAACACAACTAATTTTGTTGTAATTTATATGTTCTACATTTTTCGTTTGAAATATATTAGTCTACAAGGTTTTGACAAAATAGTAATCTTCATAGAAATGTTGGAACATAATGATTTTTTACATCATTTGCATCGTACAATAGCTGGAACCGCCCATTTTATTCATATTTAATTTTTAAGATTTTGAATAATTTTTCGAAAAAAAATTTTATAAAAATTTTTTATACAGAAGTTGCAGGGTTTAATGTGGAGTATAAAACTGTAGTAAAAAATTTGACCTTGAGCGGCGTTTTCAAGATCGAATCATGGTCAACTTTGATTTTTTAAATGGAAACCTTTTTTAAATTATTTATCAAAAAATTGTATATGAATATATAAAGTGACTATAAATTATATCTATACATATATATAATTATTGTTATTATTATCATTATTATATTTTTTTAAATCGTTTTCATAGTTTTTTTTAATTTTCAAATTTTGAACAGTAATGGTAATCTTCGAAAAAGTGTTTGAAACACAATGACTTTTCGCACCAAGCACAACGAATTATAACAACATTTCTGCAACCTTCGATTTCGCAATGCGTTTTGCAGTTATCTCCAAAACCAAAATTTACAGCATTATCAAATTCTTCAGGTTTTTCAATAATATAACCGCTTTTATACCAAGAATATTTCCAAAGATTTCTATATCTTGGCGAAGAAAGTTGTTTATGTACTAATAATTGTAGCTTAATAATATTATTCCTCACATGCAAGTTCATATCGTAATTCATTAGTATAACATTATCTGAAAAATGCCGAACAAAGTTTTTCCAAATACGGAAACCAAATACATCAAGAGGTTAAACTTTTCCTGTTGTTCCACTTGGAATTTTTTTTATATTTACAATTTTATTTGCTGGTGTTGCAGCTTCTGCAACTTTAGGACAGTGACCACTCCACGAATCGAGTAACAGTATACTATTCAATCCCACGTTTGGAAAAAATGCATTCTCCAGCCAATCTTTAAAGTGATCTGAAATTAAAAATTACTTATTTAGCCATTTCATAATTACAATACAATTAGATAAATATTCCTACATTAATACCTGAAGTAAGTTTTCCAGATTTTGATGCTCTCGTGAATACATTTTTAGGTCTAAATAGATTAGCTTCTAGAATTGATCCAAACTGACCACTTTGCTCTTTTAAAACTATAAAAAGGGGTGAAAGAAGCTTTCCATCACCAGATATTAATGGTTGTATTGTATAACCATGAGTCGTCGATGAAATGGACTGCACAACACATTCTATCAGCTTTTCTCCTTCAATAGCTAAGGCTTTGCCGGAATGCATTTCTAATTGAAACCCACTTTGATCAGAATTGTACACGTTTTCTATTCCAATTTCTGCCATGCATTCTTTGACATCAGCAACAAATTCAATTGCTTTCTATTCTAATTCATTACCATTTTCCAATGTTTTTCTGGTGATAAATTAGTTAACTTTTTTTGACGTTATTCTATGTGCTTTTTAAAACGATTCAGCCAATTCTTTGATACTTGAAATCTAAAATCTTCAGATCCTATTTCTTGTTGGGCATGTAATGCCCAATTACGTAAATCCAAGTCATGGACAATTAATCCGGAATCGACTGCTGTTTTAAAATTTTGAGATGTGAATTGACATATTCTAGCTATTCTTTCTCTGTATGTACCGCCTCTATTTAAATAGTGAGCCCATCGTTTCAATTGTGTTACAGATTTTACTTTCTTGAATTTATTTTGTACAGTACATAATCAACTTTCTTCGCCAAGATATACAAATCTTTGGAAATATTCTTGGTATAAAAGCGGTTATATTGATGAAAAACCTGAAGAATTTGATAATCCTGTAGATTTTGGTTTTGGAGATAACTGCAAAACGCATTGCGAAATCGAAGGTTGCAGAAATGTTGTTATAATTCGTTGTGCTTGGTGCAAAAAGTCATTGTGTTTCAAACACTTTTTCGAAGATTACCATTACTGTTCAAAATTTGAAAATTAAAAAAAACTATGAAAATGATTTAAAAAAATATAATAATGATAATAATAACAATAATTATATATATGTATAGATATAATTTATAGTCACTTTATATATTCATATACAATTTTTTGATAAATAATTTAAAAAAGGTTTCCATTTAAAAAATCAAAGTTGACCATGATTCGATCTTGAAAACGCCGCTCAAGGTCAAATTTTTTACTACAGTTTTATACTCCACATTAAACTCTGCAACTTCTGTATAAAAAATTGTTATAAAATTTATTTTTCGAAAAATTATTCAAAATCTTAAAAATTATATATGAATAAAATGGGCGATTCCACCTATTGTACGACGCAAATGATGTAAAAAATCATTATGTTTCAACATTTCTATGAAGATTACTATTTTGTCAAAACCTTGTAGACTAATATATTTCAAACGAAAAATGTAGAACATATAATTTACATCAAAATTAGTTCTGTTATTTCATATTTACAGTTTGATAATAAAAGTAATTAAAAATTAATCACTTAATTAGTCACCTACCTTACAAATAAATCCAACGGCGTAAATTATACAAAGATATAAGGGAATATCGTACCACTACACCGTACTCTATAAACTCCATAAGCTTCTATGTACTTCAGTTTATAGAAATAAAAACCGAGGCTACGTGCATTCCATAACAAATATTTTCCATTTGGTCCTATCTCAAAATATTCATTAGGGGCCGAGATATGTAAAAAAGAAGTTATTTGGGGGTGGAAATTTGTCACCCCATAGTTCTTTTTTGTTCGAAAATATCGTTGCACTATTGTATTTGATAGAAAATAATATTTAGGTCACATGGAGAGTATGTTTCATAGGAGAAATGCGCTGTTATTGTTACAAATGAATATTCGCGTTAAAGGTAATGGACGATTTGTAGGGATGATTTTGTGCAAAATCCTGAAATATGTCAATTGAATTATTTTCTCTTATTTACAAAAATATTTATTTCTTATTTTTCGAGGCTAAATTGATCTTTCACAGTGAACATATTAGTGAAAATATCGTTTTTCCAAAATAAAAAATAGGGGTTGCAACCCCAATAGTCTGAAAAACATCCATAAACTAGTGTTTTTCATAAGAAACATTTTCCATTTGGTCCCATCTCAAAATGTTCATTAGGAGCCGAGATATATAAAAAAAAGTTATTTGGGGGTGAAAATTTGTCACCCCATAATTCTTTTTTGTTCGAAAATGTCATTGCATTATCGTTCTGGATAGAAAATAATATTTAGCTCACACAGAGAGTATGTTTCATGTGAGAAGTGTTCTGTTATTGTTACAAGTAAATATTCGCTTTAAGAGGTAGTGAACGATTTGTAGGAGTGGTTTTATGCAATATCCTGAAATATGTCAATTGAATTATTTTATTTTATTTATAAAAATATTTTTTTCTTATTTTTCGAGGATAAACTGATCTTTTACAGTAAACATATTAGTGAAAATAATGTTTTTCCAAAATAAGAAATAGGGGTTGCAACCCCAATAGTCTGAAATACATCCGTAAACTAGCATTTTTCATAACAAACATTTTCCATTTGGTCCCATCGCAAAATATTCATTAGGAGCTCAGATACATCTGGATAAAGTTATTTGGGGGTGGAAATTTGTCACCCTATAATTCTTTTTTGCTCGAAAATGTCATTGCGCTTTCGTAATTGATACAGAATAATATTCAGATCGCATGGAGCGATCTTATGCTTAAATAAATATGCTTTTCATTGTTATAAATGGATATTCGTCTTAAACAGTAGTGAAGGGATGTAGGGGTGGTTTTTCGCAAAATCCTGAAATATGTCAACTTAATTGTTTTATTTTATTTACAAAAATATTTTTTTCTAATTTTTTAAGGCTAAAATTGATTTTTTAGAGTGAATACATCAATGAAAAAAAACGTTTTTCCAAAATAAAAAATAGGGGTCGCAACCCCGATAGCCAAAAAAACATCTGTTAACTAGCGTTTTTCGCAAGGAACATTTTCCATTTTGTCCCATCGCAAAATATTCATTAGGGGCCGAAATATATCAAAAAAACGTTTTTTGGGGTCAAATTTGAGGGTGGTTTTCGCCCCTTAAAAGTCTTTTACCGCCGATAGGAAAAAATACGTGTCGATTATTTTTTCACGAACTATAACATACTAAAATTTCATCAAAATCGGTGAGGTACACCTCAGGTACCTTCCTTGTTAGTGACTGCCTGATATATTCAAGACAAATCTTTTTCAAAGTCAACAAATAGCACAACACCCATTAATTGTTCACGGATTTGATTTTCAATATTAACTTTTGACGACGTGGCAAAGCTGTCATTGTATCGTGACAAATGCGCAGATCTATTATTGTGGCGATTTTTATGCACTCTATCTGCCACTGATGGCGATACAAATGCCTTTTTTTCACATTTTCGTGAATATACCTTTTTCAAATATCACTGAATGTCATTGAATTCTATATTATAGTGGAATGCTCACTGTAATCAGCTACCACGGGAAGATAGATAGATAGATAGATATGTGTATTTATGGCCTAGAAAACCTGTAGGCCAAATAAAGATACAAACAGTAGTACAAGATAATCATATAAGATACTAAGAATAGCAAAGATAACAAATGATGTAGATGGCATGCAAAAGTATGTAGCAAGAATAAATATAAATAAAAAGTTATGTGAGATAAAGTACAAGTAGTGCGAGTTACATAGTCGGTGAAAATAGCCAGTGAAAGTAGCAAAAAACGCCGTGGAAAAGGAACTAGGCAAATTATTGAGATAAGCAAGTTACAGTAAATAGTAAAGAGTTTAGTGATCATGGCGAGGCTCAACACTAGGTTCAAGAAGCGCTTCTGCTACTTCCATCTCTCCCCTGAGGAGATAATCCCGCAGCCCGCTCTTGAAGGAGTCAGCGGAGGGAGCAGAGCGAAGTTCATCGGGCAGGGAATGCCAGAAGTAGGTAGCGGAGATTTGGAAGGAGTTGCGGAGAGCTTCGGTCCTGAAAGGAGGTATAGTGAACGGGAGTTGAGTGGTAGCTAGCCTCTCCGCACGGCGAACACCAGAGTCAGGGGAGGAAAAGCTGTCGCGCAAATATGGAGGATTGCCAGTGAGCAAAATCTGGTAAAGAGTGGTACCCAAGAAATAAAGCCGCCTGTTTTCCAGAGAAATCCACCCCAATCTGCCCAGACGGTAAGGAGTGATGTGATCATCGCGCCTGAGGTCAAAAATAAACCGGACACAGGCGTTGAGGACACGCTGCAGCTTCAGCTGAAGAACTCCAGAAAGGCTGGCGAAGACTAAACAGCAATAGTCGAAGATGGGGAAGACCAAGGTTCTGATTAATAGAGCACGAACGTCTGGAGAGAGCGCAGTACGCCGGTGTTTAAGGCGGTAGAGAGTTGCAAAGACTCGTCGCGAGATGTCGAGCACCTGACTCCTCCAGCTGAGAGAGGAGGAGAGAATAACGCCTAGGTTCCGAGTTTCGGTTACCCAGGGGATGGGATTACCGTTGACAAGGATGGGAGGCAGGGCTCGAGCATAGGCTTCATTAACATATCGTTGGCTGCCAAGAATCATCGCCTTGGTCTTTCCCACATTGAGCTTGAGGCCACTGGAATCAGCCCAATCAGCGATAGCAGAGGCGTCAGAAGAGGCGAGTTGCAAGGCTGAGGGGAGATCACTGATCGGGCAGGAAAGATAAATCTGGAGGTCATCGGCAAAGAGGATGTGGTTGGAATGGTTAAGAACCGAGCCAATCTCATTGATGAAGATTTGGAAGAGCAAGGGTCCTAGGACCGAACCTTGAGGGACACCCGAGTGAGTAGGCAGGAAAGTGGAGGGATTGCCGTAGTCGTCAAGGACAGCTTGGTAACGCCCGGAAAAATAGCTGCGAAACCAAGCGAGGACATGATCTGAGCAGCCCACTCGCCTCAGTCTAGCCAGCAAGACAGAGTGGGGGAGGGTGTCGAAGGCCTTTGAGAAGTCAAAAAGAAGGAGAATGGTGACAAACCGACGATCAATGGCAAGTCGAACATCCTCCACCACTCGCAAGAGAGCAGACTGAGTGCTATGGCCAGGGCGAAACCCAGACTGCCTAGGGTCGATTAAATTATGGACATCGAGGTGGGAAGAAAGCTGGCTGCCCACAATTCTCTCAAGAAGCTTGGACGGCTCACACAGGTTGGCTATAGGTCTCGTGTCAGAAGGTGAGAGAGGGTTCCTAACCTTACTAAGCGCTCTAATGTGCGAGAGCTTCCACTGAGAGGGGAATACGGCGTCCTCGATAGAATGATTAAAGAGGTTAGTAACAAAATCAAGCGCTACCGGAAAGCACCCACCCAGGTCTCTGCGAGAAATCCCATCCGGACCTCTAGCACCAGAACGTGAGCGGGAGGAGCGGAAGATATCAAGGATATCTTGAGCAGCGACAGGCTGGAAGTGAAAAACTGGCTCTGGTGGAGGGGCCCGGAGGATCGCAGAGAACTGGGCATCGGAGCATTCCGGGCTAGAGTTGGAGACAATTGCATAGTGACCATTTAGCTCATCCGGGGAAAAGAATCGTAGAGGCGACGGCAGGGAGGACCCAAGCAGGCCAGCAGCGGATAGGATTCCCCAGATTTCAGAGCGGGGGGCCGATGAGATCCGAGCTCTGAGAAAATCGGAGCGGGCAGCCTTGATATCAATGGTTAGCGCATTTCGAAAAGCCCGATAATCAAGCCAGGCGGAAGGAGATTGGGATCGCTTCGCTCTCTTGAAGAGGCGGTTCTTAATCCTGACCCGCTGCAAAAGGTGAGGTTTGAGCCAGCGAGGACGGAGCTTGCCAGGTGATGGAGGTTTCATAGGAGCGTGGAGGTCAAGTGCACTGGATATAACGCGAGCAAGGAAAGAGGCCCCCCCCTCAACTCGGTCAGCGTGAGGCAGGAAGTTTGCGAGCAGAGACCCCAGCGTTGCCTGGAAGCCTTCGAACTGAAAATCAGCATAGGAGCGCTTGGGAGTGGACAACGGTAGGAACTCGGCTCGCAAGAGGCCATAAACAATAGTAATTAAGTCATGACCGGCGATGAAGGGGGACTCAGTCTTGTGGAAGCACAACACACGATCCAGGGAGTCCACGAGGGCAACATCAAGCCACGAATCCGAGGAGAATGTGTGGTGGGTTGGTCCTGATGGGACCACGTGGAGCGATAAGGTGGAGGCAAACTCGCGGAGGGAAGACGACTCAAAGGAAACACGGCTAAGGTCGCAATTAAAATCACCCAGGACGAGGATAGACCCGTAGGCATGGTGGAATTTAAGTAGGTCTGACAAGAGAGTCTCGAATAGGGCAGCTTTGGGTCGGCGATAGACGACCACAACTAGAAGAGGGGGGCCAACTCCCGGAGAGACTTCAACCAATAAGTACTCAGGCTCATTGGAAAAGCGGCCGGGAGACGAAGTAAGAAAACGCGATCCAAAGCTGCTCCGGACATAGCAAGCGACACCGCCGCCAGTCCTGCCCACCCTATCGTTCCTAAGCAGCGTGAAGCCCTCCAGAGACACCAAGTCGTCTGGGATGCGGTCGTGAAGCCAGGTCTCTGTGATGGCAATTAGGTGCACATCGCAGAGAGAAAGCTGGGCAGAGACCAGGTCAATATGCCCTAACAACGAGTTGGCGTTGAAGAGGACAGCTACAAAGGCCGAAGCACACATGGTGGTAGGGCAGGACTTAAGATGGGAATTAGCAATAGTGGGTGAAGCGGACTTTAAGGGGCCCAAGGTGGTGCAGAGCGGAGAGTTTGAGGAAGAGGGTCATGCTAATCGGGCGAGGTCAGCCTCATCTTGGATGGTTATGGAGGGACCGCCATCTTGCTTCCTAGCCCGAATAACACCATCTCGGACCCAAACATATTTGAACTGGGCTTCTTTGGATCTTACCCTGGTCTTTCGCAGCAAGGAGTAAACGGAAGATGTAAGCATCTCGTTTAAATAGAGAGTTGTTTGTGGGAGGCCAGGGAAGAGGTCGGAAAGATAAACTGCTCCATGCCTGCGCTTTGCCTCAAGCACTGAGTTCCTCGCGGTAACAGACTTGAAGAGAATCGCTAAGGAGACTCGTGTTAGAGAAGGAGGAACCAAACAAGCAGGGGTATCGCCGGCAGGGGAGAGATGGGGCTGGTTAGCCGTTACAGATGGCCGCTGCACAGGTTTGACCATGCGTCGAACCTCAATGATATCGGAGGTCCAGCAATCAGCTTTGAGAACACGCAGCAGGGAAGAAGCGACTGCTAATTCGGGGTGGCGAATGTCAAAAGGAAGGCCCGACAGCACGAGCTCACGCGAAGACCTAGAGTCCGGGACCAAGCGGCCAGGAGAGCTTTGTTGATGCTTTAAAACGGCAAGATCGCGGTCGATCTGTTCCAACCTCGACTATGCAGCCACAAGCCGCTGATCGTGTTCGTCGACGCGATTAACAAGGGAGCTCAGCGCGGCTACTTTACCCTTTAATTCCTCAATAGAGACAGAAGTCCGTGCCTCCGAGGCCAGAATCGAGCTTTTAATTTCATTAAGAGAGGCTGAGCTTCGGGCCTCAGAGGCAGAAATCAGCCTATAAAGAGCATCGAGTCTGCTGAGCAAAACATCGCCGGCAGCAGGACCAAGCGACTGCGTAGCCAGCGGCGAACTGAGTGGCAGGATGGAAGAGATCGGCGATTGCGAACAGGAGGTAGTGGCAACTGATAGCGGTGAGCTGGAAGATGTAGTAGAGGTGGTAGTAGCAGTGGTAGTAGTGGTGGTAGACACGAGCGACGGTAGAGTGTCGGAAGGCGGCGAATGCGGGACATCATGAGAAGAAGATAAAGGCGCTGCACGATCTTTTGTCACTTTACCAAAACGCCGGAGCAGCAACGGAAGAGTGGTGCGGCAGCACTGCCGCGTTCCCGATCGCGTCAGGTAGATGTCCGCGCAGCTGAGATGGAAGACTCGTGAACACTCCGGGCAGGCGATGCGGGCATCAACAGCGGGGGTTTTGCACCTCGCACAGTTCGCAGGATCCATTGGGCGACGGCAGCGGTGTTCTAGCCAATAGGAAGGCAGGCACAGGAGAAATAGCGCCAGCCGTTACACTGCCAGGCCCAGGTACCCGTGTTGATGAGGTTATGATGGATGATTGCAGGTCAATAAAGTGCAGAATTTAGCGTGCACATGCGTTGCCCAGGCTAGCAAATGGTGTAAGATATGAAAGAGCACTTACGCAAAGCACTGGGCTCTTTTGTGCCCAAATTCAGTAAATTCCGTTGAAGTGAAGAATTATTAGCGATATTAATAGTGATTACACGGAAGCACATACTTCAATGGAAATTATTGAAGCGGAATAGTTAATAAGCTTTCGGATCAGCTCTCTGGTAGCACTCTAACTACTACTACGGAAGACAGAGATAGACAACAAAAACCGAAAAATTGTACTATTCCAACATAAAATATCGACTCCTTTCGCGTTATGCTTTGTGTTAAGGAATAAGACTATTTACTACGTTTGTTTAGCACATGTATTTCTTTATCAGTAGCATTTAATTGTAAGTGAAGAGTATATTTGTTGATTTCTACAGAAATTTATTGTACGTATATAAATGAAAGAAAGTTTATTTATAAATTGTTGTTTTTATTTAGAGTAGTCCCAAGAATTACAATGATTCTGTTATCAACAACATTTTTAATGTCATTTTATTGTTTTTGAAAAAGGTTATAAATAACCATTTTCAGAAACCAACCGATCAAAGCTAGCTAGAAAATGTAAGTTGCAGTTCTTGATGGTTCTCATCTTTCCCTCTCTCTCAGATTCTAAATCCCGCACGGTATTCTCCGAGTGATTATGCCAGTATAAGGTAGAGTTCATTACTGAAAGTATATATCAAAACGTGGCTAAATAATCACCAAATATGGTAAACATTCTATTAAAGATGAATTATTTAAAACTTTTAATCAGTTTAATAAAAGTTCACAAGTGTTCACAAATAGGGTCATGGCCACAAATAGGGACATTCATGTTAGTATAATTATTTGAACAACAATAGCATCGTTTTTCTAGTACTATATTGTATATATTTTTTGTTTTTGCAACTTTAAGTATGAATGGGTAATACCACTCTAGAAGCTGAAAAAAGGCCTAACTTTGACAATTAATTTTGAAACTATGGAAAAAGGAATAGGAATTCTTTTCACGAGGTTTATTTAACACATTTTGAAATATGAAATAAAATTTTATATTACAATTTTCATCCAAAATGGCGACAGAACCAGTCTTTTAAATTTCCTTTTTTCAAAACTCTTTCACGGGAGGACGAATTTTTCACAAAGTATTGTATATAAAACCTGGAGCAAAAAAACAAAAAATTGTATAATCTATATGGGGCATTCCACGCCAAATCGGACGGTTCGTAAAATTTTAATTTTTGATTTCTTCAATTTTCTGATATTTTTTAGTACCTACCGAAAAACCCTTCCTAGTAAATTTTGAGATTTTTTTAATTACCCGTTTAAAAGATATCAAATTTTCAAAAAAATGGCTTTTTTTTAGTTTTTTGCTGATAACTTCTTCAATAATGGTCCAAATTTAAACTTTTTTTTTCAAAATTTTTGTTTTTTCGTGTACTCTTTACAAAAAATATTTAAAAAATTGTTGAAGCATTTTTGAATGAGATTTTTGAGTTTAAAATTTTAAATCTCATTTTTCAAAGTGATTGCATATTTTGATTTTCTTCAAAATTTGTTATAGCAAACTACTACTCATTCCACAACTTTTCAGCCCGGTCTAATCGTGGGACCTCCAAAGATATTATTTTTTTCGATTTTTGAAAAAATTTTTCTTTCTATTAATAGAAATATTTTCCAATTATTTTTAAATAATTTTCACAATTTATAATGGTAAAAAGGTGTTTAAAATCAATCAATAGTCGTTAAATCAATTTATAATCAATAAAAAAAATATCTATTTATTTTCGGTAATGTTTTAAAAAATCTGATTGGGGTTGAATTTTCAATGTTACTTTTTGTTATAAAGTATTTGTTATAAATTTGCCAAATATTGCCGTAATATTTCACCTGAACAGAATTATTTAAATGCAACGGAAAAAATTAGATTTGAGATACAAAACAGCTAACAATAAGATAATTGCAGGAACGCACAAAATTCATTCAGTTGTTCCAATGGATAGCGGAAATGTACGAGTTAAACATTATTCTGGTTCAAATGATGCCCGCATATGTAAAATTTTTAAAAAATTACGTGTGACGTCCCGTAGGGTCGTCACGTGGGATCCTTCGTGAGAAGGTGCTATCTACTGACCTACCTGGTCAATGGATAGCCGGGAAAGGAAGGGAAAAGAAAAGAACTCGTAGACACAGAAATGAAGGGGTCAATAAAGTCACCTAAAGTGACTTTTATTGGCAACTGAATATCAAGTCGGGAAGAGGGCACCGGATACAAAGTGGCTCTAACTAACGCGAGAGAAGGTGTCACGCTCAAAAGCTAAACAACCAGACAGATCGCGGGTCAGACTCAGAGTCTCTACCTGTCCAGAACTGCGCTAGCTAATATCAGCTAGGCGTAAGGAGACCAAAATCGCGGATCGCGAAACCGCGTAGCATCTCTGAGCTGCACCACGGCTCGTCTCCCACGGGAGATAACGTAGCCGGAATGTGCAACTCAGCTCCAAAATCCCGTGAGAACGCTCCGAGGAGATGCTTCGCAAGAAATGGGAAACCTCTCCTCGACGTAACGGGCATAACGAACGTAACGGCCGTAACACCTCCCCCTTACAAAAAGACTGATGCTCCTGCATCGGCAAGTGTCGATAACTAATGACTAATTGCTTCTACTCTTTATGGTCCAAAATCTTCTGGTGAACCAAAGCTTGAGGTGCCGGTAGCTTTTAACGTGCACCATTTGGCGGTGCACGTAGGGGAAAACCCAGTGGGAAAAAAACCCTAGGCAGCACGTTTGGTTCCTCCAGATCTGAAAATCGCGTGGGGACCAAATGTGTGTTATTGACTCGATCCTAAGGGTTATGGGTTTTTACAATTTCAATCTATATATTTCATTCCATATTTCCACTTATAATAATGTTAGTTTTGTTTATTAATATTTCTTAGGATCATCTATATTTCGCAACACGGATATTCCTGTTTCCGTCAATGAATGAGGCTGAAGGTTCCTTGAATTCCTCCAATCTCGTCATGTATCAGGTTGGCTCATCTTTTGGGCAGTATCACATCCTGTCCTCTTAAGATTTGACTGCTTCAACTCCAGGAGACGCTTCTCCTTCAGATGATTATGTCCAGTTTGGCTGGCTAAGCTGTTAAAAACTTAAACTTCGTATTAGTATTGTCCTTAACCTAGTTTTTTTGTTTTTGTTTTGTTTTTTTTAATTCTACATATTGAGACGTTTCGCGCGCCTCCGCTAGTCCTAAAAAGACGTTTTTACGAGGTGGGCTAAACGCGTGTGAAGATTCGTGTACTGGACGGGCAAAGTATAAGATAATTTTAATAATTAATTCCCTAGTGACGTTTCAGGATTTCTAGGGATAGGGATAAAATTTATTCTTTAAGGTAATTTTCAGGAGTATCTAATGGTCTTTTTAGCAGAGGGCCTTTCCTTTCCCTCTCTTTCTGCGGTCAATAAGGGCTCGAGCGCAATGTCGAGGGCTTATTGAGTTTTTTTACGATCTGTGATCAAGGAGAGCTCGAACGCAATGTCGAGGGCTCATTGATTTTATCAATAAGAGCTTGAGCGCGATGTCAAGGGCTTATTGATTTTTCTTCGTGGGCAAATCCACGTTTTATCCGGTTTTATCTTTTTTAACCCCTTTTGAATTTCTCTTAGATGTTAATCAATGAGAGCTCGAGCGCAATGTCGAGGGCTCATGGATTTATAATTTAAATAATGTAATCAGTGAGAGCTCGAGCGCAGTGTCGAGGGCTCACGGATTTATATTTTAAATAATGTAATCGGTGAGAGCTCGAGCGCAATGTCGAGGGCTCACGGATTTTATATTTAAATAATTTTAGATGATGAGAGCTTGAGCGAGATGTCGAGGGCTCTCGGATCTTTTTACCTTTTAAGATGATAATTGTGATCGGTGAGGGCTCGAACGCAATGTCGAGGGCTCACGGATTTTATTTTTAGTGACTTTAATCAGCGAGAGCTCGAGCGCTATGTCGAGGGCTTGCGGATTTTATATTTGATCTTTAATGGACAGTGAGAGCTTGGACGCAATGCCAAGGGCTCACTGGTTTTCCTCCTACTAATCGACAATAAGGGCTTGAACGCTATGTCAAGGGCTTATTGTGTTTTTGGGAAACTACCATAAGAGCTCGGACGCTATGCCGGGGGCTTATGGTATCTTTGAATTTGCAACGGGGCAAATATTGAGATCCGATTTCTTTTCTGTGATCCTTATTCCGATCTAGCAGAAAATCGATCTGATTTTAATGAGGTCCTCTAGCTCCTTATATACTGTTCGGAGCGTGTCAACCCCGATCTGTCGCCTACCCCCACGATGGCTCTTCATCGGGAGGGGCTAGTCCTGGTTCACGTTGGCTAGTTTCAAATCCTGCTCTAGGAATTTGAATAGCGCGTGAAACAGTTACGGGAGTTGACTCCGCTATTGGTTGCCCCGGACAGATTCTAAGGATCTATTGGTTCTCTTATAATTCAAATTTGAATTGTTCCGCATCTTCTGCGAGAACATTCGATAACGGAAATTTTCACTAGGTCAGTGAACGGATTTCTTTCTTAATTAGTACGTTTGCCCGTTCACTGACAGCGCTTAGGTCCTTTATCTAAGCCTCAGTGCTTATCACTGGCGCTCAGATAAGGACACTATCCTTCCTTATCGATCCTCTTGATCGATAAGGATGTATTTCGATGTTTTCTATTTGTGCTCTTAGACAACGGGCGCTGCTGTATAATGACAGCAAATCATCGCCCAATTATCCATCATTGAGCATAATTGATCTATATAGGAAATAGATCTTTATGATTCTATGGATGAAGTTTAGTAAATATTCTGAGTAAATTCCACATGTTAGAAATGACAGGATTTCTAACCTGTGGAATTAATAATTTAATATTAAATACTTGCGATTTCAGGTAATGGAAGTTGGAGAGATTGTTCTCCCAGTTTCTTTTTAATTAATTTTTTTTATGATCAATAAGGGCTTGGGCGCAATGCCAAGGGCTTATTGATTTTAATCATAATCTTAATTTTGTAATCAATAAGAGCTTGAACGCAGTGTCAAGGGCTTATTGATTTGTATCAATTATTTGAATAAATAATTGATTGTAATTTATAATCAATAAGGGCTTGGGCGCAATGCCAAGGGCTTATTGATTTTGATAATGAAAGAAATGGAGTATTTTACAGGATGTTGGGGTTTTTTGGGAGAGGAGGACCCTGAAACGTCACATATGTATATATACATATAGGGATAATGTCGCATCAACGTGCGTTCCACTCGTGTTCGCGTCCCTCGGGTTTCGTCTCTATTTCATTTGAATGAGATATTTGTTAATGAATAAGGGACTGTTAATAGATTTGATTAGTATATCAAACTTTAGTATTATATAGAATCTCTTAAACGTTTAAAGTATGAGGATTTGCGGGATTTATACAATTTCATATTCATTCGGATAGGATCTAGCTGTTTTTGATTTTCTGCGGTATCTATTATTATTGTTGGTTGTATTCGGGGTTGAACAGTTTCTGTTTCCGTTTCAAGTTGTCGTGGATAATTCACATAACGCACTCTCTGTTTGTTCTTTTTCCTACAAAAGCATTTTAATAGTTTTGGAATTTATTTGTATAATGAGAATTTCCATCCTATACCCAACACAAACAATAGGCCTAGACCAAGTCCTATGTTTTGCGTTAATGATTGCAGATTGCTAATTCTTCCATGAATATGTTGTCTATTATGAATGTTTTTAGCTTCTTTAATAATGGTTTTGAAAGCTATTTCATTTTCAATTGAATTTTTCTCTGCTTTTTCGTTATCGTCTAACAAGCTTACTATATCACTTTCATTTAGTAATTTCTTTAATTCAAACTCCTGAGAGTTTTTGTATATGTGGTTATATATTTTTGAAATATCCAAAGTGAAGTTATGGGTAAATATCACCAATTCATGCGTCTCTATTTCTTGAAAAGGTTCGAGGACTGTTAATTTAGTTTTTATTGTGCATTCTGTACTTAATTGTACTATACCACTTCCATTTATTGTTTTGAAAAATGGTTTCTGCTTTTCACATGAGACATATAAAGATTCAGGTTTTATTGTTGAAAACAACCAAGTATTAGTATTATAAATTCGAGACCAATACGTGTTTTTAGATGTTTTGAGTTTTATATCACAAGATTCTAAATTTGAGAAAAGTGGATTTATTATTAACTGAATCTCACAATTACTTGATTCATCTATAGCTAATATTGGGTTATATTGTTTGCAAATAAAATGGGTTGATGAGGATTTGCATTGGCTTACATCCTCTTTATTCATTGAAAAATAGCCATCTAATGTGTTTGAGACAGCTGTAAATTCTGTAGATGGTTTAATATAAGCAAATCTAACTTTGTTATCTCCTAAATTTTGAGGTGTAGGCCATGGTATGTGCCTATAAAGTGTAAAAACTTTTAAGTCTAATAATAGGATTTTTAATGTATAAATCAATTTACCATTTAAATGAAAGATTTTTACACTTGCTATTTGTGTTAATTCGGTTACATGATCTTTTAACAGGGGAATTGGGAATTCTATGTGTGGTTTTGCTTTTTGAATAGCTGCTGCGCTAGTTAAAAGCTGTTTTGTAGATAGAATTTCAGGATGAATGAGACCTACTTTAGCAAAAAGAATCGCATTAATCATTGTTTTTATATCTAATTCAAATCTTGTTAGGTCTTCTTCGATATAAACAAAATATTTATTAATTTCTTCGTTGATTTCTATTAATCTCATATTCTCTATTGTTTCGTTAAATCGCACAGAAAGCTCTTTTTCCATTTTCAAAAAAAGATTCGCAAGATTAGTAACTCTTAAGTTAGTAATTTCGAATTGTGATTTAATTATATGAGTTTGATTTGCTACTAGTTCGGCTAAATCTCGAGTGTCATTGGATACTGCATCAATTTGATTATAAATTTCCACGGCATCATCCGTTGTTAATGTTCTGTATAAAATATTATGTATTTTTCCAATAAATCCGAAAATAGCTCTCTTTTCCCTGTTATTATTGTTAACTGTTAGTTCTGCAATTGTATTCTGAACATTTTCAATAGACTTTAGTCGATTATCTACCGAGTTTAATTCGTCTTCTAAAATACAAGATGGTCCTACTGTTTTACAAACTTTATGGAGAGTTAGTATGTTTTTTGCAATACTTTGTTTCCTGATTTGGAGATTTTCGATATTGACATGAGTGATGAGTTTCCATGTCGTATGATATGTTCTAACGTTACCTATGATGTCCGAATACAAGCCTGGGTTTGCATCGAAGTTCCTAATATCAAGATTTTTTACTTCAGCGGATTCTGTGTGCTGTCTGCAACATAAGCAGATTTTATTTTATCTGAATGTACAGTTTTATATTTGTTAGGTTTTATTTCCAATTCAATGTTATTGTTATCTAAAATTTTTGTAATTTTATATGGTCCTTTATACTGCTTGTCAAATTTTGCTATTCTAGGTTCTTTGAGTAAAAAGACTAGTTGGTTTGGTTCGAAGTGTCTAACCTGAACTTTCCTATCATAGTAATTTTTGGATTTATTCTTTTGTTTAATACTATTTTCTCTTGCTTGCTGTTTTAATTCTTTAAGGGTTCTATAAAGATTTAATAAATAATCTTCATATGTTATTAATTCACTTTCAGATGTGAATTCTGATGGAGTTCTACAATTTTTTCCAAAAACAAGTTCATAAGGTGTAAAACCATTTGCTTCATGGACGCTAGTATTAAAAGAGAACATTGCATAAGGAATCCATTTATCCCAGTCTTTCTGATGTTCTGTAACAAAATTTTTTAAATACTCAGTCAAAGTATGATGACTGCGTTCTAGCGAACCGTTTGATTGAGGGTGATATGCGGAAGTTCTGTACTGTTTGATTTTGAATAATTTTGCAAATTGTTTCATTGTGTTAGACATAAAATCTTTACCTTGATCGCTTAAAATTTCTTTAGGTGGACCAAAAAGGCAAATAAATGAGGTTGCTAAAGCTTTAGCTATTTCCTCACTAGTTTTAGTTTTAATTGGAACTGCAACGCTATATTTTGTAAGTAAATCTAATATTGTTAACAAATAAGTATTATTGTTTTTTGTTGTTCGTAGCAGACCATAAATGTCTATTGCTACTTTATCAAAAACATCATTAGGAGTATCAGTAATTACCATTGGAGCTTTTGTTTTTACTCGTACTAACTTGTTTTTTTGACATTCCATGCAATTTTTTATAAAATGCCTTATTTGTTCCTTTAACTTTGGCCAATAATATTCTGTTAATATTCTATGATATGTTTTTGTTATTCCTTTATGTCCTCCAGCTGCTGAGCTGTGGAATTCTTCTATTATCGCGTTTCTGATTTCAGTAGGAGGGGTTATTTGAAGACTTTCGCAAAGAGTAAAATTAGTGTTTGAATTTATTGATTTTGATCTAATAAATGTTTTAATACTGTTCCATGTTAAGTTATTAATTAAATCAGGGTCTTTAGATATTCTAATTGACTTTATTTTAAAAAGATCAAGAAGTTCAAAAAGTACGTTTAATGTTTCTGTAAAATGTTGCATTTTAAATTGTTTTAGTTTATTTGTTTTGCAAATTAAACCGAAATAATGGATATTATTTTTACGAATCACTATTACTTCACCTACTTTGGGTTAATTTGATAAAAGTTCATTGCCTTTAACGAGTTTCTTATCTACCAGGTTTAAAGTTACTTGGGTATCCAGTGTACAGTCAGCTGTTGTGAAAAAAGCTAAGTTGTCTTGCTTTGAGAATAAATGTTCTTGAGAAACCTTTACTATTCCTGTAATATTTCTACTTTCTGTAATAATTGGTTTTCTATTTGAAACTCTAGTCTTTCTAGGTGTTTCAGACATTTCTAAAGATTTCCTATAATAATTTGTGGGTTGGTAGTTTTTGTCATCATTATCACTTGACGAATCGCTATCGTCAGTGATCGCATTTATCTCTTTTTGCCACTCTGAAGTGTGATCAAAAGAGTTTTCTATTTTGAAATCTGAATCTATTCCATCATTTATTATGTCTTTTTCTGAATCATTTTCTATATCATTCTCTGTATTATTTTCTTGCTCATTTGTTATATTATCTTTTTCATCATCCGATGATTCATTTTCTTCCTCAGTCAAACTACTGTGGTACGTTCTGGTTGAAACGTTTGGTACCGAAATCGAAGGTGATCTAAATGTTGGTTGTTCCATGCTGGGTTTGGGAATTTCTTCTACTTTTTCTGAAATATTTATTGGACTTATGCCACGAATTGAAATTGGTGCTGAATCTCTGTGCCACTTGATATCTCTTGTATCACTTGGGCATATCTCAATATCATTTATATTTTCAGGCATCTTTTCCGAGAGGAATGATCTTCTGCATTCTCTACCTCTTGTACCATTTTCTCTCTTTTTTTCCTCATAGACTTCAGCAGTCGTAACAATTTTCGTTGGCTCAATTTCCTTCGAAAATATATTTTCAGAATTTTCGTAGTCGTCTTTCCAAGTTTGTTTTTGACGTTTGCATGGATTCTCTTCATCATGCGTTTCGTCATCACTCTCATATCCAGTAAATTCTGTTTTTTCTTGGGATGTTGATGGTAACCAATATTTCCTTGGTCTACCAGGTTTTCCTGTTTTGGGTGGTTTTCTTGGTCTACCTCTTTTTTTGGGAATTTGCTTCGGAGTGATAGCAATTCCAGTCGGTCTTATTTCTGTTTCGATTTTTGGTTTTTTTAAAAGTCTCTTTCTTGATGTCTCGTCTGATGTTTCCCTTGGACGAGTTTTTGGTTGGTGTACCAATTTTGGTTTTTTACATTCATTTTTCGATTCCGTAGAATTCTCTACACGTTTCCTAATTGGTAATACTTAAGCTTTTTCATTTTTTACCTTTTGACTAGTCGGATTTCTGGATAAAGCATCTGCTACTTTATTACTTTTTCCAGCGACATGTTTAATTTCATAATTATATTCATTCAAAAGAATCTGCCATCTTTGCAATTGTGGACTCGGTCTATCCTTTGTTTTTAAATAAGTTAATGCCTTGTGGTCAGTTACGAGAGTAAACTTCTTACCGTACAAATAAGGTCTAAATTGCTGTACTGCAAAAATTATCGCTAACAATTCTTTTCGCGTTGTTTCGTAATTTCTTTCGGCTGTATTTAATGTTCTAGAAGCGAAACGAACGGGTTTGTCAGAACCTATCTTTCCTATCTTTCTGGATTCCGTCGGACTCCATTGGCACTAATAATATGCCCTAAATATACTACTTCTGGTTCTAAAAATCTACATTTGTCAATTTGTAAAGTGGTCCAGCTTTTGTGAGACGTTCTGCTAATCTTTTAAATTTTGTTTCGTGTTCTTTGAGGGTTTCCGCGTAGATGACTATGTCATCTAGATATACAAAAATTTCATTTCCCTATAATCCTGATAAAACTACATCCATTAATCTTTGAAACGTTGCAGGGGCGTTTCTTGCACCAAAAGGCATTCTATTAAATTCATAGTGTCCGTTAGGTGTTGAAAACGCAGTTTTGTATTTATCGCGGGGATGCATTTCAATTTGGTGAAATCCTGAGGCAAGATCAAAAACTGAAAAATAACGAGCACTTCCTAATTGATCCAATATGTCCGTTATATTTGGAAGAGGGTATGCATCTGGAATAGTTTTTTCGTTCAATTTCCTAAAATCAATTACCATACGCCATCTTTTGTTACCCTGTGAATCTTCCTTTTTGGGGACGATCCAAACAGGAGAATTAATCGGAGAGGAGGACGGTTGTATTATATTGTTTGTTAATAAATCTTTGACCTGTTTTTTAATTTCTTCCTTGTGGACTGGTGGAAAACGATATTGTTTTACATTGTCACGACTCCACAGACAAACAACAAAACAAAACATTTATTTCTTTGTAAATTTATTATTTATTTATTTTCTTTTATAAATTCCCTTTTTAAAACAAATATGTGGAGTGTGGACAAGGTTTGGTCCAATTTTAGGTGCAGAAACTCAATTCTACTACCAGGGATTTGGACCTATGCTTGAGTGGGGCAGGTATAAACGAAGTTAGAAACATTAAAAGAAACAAAATGGGACATAATAAAAATATGGGTACATAATTTCAATGAAAGAGATTAGGGGTACCCTTTCTCAATATTTATTTTTTTTTTTTAACTCATAGAGGTAAACCTATTATTTTCCACAAATCATTAAAGTTGTATGAAATCTGGACGGGTAGTTTATTGCTTAAAGAAAGAAGGGGAAACAATGGGATTATCATCACGCTAATGAAACTAAAGGTTTGTTATTGTGGTAAAATTTCTTTAATTGAAGGTTAATATTTCTAAGAAAGGTAATCTAGTTATAAGGGGTTATTAGCTACACAATGGGAGGTATACAAAAATCTTAGAATAAATTCGATGAATCTGGAGAATCAGAGTCAGTTTGTAAAATTGATCCAAGTAGATAACAATGAAAGAAATGATTGGGATATTTTGGAAAAATATAATCGTGAAGTCGTCTGAAAATAATTTAAACATGGTGAAATAACTGTAGATACTCATCCTTGTTGAAATGGAAGAGGTTACAAAACAAAACAAAAATTGTATCCGTGATAACTATGGTCCTGGTGGAGGTGATCCAGCGAAAAATGACTGCGGAGCAAGATGGACAATCCGAACGCAGGAATGGATGTTGAAATTAAACACCGAACTTCTTTGTATAACTTTATTTACTATTTCACACAAAAATTTCACAAACTAATTCACAAACTTCACTTTAACGGAAAACTTCAAGAGATATTTAAAACTCTTGGTTGTCTCAAAATTATAACAGATTACTCCCAACTCTGGGTTTCAACTGGGCAAAACTTGTTAAAAACTTGACTATAAAAGCTATTACTCCGAAAACTGTTAATGGAAAAACTACTATTACTGAGTGACTGTATTGACTGTGTACTGACTATTAACTGAATACTGTCTGACAAAACTGAAGAATTGAGACTGTGTGATTGAGATTGACTGACTGCTTGTTAACTACTTGTTGACTGAGTACAAGAGTTTTTTTAAAGAAAGTTCCTTCACCCACGTTAATTTTTCATTGGTGGAAAATTCTTAGAGGAGGAATTTTCCTTTTTGATCCATTGGTCAAAAATCGAAGGGTAATGGTACTCCTTCGACCAATGACAAAATTACTCGTCTACTTTAAACTTATCATAAACCTAGATTACGGTTTCCCTCCAAGTCAATCGAAGGTACAAATTGATACCTCGTTTCGACTACTATCAACTTTTACACCTTGTGTATTTAAGGGCTTCAGGCCCAAGAACTACGCAGTCGCTCCCACGCAGAAAATTGTAGGGGTAGATAAGTGTTGAGGAAAAGTATCGCCCAAACTTCCTCTTTTCTTGGAAAACTGAATTTGATAAGGAAATGGTAGGATGAATTTGTCTGTCGGTGCCTTGAAACTGATTCCGATATTTATTTAGGAAACGTCTTCAAGTTCCTCAACCGGACAGCTCTAATGATTGATCGGATTTTTATCATATGAAAATTTATATATAATTTGTTCACTCTACCATTTTCCTGGAATTTTGATTAGAGAGAAAAATGATTTCGAACTGTGAGAAATGTTAATATTGATTCAGGTGTACGTTTGAAATTCTGGGAATCCATAGTTTCTAAATTCATTACTGAAGTAGATCCTAATTTGTCACCCGGTATATGAAATAAGTTTGTGTTTTCTGAAATAAGTTTTTCCACATGCTGTCTTTCTTCTTCGTTAAGATGTTCTAATTTTAGTAATGATTTTAACTGTTTAAATCGATCATTTTCTGAAATTTTAACTTGATATATTTTATTGTTATTTTCTATTTCGTTAGTTTCAATGAAAGGTTCTAGTCCTACTTCTGGAATTTTTACTGTAACTGTTTTTTCTGTGGTATTTATTGCATAAACTGAAGCTAAGCCGTCAATATTTTGAACTAACGCTTTTCCTAAGTAAATTCCGTTTCCTAATTCTATGGAGGGAATATATCCTTCACTAATCTCGGTATTTGTTACACGTAATTTCAATAGTTGTCGCGTTCTAGGTGATATATTGATAAATTCGCAGTATTTAAATGGAATTCTTTGACCGTGCATTGAAATGTATTCATCCTTGTAGGAGATAACAGCCCGATGGTGTCGGAAAAATTCATTTCCCAACATTCCACCTTGCTCTATTGGGAAGCTATCCTCTACGATGTGGAATGTGGTTTTGATTCCATTGATGGTTAACTCGCAAGTCCCAAAAGACTCGGTTATACCATCGGTAATCCCCGATATTTCACATCTTGTGTTTGTTGTACAAACTATATGATCCTTTACGCAGGAACACTTTATTATATTTATTTCCGCGCCGGTATCTAGGAAAAATTCACCGCTTTCATTTTCTAATTCTGGGGAACTCAAAATTATGGTAGCAGGTTTCGTTTTTATTCCTTTTCCGAATCTAATCTTCGCTTTTTCAAATTTATCACATTGATTTAGTGCTTCTTCTGAACCTGACTCTTCAGCGCACCTTCCTGAGGAGTCGATTTCGAGTTTAAAGCTTGCGGATTAATTTCAGTTAAAAGTGTTCTAACCAAGTTTTTTAATTTTTCTTCTTCAAAACCTAAATTTTGGTATTCAAAGTTTCTTTGTTGCGACTCACTTGGTTTTCTATTTTTGAAAAACGAGTATGAGCTATTTCTATTCTTATTTTGGTAGTTACTCTCACGACTTTGTTTGTCATAAATTTCTGGGAGTTCATTTTGAAATTTATTTTTTTGTATTTTACACTCATTTGCTTTGTGACCTAATTTTTGGAAATTATAGCATTTTATTCTAAATTTACATTCTTCAAAGGAGTGACCGGGTTTTCCACAATTTTGGCAATGTTTTGTTTTATCTTTTAATTCTTCTGACTCGCAAAATCTTTTATTATTAATTAAAAGACGTTTAGCCAGTTCTTTTTCAATTGTTCTAGCTTCTTCGATTGCTTCATCAAGATCGATGGGATTCTTATTCATTAAATTATTCGCAATTTCATCTAAAAGACCTCGCACAAAAGCTTGAAGAGCTATTTCTTGTGCTTCTTCTCGTCCTTGATTTCTATAGGTTACTTGGTTCTCTAAAGAATAAGTAGTATTAATCCGATCTTTTATTTTTCTCAAGATTTTGTTTACTCTTGCAGCAAAATCTGAAACTTTTTCGTTCGGGCTTTCGAACATGTTCTTCAGTTCATGCTCCAAATCCGAAAGTTCTTTGCCTTTTGTATATAATTTCTTTAGTTCTTTCAAAAATCTATCTACTGTGGTGAGAGACTCTAATTTTGATTCTATCCTTTCATACGCCTGACCGTATAACTTTGTTTGTATTCCTACTAAAAATTTTGATTCGAACGCTTCCGGTAGTAGCGTTTGAGCGCGTTGACATTTCACAAACCTATCAAGCGATATATTGTGACCATTTAAACTTGGGACTAAGTCTAGAGCATCTTTAAATGAAAAGTGAACATCTATTTCGTTAGCCATTTCTGAATTATTTGAGGATCCTGAGCTAATAGATGTGTTATTGATATCACGCCAGTTATTGAATCTTTGGGATCTTAGTTCACGTCTGTCAACACTTGACATGAACAATTTTCAAAACAATAATGGACAGAAAAAGAAACAAAATAATTGCAACAATATTATGTTATAGTGACTCACCCTTTTAGGACGCAAATAAATAAATATTTTTGTTTTATTGATTACAAATTGATTTAACGACTATTAATTGATTTTAATCACCTTTTTACCATTATAAACTGTAGAAATTATTAAAAAATAATTAGAAAAACAATATACAGTAACGGAAATTGATATTCATAATGATTAATAGAAAGAAAAAATTTTTCAAAAATCGAAAAGAAATAATAGCTTTGGAGGTCCCACAATCGGACCAGCCTGAAAAGTTGTGGAATGAGTAGTAGTTTGCTATAAAAAATTTTGACGAAAATCAAAATATGCAATCACTTTGGAAAATGCGATTAAAAATTTTAAACTCAAAAATCTCATTTAAAAATGCTTCAACAATTTTTTAAATATTTTTTCTAAAGAGTACATGAAAAAACAAAAATTTTGAAAAAAAAAAGTTTAAATTTGGAACATTATTGAAGAAGTTATCAGCAAAAAACTAAAAAAAAAAGCGATTTTTTTGAAAATTTGATATCTTTTAAACGGGTAATCAAAAAAATCTCAAAATTTACCAGGAAGGGTTTTTCGGTAGGTACTAAAAAATATCAGAAAATTGAGGATATCAAAAATCAAAATTTTACGAACCGTCCGATTTGGCATGGAATGCCCCATATATTATTGGCTATGGAAGTACGTATTCTTAATCAAATTTTGTAGAAATAGCGCACTTCTGATGTGAGAAAAAAGTGAATTTTAGGCCAAAAAATAAGTAGTAAATTGTTTATAAAAACGAAAGTATACATTGAATAAGAAAACGGGTACGTACTTCCATAGAGAATGAAATCGTGAAGCTACTGTCAAAATTTCAAATCAATCCATCCAACGGTGTTCAAGTAATCTGCCTTTCAATTTGAAAAAAGTTCTTTCGAAATAAACGTGTTTAAAGTTTTACGAGCACTTAAATTCTTGAAGTTTTCTTTTACTTTTTCTTTTGAATTTTTTCCCACTATACACTAGTGTTTTATCATTCATATTGTTTGTTATTGACTTCAAAACAACAAAGTATACAATGTGTATTTATACAAAAAAAAGATGTCAACGGCGAAAACAAAAGCGATAGATCAGATAGCACCACGTGAGTGATTTATTGTAATCAGCATGCCCCTCCAAGGCGCCGTAACGGAATTGAGAATTAAACCTTATAAAATTTTTTTTACTCTAAAACCAACTGGATATTGTTTTTATGACCCCAAAGTATTATCTAAGCAAAAAAGATCAATTTTCCCTAAACTCTAGAGTGGTGTTACCCTTAACTGACAACAAGAAAAGTCGGAACTATGTAGACTTGTCACACTTACACAGAATTGTGAATTTCTAGACTATGATCCATGAGCATTTGTCCGGGTAATGAATTAAAATATAAATGAAATACTGATCCCACCATGTACACCAGGTATCTGATGGTCTTCATATAATCGTTGGTTGTTATCGCTACCTATTTCAAATGGTCATTGTTAAGGCCAAATATAAATTATCGTCTCCCAATTCGTTTGAGAAACAACCAAGAGCCTCTTCACCAAATCTATACCATATTTCGTACGTTTTTTATGATAAGAAAAAATGTCAGAGGTTACTAAGGCCAGGACGAATTCAACGACGAATAATTCTATGATTTTGAAATGATTTTGACTATAAAAAATTCATTAACACGTTAACACGCTGCCGCACACTTTTATTACATATCGCTGAAAATCCGACGGCTATAGCCGTCATTTGCGGCAACGTCTTAAATGCCATGTCGATCACCGATGACCGGTGTTAAATTTTCCGTTCAGGTCGTGCCGGTTATAACAAATGCAATAGGGTATATCATTGCGACCCACGCGGCATGAATACAGAGTAACGTAAATTTGATGCGACGTTCAACGTGTTAAGGGCGGGCAACAGATACAAATATCGAAATATAATAATTAGAAGAAATTTTGTCAAAGATAATTGATGTAACAAGCCAGCTCGGTACTTGGTGAAGAGCTACTTATTTTTCAAAGTTAGTAATTTGATTATTGATGGGCTGCCTTACCTGTATACCTGTAATACTGATCACTAACATATTAGACACTATTTGCAAGATATAAGACAGCGAATGCGTACTTTGAACTTCATCTGCATAACTGTTTTCCATAAATAGTATTAAAATAAGTTTATTAACGTAATGCTGCTGGAAAATTTACAGATTCACTTACCTTAAAATACTTTGATGCAGTTGCACACATGCACGAAGGGTCCAGTACGCACCGTCCTTATGCTTCGCTACTTTAACGTCTAAGACTTCTTCGCTAGCTGCTACCGATTTTAAACGGTACCTATAAGTTACGGACTGTAGCGAGAAATTTCGTGTTAATGTATACCTGAGAGTAAACAGTGCACTAAACTTGAGTCCATACCATTCGGTGTTAGTCTCATTCGTTAGCTGAAAATTTTAGTTCCTTTGGTGTAATTGTCAAACAGAACCTAAATTTTACATGTGCATTGTCAGATAGACCATAAACAAAAAAACAAATAAAGAATACTACATAAAGCATACACACAATGAAGATATTACAACGTACAGTGACTTACACAAGTATTTGAACACTTATTTTAGAAAGATTCTATGAACATAATATATTGAGACGTTTCGCGTTACGTCACGAGTTCTTTCTCCCACTCTCGTAGTGGTCGTGCGTGCGAATCTGGCTTAGGATAAGGTTCATGTACTGGACGAGTAAAGAAGAGCGAATAACTTAGGATTTTTAATCGATAACGAGTGCGAACTTCTTTATCGGTAAAGACCTAATACTAAAATGTGAATTGTGTATCAGTGTGCGAATAGGTAAAATTTTATTACATAAAATTTTCTTTTCCTTTGAAATTTAAAATAAAAGTAGAAATAGAAAAGAAGTCTTACAAAACGACTTCCAATTTAATTCTTTTATCCCCCCGCCTCTTGCCGTGCTAGGAGCCCTGCGAGAGGATCTGGAATCCTAGGGATATGGATAATGGGAGGAAGTCAGATTCCTCTAGAAATCGAAGGGGCTAGGCGTAGTGCTAGGAGCCTTCTGTCTCTTAAATCCTTTACGAGGGGCTAGGCGTAGTGCTAGGAGCCTCGCAAAGGAATCGAGATTTCCCTAAGTATAGGATAATGATCCAGGAATGGAAATTATCAGAACTTTGGGAAGGTTTGAGTTCTTTAAAGGGGCTGGTTTTTACACCAGACCCTCGAAAGAATCTCTTAGTGAGATATAATTCTGTACCGTTGAGATAGCAGAGTCAATCTGAGGATCCAGTCGATTTTACCTCCTTATATACTCCTTTGAGAGCGTGCGGAATGCGCTGTTTTCCCTTTCCATCAGTTTTTGTACTGTGATTGGTTTTTCCTGACGGAGTTGGCTCATTTGAATCTCGCACATTTTGTGTCTCATTGGAGGATTTCAAATGGCGCACGGTCAGTCGCGCAATTCGCGCCTGCTATAGGCTGCTCAGGAGTTTCAAGGGGCTGTTAGACACGCCCTCAATTGATTCTGTATCATGACTCTCGGTTAACGAATTTTTCGCTTAACCGATGTCATAACGAATTTTTCTGTTATCGTCGTAACGACTTTTTTCCTTATCGTTATACCGACTTTATTTCTTAATTCGAATTTAAATTTTGAATCTAGTTCTCTCAGACAGCACAGGCGCTGCTGTAACAAGGACAGCCATCTTGCCTGACGTTGCATCATCGAGTATAGAAAGGTAAAAAGATAGCGTATGCAATCTATTAAGGGAGTACTAGCGGTACGCCTGGAGTCAAGTGCGTGTTTTTTCGTCTTTGACTCCCGAGGTACTTTGATTTGGCAACGTCGCACAGTCGACCGCACAAGTGTTTAGTTTTCTTCTGCTCGCGCGAAGTGTTTGTATATGTGCTTGAGCAAAATGAGTGATTCGAAGCCCTCGAATAAAAATGAAGAAACCACTAATACCCAGAGGAAAAGACTATTTTGGAAAGGAAAACTCGTCTCGCAAAAAGTTTACAACAAAAGGGTTCAACAAACTGAATTAGCCAGGAAGTTGCATAGAGGAGAATTCAGTAAAAAATGTTCTAACCTAAAAAACAATACGTCAGCTACAAGTTCGAATTCTCTTACTGTCAGAGATTCAAGTGAAACCTTCAGTAAACTTTGTAGAAAGTGCAAGTCAGCCCTTTCGTTGACAGATATCAAAGAAGATCAACAACATGATTTAAAATCTAAATTTGATGTAGAATGTCAACATTGCCATACAATTACTACTGTTTGGGCTAATTGTGATACGGATACAACAGTACATGGTATGTAAAATTATCCATAATAATAAATTATGAAGAAATGAAACAATGTATATTTATCACATTATTTTACAGATAATGATAAAGATTGTAATCTTGAGGGACGACGAATGATTCATTTGAAGACATTTGGTGAACAAATGTTCTGCATCAAGTGTAATTCGGTACTTTCTATATTAGACGCTAAAGATGAAAAACAATGTGGCATAGCATTCATATTCAGGATAGAATGTCGACATTGTAAAGCTATTACTACTGTGTGTACGGATAAAGAGCATAAAGTATCGAATCAGCATCAGCATTTTGATGGGAATACAAAAGCTGTGCTTGGTAAATAATCTCAATTCATTTAGATAGAGTAATGAAAAATACTCACTGAAAAATCAATGTGTAAGAAATGTATATTAATTACAGGTACTTTGAATGGGGGTCAAGGTAACACGCACATCAGCAAATTTTTTGCTTCGATGAATCACCCTCAATTTTACTGGACTTCATTTAAAACCCATGAAGCCGAAGTAGGAAATGCTGTAGAAACAGTCGCACAAGAAAGTTGTTTGGAGGCTGCTTATGAAGAGAGAAGATTAACCATTGAAAATGCAGAAAAATTGAAACAGTTATTGTACGTAAATGCTAGTGCTCGCTGGGAACTGATAATTTAAGACTTTTTGAAATAGTAACTTACATGAATAATGTACAATATATTATTTATAAAGTGTGAGTTCTATTATTACTATTTTTATCTGTTCCAATTATTCTAACAGAAAACTAAGCAATTGTAAGATAAAGTGTTTGAAAACTAGGTCAATTATATTAACCAACGTCACTGTATAATGAATTTCAAAATCAATTCAATGTATTTTTTGACTTCGTAAATAATGTGTGATGCCATGCCGAAAATATTAATATTTTTTAGATGTATTGTTATTGTTAATCATGTAAGTTACAATTTTTAAGAATATGAACTCCACTGTACAATTACGTTTTAATGAATTAATTTTTGATTTTTATGATTTTTAAAGAACAATGGTGTATATTCAGTAGTATAAATTAAATTATCAATTGTAATCTGATTTCTACAAAATAATTGTATCTAAATAATATTAAGTCATACCATAAAATGAATTATTGTATTTTGATAATTTTACAAAATAATAAATGAATCCGTAAGTAGAAATGATTTTCTATTTTTTTTTATTTACAGACCTCCAGACCTACACGACGATTTCATTTTTCCCGGCGTAGATAAAAATAAAAATGTTTTATCAACCGACATAGTTCGTATTGCAGCATCTTATGATATGGGTTGGTTTACTAGGGGTACGGGGAGAACTTACGATAGTCTCTCTGGTACGGCGGCTCTTATTGGCTATTTTACGAAGAAAGTGATAACTTATGTAACATTAAATAGAAAATGCAGAATGTGTGATCTTGGTCATTCTGTGAAGGATCACGACTGTAGACTGAACTACGTAGGTAGCGCAAAGGGCATGGAACCTCACGCTGCCGTGTTATTAACGAAAGAAAACCCTATTTTAACGCAATTGTATTTAGAGGTAGGCATTGTCATAGCGGACAATGATAGCAGCTCGATTCTTGCTATTCGCAATTCAAGCAATCATGAAGTTGTGAAACAGGCCGACAAAAATCATACCAGCAAGGGACTTGTTAACGAATTCTATAAAATAAAAAAAAGTTACAAAGAACTCACTGCTGTAGCTATCAGTAGCCTGCAAAAGAATTTCAATTATTGCGTTGCTCAAAATCAAGGCAATAGTACAGAAATGGCAAGAGCTATTGAAAATATTCCAAGTCATTGTTTCAACATGCATGATAGCTGTGGAAATTGGTGCAATTATAAAAACAACCGTGATACTTATACACATAAGAATATCGGCGAAGGTTTCAAAGATCCAAAATTACTGGAAGCTTTAAAATCGATATTTGATAAGTTAGCTATTAAGACGAATCAATTTGTTGCCGGTACTTCCAGTAATCCTAATGAGAGTTTAAACGCCATTATTGTTAGTAAAGCTCCGAAATCACGATTGTATGGGACTTCCGCAGCGAGCGATGTTCGAGTAGCATGTGCTATAAGCAAGAAAAATTGCGGAGAAGGGTATATTAGTCTTGTCAACAAAAAATTATCTTTATCTCCTGGAAAGTACACGCGCGCGTTCAATGCAAACATTGATTCAGTTGCCAAAAAAAGATACACAAAGTCTCTAACACGTAATTTTAAGTTGAAACGTATATTATTAAAAAAAAAGAAGACTGAGTTAAGACACAAAAATGAATCGTACGAGGGAACAACCTACCAAACTGACGTAGGACTTCTTGAAGCTGATTTATCTGTTCCTATTATAATGATTGATACAGCTTTAGAAACCGTAATAGTATTTTTCGATTTGGAGACAGGAGGTTTTGCTAAATCATGCGATGTATTGCAAATTGCTGCTAAGTATGAGAAATACGAATTTTCTGTATATATAAAGCCTACGCAGAAAATTTCAGATGAAGCAAGTGCAGTTCATAGATTGCGAGTTGTTGATGGAAGCTTGCGATTTCACGGAGAAAAAATAATAGCACTGTCATTATTAGATGCAATTATTGCATTTTATCAATTCCTCACTATGCTTGGACGGAAATGCATTCTAACGGCTCATAACTGCTCATTCGATTATCCGAGATTGATTAATATAATCGAAAAAGTATTTATGATTGATCATTTCGAAGCAGTAGTGGAAGGGTTGACACATTATCAATTATAAGAAAAGTAACAAAAAAAAAAGGAAAAGGTGATAATAAATTAGAAAACTTGGCGAAAGATTTTCAAATCAACACTGATAACGCTCATGATGCAATGCATGATGTCAGAATGTTGGACGAAATCGTAAAAAAATTGAATGTATCTGATACACATCTTCAAGAATGTTCTTTTACTTGGAAAGAGGCACGGGATAAAATATCTTTTTCCAAAAAATTACCCAAGACTCTAAAAGGACTAGATATTTTAAAAGACTGCACTTCTTATGCGATAAGGCGAAAAATTTGTGCTGTAAATATCTCTCCCGAAATGTTGACTGCAGCTTATAAAGAAAATAAATATGAAGGTTTATTGAATATTTTAGGGAAAGATAAAAATGGCAATGTGCGAGTTACAAAAAATCGGAAAGTATTAGAAAAACTGTATAATTATTTTGAAAGTAATAGAACTTAGTTTAAGTATTTGTTAAATCGTTTATAAAACGTTCAATAGTTATGAGAAAAATGTTATTTCATTCAGTTTAATAAAAGTTCATATTTTTTAATTAATATGTCATGTTTATACTGTTATAATAATAATTTATTACATTAACATTCAGCTATATATCACCTTATATTAAATATCACCTTATATATCTTTCAAAATTTTCATAGAAACCGTCGAGTATCACTTGCGCATACCTAGCGCATCATTCAAATAGCGCGGTCTTCCTAACCTCTTAGCGACGTTGCCAAATCGTGAGAGTAATGGTCGAACGAGTGAGAATAATTTTATTCATTGCCTTATATTAACTATGAAAATTGGTGAATCAACATTCTAATATGTGCCTCATATTTATGAGATATTCATTATTCATTTCTCAAAATTTCGTCAACATCTGAACAGTCGTTTTCATAAATTGCGTGATTGAAAATCTCGAGAACGTGGTTTCCCATAAGACTACGTGTTAATCGCGTAAAAATTAAATGATTAATAACTTTTTACTGGATTGGTGTAGCTTTCCAAAAATTCGTATGAGTGAGTTTGAAGTAAAAATCTACTAGTGTGCGAAATTTCAGAATTTTCTGAACAGTTATTCAAAACCGCTAGTACTCCCTTAAGTGCAAAGTGCATGTGTGCGGTTAGTGCTTTCTTTAATAAACAAGAAAAATTGTGCTTTTCTTTATAAATATGGATAGAGTGTTTTCTTTAAAGGTTTGTTTTCTTTTAATTAATATTAATTTTCAATATTAATCTTTATTAAAAGACTTTTCTTTTCCTCAAAACGCATGTTTCGTTTTGAGGTTATGTCTTCTGTTTCGACACTGATTCTTTGAAATACTTCATAGAATCAGTGTTGTTCATTAATTGTTATCATAAAAATGTTTAATAAGCTGATTGTGTGAGCTCATTATTATTATTTGCAAGCAGATTCCTTATCCAGTGAGTGGAATCTGCTTCTATTTTCTCAAAACGGATGCATCTCCGTTTTGAGGTTATGAAGTTTTTCTAACCATGATTATTGGTGATTAAATATTGATTTATAACATTAATCAGTGTAATTCGAACTGACATTAGTTCATTCCAATGAATGAACCTAGGTCAGTTCATCAATTTATTTATTTGGTATCGGTTCGACCCATCGAGCGAGTCGAACCCTCTATTTTACTTTCCTCGGATCAGGTTGTACCTCCGTCTCGAGGCTATTTTGCTTACTTCAATCATCATGGATTGGATCAATGATGATTGAAGCTTCAAGATATTTATTTTATATTAATTATTATAATTATCAACGTTTCAGCAAGCTCGACTTGCCGGAACGTTACAATATATGTTATATGAATTTCTTAAAATATTATTCACTGTAAGTAGACGTGACTGTCGACATTATATGGGTGAAGTTTAAGAAGTTATGCCTACTTGGGACCGGCAAAATTGCATGATTTTCAAAATTTTGTTGCCGTTTTATTGAGTATTAATTAAAATTCGCAAAATAATACCAAAAGAGTACGTGTCTAGTAGTATATGCATAAATTTTTATATTAGAAAATATTAAAAAATGGTAGAAATATAGCTCTTCTCCTAGAGCGTCCGTTTTTTCCATCTCTTGCGGTGACCACAATATCGTCAGAACGGCTTATCTAAAATAAAAATAAAAGAATACTGTGTTACTATTGGGTTGGCAACTAAGTAATTGCGGATTTTGTCAATTATTTGCTTTGAGAAATCGGCAATTACTTAGTTGCCAACCCAATATATTGCATTATGAAGGGCCTGATCGAAGGGTTTGGTAAACTTTAGATTTTTACAAAAATGACAACAATTTTACGAAAAAGTCCCTCTTTCGAGCTGAACTGATTTTGGTATTTTGTTGTAAACATTTTTTTGTTACCGAAATAAAAAATCCTTCGTTCAAGCCCTTCATAATGCAACATACTAACGCAGTATTCTTTTATTTTGATTTTAAAATGAGCCGTTCCGACGATATTGTAGTCATCGCACGTGATGAAAAAAAAAACGGATGCTCCAGGAGAACAGCTATATTTCCACCATTTTTTAATATTTTCTAATATAAAAATTTATACATATACTACTAAACACGTACTTTTTTGGTAGTATTTTGTGAATTTTAATTAATACTCCATAAATAGGCAAAAAAATCTTGAAAATCATGTATAATTTTGACGATCCCAAGTAGGCATAACCCCTTAAAGCAAACCTGAATTCACATATGAGACTTATATAATAGTTAATACAAAAATACATTTTCCTAACGGCGAGCGCAAAACTCGACTTTGCGCACGCCATTTCCGTGCGCAAAGCACCTTTTTCCCAGATACATTAATGCGTTCGGAAAAAACATTATTCCCGCACGCTTCCACTATTTTCCCGCACGCTTCCAATAGCAACGTCTGTCAGCTGTCGTCTAACCTAAAATTTAAATAATCATATCTTGCTCGACTCGTGTGATTATCGCCCTCGCTTCGCTCGGGCGACAAACATCCCACTCGTCGAGAGTATCATCTCCCTATTCTCTCGTTTTGCGCTCGTCGTTAGGGAAAATAGACTTCGATACACGGACCCAAAGATGGTCTTTCGCGCATGGGGAAGCGGGAAAGACCTGCTTTGGGCTCTTGTATCGAAAAATACTATTCCACATTAATATTAATGATTTGATAGGTGCAGTTGAATTTCTCTTTATGAATGCGTTTTTTAATTTTAAAGATAGAAAATATCAACAAATAATTGGACTACCCGGTGAGCTATCTCTAGTCCTTACCAATCTTGTACTGAAGATGATAAAAGAAAAAGCATTAAGGGGTTAGGCCACTCTAGAGGCCGAAAAAATAGGCCTTTTTGGACATTTTCTTTAGACAAACTATAAAATAGAGGTTTCCAATTAAAAAAACAAAGTTGACCTTCAAATGACTTTGAAAACGCCACCCAAATAAAAAACTGATGCTGCCCCCCTACTTCCCCCTCGAAATACTCGGACACGTGTCTTATACTTTTTAAATATCTTGCATACTTTTCGAAATATTCAGCTAGAAAGTTTTCAAATGAACATCCTGTATATTAGAACAGCCATAAAAGTACATATCTTTTTTCCGATATATTGATTTTTGACAAGATGGCGCAGTTCTGAAAAAAATTGTCAAAAAAATCGTCAGAAAATGCTTAACACTAGAACTACCGCACCAGTCATTTTGACTGGTTTGACAATTTTATTTTATTATTTCTACTTCATGTTACATTTTTTCTTCGCAATGATGTAATGACTTTTGGAAAGATAGCTAAAGGACTAATATAATGAACTTTAATTTTGTTTTATTCATTGAAAATAAAAGTCTTTTTTTTTTAAGTAGAGATAGCTACGTCTCAACTGTCGGTAGTTCTAGTGTTAATAACAACTGAACTATGCAATATAAAAAAAGTGTTATGTACTTTTATGGGTAATGTAATTTTATAAATATATTTAAAATTTTAAGTTAATCGGTTGAAAAATGTCTGTTGTGAGTTCTGTTTCCGGTAAATTTGAAATATGTAGTTTCGAGATAAACGCGTTTGAAGTTTTGAGTAGTAGCTCGCGGCGGACCGGGTGGCCGTGTACTAAAATCCGAAAATCGAGTACTTTGAGATTTGTCCCGGCCATAATTTTTTGGGACATCATTTTTGGGATACCAAGGGACCATTTAAGACCTAAAAAAAATCGATTTTTCGAAAATCCTAAAGTGGCCTAACCCCTTAAAGTCACTTTTCTTCCAACCACTTATATAAACAATGTTATTGAAATAGTAGAAAAAACCTTTCACGGAGTCCATAAAAATATTTGAACAGCTTGTTATTCTTACTGTTAATAAGCATTAATGTTTAGGAGGCTCACATTTAGCTCTAATTATATTTTTTAGAAGATTACTCATGCTATATACTAATTTTTAGGTAAAGTTGGCGATATAGAATTCCACGCTTCAATGATATTTTTCTTTTAACGTTTTCTTAGAGGTAATTTCAAATTTCTGAAATTTTTTCTCAACTATTGCCCATAGATGCTTTATTGGATTAACATGGGGACTTTGTGGTAGTGCCTGCAATGTGGGCAGGGGTGTTATATAATATCCCTTCTTTAACAATTCTTGCTGTATACTTAGGATCATTATCTTGTTGAAAGTAATAGTCTTGAAATACTCCGGATATTATGACACTGTATATTAAATGTTGTTGCAAAATGTGCAAATGTTTATAAAAACTAAAACTGATCAAATTTGGTCTGTGGAACTACAAGGACGTTATTGCTTAAATTTAGGAACCGCAATAGCTTGTTTACATTAACATCTTCGTACTAACTTCTATCAGTTCAAATACTTTTGTGGCCTCCGCAAATTATACATTTGTTATAAATATTTTATAACTCGTAAGTATATTTTAAGATATGTTTTAAACTTCATCCGTATAATCTCGATAGTCACGGCTATTTACAGTGTTAATAATATTTCAAAAAGTTTTGTACAACATACCTATTGTATTCACAGAATCTTTATACAATAAGTATTCAAATACTTTCGTGAGTCACTGTATTTCCGATATAATCATTATAATACATTCTAATAAAGCATAACTGAGTGAAATTTATGAGTGTCGATGGAAACCTCTCTCCTTAAAAATGGTGGTTTAAACCAAGTAGATCTGATGAGTATAGCTTATTTACATTGTAATGTGGTATTTTACCCGTTACAAGTGTTCTCTATGAAATCTCATAGAGAGCACACACACATACAATCGCCAAGAGGCACACGCACTACATACACCACACACACGGACCCAGCCTCACACACACAACACACACCGAAGTGTTACACCGGCCCCGCTCCCGCTTCGGTCAAAGGAGCGGGCCGAAGAATCACTTCACCGGTAATCGACGGACCGATAAGACGGCCGTGGTGAAGCCACCACTAGCGAGAGAGAGAGAGAGAGAAAGGAATAAGACCTGGCCTGCAACATCGAGTGGTGCACCCAGAAGAAGCCGAAGGCCGGACACCGAATCCTGGAATACTTCGACGCGAAGAGGAGGACTCAACGACAAAGCACGACACATTGAAGTACGAGGACGAAGGAGGTTAGGAAGGAGGACGTAACGACGATACCACAGGACGAACACGAACACACACTCACACAGATTCACACAGATTCAAACACATTCACCTCATCATCAATAGGACTAATTTAACATTTGTAACAAGGTATTCCGTAAAGGCTACACGGAGAGAAATATTTAGGAATTTTTGTATAAAAAATTATGTAAAATTTACCATGCTTTTCAGTAATCGGATCGTAAACGACAGTCGTAGTAGAAAGTATTAAAATATTTATAAATATTACGAAAAAACAAGTCAAAATCGTAGATCTTGGCTTAATAAAAATTACCTATCTTGGCACAATAAAATTTCCCATGCTCCATAGTAAAATTTCATCATTAACTTCGTAGAATTTTCAGTAATATATATAGAAATTTTCGTAGGCATTGACTCGATAAAAATTATTCATCTTGGCACAGTCAAATTTCCCGTGCTCTCTATAGCAAAATTTTCTCAGCTGATCGGGCGCGGATCTGGTCTCCAATTGCCGGTAAAACTAAATTTTCCGGCAATTTGAGGCCAGATCTGCGCCCGGTGCAGCCGCAGCCGTAGCCGTTTGGTTATCAGTGTTGATTCATATAATTCATAAACAATTAATTTCTAAATTATCATTTTGCTGGACGTGTGAAAATAATATCACTTATCAATTATTACTTTTCTTTTACCAATTACTTTAACCTTTATATTGCACGTTTTACAAAACGTTATAATATTTCCGTTGCGCTGGCAACAAATAGTTGAATACATAAAGAGGACTCTTATGCGCATATACTTATACTCATTTGTCTCACATCGCGTTAATGTACATTCTTTATCGGTACTTCTTATAGGCTCCAAAATACTATACGGCACGGTAAAAATTTCCTAGGAGCATGGCGAAATTTAGTAATACATTTACAATTTAGTCCAGTGTAACTATCAATTTTTTCTTCGTACCAAATGAAAAAGTCCCATTTTACAAAAAAAGGGGCTTCTTACTTTGCAGTGTTTGAAATTTTACAGTGCTGTATTATAAAAATTACTAAATTTAGTAGAAATATTAGGATACTAATATCAAATTTTTCTTTTCTAACAGACAAATTATTCTGGAAAAGATCATCGCGTCTCGTTTGCCGTGGCGAGCAAGGTAGTTTTTCTTAAATATTTCTCTACGTGTACTGTCTCCTTTTTTCCACCTCCGTTCGTTTTATAGCAGAGTGCGCGTTCACTCTCAGCACGCACCCTATCAAAACATATACGGAAATGTGGGATAAAACGGAACACTTTCGTTTTGCCTCACCTTTCCCTACTTAGACGATACCACTAGTTTGCTGGCGAATTTTCGGTCGTTCGAATATAGTGCAATCTAGTACTCGATATGGCATTATTTAGCGATCGACAATTTTATAAAAGCAATTGCAGTAATAACAACTTACGTTAACACAGAAAACAGACTGCACAAATGTAGCGCAAGCACTATGATAAAGGCATCTACTGCAATATAGATGGTCATAAACATAAACACAAGAATGAGCTGATGTAAATAGATCAGCTCGTAGTAACGTTCCATATCTACGTAATATATGGATTCGAATATTGGTGGCACCGGTCTGCTTTCGTTCAGAGGAAGGAGAAAATTCAACAGTTGGGGTATTCGTGGTACTAAGGAAAATCCAAGGGCCGACACCCACACGTATGCTGAAAATGGGTAACATGGATAAATGTCATATTACTCCGTAGGTAATATGTTTTTAAAGAGGTACACAAGTTTATTTCTCTTAATTGGTTGCTATTGGTACTAAAGGGTAACGTACTCCAGTACATAATGGTAAAGTTTTTAGCCTTTGTTGCGTACTTTTGCAGAATTTCGAGATCCTTCTTATTTTCCATTTTCTTCCAGTCCTTTTCGATACGTTTAATAAGGAACTGCATCTGCAATCAAATGCAATAATATACATTTCCTTGGCAGTCGGCGGAATTATCATTGAAGGACATCGAAAGAGTACGAAAATGCAATTTTGGATTAAATCTTTCAGAGAATATAAAACCCATCACAACATGTAAATAAAGGAACAAAAGCTGCACCCCTCAAATTTTGACGACGCCATTATTATTCATTGGAATAGACTTTTCTTTTCAGAATTATGGAAACTTTAGGACAAACGACTATATCAATAAGAAATTTAATTTAGGAAAATATCCCATGTAACGCTTGAAACCTATATAAGGTAAATGCCTGAATTTGTGGCCATGACCCCATTTGTGATTACCAGCGGAGTTTTATTAAATTAATCAAAAGTTTTAACTAATTCATCTTCCAAAACAATATTTATCATGTTTGACGATTACTACGGTTAGCCACGGTTAGATAAATAGTTTCAGTAATATTTGGCAAACAAATGCTCATGAAAATGTGAAAAAAATCATTTGTATCGCCATTAATGGCAGTTCCAGCGCATAAATGTCGTCACGTTAGTATATCTGACGTTTGTCATGATACAATGACAGTCATGTTATTAAAAATTAATATTGAAATTCAATTTTGCGCAAAGCTATCAGTGAACGATTAACGAGTATTGCGCTATTTGTGGATTCTGCAAGAGATTTGTAGTTTTAAATATATCAGACGATCACTAATGCATACATCTGCACAGTGTTGGCAAACACACTCCCTCTGTGCTAGTGTTTCTGATTGGGAGATTGCCAGTATATGTGTTTTTTTTCTCTTCTTAGTGGCAGATAGGTGGAAAATGCATTTACGTACAATGCGGTGGGACTCATCCTGGATACTACTCACTAAAAACCACCTCCTAGTGTCGTCAATTCAGTTCAACCTGTGGGACCACCATCAGGTATTACTTCACGGGGTGAGAAGGGCTTCAGGCCGACGTCACATTAGGCGGTGGGCATTGGCCCATCAACGCCCCTTTCTCTTGCTCTTCTTTCCCGTTCTGAGATGCGTAGTCGCTTTATAGCCATTATGGCGAACTGCTCTACAGCATCCCACTTCTCCGTGCAGCCCAACATGTGTCCGATGATGTTCTCCGCCGTTTGGCCAACGTAAGTAAGGTGTTTGCTGAATCTTAATCTTCCATTTATCAGGACTCCGAGGTAGTTTAGTCACGGTTGAGATTTTATCTCCTTTCCCCCAACGGTAAGCGCGATTGTCTCGTTTTGCTTCCTACTCGACACCAGAACGACCTCGGTCTTGTGGTCTGCAAGTAACTAAAGTAGTAGTAGCTGCAAATACTAAATTAATAGACCATTTGACTTTAGCCATTGGCGGGCAGTTTGCACGAACTGATTGGCGATGTGGACCACCTCTTCTAGAATCTTCGCATCGACGACTATGGCCACGTCATCCGCGAATCCAACGAACTGCGCGCCGTGCGGCATAGGAAACCTCATCAGCCCGTCGTACATCACATTCCACAGCAGGGAACCCAGCGGAACTTCACCGGTGATTCCGTGAGTTTTCAGGCCGTCGTCCGTATCGCACTGCAGAAGTCTGTTGCTTAGATAGTCAGCAGCGATTCTAACGATGTACCTCGGTACCTCCATTCGTTGAAGAGCCTGTAAAATACAGCTCCACCTCGCCGTGATAAATGCATTTTTGATGTCGAGGGTGACGATGGCACAGTACCTCCTCGCACCTCTTTTCCATCTCTTGCCTTCAATTGCTTGGCGAGCAGCATTTACTACACAACTAATGGCACCCAGAGTTGACCTTGTCTTTCGGAAGCCGTACTGATTTTCCGCTAGTCCTTGTCTGCTTTCCGTGTACGCCTCCAGCCGATTATAAATAACCCGCTTGAGGATCTTCCCGGCGGTGTTTAGGAGGCAGATTAGGCGATTCGATAATGGCTAATCCAACGGTTTCTCCTCCTTCGGAAGCAGGACCAACCGCTGCATCTTCCAAGCGCTAGGGAAGATCCCTTCGCGTAGGCACGCATTGTAGACATGGAGAAAGGCGTCACTTTGGTATCTCACCGCAGCCTTCAGTGCCACGTTCGGAACGCCGGCTGGTCCAGGAGCTCTGCTGTCTTTCAGCTTGTTGCAGGGAGCTTGAAGTTCTGCTACTGTAATCTCCGAGATCTCGTCGTTTACTGGCAATTGCTCAGCATTAATATCGTGCAGTTATGGCTGTGGGAACAACGCTGGCACGATTCTGTGCAGCAAGTCTGGGCTGGTAGGTGCTAGAATCGGGCAGCTCTTTAATTTGGCCGTTACTATTTTGTAAGACCTGCACCATGGATCACCGTCGACTTCACCGCATAGTCAACGAAATCCGGCCTTCCTCGTGCTCGCTGATATAGTCTACGGGCCTGGTGACACTTTCTTGGAAGGTCGACAATATTTTGGTTCCACCAGTATACATGCATGCGTTTATAAAGTAGCGAGGCCCGCGGCATTGCCACATCGCATGCGGTGGTGATCCTGGACGTCAGCTGTCCTACTATGTCTTCGGCTGTACCGGAGAGTTCGGGGCCAAACCCTATTGCCACGATGAACGCTTCTTCGTCGAATAGGCCGCTCCTCTACATCCTATTTCCAGGAAGTCTTCGGCTAGATCGGACCCGATTCGTTTCAATGACGCACAGGAGGGCTTGGTGTTCACTGTGAGTGTAAGTGTCACTGATTTCCCACGTGCTGCCTGGCCCGACAAGATTCCCGCTGGCAAATGTGACATCCATGATGGAAGACGTTCCATTCCGTGAGAATGTTTGGATGCCTCTGGTATTCATTTGCACCAGAACGAGCTGAGCGATAGATTCAAGAAGCATTTGTCCTCTGGGAGTTGTAGTTCTGCTCCCCTACTCCGTCGTTTGTGTCTCTTTTGCTTCTCCAAAATTTTAACTACTGAGGATAGCAGCGATGTCATAATTCGACTTAGTGGCTATCACTAGGCGCCTTGTCTACATGTGAGCATTGCTTTTCTACGGATAAAATCCGCAAGCTTTGACGATGTCTTTGCTTTGATCAAGGGCGATCATGTTCGGTTCTCCATATTTGTTTTAGATATCACGGGGGCCGGGTTGCTAGCCCCCATGCGCCTGGAAGTCCCATTTCAACCCCGACATAGGCTCCAGTCAGTGAAGAAGCGTGAGCGGTCCTCCCACATTTAACGTATCAATTAAAATATCACATAGCCTGCATTTTCTTTTGTTATATTTATTAAATTGTGTGTAAAGCGGGAGTAGAAAAGGTTTTACAAAAAAAATGATTAATTTTGAGTTCAGTTTAGTTGTTTCTTGATTTTAATCACTTTAGAAAATTTTCTTTCTCATTTATTTAGGCAACAATCTTACATGATAACAAATTTGTTTGTGACATTCACCTTATTTTTCGGAATCTGTTCCAGATGTACTATAAATGTCGATTTTGAATTACATACTGATACATGTCACTTCGCAGCTCAAGTTAACACGTTCGGCGCCGCATCACCCATATTTGGATGACAGGTATATGCTTCCGTGGGGGCCGAATCACGCTGGGCACCGAACACGTTAAGAGAAAAGCACCGGTTTTAGACACTATAACATTTGAAACATATGAGATATGAATACGCATCATGTCAATAACGTCAGATATAACCAAGTGTTAAATAAAATTACAGTGATGAATATAAAGTGTAACGTGGTATTTTACCCGTTATAAGTGCTTTCTATGAAATCTCTTAGAGAGCACACCCACATATAATCGCCAAGAGGCACACGCACTACACACACAACACACACCGAAGTGTTACACCGGCCCCACTCCCGCTTCGGTTAAAGGAGCGGGCCGAAGAATCACTACACCGGTGATCGGCGGACCGATAAGACGGCCGTGGTGAAGTCACCACTCGTGAGAGTGAGAGAGAGAGAGACAGAGACAGAGACAGAGACAGAGACAGAGACAGCAATGGATAAGACCTGGCGTGCAACATCGAGTGGTGCACCCAGATGAAGCCGAAGGCCGGAAACCGAATCCTGGAAGACTTCGACACGAAGAGGAGGACACAACGACGAAGCACGACACATTGAAGTACGAGGACGGAGGAGGCTAGGAAGGAGGACACAACGACGACACCACAGCACGAACACGAAGACACACACACATTCACCTTATTATCGTTAAAACAAATAAAACACTTGTTACAAGGTATTGTAAAGGCTATTGCCTCCTTTTTTCCACCTCCGTTCGTTTGACAGCAGAGTGCGCGCCCTCTGCTGGTGCAGGGTGCGTACCCTCAGCACGCACCCTGTCATAAAAAATAGCAGAAAATCAAACGAATTATTAAAGTATTTGATATTTTAAGTCACTGAGGTACTTTTAACCCACTAACGCTCAAACGCACTAAATTTCTCTCATGATTTTGAGATGAGATTTCAAATATTTGGAGGTGAAAAACTTTGATGAACGTACGTCAACTAGGGGTTTTCGGGATCGCTTTTGACAATGGCGTTGTCGGACTTTCATTTTTTATTCTGGAAATTCAATATAGCGCCTTGAACGCGGAAAAATCCGAAAACACGTGCATTTTTTTCTCAAATCAGAATTTGATAATGAAAACGCTCCCGGGACTGTTAAAAAACTAGTTGAACTATAAGGATATGCATTTTAAACTTTCAAAATTCAACATGGCCAACTCAAAATGGGGGCCAAAGTATAAAAAAGGCCAAAATACGAGTTTTCTGCTTTTATGAGACATAATGCCTGTATCTTACTACTGTTTTCTTATTCAAAATTTTATACAGGGTGATTCAAAATGTTCGCGAATCCTTTTAAGGGCATATTCTTCGTGGAAAAATAAGGGACACGTATTTTTGCATTTTGTCCTACGATAAGTAGTTTCCGAGATAATTAATGTTAAAGTTGACCAATAACAGGACAGTTCTAAGTCAAAACCAGGAGCGTAGCATATCCGGGAAAAAATGTTCCCGGTTCCGGGCCAAATTCATTGAATACCTACATCATCTGTAATGTAATACCAACGAAAAGTTCGTTCCAAAAAAACAAAAAACAGCCGATGTTTAAAATTTTGTTTTCGCTACAACTCCCTTCAAATTTATTCGTCGATATTGTAGCGACAACCTATAAAGAAAATTTTTATCGATATCACAAAATGTTTATTCATTGTACGGACCTTGCGGTAGTGATAAAGATCGTATATAGCGTACGATCTGTGAGGAAATATGTCCTCAAAGTACATGCAATGTTAAATCTTTTTTGCCTTTTTAAGCAGCGTTTTTTCGGAGGGTTGAAAATACACTAACAGGTGGGAGTTCTGACAGGTGGACATTCTGAAATGACGCTTTTATGATTTTAGAGGGAATGAATTTTTTGGGAGGAATTTTTTTAATCTGCCATTGGGTACATTTGATTTTTAAAGTGAAATGTTTCTCACTCTTGCAAGCGGCAGCATTTTTTCAGAAGGCTGATAATATGCCGAAAAGTGAAATTCCACGTTTCCAAGCGATTGTTCTTCGATTTTGTAAGGGAACGGATTTTTTATGGGAAACTGAGATCCGTTAAACGCACATTTCGGGATACTTTCTATTAAAAAAATGAAATGTTTCTCCCACCTGCAAACGAGAGCATTTTTTTGCAAGACTATAAATGCACTGGGAGGTATTATCCCATGTTCCAAAATGACCGTTCTTCGATTTTTCAGGGAACGGATTTTTTTAAAGGAACATAGATACCATTTAATCTATCATAGTACACTTGATTTTTAAAAAATGAGACGTTTTTTGCTTCTACAAATAGTAGCATTTTTTGAAAGATGAAAATACACCGAAAGGTGTGATTCCACGTTCTCAAGTGATTGTTCTTCGTTTTTGAGGGAATGGACTTTTTAAGAGGAACTGAAATCCATTCCATGAACATTTCGGGGTACTTCCTTTAAAAAATCCGTTCCCTGAAGAATCCAAAACGTTCGTTTGCAACATGAGATTACACCTGTCGGTGCATCTTCAGCCTTCCAAAAAGATGCTGTTGCTAGAAATTGCGAGAAATGTCTCCTTTTTTAACGCTATGCCGTCCGGTGGTACTACGTTAGTGCCATGCGAAAACTATCGGGCAAGCGCCGGTGGCATATCGTTGGTGTTGTACATAAAGATTTATACCGGTGCCAAACGAAAGAATCCCGATCAGACGTGCGGACGACAAAGTGTTAATAGAAAGAACCCCGAAATACACATTGAACGGATGTCAGTTTTCTTTAAAAAGTCCGTTCCCTCAAAAATCGAAGAACAATCGCTTGGGAATGTGGAATTACACCTTTTGGCATATTTTCAGCCTTTTAAAAAAATGCTGCAGCTTGCAAGAGCGGCAGCATTTCAAATTTCAAAATCAAATGTGCCCAATGGCAGATTAAAACAATTCCCTTAACGAAATTCATTCCATCTAAAATCATAAAACCGTCATTTCAGAATGTGAACTCCCACCTGTTAGTGTATTTTCAACCTTCCAAAAAAAACGCTGTTTAAAAAGGCAAAAAAAGTTTAACATTTGTGACGGACTTTCCGCCCCAAACTCCTCGCACGTCCTCTCTTTCGGCCTGATCGGTTTCCCTTCCTGGGGTCCTTAAGGGGAATCCAGGGGTGCGAAATCGGAAGATGGGCGCCAGCCGAGGGGGTGGCCCTCGGCAATGGGGGAACCGATCAGCCCGCAAAGCAAGACGAGGGGGCACGGCTAGGTGCCGGGAGCAAGAGTCCCAGAAGGGGGTTCTGCCTCCGCGCCCTGGGGAAAAACAAGAGGGAAGAAAGAGGGCAAAAACAGAGGCTCACGCGGGAATCGGTTTTAATTTAATTTATTAAATTAAAAAGAACAAACAAAGAAAAACTCTTCCGCGAAATAAGACGTCGCCTCGGTAGGCGCAAAAAAAAAAGAAGAAAAAGAGAAAAGAGACGATACGCCGCAGAAGGCGGCGGTCCAAGGCCGAAAGGTCCTAGGGCGTACACGAAATACAACAAAAAAAAACTACGGTAGGAAAGCACGGAACTTTGTAGGCGGTAAGGGAAAGCTAGAAAAGTCAAGACGGAAGGAAAAAAAAAGGTAGAGGAACATACGAGAGACGTCCGTGACGCTCGGACAGGAAGGTGGCGGACCAACCTGGTCGGGGCAAACTCCTCTCCCAACGAATGGATCCGGAATCCGCTCCTCCCCAATTCGGCGGCCAGAAAACAGAAAGGGGTCCTCCTCGACCCGATGGCACAGCCAGGAAAAAGAGAACATGGTCCAATATTACGTCCAAGCACACAAGGAATGGGCACCCAAAACTCTCAAAACCCGCGGCGATGTCGTCGGTACACAAGTCCAGAGATCTCTGGACACTGTGTATGTTCATAGCACGCGTATTGTTAATGTGGCCAAATGGCCACGTTACACATTGCATGCACTTTGAGGACATATTTCCTCACAGATCGTACGCTGTATACGATTTTTATCACTACCGCAAGGTCCATACAATGAACAAACATTTTGTGATATCGATAAAAATTTTTTTTCCAGGTTGTCTTTACAATATCGACGAATGAATTTGAAGGGAGTTGTAGCGAAAACAAAATTTTTAACATAGGTATTTTGTTTTGGAACGAAATTTTCGGTGGTATTACATTACAGATGATGTAGGTATGCAACGATTTTGGCCCGGAATCGGGAGCATTTTTTCTCGGATATGCTACGCTCCTGGTTTTGACTTAGAACTGTCCTGTTACTGGTCAACTTTCACATTAATTATGTCGGAAACTACTTATCGCAGGACAAAATGGAAAAATACGTGTCCCTTATTTTTCCACGAAGAATATGCCTGTTAAAAGATTCGCGAACGTTCTGAATCATCCTGTATACGGTTTCGTAACACAAATTTGAAACACTCATGCAGATTCAAAAATGACGAATCCAATATGGCGACCAGAAACCTCAAGTTATATAACCCTTTATGCAGCTTTGCTTTATATTTTAATATTTTTCGTCAATCAAATATTGTTTTCCATTTATTTGGAATCACCTTATCAATATTATCAAATTTTCAAGGGAATTCAGAAAATCAGCCTAATGGAAAATGTAAAAAACAAAGGTAAAACTTCGTCCGTTAGCCAGCTTCACTCGCCGTTGCCCAACTCTCACCACGTGGAGGTGGACGGATGAGTCTTTTCGTGTTTTTTGTTTTTGTTGTTTTTTATCTTTTTAAATTTTGTATTTTTCTTCATGTTTCAAAGTTTTGAATTCTTTTTTAGAATTTTCAATTTTTTCAATTTTCTGCTTCTACTATTTCCTTTCACTATTCTCGTATTTTTACAAAAAACTTCGAAACATGAAAAAAAAATTTTAAATATCGTAAAAAACCAAAAAATACAAAAAAAAAGGAAAAGATTCATTTGTCCACGTCCACGTGGTGAGAGTTCGGCACCGGCGAGTAAAGCTGGCTAATGGACGAAATGTTACCTTTTTTTTACATTTTCCATTAGGCTAATTTTCAGAACTCTCTTGAAAATTTAATAATATTGATAAGGTGATTCCAAATAAACGGAAAACAATATTTTATTGACGAAAAATATCAAAATATAGAGCAAAACTGCATAAAAAGTTAGATAAATTGAGTTTTTTGGTCGCCATATTGGATCCGTCATTTTTGAATCTATATGAGTGTTTCAAATTTATGTGAGGAAACCGTATACAAAATTCTGAATAAGAAAAAAATAATAAGATACAGGCATTATGTCTCATAAAAGCAGAAAAACCGAGATTTTGGCCTTTTTTTACACTGGCCGCAATTTTAAGTCGGCCATGTTGAATTTTATAAGTTTAAAATACATATCCTTATAGTTCAACTATTTTGCCCACCGATGACTTAGTTTTTGAACAGTCTCGGGAACGTTTTCATTATGAAATTCTACTTTGAAAAACAAATCGCACGAGTTTTCGAGATTTTTTGGCGTTAAAGGCGCCATATTGTATTTCCTGAACAAAAAAAATGAAATTCCGACAACGCCATCATAAAGAGCGATCTCAAAAACCCCTAGCTGACATCGGTTCATCAAAATTTTTCACATTCAAATATTTGAAATCTCATCTCGAAATTATGACAGAAATTTAGTAATGTGTTTTATGTGATATATTACATTGTCTCTAAATATAATTAAATATAATAAACTAAAATTATTTTATAATCAGTGTTATTTTCTAATTACTTATATTTTAATTCCATGTGTCCAAAACCGCTATTTACTCTGTCCAAAAATCGGTAGAACTAGGTAATGTTATAAAATAACATTTTTTAAAAATAGTTCAATGGAAAAGCATATTGATCATGTCATTATCAGATTCTTTACATCTTTGTGGTTATAAACACTAATTATTTAGTATATTTTATACTTTTTTATCAAAATTAAAAATTCTTTCAGTCTCTAAGAATCTTAAAGTGGGCAAAATCGGTGCTTCTACTCTAAATGTGCAATTTTCTAAGGTATGATTACTGGTATACCGTTATTCTGTTCACTCGTATGTTACCCATTTTTACAATTCCTATAAAGTAACATATACTTGGAATCAACACATAGAGAAAACATTCCATGTCTGGCCAAGTTTCCTTTAAATATATAATCTGTAACAAATTTTACACTGTCAAAAAAGTTATTATTGAACTCAACAGTCTTTTAGAGCGAATTGAAATTTGTGCCATTCGAAAAACTTATGTTCACTCGAGTAACTCAACTTATAAGACATAACAAATCAATAAATCTAAAATGAATAAAACTATCAAGAGACACGGTAGTGTCTCGAGATTACCATTATAATTTTTCAGTACGCTTTATTAACCCTTTTAGTGCCGGGCGAAATAGAGGTGCCTATGCGAGAAAAACCGGCCGAATTTCATAGTTTTACAAGGGTTCGGGAAAATGCTTGTAAAAACCAAACGAGAAACAATATTTACATGATTCAAAAAGCTGCGAATTATGGATGAAATACAGAACAAAACTATGACACTAGTTTTTTTCAACTCATTTTAAAATTATAGAAAAAAGAAAGATAATTTATAGTAAAGCGCTACAAGGCGCGGGCCGATATATCGGCTCTGGCACATCTCGCCAGTGCAGCAAGAGCCGATATATCGGCCTTCGGCACTCAAAGGGTTAAACGCTCCAAAATTAAATTTTATAAAACCAAACCAGAGTTCTATATACAATTAATATTTAATTATGGCGCGTTAGTGAAGCCCGTAAAAAATTAATGGTGGCGCGCTTTTATGAGCACAGCCAGAGTTGTATTGTAAATTTATTTAATTTCGGCGTGTTAATAAAATGCGTTTAAAAATGTATTGTAATGGTATGCAATTTAATTTTTCGCGTTGCAAGAGCGTGTTCAAAATTTAATTTTTCAATATGTTTTATTAACCTTTTGCACTCGAGGCCTTTTTTTGCATGCGCGAACCAGCAACTCGAGACGATTTCGGCCACATTAGGGAAACACTTTACAAGTTTTTTTCGCATATATATTGGTTTCGCATATATATTGGTGAAAAACAGTTTAAAAAAATCCATTGGTTGGTGATGTGGGGTGTTGCCCAGGTATAAATTGTACGTTTGGCGGCACTTTTTCGTACCCTCTACAAAATACCCATTTTGAACTGCTTGCATCTTTCGCAGTTTCATCACCTTGCCCAGGGGATACGGCGGTGCCTTAACGATTACCCGGGATTCGGATTCCCCGATTCCCGTGTTCGACGCCTTTACCAGGTAGGACGTTCTATTACTCTAGTGGATGGGGTTCGTAAAACCCCCATCACAGTCAATACGAAGTAATTACAAAATGGAAAGAATTTTTTCTGTTTATGTGATTAGAACCGGTATTGAACTTGTCGGGCCCCGAACCCAAACGATAAGCAATAAATATGTTAAAATTTAATTTATTTTTACCGCATTATGAATTAGTAAAGATCAGATTAAATAATAATAATATGAATAATTATACATCATACTCAAACATTTGAATTGCCTCCCGTGTCTCTTGATTCATTAATTCATGTTTCCTTTTGTTCAATAGTTTAGTTTTGTTTTGACCGTTGTTCAATAAGGACGTAATTATACAGGGTGTAACGCAGAGAAAAAAGTTTTAGACAAAACTTTTACTGTTTTTCCCGAGCTATCAGATGACATTGAAATTTACCTTGACTATGACCTTTAAAGTAATTTGAAGGTCGCGACCATTTTTTTTTAAATGGAACCTCCCCCTTTTGACATCGGCAATCGATAGAGCGGGAAATTTTACGTTCGAATACGTTTTTGGGTCATAGGTCCAATTTGACCTTGACGGACGGCAGGGTCACCGGTAAGTCCCGAGACGGTCAAATATCTTGAAAATTAAGACTCGCAGAGAAAAAAGTTTTAGACTCCTCTTATGATTTACCAATTTCTCCCATAGGCTCTATATATTGCCCATGTGGCAATATCTGTAGTAATTAAAACAAAATGGAAAGAACTTTTCTGTTTACGTGATTAGAACCGTTACTGAACTTGTCGGCCCCCGAGCAATTCAGATATTTGAATATGATGTATTATTATTCATATTATTATTATTTAATCTGATCTTTACTATTTCATAATGCGGTAAAATTAAATTAATCTGTAAGATATTTATTGCTTGTTGTTTGGGTTCAGGGCCCGACAAGTTCAGTACCGGTTCTAATCACGTAAACAGAAAAATTCTTTCTATTTTGTTTTAACTACCACAGATATTTCCACATGGACAATATATAGAGGCTGTGGAAGACATTGGTAAATCATAAGAAATTGAGAGTACTAGGTACTTTTGTGAACTTTTGGTCCAATGTAATTACTTCGTATTGACATAATGGAAAAAACGAAGTTATCTAATGTTATGATTTCACAACTTTATTTGGCTAAGGTTTTTGAAAATTCATATGGATATAATGGAAAATTTGAACTTGTCTATTGTTATCCCATTTAACTACTTTGTTTGACTGAAGATTTTCAAAATGTACCACAAAACTGTGTTTAGTAGTCATATTTTTTAGATGACACACTGATATTCATTTATGTCCATTTTAGTCTATAAACTGTACAAAATATGATGTATTCGTTTTTCATTATAATCATTTTTAATTTTAGGACATTTTGTATAAATTAGAATTTTTTTTGGAGGGGGGGGGGGTGCATCAAATGTGCTTTTTGTAGAGGTATCACTTTTCATACATGAACTTGTCTCAATTTTTTTGCACCAGAGGTTAAATAATTCTGGAGCGATTCCTTAGAAATGAATTTACTGTGGATATATGTAAATAACTTGTATTTCATTTTATATCATTTGTTCTGTGAAATTTTAATCAGAATATACTAAATGTCTGGATCCTAGCTTAACAGTAAGTTCACACGTTAAATGCCGTGACGATCACTTGCGACCGCCCTAGTAGCCATCTATGAAGATACCAGCCTTGCAATTTTTTTTCAAAACCATCTTCCAAAAGAATTGAAACAGATTTACAAAAGACTTTGCAAAGATCTTGCAATTCTCTTTTAAAAGCATCTTGCAAAAGAATTGTAACAGATTTATGAAATATATTGCAAACATTTTACATAAAGTCTTTAGTAATTTGGAAGTTACTTTTAAAAATATGGAGGTTATATTTCTAAATACCTACAGTAAATATATGAGCAACAAGTATACGGTACTATTATTTAAAAAAAAATTTTTTGTTTAAATTTGTTCACAAAATGGCGGCCATTTTTTGAAACTGCCGCCATCGGTGTTTTTTCAAACGGCCGCCATTTTGTGAACAAATTTTTTTTTACTTGTCCATGGGTAAGCCCATAACGAGATCTTTACTAATTAAGAATCCGTTGGACTTTTTTGTTTCAGATGACCAGAAGGGTTCAAACCTTGTACGCCAGAACACTCTTTTTTTTGGACCCCCCACTTTGCCAGTTCATAACTTCTTAAATTTTGAATTTTTTTTTCATTTAATTTTTCATTTATTCTTAAAGTATCAGTAAACGAATGATAAAAAAATGGATGGTGAAAATATTCTTTGTTTTATTTTTACAGAGCTCGAAAAAGCGACCGAAATTCGTTCCTCTAGACTAGAATACCCTCTTAATACAACTTTTAAAATTTTGCGTGCAACAGAGAATTAGGAATGTTAAGTCATTCGTTAAAGGATCGTGAAAAGATGAAAAACATCGGGATTGGTCTAGTGGGTAGAGCGTTGGCTTGATACTTTGTAGGTCCTGGGATGGAATCTTCGCTACTGCAACCATTATTGCGCGAAAAGACAAAAAAATTCGAATACCTGTAGAAGAATTGGTGGAAGGGAGATTATAATAAAAAGGGTGTGAATTGAATCAGAAATTTAATAAAACTTAAAAAAAATGTTAAGATTTAAATATACAGGGTGTTCATTTGAAAACTTTCCAGCTGAATATCTCGAAAAGTGTGGAAGATATTTAAAAAATATAAAACACGTGTAAAACACGTGTTTCGAAATATTCAGCTGGAAAGTTTTCAAATGACCACCCTGTATAATAGGTAATATTAAAAGAAACTACCAGTATACTAAAGTTATAAATAGTTATATCTTTATTTATCGTTTTCTTCTAATTTCTTTTTTATATATTCCCTTTTCTATCATATCTTATGTCAAATATAATACTTTACAAATAATTTGTAAATAGTATTATATTTTATTTCACTACAATACACATGTGTAACCTCAAAGGTACGTATATAACCTCAAAATCTTGCACAGTTATTTGCAAGTCTTCACAAAAGATTTTTGCAAGATCTGCAGAAGTCATTTTTCGTAAGTGTCTTCTGCAAATATTGCATTTATGTACAGGGTTCCATAACGAAATACCCGACGACAAAATACCCGCAAACAGACGATTATATACAATCACTGTGACACTGCAATATTTTTCAAATATTGCAACTTCTGACTATCATCATACGAGCATACAATGTTTTCCGATATATACGACGACGTTTTGACAAAGACAAACCAGTATCCATTAAAGTTATTTTCATTTCAACAAGTGCTTGCTCTCTTCTTAATACCTCAACAAATTTTAAAGGATTAGCATTATTACAGCAAAACCCTAGTAAAACCCATTGCGGGTATTTTGGCTTAAGGGTATTTTGTCGGGAGTATTTTAGTTTGCCGGTATTTTGGTTTAAGGGTATTTTGTCGCGGGTATTTTGACGTGACACCATGTAGAGAAATATTACCGCATGCTAGGTCAATACTTAATAAAAATAAATACAAACAAGAATTTATAACGTTGTTTTTTATTGGAACATATAGAAAATTAAATATTTTAATACAGATAGGGTGTAAAAAATAGATTTATAAAAACATAACCTAAAATAGTTGTAGACGATGCACAAGGTGTCATGCAAGTTCTTTGCAAGATCTGCAGAAGTCATCTTGTGTAAGTGTCTTGCTCAAAGATTACACATGCGTGAGGAAATAGACTACTAGTTGTCTTTTAAAAGAGACTTGCAAGACACTTGCAAAAGAATTGCATAATTCTTTCAGCAGATGGCTACTAGGGGCGGTACTGAACTTTTCATTTAGGCCAAGCCGGTTATGAATAAATGCAATAGCGTATACCATTGTATTCCTCGCGGCATGAATAGGTAGTCAGGTAAATTTTACGTTGGGTTCAACGTGTTAATGTATTATGGTGAAAGTGTCCTATCTTCTTGAAGGAAGAGGAACGAATAAACAGTATTTACATACCGGTAATGGAGCTAAGGTAAGTCCTACGCAAACTACAATACAAAAATTTACATTCCCGCCAGCGTTCATTGTAATAGGCCACAAACCAAAAGCATGTAACAATTTTCTATTGTACTTGTAATATCCATCCCGAAAAATCCCACCTTGTACGTGGGATGTATACATGTTGTCAATTCGTACTGTTTTGAAGAGCATCCATTATTATCCCTCGTTTCTATACGCTTCAGAAAATATACCATACATATATCTCACAAGCGCTGTAGGAAAATTGATAATAGAATAATTTATGGTGGTCTAGCGCTTTCTTACTTGTAACATATACAGTGTATACACACATCCAATTTTGTTAAGAAACCATTTGAATAAAACAACGAGTGATACGAAGTCAACATTATTTCAAGTACAACCTTCCTGAATATTATAGTATGACCGGCAAGTATTTCAGTCAATATGAAGCTAAAGTAACTTCGATTTTCCCATCTGCATTTTATTCTGGCAGCTGACTTTACACGTTGCGTGACTTGTGAGCTAGGGAAAAATCAAGTGCCTTTCTTTTGTCGTAATTTTCAATGTGGGGAAGTCATATCGGCGTTAAGGGGGTATTCTAGTCTAGAGGCACGAATTTCGGTCGTTTTTTCGAGCTCTGTAAAAATAAAACAAAGAATATTTAATAAAAATTAAATGAAAAAAAAATTCAAAATTTAAGAAGTTATGAGCTGGCAAAGTGGGGGGGGTCCAAATAAAAGAGTGTTCTGGCGTACAAGGTTTGAACCCTTCTGGTCATCTGAAACAAAAAATTCCAACGCATTCTTAATTAGTAAAGATTTCGCTATGGGCTCACCCATGGACAAGTAAACAAAAAATTTGTTCACAAGATGGCGGCCGTTTTTTCAAACGGCCGATTTTTCAAAAAGCCGCCATTTTGTGAACAAATTTTTTTTTGACTTGTCCATTGGTGAGCCCATAGCGAGATCTTTATTAATTAAGAATCCGTTGGACTTTTTTGTATCAGATGACCAGAAGGGTTCAAACCTTGTACGCCAGAACACTCTTTTTTTGGACCCCCCCCCCTTTGCCAGCTCATATAACTTTTTGAATTTTGTTGTTCATTTAATTTTTTATTTATTCTTAAAGTATCAATAAACGAATGATAAAAAATGGATAATAAAAATATTCTTTGTTTTATTTTTACAGAGCTCGAAAAAGCGACCGAAATTCGTGCCTCTAGACTAGCATACCCCCTTAAAAGTTACATTTTTTTCCTTTTGCATTTTTAATTCCGTTATTCTAACATAATCTTAACAATTCTAGTTTAAAAGACAAAGAGATTTCCTATAAAATTATCTTTTGAGGAAACATTAAAATTTTTGTGAGAAAAAGGAAGTATGATTTTTAATCCTATGTCAGACATTGTTGTCACAGTGAATGGGGTATGTTTTCATATACTGAATTAAGGGAGCTAGGTCACCTATTTAAAAAAAATATGATTTTTCTTTAAATAATAGAAACATATCTTGGTGTATGATATATTCAGAGAAAATTGGTATCACGAAATTTTTTTAAATGACGGAGCTACAGCTCATAATCGATGCAAAAGTGCGGAATATCTGCAACTTATGCACGTAAAAAATACAATATTGAAATTTCAACTTTTTGGGACGGATTTTTAATTAAAATTCATTCTGATATGGTATCCTTTTGCAAATTTTGATTTTTGTTTGTACTGTTAAGAGTAATTTTAAAAATCACAAAACCTTTTTCAGTAAAAAAACATTAAAAAATGAATAAATAAGGGGATTTAAAAAAGCATATACTAAACAATTAGTTAAAGAATAATAAAAGTGAATAGCAAAATAGTAAAGAAATGAATATTAGGTTTCATTTAAGGGGTTATATCTAGTTGGCAGCCGAAAAAAAGGCGTATTTTTGTGAATTTTTTTGTGTCATCACATGTTACTGATCGGACGTTGATATTAACCCTTTTAGTGCCGAAGACTGATAAATCGGGTAGAAAACGACGATATATCGTTGTTCGGCACTAAAAGGGTTAATTTCAGCTAATTTTATTATAGCTTCTTTTACTATTTGAGAGTGAAGAGTTGCATTTATTTTATTTACAAAGAAATGAGCAATTGGGCACTTAAATTTTGTTGTGTATGACACGATAAGCAATACCAATGCTTCAGTTGGCAATTCCTCAGTATCTTCTGTGGCAATGCCTCCATTGTTTATATAACCCAGTTTTTATCTTTTTCCTTGTCGTATACTATTTTCTTTCCAACAGACATACTATCAAATATTAAGGCGACATCTTTTAGATATTTTTTCTCATTTACTTCAAATTTGAAATATTCAAATACCTCGTTTAAAAATTCAGGTTGAAGATCAGTATTACATATCCATTTACGCATTAAACTACAGTGTGGCAAATTTAGCTTAGTTCTCACCAATTCATATGCACGAGGGGAATAAAAATATAGCCTTAATGCAAATTCTTTGATGGAATCTGTGTACATATTCCCATGCGACGCAACTTTGCTATTTTTCAATTCACTTTTTAAAAGATTCAAAGAAAAATCACTAATATTATTTCGTAAAACTTGTTCTAAATCTTCGTTACTGCATTCATTATTTTTCAGGTATATGGTAAAATCTTTCATTGATGCAATTTTTGTGTCTCGACGCTTTAAACGTTTTTCCAAAATTCTTATTATTCATCTCAACTTTATTTCTGTGTTTGAAGCTCGCAAACGTTTTGGCGAAATCTGTACTCCAAGATTTTGTTGAACATTTAATGCAGTTTGTACAGAAACGTCCTTTACAAGAGGGATTATCTAACAAGCATAATATGGAAAGATATAACCAAAGGGGTAGATATTATTAAGGGGTTACATCTAGTTGGCGGCCGAAAAAAGGCGTGTTGTTATGAATCTTTTTTGGGAAAATGATTGTAGGTTCGAACTGATTTTTCTTCATAGTACAGGGTATATCTTCGACTATGTTTCATAACTTTTTTGTTGAAAAAAATTTACAAATGTAGGACATACAATGCATTTCTCGCACCGCTGTTTAAAAAAAGGTCTTCTGCGTTGACCACGGTATCTTCCACGTCACTCGTCTGAAATCAAAAAATCAAATAGATTATGTTTTTGCATCGTATTATCTAGTACTTAATCAAAGGATTTGATAAAATATTAATTTTTACAAAAAATGGTCGACGACTGAACGCGAAAGTCCAAATTTTAATGAAAAAATCACTTCATTTTCGTCGACCATTTTCTAAAAAATTAATATTTTCTCAAATCCTTCGATTGAATACTAGATAATACGATGCAAAAATATAATCTATTTCATTTTTTTATTTTAGACGAGTGAGGTGGAAGATACAGTGGTTACCGCAGAAGACCTAGCGGTCCGGGGAATGCATTGTATGTCCTACATTTGTGAATTTTTTTCAATAAAAAAAATTATGAAACATAGTCAAAGATATACCCCTTTTATTATTATTATGATTATTAAATAGTTTACCGGCGTGCCAGCAGCTCCGCAGAAGGCTAGGATGCTCTCCACACTTTCCTCAAAGAACGCCTCCATACTGAAGGTTCTACTCCTCAGCCACTTCCGTCGGTACCCCGTTAAGTTCGGGCACTCTAAGAGGAAGTGGCTGAGTGTTTCTTCCTTTTCCCCGCACCATCTGCACAGGTTACTGAGCCCCTGTGTCTTGTGCAGGTAACAACGTAGATTACAGTGCCCGGTTAGGATCCTCAGGATTTTGCCTGCTTTCTTCCTATCTAGGTTGATGATCCTGCTTGTCCAGTTGTTAATGCGTTTTCACCTATGAGGAAACTCGATGTCTAAATATGCTCGTACATTTCTTCCATAGTGCGCGGCTGCTCCGTCCTGCTGAAAACACGTTCCATTGAAATTAGTACCTGCTACTTCTCTTATTCGTGGTACAATTTGATTTCTCAGAAGCTCTTCCTACTTATCGGCATTAAAGTTACCATCGATAAAGAAAGGGCCTATCAAAGTATCATTTAAAATACCAGCCCAAACATTGACTTTTTGCCGGTATTGCGTATGAGTTTCCAACATCCAAGCAGGATTACTGTCGGACCAATATCTACAGTTATGCCGGTTAACATCACCTTTTAGGGTGAAAGTAGATTCATCGCTGCAAATTAAATTATACAAAAGGAGAGGATCTTCATCGATTTTGTTCATCATTGTTTCGCAAAATTCTAACCGACGATCGGGATCATCTTCATTCAACTCTTGCACCAATTGAATCTTATAGGGGTAAAATTTTATACTTTTTAAAACTCCTTACCGTTTGATGCGCAACGTCATGCTCAACACCGGCTCTGCGTAAACTGAGATGTAGATTTTCTAAAAAAGCTTGAGCAATGTGTAATTGCTTTTCATTAGTCATTACGGATTTTGGTCGACTAGTTCTTTGAAGGTCTTTAACAGTGCCGTGATTAACAAAGCGCCGTACAGCCCTTTCGACTGTCGATTTGGAAAGAGGAGTTAGCCCTTCTCCATTTCGAAAAGTTTGATTAAAAATCATCTTAACGTCATTATAAGATCGCACTCGATCTCCTCAACTACGCATCATCAATAAGGATACCCTCTCCCGCTCCGAAAGTCTCACGTTCGCCATAATCTTTCAAGAAAATTTAGGGTTAAATGAAGGATTAGGAATTAAAAATTTTTCGTTTAAGAAAGGGATTCTGCTTCTAATAATCGAATTGCACTATACTCTGCAACTGTAGCTCGATAAATAAATGATGTGATTTTTGGCAGTCATTTTTAGTTCAGCGACAAATGCCTATCGACATGGTATACTCTTCGCGATGTTTTTTGTTTCCGAAACAAAAGCATCGCGAAGAGTATACCATGTCGACAGGTATTTGTCGCTGAACGAAAAATGACAAAAATTGCATCTGAGCGCTTTTTATACATTTTGACCCCTAATTGACCCTCATGGGTAACTTTAATCCATCACGCAAGTACGTATTTGATTGTAAAATTTCCCGCTCTATCGATTGCCGATGTCAAAAGGGGCAGGTTCCATTTAAAAAAATTATCTCGACCTTCGAATTACGTTAAAGGTCATATTTAAGGTCAATTTCAATGTCGCCATCTGGTAGCTCGGGAAAAACAGTAAAAGTTTTGTCTAAAACTTTTTTCTCTGCGAGTCTTAGTTTTCAAGATAATTGACCGTCCCGGGACTTAAGTTACACCCTGTATAATTATGTCTTTATTGAACAACGGTCAAAACAAAACCGAACTATTGAACAAAAGGAACCATGAATTAACGAATCAAGAGACACGGGAGGCAATTCAGATGTTTGAGTATGATGTATAATTATTCATATTATTATTTTTTATTCTGATCTTTACTAATTCATAATGTGGTAAAAATAAATTGAATTGTAACATATTTATTGCTTATCGTTTGGGTTCGGGGCCCGACAAATTCAATACCGGTTCTAATCACGTAAACAGAAAAAATTCTTTCCATTTTGTAATTACTTCGTATTGACCTAACGGAAAAAACGAGCTTGTCTAATGTTATCGGATTTCACAACTTTATTTGGCCGAAGTTTTTCAAAATTCATATGGATATAATGGAAAATTTTAACTTGTCTATTGTTGTCGGATTTAATTACTTTGTCTGGCTAAAGATTTTCAAAATGCTTTTTGTAGAGAGGTCCCTTTTCATAGATGAACTTGTGTCGACTTGTTTGCACCAGAGGTGTTTTTTAGGGGGTAACAACTATTCGATTGTCTTCCCAGCTCGATCTAGTCATCCTTGAGTTGATTATCGTCTATTTTATCGCTACAATTTCGGCCATCCTGTAATATCGACGTCCTCGTAGATACAAAAATATTCTTGAGCTTTTGCAATTCTTCTTAAATATAATAATAAATAAATAAATATTAATTTCCCTTAGGAATAACTTTTAATTGATCAATGGCTTTAATGCCTTTGTAAATTCTTCAACTTTGCCTTTCTCCTTCTATGTCCTGTATTAGGTATCTATCGTTTCCTAAAGATTTGACGACTTCATACGGACCCCTGTATTTTTCTACTAATTTTCTACTTTCTCCAGTGGATGGGGCTTCGTATTTGACTAATACCAAATCTCCAGATTTTAATTCTTCAGTTTTCTTCCTTTTTTGTCGAATTGTTTCTGTATCTTTTCTTTATTTTCATTTAAACGATATTTAATTTCTTCGTGACTAGAATTATTTTCTTCTTGTTTGTTCAGATATGTGATTTCTCTAGTTAGTAAGTTTTGTTTCCTTCCAATTACTTTGAAGTTAAATATAATTTCTGATGGTGTTTTCTTCGTTACTTTGTGAATACTATTGTTAATTGCCCATTGTACGTCATATAGAAATTCATCCCAATCATTGCTATTTTGATTAATCGTCACAGTTGGTAAGCAATTCAATATTATGCTATTGACCCTTTCTACTTGTCCATTAGCCCTTTGTGATCCAGCTGCAATCTTTACGTGATTGATTTCATTATCGCTGCAAAAATCTGAAAAATTGTCTGAACAGAAAGCAGCTCCTCTATCGCATATAATGGTTTCTGGTTTTCCGAAATGGGACATGAATTCTTTTAAGAAATCTATTACCGGTTCTGCCTTTGTGTTGGTTACTGCTTTTAGAACAACGTACTTACTAAAAGCACAGATAAGAGCTTATATTTATTATCTTTTTCTGTTTTGATTAATGGTCCTAAATGATCAATATGTAGTGTTTGAAATGGATGATTTCCTTTATCAATAGGGTGTAAATATCCTGGTTGTTTTCCGGATGGTGATTTGTAATGTAAGCAACATATACATCTGTTTATATATTTTGGAACGTAATCTTTTAGTTTCGGAAAATAATAAGTTTCTTTTATTTTGGCTATTGTTTTATCTATTCCCAGATGAGCGAGGTTTTTATGTGTTTCTGACACAATTTCGTGTCTTAATTCTTCAAGAACATATAATCTCCACTTTCCCTTCGTAATTCTATAAACACGACAATTATACATACTAAATTTCTTGTGTGTTTCTTGATCTCCTTGTTCTAATTTACTAAAAATTGCTTTAATTTCTGGACATGATCTTTGCATGGCGGCTATCCAATTCATATTTACTCGAATTCCCATAACAGGTAATCCTATTAAAGGTGTTTCTTCAGGTTCATTTACCGGATTTCTGCTTAAAGCATCTGCAATCAAATTTTGCTCACCTTTCAAATATTCTAAGGTATACTGTGCGACCGCCGTTCTCCCCGTTTCCCCTTTCTAGGTGGACACGGAGATACCGGCGTCTACAAATCCTGCCCCTTCGTCCCTTCCCGCGAGGGTAAGGGTCGTTTCAGGGAGGGCACCCCTGCTCGCAAGAGCTCCAAAGGGTTATTGGGCGCCAGTCAGGATCCTTTTTTGGGGATCCTGACGCGGTACGCAAGAAGACGAAACAAAAAAAAAGAAACTCCTGAAAACAACAAAAAGGAAATGCACAAAACAAAAAAAACAGAACAACTCAATGGTCACGAGAGGGAGTAAAGGGGGGGCTCGGCGAACTCAGGGAGGGCAGGAGTCCCAGAGGGGATCCTGCCTCCTTCTCAGAAAAAAAAGGAGACTCACGCGGGAAGTACAAAAAAAAACGGCGCAACGCGCAATTTATTGATAACAAAAAAAACAGCTACAACTTCGTGAATAAGAAAGAAAAAAAAATGAATTCGCGGTACAGAAAAAAAAACGCAGCAAACAGCAAAAACAATAAAATGAGCGCACGGCTATAAAACAAAAAAAAATGAAAGCTAATAGTTCGTGACTGAGAGGTAAAAAAGGGGGGACGCGACAGAAAATTTTCGAACGATTCGCACCAAAAAAAAGAGAATTGGTTACAAGAGAGAAAAAAAAAGAAAAAAAAACGCGAAACCGTGTTACAACACGATCGCACGGGGCACAGCGACGGTAAGAGGGGACATTCAAAAAAAAAGAAAGGGAACAGAAAAGTTGCGATGGGGGCTCAACCAAATCAAAAAAAAGGACGGGGACCAAAGAAACTATACAAAGGGGGTAGCTAAAGGGGGAAAGAGAAACGAGAAAGGGTACGCTACCTTTCTCGCTACCTTTATCGCCGGATGTCTCGTCGGTGGTCGTGGGCGTTCGGGCGCTGTACCTCCACTCCAGGACAGGCGGCTCCAGGCACTTCCTCCAAAAGAGCCACAACACCGGCAGAAAAGGAAGGAATCCCTTTTTTTTTTAATAGAAGTTCTCTTTGATTAGGCACTTAGGCACGGCACTCTAGTTATCTAAGATGGCACTCAATCCTCGAAAGGCGATTTTCGTGGCACGGCTCGGCGGTCCAAGTATCTCTCGAGTTCAGCGCTAATTTGCGGGACTTCCATGCTCCAATTTCCCTTTCCAGGGGGGTCCGCTACTTAATTGGGCCAAGAGGTTCTGACCTCTTTCCGCTAGATCTTCGGGTCGATAGCCTCTACTAGTGTCCTTCCTTATCCAAGGATTCGTCGCCGGCGAATCTTCCTTATCGGCGTGGACCTTGCTTTGTCGCTATCCGGCGATAAGGGATCCGCGAACGAGGGTACCGCAACGTGAATAATTCGTTAGGGTCCAAAAGGGAAAAGGGAAATTCGCGAGGGAGAAAATAGGGTTTCAGAATAGCGGGAAAAGGGAGGCTGTGCCCTTACCTATTCTTACATGGAGCTAAGTAAACGCTCACGGTTTCGCCCAATGAAATAAATTCCTGAAAAACAACCTTACACAATGGAAATAGCGCACAACAAAAAAAAATAAAGAATACAATACATCAATTTTGGTGCGTTACGCAATAACACAAAAAAAATAATACGATAGAAAATGATAAAAAAAGAAAACGCAGACAGAGCAGAAAAAGAATAAATGCTTCAAAAGTTCGCTCACTAAAATATATAGGGTCCCCCTCTCCTCTCAGGGAGATCCCTGGACTTCGCCACAGCCGCCAATAAAATCAATGATAATCATTAGTAAACATGATCGATAACAAAAAGCAAAAAAAAACAGAGAAAAGAAACAGCAGAGAAAAAAAAAGAAAGAAAAATAAAAGTGCTCCCACCTGGAGAGGTGGCAAAATGCCACGTCACAACTGAAATTCTAAAAGGCGAATAAACCACCGTCCAATTCTTGGGTTCATTCGCTTCTTATTTTCCAACATCTTTAAGCTATTGCAGTCCGTTTTAACCAGTTAACTGTGTTTGACGACTATATCAAAATTCTGCCAAATCTCCATTACGGATATAGTCGTCAAACACAGTTAACTGATTAATTGTAAAGTGAATCCTAATTAAATAGTTTCGAAATTGTTCGAGAGCGGATACTACTGCCAAAGCTTCAAGTTCGTACGAATGATACCTTGCTTCTTCTTTTGACGTTTTCCGGCTGTAGTACATAACTGGATACATTTTCATGTCTTCTTGTTCTTGTAATAAGACTGCTCCGATCCCCAGGCTGCTCGCATCTGCATGAACCTCGGTTTTTGCTTTGGGATTATATACTGTGTGGCGGAGACTTTTTCGGACGTCACTGTTTCGCGTTATTCTTAACTCACACTGAACCGTATTTGGGCGCCAGGTATTCCTCAAACCCCTTATCTTGAAATCCTCAAAACTTAAACTTAAACTTGAACGGAATCGGATGTAAAGATATCGGGCGAACACGGGCCTCCGGCTACTCATGTGGGTTATGGAGAGAGGGCGTGGTCCAAGAAAAGAAAACTATAAGGTAACGAGAAACTATAATCGAGACATTTATTCGGCTTTCCAACCGCTTCAGAAAAATATATCAGTTAATACATAATTTTGCGCAATCAAGAACTTAAACGGAGCGTTATTCACGTTCAGGTAGCCGCACGGGAACGTATCAGAGGTAGTCGAAAAGAGAGACAGAAACTAATACATTCCTAGGAAAAATCGAGATCGATAATACCGCATAGAGTTATTCACAACTTAATACATCTCAACCAAACGGAAAAGAGAGCGAAATAAAAGCTAGCGTGATCCGTTAAGCTCACCAAATCTTAAGGAAGCGGGAAGATTCGAAAGGCAACAAAATCGACATATATGGCAAATCGATAGGCAAAGTGATTCAATACCTTACAAAGATTCGGTAAAGACAAAATGACTTATAGTTGATGATAATTCGTCATTGTCAACCCGTCTGGAGAGAGAGAAAGATCGGCAGCAGTTTCCCAGTTTTCGTGTTCCTTCGGCCGCGAAGACTCGTCGCAGAAGATCCTTCTCACGGTATCCGATACCCTTAGGTAGTCGTTATCTCCCACTCGTCCTTGATCGATCCTTAACGTGATTGGCGGCTCGCGATCCTTAACTATACGTTGGGTCTTCAACTAGGATGTAGCTGTTAGACCACGGCATCCTTGGTTTTGCTAGTTGGTCCGATCGTCATATCTGGTAGGTTTTCAGTGGGTCTTTGGTAGTACCACGCGACTTCTTTGGCTTTTTAGGGGATCTTTCACCCTTGCCATCGCCTCATCTGGAGCGCAACTCGTAGCAAATTTTTCCTTACAGTAGCTACAGATCAAAACGGCGACAAACGCCAACGGCATCTTAATCCTTAAATAAAATTGGGCCTCAGTGGGAACTGTAGCGGGATCCGAAACTTCATAATGGACGGTTGATAAACGGTAGCTTCGACATCTGGACGGTGACGTAGACGTATCTGGGACGGTAACATCCTTAGCGTGATCAATTGATAGCGGAGATTCTAAATGTCCTTGAGTGATAGGTATCCGGTAGCTTTCACATCGGGAAATGTATCGTGGAAGCAGCTGGAACTGCGGCATCGTAGTAGATCGATCGTTCTCTTCTCTCTCTTCTCTCTCCGAAAATCTAAACGAATCTTGTACGCAATATAAATACTAATTGAAAGCGAATCTTAGGTAACTGTAACTATAATAAGATGGCGGGTAACGCGAAGAATTTGGTCCGCCCAACGCTGCGTGTCATCTTCGAACGACACGTGTTGTAAATCCAACACGTATCCAGAACCAGAGAACAGAGAAACAGCAACCGGACAATTCCGCACGGTTACAACTGCTACGATCGGTTTTGACATTAATTTTAATTTTATTTCTTCAAAGGCTTTCTTTTTTTCTTCTTTCCATTGAAATTATGTACCCTTTGACAATAAGTTTGTTAAAGGTCTTATCTATGATAGATGCAAATCCTTTAACAAATCTTCTGAAATAACTGGCAAGACCTATAAAACTACAAACGTCCCTTACACTTTTAGGCTCCGGAAAATATTTAATACCATTTAATTTTCGAATTCCTGGTTCGATTCCTTCATTAGATATTTAGAAACTTCAATATTCTACCTTTGTTTTAAAGCAGTGGTCGGCAGAAACTGCTCAAATCGCCTGGTTTTTGGTCGACTCCTCCTACCGCTCCCCACTTACCTTTTACGTCTCACACACAGCCTTACCGCCTTGTAAGGCTCAGGACTGTACCGTGTATATTTTTAATGGTTTTCTACCCCATGGGTAATGTAGAAAGTACTATTACCGACGCGTTTTTTAAAAAGTTGTTTCCCTGTTAACCCTAATTCACTGAAGACTGAGACAATCTTTTAATAGCTCTAATTAATTGAGAAGATGCAGGTATAGAAAAGTATGAAATAAAATACAAAATATTCATATTCAGATTCACGAATTCCGGGTTTTTTTTAAAGGCAATAGCAGGAACGTCGATCTACATATTATTCGTAGCAAGACGCATAAGATGCGGTAAAGAATCGTCATTTAAACGAGAACGTTCAAAATCAAAGTATTTCCCAATTAGTTAGTCTTTATTTTCCTTCGTGCCAGATTCTTCTTGAAAAACACGGGAGTAGGTGTAGTTTCAAAGAAAATGTTATTTTCGTAAATTCCATTATAAAAGAATTTGATATCCGTTTCACTTGCAAATTTTTATAACCCTTTAATAAACTCATCATACCCCAAATTTCGAGACTTTGGACTCCGAATTTATTCTATGTTTGGATCCACGTATTTATGTGAGACGTCATTTTCAAAAATGAAATTCATTAAAAATGAAAAACGCTCTCGATTAAACGACGATTCTTTGCCGCGTCTTATGCGTCTGCTACGAGTAATATATAGATCGACGTTCCTGCTATTGCTTGTAAAAAACGCGAAATCCGTGAATCTGAATGTGGTTATTTTTTATTTTATTTCATATTTTTCTAATCTTGCTTCTTTTTAAATAATTCAAGCTATTAAAAGGTCGTCTCAGTTTTCAATGGATTAGGCCTAACGGGGAAACAACTTTAAAAAAAACGCGCCGGTGATAGTACCCCCTGGGTGATGTAGAAAGCTATTAACAATATACACGGTACGGTCCTGAGCCTTACAAGGCGGTAAGGCTGTGTGTGAGACGTAAAAGGTAAGTGGGGAGCGGTAGGAGAAGTCAACCAAAAACCAGGCAATTTGAGCAGTTTCTGCCGACCACTGTTTTAAAGAAATGGCATTTTTCTGGTTTTATTGTTGAACCTGCGTTTCTTAATATTTCGAATATTTGTGACAACTTTTCAATACCTTCTTCTATGGTTTGAGATGCAATAATAATATCATCTAGATAAGCCATTGCTACGGAGTCTTTCAAGTTTCCTAAAATTTTTTTTATTAATCTTTGAAATACCGATGGCGCGTTGCATTGCCCGAATGGCATTCTTTTAAATGGGTAGTGACCATCCGGTGTGATGAAAGCTGCTTAGTTTTCGAATCTTCTGCCACTGGTACCTGGTAATATCCGCTAAATAAATCAATGCTAGTAAAATATCTTTTATTCCACACCCCCCCTGGAATGGCTACTTTACCTCCCACAAATGACAAACGTAAAGTGGCATATTCCTCTCGCAAACAGTTTAGCGGGAGGTAAAGTGAATTAGCGGGAGATAAAGTAAAAAATGAGTGGACATTCATATTTCATCGCAGTTTTTTTATGGCGTTTTCAATGACTTTTTATAGCTTTTCTATGGTACTTCTATGGCATTTCTATGGTATTTAGACAAAACCCTAACAAAACCCTAGCAAAACCATAGAAGTAGCCCCGCCCTCAGAATCATACAGTGGCCATTCCAGGAAGGGTGTGAAATAAAGTACTATATACAACACGGGGGTAAACCAGATTTCTCCAGCGGCTGATTACTGCTCTCGCGAAAAAATTTTTCCCTCGGGTTACTGCCCTCGCTTCGCTCGTGCAGTAAACACGCCCTCGGGAAAAAAACTCGCTCACGCAGTAAATTCACCCGCTGGAGTAATCTGCTATTTTACCCCCTAGTTGTATAATGTTCTATTATTTCTTAACCTGTTTACTTGGTCATCTATTAACGGTAAAGGATATCTGTCTTTTACTGTTATTTTGTTATTGCTCTACAATCCACGCACTACCTTATTTCACCGTTTTGTTTTGTTACTGGTAGTATTGGGTTAGCAAAAGATGATTCGCTCTCTTCAATAGCGGCTGCTTCTTTTAATTCATGAATTAGATCTTTTACTTGTTCTCTTTCGTGATAGGATAATCTGTACGGTTTGTAATGAACAGGTTTTTCTGGGGATAATTGAATCTTCATTTCTATTTTATCTGTTTTTCTCATTTGGTGAATATTTTTAGCGACAAGATCATTGTACTGATTAAAAAATTGTACAAATTCTTCGTGCTCATTTTTATCTAAATCAGTATCAATTTCTTATGATAAAATTTCTTCTTCATTTACATCTCTCTGAAATTCTTCCTTGCCGCATATTTCTCCTCGCGCAATCGTCTCTCCTTTTTTAATTTTAATTTCTTTGCCTGAAATATTAAATACGGGTAAAAACGTTTCACCATTTTCATCCGTGGAAACTATACAACGGGGAACTAATTTTCCATTTTCCCTCAAACCTCCTTCGACACATAAATCATTCTCTTGAATAGTGCCTTGAACATTGATGTGCCCCAAAAAATTATGTGGAATAACTTGTTCTCTTTTTTCTGCAAGTTTTGTTTTACTGGACTCGCATGAACTGATATTTAAAAGTTCTTGAAATTTCAGAAGAAATTCGCAATTCTCCATCTGTATTTAGAATATGAACATTTGGTTGTTCGGTAAACGAATGTCCTAACAATAACGATACTACTTGTGCTTCATCCGGTACAACATAGAGTCAAGTTTTCTGAAGTGGGCCACCAAAAATCAGCATATCGAATTTTCTATTTTTTTTTCGCGATAATTATTTATACATATGTTAAATGTAATCTCCTAAAATTTTTTTACAAAATTTTTATTTTTACAAAAGTTGTAAACAAATTAGTTTTTCGGCTACTTTTTTTTTAAATTGCGATTATTCAGTGAGTTTTGAATAAAACTTTACCAAAATTTAATGGTAAGTACAACATTAGCAAAAGAATATAATAGTGTAATCGAGCGATTAAGAAAATTTAATTTATTTATAAAAAATTAATTTTGCAATAAACAATTTGATATTTAAGCAACTTCTGGATAAGATAAAATAATATTTTTTTAAATATAAAAGCTTTAACATTAAGCTACTGATATCTGCATTGTTGAGAATATTTCCCGCCACCGCTAGATGGCTCCGACCGGACCGTCGATTGGTGCTGCCGTCTACCCAGCACACCTAACCTTCTTTTTATACCTATTCTCAGTCCGCTGCTGTCTGCCATGTAGCAACTATCTTATGTTGAAATATACGTTCTTTGTTCTTTCTAACTGTGAGTTATTAATACTGCTGTGTAGTCGCCTACTTCCCCTCCAACATTTATAAATATATTAAATTTTTTTAATCGCTCGATTAAACTATTATATTCTTTTGCTAATGTTGTACTTACCATTAAATTTTGGTAAAGTTTTATTCAAAACTCGCTGAATAATCGCAATTTAAGAAAAAGTAGCCTAAAAACTAATTTGTTTATATCTTTTGTAAAAATAAAAATTTTTTAAAAAAATTTTAGGAGATTACATTTAACATATGTATAAATAATTATCGCCAAAAAAAAAAATTCGTTATGCTGATTTTTGGTGGCCCACTTCAGAAAACTTGACTCATGAAGAGTAGCTTTTACTTCAACAAAATTAATTTTAATATTTACTGTAGTTACACCAATAGGGTTTACTGTTCCACCACCATATCCAATAAGGGGTGGAAGTTTTGTCTCGAAAAACGATAATCCTAATTCTTCAGCCTTTGTTTTCTTAATCGCGAATACTTCCTAAATCACTTCTACTACCTACACCGGCTTCAAAAGGGCGCCACAAATCCAAAAAGAATCGCTTCGCCCCAAAAGTGGCACCACCAAAACTTGCACGGCACCTTAACAAAACTGCTCCGAGTGCACCAGAAAAGTTCTCGAGAACCCAAAAGAAAAGAATCCGTCAACCACGGCGTACGTAGCGGCAGCCCAGAAATCTCTGAAGGGTGTCGCTGTCGTACGAACCTTTCTTGCTCCAATTTCCCCCTCCAGAGGGGTTTTCTACGCTATTGGGCCAGCAGGTGTCGACCTCTTATCACTGGATCGTTCGGTCGATAATTAGGTCGATCTTCCTTATCTAGGCCGAATGCGCTGCTGGGGGGGGGGGGGGGTCCTCCTTTATCTTCTTCTTTTTGGCGGTGATCCTTCCAGGTCCGGTACAAGGAAACCCGAGAAACTCTAAACTTGGGGACCGGAAAAAGGGCGATATTGGGGACTTCGCGACAAGGATTGAGGGTTCTTTTTGAAAAGGGGAATTCAGATTTGTGGAATTGGGGGGGGGGGGGCAGATTGTGCTCCCCTTTTCCTACTCATACAAAAGCTAAAGAATGGGCACGGTATTCCGCATAATTCTTACACAAAAAGAAAAATATCAGTCAAACAAATTCTGCACACAGTTTTTGGAAATAAGAGAGAAAAAAAATCATCACATCGCAAATAAGAAAAATAACGAAGGAAAGAAAAATTCGCAGTTCATTCACGCATTCAAAATTTCGCAGTTCATCCTCGCATTCAAAATTTCGTAGTTCACAATTTTGGTCTCAAACACACAACAAAAAAAATAGAAAGAAAATATCGTAAAATAGCGTAAAGCCTCGCAATATGGGGTGTGAGGGTCCCCCTCCTCTCAGGGAGATTCCTGGACTACCCCATTGCCATATAAAAAAAAAAATCATAATGGAAAACAATAGTGAATAAAAAGAAATTAAAATCTCCCACCTGGAGGGGCGACTGCCACGCCACAATATTCATGACATTTTTGTAGTTTAGATTATTTTATTCTATTGTCTTCATTTAGGCGTTTCTGCTGTCAGAAAATAAAACATCGTATGTGAATTGATCATTTTAACCAATTTATCTGCTGCCCGGTCTACCATCAGGTCTGATTTTAAAGTAAAATTTGATATTAATCTAAGACTAAAGTAGTGCCTTAAGGGCGGTGTACTGTTTGTAAACTTTTCTTTAAATTTTTTTTAAATTTCATTTTATGAATGTACAACATCTGAAGAATGTTGTACTAAATTTTTAGAGCATTTGGAGCAAAACTAAGGAAGATATAGCGATTTAATCAAAGGCTGCTCCGAGTCACTACGCTCCGATTTTGTATACCTGCGCGCCAGCAGCACGGCTGTTCTTTGACTGTTTTTCGTTAGAGTTTTAACATTTTATACGTTTGTGAGTAAAAATGCCGAGAAAAGTTAGCAGAGAAGAGAGAAAAAGACGTAGCTCACGGCATCGACGATTCTGAGTAATTATACAGCGAGAAAAAGAGAATTACTCTGATTTTTTACTGTTTAAAACTTTAGATCGATTTTCCCACACTGCACATTTTCAAAATCGGTGGAGGCTGTCATTTCAAATTCACTGCACCGATCCTATCCAAAATTTGTACATTACTTCTCTGTATAATTCATGAGGTAACGCTGTCGATTTTTTTTTAATTTGTTGTTATTTTTTATTTTACAATAATAATTAGACCGATTTTTTTAAGCGAAAATCGCGTTTTTCGCTTTCTAGTGTCACCAAAACTTGTAAAATAAAAAAAAAATAAAAAATTCGACAGCGTTACCTGGGGAAACTCATGAAATAACAAAAAGAATTTAATTTTTTTATTTCAGATGATCGAGTTCCGAGATACAACCTCCACCGCAAAACACCTTTTTTTCGCGACGTCTCCGGAGATTGGCTGGCAACGGCTTAGTTTTCGTTATTTTTGACTGACAATTTAACAAAACGTTTTTTAAATGACATATTACAATACTGTAATTTGCTAATTTAAAATGCATTACCCGTATCTTTTAAAAAAATTATTGAAAAAGGCTCTTTTTTTGACAGAATTAACAGTACCCCGCCCTTAAGCGAATCCCTGAAAACGCACAAGAATATTGAAAACTATTTTGATAAAGAATATATCAGATCATAACATTTTTCAATACTTTTGCTTGATTTGCTTTTATTTGTCAGGGATTCTTTTGGTCGTTTCTCCCTTTCCGCATCTATATTGATTTTGTGGTCAGCCAGTGAAATACCATTGATCACTTGGTAATTGTAGTTTATAGATGCTGCCATTGATTTAGAAGCTTCTATGCTTCTAGATGAACCCAGCCTCCGCTCCTTGCTACTCCCAGGCACCTTTCTTAAATTTTATCAGTGCTTCAAGGAAAATATTTCAAAATTACAGCCACCACCTAACAGGAAGCGATTTAATTCAGGTATGTTTTCAATTTATACACAGAGGACTCTGATTAGAATTTTGTATAAGGGAGACCGGGGCCAAAATTTCCGATTTAAAGAAAAACAGAAACTAATTGTGAAATAATATAGTTATTTTTTCACTATTGGCTAATTTATTTCTAGATTTATTATATTTTAAGGTTTTAAGACTATTTTCAATATAATGTAATAGATATTTTATAGAAATTCATTTATTTACCACTCGTCGAATCGTAACTTTTTACCCCTTCATGGGGCTAGTTGTTATCGCATTGGGGTAAGATGTTACTTAGAAGTAAACTTTACTTTCTAATGATATATTTTATTTTCTAATGAAGAGAAACACAAACTCATTAATAAAGTTTATTGGTTAAGGTTGAAATCATTATGAATATAATGTATTAAAGTGAAACCACAACAAGATATAATTACCCATATAGAAATTTACAGATTGCGCCGACGCTGACAATCAAAACTGTCTTGGGCCAACGCTGACAATCCAGACTCGGCAACGAACGTTGGGCCAATCTTGGTAGACAAAGATGTAGGGAAAGACCGAATTCTGGCACTTAAATGGTGACGCTTCTTCCCCAAGAATTGGGCGAAGTCTGTCTCAACCTTGCTACAGCCTTGGGGCTACCCTGGCTGAAGAAAAATATTCGACTTCATCCAAACTTTGTTTGAGCCTTGTTTGAGCCTTGTTTCAATTAGAGAATCTACTCTGCGCAAAGAAAGCTATCTATGCAAAATCATCGTTGGCCCTATGCTGGCAAAGCTTTAGTCGAATGTTGGCAATTAAATGGTGACACTTCTTTGCCTAGAATTGGGCGAAGGCTGCCCCAACTTTGCTACAGGCTTGGGGCTGCCCTGGCTGAATAAAATTATTCGACTTCATCCAAACTTTGTTTGAGCCTTGTTTGAGCCTTGTTTCACTCAGATAAACTATTCTGCGTAAAGAAAATTATCTATACTAAAGCATCGTTGGCCCTATGCCGCGGAAGCTTTGGTCGAATGCTGGCTTAAGTACGATCGAGCAATGGCAACACATTTTGAAACAACACTGGCAAGTACACCAGCCGATATTGGCAATGTATCTACAGCCGTCTACTGTAGTACGGCTAACTAACGCTAGATGGTTTTGTTTCTCGCAAGTGATACTGTGATACACAATTTATATGTAAGCTTGATCGTAAGCTGGAATATATCTTAAATCAATTTACTGGTCCAGATTTAAATTCAGAATAATAATGATAAAGAAATTGTGATATTATAATAGACACATAAAATGTGTTGACATTTTTGTAATTAAAAAATTGAAACAGTTAAATAAACAGAAGAAGATAATAATAATAAAGCAACGAATTATTTTTAATTTACTTAATTTTTAAAATTGGCTCAACATTGGCTCGGCACTGGTCCAGTATTGAACAGGCACTGACCCAAGATTGGCCCAGTACTAGCCCGAGATTGGCTCAGCAATGGCTTAGCATTGGTATACAATAATTTGTAGATCATGCCAAAGCTGTGATGTACCTTATCCAGCTTTGCGACATGATTGGTAGTCAGGATCGGCGGAAGGTGTAGCCGATGTTATCATTTGAGTACTGCCGCAACCTTGCCGTCTAAGATTGGGGCAGGCGTGTTCGCCAAGAGTCAGCCAAATATGCTTGCCGAACCTCAGACAAGCCTGTTATTTAGACTGGGCCAGAGTTGGCTGACAATTGTTTTGATATTACACCAGACTCACATTCTGATATGCCCAGCATTGAAGCAGGATTGGCACTCATCATCGGTGGAATCTTGAACTGATGTTATCATTTCAACGCTGGCCCAAGCCTAGTTGCCAAGGCTCGATCACCGTAATACAGCCTTGGGCCAGCGTTGTCCCCATTGTCAATTTTTATATGGGTAACTGTCTTAAACATTGTCTTTGGAAAATAAGGTATGTTAAACAAGAATTTGCTGGTTATTTGTTATCTTGGGCACTGGCGCAGTAGCGTTTTAATGGTCCATAGACACCAACATCTAAAGGTTGTAAGCGATGGGTGCAATGCGGAGGGAAGGAAAGCATTATAATTTCGTTAGCTTTGGCTTTTTCAACAACGTTTATATTAATATGGGAGCAATGATTGTCAAGTAACAATAAGAATGGCTCTGATGGAGTTGACTTCACATATTTTATGAAGTGGTCCATATATAACAAAAATTCAGTCGCCGTCATCCACCCAGAGCTGTTTCCTGCTCCAATAGATTCAGGTGGACCATCACGGACAAATATATCTTTGTATTTAAGTCTGGGAACAACAAACATCGGTGGTATTGTATTTCCCGATGCACTAACTGCCATTTCAACGGTAACTAATGTACCCCGTTCAGCCGATACTAAAGCACTTACTTGTTTAATACCTTTTCGAGAAACCATTATTTTCGGTTTTTGAACGGTTTGTACGCCGGTTTTGTCCAAATTCCAAATTTTTGATGGTCGCAAATTGTACTTAAGCAATATATCACCGAGCTTAAAATAGAAGGTGTCAACGTTATATTTATTAAACGACGTAGCGTGGCTAAAACTCGTTGCTTCGGGGGTCCTTATTGAAAGTGTTGGATTTCTTTTTAAAAAACGACTTAGCCAATCAGGACCAGTCATGCTATTTTTGTGCCAGAAAGGTGGAATATTCTGGAGATCATAATGTTTCGCACATTCATACGCCAATTTTCTTACTTCTTGCGGCAGAAGACCAAAGAATATCGAGGAGCATTTCAAAAGGTAATCGGTGATCTTTTTTTCTTGTTGCTCGTTAAAATCCAACCTTACTTTCTTATAGCCTATTATAGGCTCTTGTCCAGCTTTTAATTTTCGCACAAATCTTGAAAGTGTCATATGACATATTTCGAAATCCCGAGCAACAGTTTTTATTTTTTTGCCATCCTGCAGAACAGCTTCTGCAGCCGTACGCATAAGTTCTACGGAAGTCGAGCCCCTGCTTGTCATCCGTTTGTATGTTCGCATCCTACAATAAAGTAGGAACGATTTAAATATTTGGGACGGGGCAAGTTATTACGGTAACAACGTGCCCCAAAATACAGTAACAACTAGCCCCAATCGACACATTTAGAAACCTAAGAGAATTCTTAGGTTAGGCATCAAAATAAGCTCTCAAACGATTTTACACTATATTTCTAACATAAATTTCAATTGTTTCGCATGGACGAAATAATGAACAATTTCAACGTTAAATAATCCATTGTGACGTGGTGATTTTACCAATTACATTTAGAGGCTATATTTTGCATAAAACTAACGTTCTTTGAAGAGTTTACAGAAGGCTGGCCCAGGGACCTCTCCAAAACGCAAGGGAAGTATTGAAAACTTATGTAATTAGTACCGACTCACGAATGCTGAACACATACCGATACCTACTATATCGATCCATTACGCACGAGATAGCGCTCTAATGACGTCTACTCTCTCCCGAAATCGACCTACCGCAAGGGGAAGAAGTCCGGCGAGGGCTCGCAGGCCAGAGGATGTTGGCCCACATCGATTTCGATCCACGAAAGGACATACAGATGCCATCTGTCGTCATTGAACGGGACTAGGAAAATAGATAAGGCTGATAGCCTATCACGATCCCGAACCACTACGCCTGCGTAAAGGATTTCGCAGGATAAGAGTCTTGCGAGAGACCCGTACACGACGGGGAGACAGAGTTCCTTGGGCTGTCGTGCTAACCACGTTGAGTGCCAGTCCCACAGGCCATTTTTGAGATTCAGAGAATCGGGACTAGCTTGCGGAAGGAATGACCGGGAGTTGACGAAGGAGAGTCGGGTGAGATAAATAGACACTGAGGTGAGCCTAGCTTGTGTCCTATTCTTTCCCTAAAGATTCTCCCCCAAAGGTCCCACCTTTATAAGCCCCCTTTTGCTTCGTTAGGATTTGTTTATAGTCCCTTTAGGGGCTATTTTAGAGTTTGAGCTTTTTGATCGTGAGTTCGGTCCCGACGTTGGTCGGATCGTAATTTCTGTAATTTCGCGCGTTTTGCAGGCGAAATTAGATTAAGATTTATTGCCGATTGTTTAGTTTGGAGTGAGATTGTCATTTTGAGTTTTGATATTAGTAGTAACTGAATCCATAGTTCTTTCTTTTTCTTTTTGCTTGTGTTAAGTTTCATAATTGCGAGTTAGTAGTGAATTCACGTTACGTCTATTTGCCAATACGAATTGTACGACCTTCTTGAGGTAGTGTAAATCTGAATCCCGCGAATAGAATATTGTTATTTTTCTTTTAGATTGGTCTTCTCCCGATTGCTGACCTCCCCCGAGGTTCCCGTGCTCTCCATTGAGCCACCCGAAGCCTTTTCCCGGGTTGTAATCTACCTACAACTGGCGCCCATAGTTTTTTTTGAGTTTGAAAAAAACCGGGAAGAGGGTTCGGGAAGCCCGCCTTGTGCCCGGAAGGTCCCGCGTCTGAGAGGGACGCCTGGACCTTTCGACACACTATATAGACCAAATAATAGCGATTGAAAAATATTTACTTACGTAGTGGATAAGAATCTTTGGTTATACAAAAAATAGGTCTTTTGCACGAACGTTACAAAAATGGCTGTAGCAGTGATGTGATCGACTCACGCATCGATCCAAATTTAATCGATATCACTTTTTTTTAGTTATGGAGATAAAGCTATCGGAACAACTTACCCGCGAAACTTTTAGCCCCGGTCTCCCCTACTAGGGAATGTAACTTAGAAATTTTCTAATTCCAGGTTTTTATCGATATAGAACAAACCACATGTGTATTTTCAATACCAAACTTTTCGGTTTACTTAGGTAGAAACTTTCGATTAGCTTTGTAGCTAATTATATCAGTTTCTTTTGAGAAATTGAAAATGTCACTAGTCAATGGTTTTGTGTAGTAGTAACTTTCTTATAATGAATGTTTCTTGTAGAAGCAATACTAGGGTCTTCAGAGTCGAATACTTCTAGTGACACTTCAAGTTCCAGTCAATGCTTCAACTGCTTAAGTGATGATGAAGATCTCAATGAAGTAGTTAATGAAGCTACCAGTGATGAAGTTGTTCAGGTAATTTTTAAACTGAAATGCTATTTTCTTTAGGTGCTATATTAGTATACCGTTGCTTCTGATTTTTACCTTCTTTGACAGGAACTTAGGAAGCCTTTTGAGTCCTCATACATAGGCCGCATATTTCTGGCCAACGCAAAGAATTTAGGGAATCCTGATAGAAACCGGATTGCGGAAATTGTTGTATGTGAAGAACTAAGGAAAGTTGCTCCTGGTGGATTGTAAGTTTTCTTACATTTAATTTTAATTGATGACGCTAAACTTACGTATTCCTCTTACTAATTTAATTAACTTTACTTTCCAGTACTAGTAGAGCACGTTTCATAGCATTTTCGAAAGCAATCCAAAACATTTTTTAAGGGGAAAATAAAATAAGTGATCTGTAACCATATTACAGTAATGTGAATTATTGCCAAAAACAACATAGTTGCTTCTGTAAAATTTTCTTTACAGGAAATTTACTACGTGCCATATAAAAGAATCAATAAAAAAGTATATTGTGCGAAGGGCAAGTTGGTAACCCAGTACTACCAATGACGACATAAAGGTATTCCGTGTGGTGTCCTATTTGCAAGTGGAAATAAACTTGAAGCAAGGAAAAACTCAGGTAAGAATTTTAAAAATTCTTCATTAAAAAGCAAAGTTAAATGTGGAATATGTAAATATAGTATTTAATAAAAATCTCTTTTTGCAGATACCAGATTGGACGATTCTGATGAACAAACAACTGATTCTCTGAAGTGGCTAGCAGTAAATTTGGGGCCAAAATCCACTGTCCGGCAACATTGGGCCAACACTTTTAAATATCGTATGGGAATTCTGGATACGCAAAGAGAAAAACAATTAAGTGTATTCGAGTACTTTTCGAAATTTCCAGTATTATGACAATCGTGGGCTTTCATTTTGGTAAGTTGTTCTTTTAGTGTGATCATTTACTTCCAGTACCTTCCTATTGTATGCAGTTATTACTTGTACTGTTTTTCTTGTAAATTTAGGCTTGATGTATTTTGAAATAGCAATTTTGTTCCCTCTTCCAGCTTGAAGATGACTACGACAAACTATTCCCTGGCACTTCGCAAAATATGGCCCTAAATTGGGCTGGATTTGCTACCGAACTGCTGCAACAATTTCAAAAAAGCAAGAGCTTTGCTTGGCGCTTGCTCAATGCACTTAACGCTGTTTTGGAACATGGAAGTATGTAGACTGTTTCTGTTGTTTAATTCCGTTTTCTAACTTTATATTATCGTAATGTAAAGTCTGGTTCTTATTTTGAAAAACTAATTTTCTTTTAATTTTTACAGTAGATGTCAACCACCACTTCTTGGTACATATTTCCCATTTGTTTAATTGCCAAATTGTTGTAAGAGGAAGAAAACCAAATAACTGGACTGCGACAAAGGCTGAAATGCAACAAGGGTTTTTGTTGCATCTTGGAACTGAGGCTGAGCTGCAAGAATTTATAAATTGTTGAATGAAATCACTTATTCAAGAGAGATCTGTGGATATGACTGGGAATTCGAGGTCTTGTTAGATGAATAATGCTGGCACGTTGAGGAAAAAATATCTTGCTGTCTTTATTCGTGTGATATTCGCACACTCGTGTCCTTGAGATACAAAAATACAATACACGATATTGATAAAGGCAAATAATACTTTTGATTACAACGTAAATAATGGAATTCGCGTTTCGGTAATTGCTACGAGCGAAGAGAGTCGTTTTCACGATAGACTATTTCTCTTCGCTGACTAGGTCTCTTTGTTACAAACGTATAACTCAACTTTCTTCAACGAATGACTGTTCTTGACCAAGTGCGTGAGCTCGCGCCCACACGCACTCCCGCACGAGTCTTCGTTAGCCTCGTGCGTCCCTTTTTTTACTCGGCCTCGCTCGGCCAATCGCCGTCTTCTCCCGACGGACTCTTAAAGGCGGATTCGCATAAACCCTTTTCAACATAAATAACAAGGTTAAAAAGTTCTTTAAAATCCTTTAAGAAGCCAGTTTCGTTTCAACCCTTTGCAGCTATCATTGGACAAGACATTAGAAATATAGAAAAGAGTATAGTGGTTGTGCAACCTGAACAGCTATATATCGTGAATACTCCCAAAAAAGCTGTTGATATTGCTTACAAAATTTTCCACGCATTGAATGTTGAGTACCCACCGGAAAGCAAAATTCTTTGGCGTGCAATACAATAAATTTTATACAAAGTCCATACGAGGTGGGATGATGTTGACGTAATTCCTGGTCTGATTCCAATCCTTAATTTTTTTGAAACGTAATTTGTGATGTTTGTGTGTTAATGTGTGTTAATACTATGACGCTATTATATTTAATTTCTAGTAATTTTCACATTATTGTTTAAATTGTTGTGTTTAGAGTATATTTGCTCTTTGGCTTTTTAAATCTGTTAAAAAGTTTATCATCACGTTTGCATGTTTTATTTGTAAAGCAGTTTTTGCAGATATATCTGTACTGCGTAATCATTTAAAGCTATCGCATCCACAACCTCCCAACACGTTTGTAAGCTGTGGTCAAATTGGCTGTAATAGAATATTTAATAATTTTAAACTTTTAAGTCGACATTTGCTAAGTTGTCCCATTCCAGCTGTTAGTGTAGGTACTGTTAACCTTCAAGGTGTCGATCATTCCGTAAGAAACGACATTTTGATTCTGAAATGGAAGCAATCTCGCAGGATGATGCTTACATTCGGTATTGTGATAAAAGTGATGAATCAATTCTCTTACTTTTTGATCTTTATGATGAATCTAGGGAAGATAATAAATCTAGTAATGGTAAAAGTGCCAGTGTCACTCTTAATGATAATCGCTTTGAAGAAAACGCTATTAAATTTATAGGTAATATTTATGCAAATCCAGACATGCCTGGAAGTGTTGTACAGGACATTATAGACAGAACTGCAACTCTTGTTTCTCAAAATATTTCAATTGCAGTTGATGCTGTAAATGACTTACACAAAGCTAAGGGTATAACTGAAGAGGTTCACTCGAAACTTTGCTCAATATTCTCGACTATTTCTAATCGATTTCAGGGACTGGAAACTGAACACAAACGTTTCCTTAGTTTATCAAAAAGAGGAGTATTTTGTCAACCCGAAACATTTGTCTGTGTCAAGAGGGGTACTAACAGTTTAACGGGTCAGTTTGTAACTTTAAAACAAACTCTCAAAAGATTTTTTGAGCTACCAAATGTTCTTTCTAAGGTTCAGTCTTATGTGACATCCGTAGAAGATGAAATGAAAGATGGTATCTTAAGCAATTTTATCCAAGGTGAATATTGGCAGGCAAAGCGTAAGCAATTTGTCGGAAAGTTTGTTTTGCCCTTATTTTATCATTTTGATGATGTAGAATTGGGTAATCCACTCGGATTTCACAGTAACATTCATAAGCTTGGTGCAATGTATGCTAAATGCCCGTGCTTACCACCGAAATTTCTATCGCAATTAGAAAATCATTTTCTAGTTCTTTTGTTTCATTCTTCTGATCGTCGTGCTAACGATCCTATTCTTGAAGCTTCTAATAACAAAATAATTTTTAACAAAGTTATTTCAGAAATTAATGATTTACGCTCTAATGGTATTAATGTTGAAACTGAGGATCGCAATTTGCAAATTTATTTTGACGTTGGTTTAATTTTAGGTGATAACTTGGGTCTCCATGCTATCCTTAGATATGCTGAGTGTTTCACTGCTAACTTTCCAGACATGTACTGTAAAATATCTAAAGTCGATAGCGAATCTGTTTGTGAAGAAAATTTCGCATTGATACGTAATGAGACTAATTATGCAGAAGATTTGGCTTTAAATGATGTTTCTAAGACAGGCTTAAAAGAAAAATGTGTATTTCATGATGTTAATGGTTTTCACGTGACAAAGAATCATGTTTTTGACTGGAAGCACGATGTACTTGAAAGTGTTTGCAAATATGACCTTGTTGAAATTTCGCACAATTTTGTGTTTGTTCAAAAATATTTTAGTGTTAGCAGGTTAAATTCGCTTCTCACTAACCATAATTGTGGTAGTGTTACTAATAAACCACCTCTAATATCTGAGGATGAATTGAAAAGGGGTTCAATCAGCATGTCAGCTAATGAAATGTTAGTGTTGCAACATTTGTCATTAATAAGAGGGGATTTTATTTTACATAATGATGAACATTGGTTGTTGTTTTCATTTCTCTACAATGTTGTCTTAATTTTAATGGCAGGCAAACTTCAATTTCAAACCATTATCTACTTGAACTATTTAATAGTCCAGCATCATATTTTAGCACAGGGTGTTAAAAAGATAGCAATGTTTGTTTTTCCCGTGTAAATATTTGTTATTCTATTTTACTCAAATTAGAACTTTCCTTTGCGTATCGTCTCCTTTGCCGAAAGGGATTTGTCTGTAGATTTAATATGAGTAGAAAAGACCTTCGAGACATGCATGGAAGTACTTTGAAGATTCCTTCCTCTTTCAATATGAAATGTGTTTATCCCAATTTTGTTTCAATTAATAGAGTTAGGTATGACTTGAGCATGTGTATGGTCCTTTCTGTTAATAATGAAGGATTGCCAGTCTTCGGAATTATAGATAAAATATTGATTAACAAAAATATTGATGTTTGCTTTGTTATGTCTGAACTATTGACTGAAACCTATGATTCTTACTTACTTGCTGTATTTGTCAAAAAAAGTACAATTTTCAAGTGTTTCAGAATTGAGGAATTACCATGGTATGGTCCTGTTTTTCTGCATATTAGATCCTTTCACAGTTTGGCTGTGTCGCTATATCATGCCTTATAATTTGTCTGTGTGAATTGTTTGCCTTTAAGTTTATGTGAAAGCATTAGCTTTTATGACGACATTATTAGTTAAAATATATGTATACTGAAAATATGTAAATATATGTAAAAAATATAACTGTAAAAATAAATGGTATTTAATATTGTTCATTAACATCAACGAGAAATAAAGTTATGGCGTTATAACTTTTTTACATTTATTCTTTATTTATTTCTTTATAAGTAAAAAATCTTACAACTTTCATGGCGGTAATATAATGGAGGTTGTTGCTCATAACGAAGGCGTTCTGTTAACCTTTAAAATGCTGCGTTTTTCCGTCTAAAAAATTTTAGGTTTTTGGAAAAATCCCGTACATAAGTTTAAAAAACTACTAGGGGAAAAGTCCGACCAATATCTAGGCCAGTAGCAGGTTGGCCAAGCAGCAGGTTAAAGGTTAATGTAACTAATCTATCACATTACAATAAATAAACAGCGGTTATATGCCTGCAGAAAACACTTCATTACTAAAATTAACTTCCTATATGATGACCAATAAACACTGGCCATTGTCCATTTTAGACAATGTCTTTGTCTGTCACTGAAAGTTCTTGGGTAGTCATTAACACTAGAACTATCACACCAGTCATTTTGACTGGTTAGACAATTTTATTTTATTATTCCTACTGCATGTTACATTTTCTTGCTCAATGATGTAATGACTTTTGGAAAGATAGCTAAAGGATTAATATAATGAACTTTAATTTTGTTTCATACATTTAAAATAAAAGTAATTTTTTTAAGTAGAAATAGCTACGTCTCAATTGTCGGTAGTTCTAGTGTTAAACCTGCTTAGTTCCCGCGATGAAATACGGAGCTCCAAACAACTTCGAATACCAGCATCAAAATTTTGATTCGCTCTTATTTAACTAAATTTTTGAAGGTCTGGCATCAAATTTTTATTGCTCTGCACTAAATTTTTGTTTCTCAGTGTATTCTAAAAATAATTTTTGGAAAAAAAATATAACCGACTTCGAAAAATTGCACTAAAAAATATGAAATCATTTCTAGTTAGTTTATATGAATATTCACCAGCTGTAGATGTAATTGTTTAAAAGTATGACAAAATGCAGTGAAAAGTATGAAATAATTTCTATTTCCTTTATAATAAATTATATTAAATGATAATATATTAAATAACATGTTAAATTTCTATTTCCTTTACATTAAATTATATTAAATAGCCTTTTCGGAGACGGCGCAAAATTAAAAATTAATTACATTCAAAATTTCCAAACTTGGTTTAACTTTCTATCTTAGGAACAAAATATATGGCCTTTAATTATTGCTATTATTACATTCGCTTCAGACCTCATATACATTAACGCTATTCAATATCCCCACCCCTACTAAATACTATCTCAAACCAACTCAAACAATATTTCCATCGAGAGAATATATATACATTAATTTTTAAATAAATTGACCCCCCCCCCCCCCCCCCCGTCACCACATCTAATACATCAAACCCTCTCAATCCGTATTTTCACGTAGCAGTATACATGTATACATATAATAACAGCATTCAATATTGCCGCCTACACCAAAAACTAACCCAAGGCGGATTTCAAACATTTTAGTTTTGCGTCGCCTTCGAAAAGGTTATTTAATATAATTTAATATAAAGGAAATAGAAATTTAATATGTTATTTAATATATTATCATTTAATATAATTTATTATAAAGGAAATAGAAATTATTTCATACTTTTCACTGCATTTTGTCATACTTTTAAGCAATTACATCTACAGCTGGTGAATATTCATATAAACTAACTAGAAATTATTTCATATTTTTTAGTGCAATTTTTCGAAGTCGGTTATATTTTTTTTCCAAAAATTATTTTATTTCACACTGTTTAGTGGCAATCTATGAGCAATACGTTTCGTGCAGTAACAATAATTATAAGCAATATATAGTTGCAAATGGGATCATCAGGAATACATGTGCAACTAAATGTGAAAGGATTCATCGCGTTTAGTAAACCCCTAAAAAACACCTCTGGTGCAAAAAAGTCGAGACAAGTTCATCTATGAAAAGGGATCTCTCTACAAAAGTTGTGAAATCCTATAACATTAGACAAGCTCGTTTTTTCCATTATGTCAATATGAAGTAATTACAAAATGGAAAGAATTTTTTCTGTTTACGTGATTAGAACCGGTATTGAACTTGTAAAGATCATATTACATAATAATAATATGAATAAATTATACATCATACTCAAACATCTGAATTGTTCGGGGGCCAACAAGTTCAATACCGGTTCTAATCACGTAAACAGACAAAATTCTTTCCATTTTGTAATTACTTCGTATTGACATAATGGAAAAAACGAGCTTGACTAATGTTATAGGATTTCACAACTTTTGTAGAGAGATCCCTGTTCATAGATGAACTTGTCTCGACTTTTTTGCACCAGAGGTGTTTTTTAGGGGGATTTGTCTCCTTTTTGCAAATATTATTATTATTATCGGCTTTGTATCTCGAGAAAATATAAATAAATAGTACATTATACAACTAGGGGGTAAAATAGCAGATTACTCCCGCGGGTGAATTTACTGCGCGAGCGAGTTTTTTTCCCGAGGGCGTGTTAACCCGAGGGAAAAATTTTCTCGCGAGAGCAGTAATCAGCCGCTGGAGAAATCTGGTTTACCCCCGTGTTGTATATAGTACATTATTTCACACCCTTCCTGGAATGACCACTGTATGATTCTGAGGGCGGGACTACTTCTATGGTTTTGCTAGGTTTTTGTCTAAATACCATAGAAATACCATAGAAGTACCATAGAAAAGCTATAAAAAGTCATTGAAAACCCCATAAAAAAAAACTGAGATGAAAATATGAATGTCCACTAATTTCTCATTTTTTACTTTACCTCCCGCTAATTTACTTTACCTCCCGCTAATTCACTTTACCTCCCGCTAAACTGTTTGCGAGAGGAATATGCCACTTTACGTTTGTCATTTGTGGGAGGTAAAATGGCTATTCCAGGGGGGGGGGGGGGTGTGGAATAAAAATACATAACGTGCGTCGGTAAGGTAAATTTTCGTCTTTTGTATATTCGGAAAAACAAAACACAGATCACTGAATGCCTAGGGCCTAGCCCACCGTTGAGCTGTACTACTGATGTTACAGACAGCGTGTGAGTGTGTAAAGGCTTTCCAGCCGTGTATGTACACAGAACGCATTGGCTATTTGTTATGTGTGCGGACCTAGTTCGGTCGAGAAAAGAGACACGGTAGCGCTCTCGCCCAATTCATAAATGAACTTGTCTCGAGACACTACCGTGTCTCTTGATTTCTTGTCGTACTACACCACAGAAAAAAGTGAGCATAAATTTGTTCAAATTCGAACATTAAGAAAATATCTACTGCTAAATGTGAAAGGGTTCATTGCGATCGGGTAATTCTTTGTCGAGTTACATCACAGAATAGGAATATTGCAGTAACAATTGTTATAAGCATATAATACAGAATAATAAAGATAAAAAGTCGGTTCAAAAGTTCATAAATTTTTTCCAAATAAGAACATCATGAAATCAGCTGTCATCGAATGCGGAAGGTTCTAAGAAATATCAAGAAATTCACTAATTTTTCCAAATGGGAACATCGCGAAATCAGCCATCATTAAATGTGGAAAGTACCATCTCAATCGGCTAATTCGTTGTCGAGTTACATAAAAAATAGGAATTTGGCACTAACAATTATTATAAATATTAGGAAATTCATAAATTTTTCCGAATGGGAACATCATGAAATCAGCCCTCATTAAATGTGGAAAGTTCCATCTCGATCGGCTAATTCGTTGGCGAGTTACATCATATACTAGGAATTTTGCAAAAACAATAGTTATAAATAATAACAAAATTTATAAATTTTTGAAAATGTATTCATCGCGAAAACCTGCCTGGCAGCAAAATGTAAGGGGTTTTATTGATTTCATCGATTTGAGGCCGAACATACGTGAAATAGTACTATTTTTGCAATAAAAGTTGTATAAAGTGGTAAAAAACCAAAGTCAAATGTATTTTTTTATGCGACCAAGTGGCAGTGACACTCTACCAGATGTAAGAAGTTTCAATCCGATTCGTCTATCCGTCTCCGAGTAATAACCCTTACAAAATTTTTCGGCTTTTTGCAAAAAATCGGGTAAAAAACTGAAAAATCGCAAAATGTCTTTATAACGGGACCACCGCTGAGACATACTCTACAAGATGCAAGAGGTTTCATCTCGATTGGTCCAGCTATCTCGGCGTAACCGGGGAACATACATCCAAAAAAAATATACGAATTGAGTAACCTCCTCCTTTTTCGAAGTCAGTTAAACATGTTTTGATTCGGCCCGCGTCTATAGTTTTGTGCTTCAAACCTTAAGCTTATGTGACTCTCTTCACATGGAAAATATTTCCTTAATATATCCTTCCATTATACTCATGTTCGTTCTTCTCTAGGAAGGCTATCACCCCATTTTTTTGCTATCCCAGATAATGATGATAGCGCGTAATGTTTTATAGCGATCTCGTCCCAAGAATATAATTCACCGCACTCTTCCATTTTATCAATCCATTGATTGATACCGGCATTTTTTTCTATTGGATCGAAAATGGGTAAGATTCCTTTCATGTCCCTAAAATATTTGGGAACATTTTGCGAACCAAACAGCAAAGGAAAATGTGCAAGATCATTATTATTTTGTTGAGCAAATACTGCTCCTCTTCCATCATTATTTATTCTTACTTGATTAGTTTCCTCGGCTTCATGCTGCTTCTCGAAATCGGTTGTTGCCTTTCTTCGATTTTGTGATATCTGCTTGACTATCGGTAACTTGTTCCATATTACGATTTTCGATTAGAATATCTTCTTCTTGTCCTTTTTGTTGACCGCTTCTTCCTTCATCAAAAACTTCAGTTTCTCTTATCTTCGACAGCGTACGATTACTTGGTCGTCCACGGCGTTTTTGGCCCGCGGGGGTCTCAGTCAGGGAATCCACGGTTACGGCTTCAAATTTCTTCTTTTATGCACTAGTCCTCCTAGAGTTCTTGTCCCTGAATCCAAAGAACTTATCACTTCTTTACGAAAAAAAAATTCTCTCACTCGTGAAAATTCTCTCTAATTCGACCCCACACAACACCAAAATTTTCTCCGGGTAACTTATTTCCTCACGATTCCGTACGTTTCGGTTACTTCCAGTACGAATCCTACTTCTGTAATTGTTATACCCCTTTGGAAAAAGTCGTACATGTATTATATAATTACGTCTTTATTGAACAACGGTCAAAACAAAACTAAACTATTGAACAAAAGGAAACATCAATTAACGAATTGTTAAGTCTAATGAGTCTATGCATGCTGCGTTCCATGCGACGGAAGGAGATGGCGCTCGTGCTCAGCGCGACTAGAGCGCCACACGGTCTTGTGTGACCGTTGCGGTTTTGAACCGATCTCGCTCTGATAATTACTTTCTTCTTCCTTGAACCGAGCATGAGCGAGGTCGTGTCGGGACTGTAAACGGAATTAAGTTATGAGCAATTAAAACGTGTATTTCCTTTTTCAAAACGTTATTTAAAATACAATTTTCTTTTTCGTGGTCTTTATTATAATTTCTATTATTGTAATTCTTTTATAACCAAAGTCAAACGTTTCGACTGCGAAAAGGTTTGACTAAAATAAGTTAAAATAAAAACCTCAACACGAATAATAACTATTCGATTGTCTTCTCAGCTTGATCTAGTCATCCTTGAGTTGACTATCGTCTATTTTATCGCTACAAAATTTTTTCTTTCATTGAATTTTTCGGCAACTTGCCGTTTTGGAATTATCTTGAAACTAGTGTAGATGGGGGACGCGATGTCTGAACTTTAAAAATATGTATTGAGACGTTTCGCGTGCCTCTGCTAGTCTTAAAAAAGACGCTTCTATTGATATGAGCTAAACGCGGGTAAAGATTCGTGTGCTGGACGGGCAAAGTCTTAAGAGTTCCCTAAACGACGTTTCAGGATCTTTGAAGGACTCTGGATATATTTGTTCTTTATTCAGAGGTAATTCAAAGGAGTTTAAGGGTTTTTCCGGAGAGCCTTTCCGTTCCCTCCCTTTTCGCGGTCAATAAGAGCTCGAGCGCAATGTCGAGGGCTTATTGAGTTCTTTATAATTCGCGACCAATGAGAGCTCGAACGCAATGTCGAGGGCTCATTGATTTTTTTATAATCCGCAATCGATGAGAGTTCGAACGCAATATCGAGGGCTCATTGATTTTTTTTACCAATAAGGGCTTGAACGTGATGTGATTGTCTTTCGCGCGTAAACTTACGGATTTACCCAATTTTATGTTTAATCTTTTTAGATTCTTTACACAGTAAGGGCTTAATCGCGATGTCAAGGGCTTACTGGGTTTTTCTTTTCTCTTTTTAATATAATTATTTTAATCAGTAAGAGCTTGAGCGCGATGTCAAGGGCTTACTGATTTTTATTTTAAATAATTATTTTATTATTTTTTTAAAATGATTGTAATCAGTGAGAGCTCGAACGCGATGTCGAGGGCTCGCGGATTTGATTTTAAATCTTAATGAACAGTGAGAGCTTGGACGCAATGCCAAGGGCTCACTGGTCTTCTCTCTACTAATCAACAATAAGAGCTTGAGCGCTATGTCAAGGGCTTATTGTGTCTTTTAGGGATATACCATAAGAGCTCGGACGCTATGCCGGGGGCTTATGGTATCTTTGAATTTGCAAGAGGGTTTAGTGCTTTTACTAAATCGCCTTCCTTGGCAAATATCGAGATCCGATCTCTTTTCTGCGATCTTATTACGATCTTGCAGAAGATCGATCTGAATTTACGAGATCCTTCAGCTCCTTTTATACTGTCCGGAGCGTGTCAACCCCGATCTGTCGCCTACCCCCACGATGGCTCTTCATCGGGAGGGGCTAGTCCTGGTTCACGTTGGCTTATTTCAAATCCTGCTCTAGGAATTTGAATAGCGCGTAAAACAGTTACGGGAATTGACTCCGCTATGGGTTGCCCCGGACAGATCTTAAGGATCTATTGGTTCTCCTCTAATTCAAATTTGAATTGTTCCGCATCTTCTGGGAGAACATTCAATAACGGAAATTCGCACTAGGTCAGTGAACGGATTTTATTCTTAATTAGTTCCTTTTCTCGTTCACTGACAGCACTTGCGTCCTTTATCTGAGCCTCAGTGTCTATCACTGGCGCTCAGATAAGGATACTATCCTTCCTTATCGCTCCTCTTGATCGATAAGAATGTCTTTCGATATTTCTATTTGTGCTCTCAGAATACGGGCGCTGCTGTATAAGGACAGCAAATCATCGTCCATTTATCCATCATTGAGCGTTTATTGATCTATATAGGAAATAGATCTTTATGATTCTATGCATAAATTTCATAAATATTCTTAATAATATCCACCTGTTAGAAATGACAGGATTTCTAACCTGTGGAATTAAATTTAAGTTGAATATTAAATTCTTCCAGATTTTCTGGTTTTAAGGTAATGGAAATGAGAGAGATTATTCTCCCAATTTCTTTTTAATTTATTTCTTATGATCAATAAGGGCTTGGACGCAATGCCAAGGGCTTATTGATTAAATGAAATGAAATATTAATTTTTGTAATCAATAAGAGCTTGAACGCAGTGTCAAAGGCTTATTGATTTATATCAATTATTTGAATAAATAATTGATTGTAGTTAATAATCAATAAGGGCTTGGACGCAATGCCAAGGGCTTATTATAAGAAATGAAATATTTTAAAGGATATTGGGGTTTCTAGGAGAGGTAGACCCTGAAACGTCCCAGTATTGACAAATGTTTTTCCCTCACCTGGGTGATCCAAAATGGCGTCCAAAGTGAAAATTTTTACTCAATATCTGTCGGACGCTTTAACTAATGAATTATTAATTTTTGGAAAAAAAATGTTAAGAATAAAAAGTGTTTAGAATTTGTCAAGAAATACTTCAGGATTTTTTCAGATTTTTTTGACGCATTTAAAACAATTTTTTAACACAAAATTTTTATAAATTTAAAAGAATTCACAGAAAATTCTAAACAAATTGTAGAGTGTTCCTTTGATAATTCTAAGCTTTTTTTATACTTGTCAATTTTTTTTTTAAGTTAATAGTTTTTGAGTAAAAAAATCTGCCGCATTCGATACGTGTAAATTGTTCTGCCCATTTAGATTTTTTTACTCAAAAACTATCAACTTTCAGAAAAAATTGACAAGTATAAAAAAAGCTTAGAATTATCAAAGGAACACTCTAGAATTTTTTTAGAATTTCTGTGAATTTTTTAAAATTTTTTACGGCCGTTACGTTCGTTATGACCGTTACGCCGACGAGAGGTTTCCCATTTCTTGCGAAGCATCTCTTCGGAACGTTCTCACGGGATTTTGGAGCTGAGTTGCACATTCCGGCTACGTTATCTCCCGTGGGAGACGAGCCGTGGTGCAGCTCAGAGATGTTACGCGGTCTCGCATTTCGCGGTTTTGGTCTCCTTACGCCTAGCTGATATTAGCTAGCGCAGTTCTGGACAGGTAGAGACTCTGAGTCTGACCCGCGATCTGTATGGTTGTTTAGCTTTTGAGCGTGACACCTTCTCTCGCGTTAGTTAGAGCCACTTTTGTATCCGGTGCCCTCTTCCCGACTTGATATTCAGTTGCCAATAAAGGTCACTTCAGGTGACTTTATTGACCCCTTCATTTCTGTGTCTACGAGTTCTTCTCTTTTCCCTTCCTTTCCCGGTTATCCATTGATCTGGTAGGTCAGTGGATAGCACCTTCTCTCGAAGGATCCCACGTGACGACCCTACGGGACGTCACAAATTTATAAAAAATTTTTTGTTAACCCTTTCGCTACTACGGGCCACTATAGTGGCCTTCCATAAGATGCCACTGAGGTACTACGAGCCACTATAGTGGCCCTCCATAAGATGCCACTGAGGCACTACGGGCTACTTTAATGGCCCTATTTTTTCGTTTAAAACATCCAAGCAGCTTTGGTTCTCCGATGCGGTACTCCCGGTGACGATCGGCATCGCGTAGCGTGCAGTGATGTCGCGGCGCGCCGCAGCGCTCCGTTCAGCGGAAGTACCGCGGCGGAGAACTCGCCCGTAGCGAAACGGTTAAAACATTTTTTTAAATGCGTTAAAAAAAATCTGAAAAAATTCTGGGGTATTCCATGACAAATTCTAAACACTTTTTATTCGTAACATTTTTTTCGAAAAATTAATAGTTTATTAGTTAAAGCGTCCGGCAGATATTGAGTAAAATTTTTCACTTTGGACGCCATTTTGGATCACCCAGGTGAGGGAAAAACATTTGTCAATACATATTTTTAAAGTTCAGACATCGCGTCTCCCATCTACACTGGTTTCAAAATAATTCCATAACGGCAAGTTGCCGAAAAATTCAAGTAAAGAAAAAATTGTTTTATTTATTCAACGTTTTTTACCATTCAACTCCATTTTAGAGTACTCAAAAATTTTGTTTCCATATTTTCAATGACACCATCTGAAAGAGCATTAAAAAAACTATAAATTCCATATTTTGCTTTTTTTCTTTTAATCGGATTGTATCCGCACAGTAAGCTCAAAAGTAGTGGTTTGCAGAGTGGCCTTTCAGGCGTTAATGGATTAAATAAAGATGTTTACAAATAAAATAATAAACGTGAACAAATTATCAACAGGAACCACAGGCAAAATACAACCGCTTAATGTATATGGGTTTCGCATCTGGAAAAATTACGTCCGACATTTGTCAGATAACATAATTTTAATGAATCATGATTTGAATCTCCATTTCAGAAATAACATTATCAAACTTCAATCACTAGTTCACAACCAGCTATCTTCTTCAAAATATAAGAATCTTTTTCGATACTCTTGATGTAAAAGGTTGAAAAGCTTGACATTGATGAAAATCCAGACATTTGATAATCTTGTAGACTTTAGTTTTAGAGATTCTTGTAATACACATTCTGAAATAAAAGGATATGAAAATATTGCTATTGTACGATACGGATGGTGTAACAAATCATTATGTTTCAAACATTTCTATGAAGATTACCATTATTGTCAAAACCTTGTAGATTAATATATTTCAAACTGAAAATGTAGAACATATATTACACAATAAAATTAGTTCTATTATTTCATATTTACAGTTTTATAATAAAAAAATAAAAATTAATCACTTAATTAGTCACCTACTTTACAAATAAATCCAACAGTGTAAATTGTATAAACATATAACGGATTATTCTACCACTACACCATTCTCTACAAACCCCATAAGCTTCTATATGCTTCAGTTTATAGAAATAAAAACCGAGACTACATGCATTCCACAATAAATATTTTCCATTTGGTCCTGTGACCTATCCTATCGACCTACCAGGTCAATGGATAGCCGGGAAAATAAAAAGGGTAAAGGGAAAAGAAAAAACTCGTAAACACAGAAATGAGGGGGTCAATAAAGTCACTTAAAGTGATCTTTATTGGCAACTGAATATCGGGTCGGGAAGAGGGCACCGGATACAAAAGTAGCTCTAACTAACGCGAGAGAAGATGTCACGCTCAAAAGCTAAACAACCAGACAGATCGCCGGCCAGACTCAGAGTTTCTACCTGTCCCGAACCGCGCTAGCTAATATCAGCTAGGCGTAAGGAGACCAAAACCGCGAATCGCGAGACCGCGAAACACCTCTGAGCTGCACCGCGGCTCGTCTCCCACGGGAGATAATGTAGCCGGAATGTGCAACTCAGCTCCAAAATCTCGTGAGAAGGCTACGAGGAGATGCTTTGCAAGAAATGGGAGACCTCTCCTCGGCGTAACGGTCATAACGAACGTAACGGCCGTAATAGTCCCATCGCAACATATTCATTAGAAGCTGAGATATATCAAAAAAAGGTATTTAGTGGTGGAAATTTGTCACCCCATAATTTTGTTTTGTTCGAAAATCTTGATGCACTATCGTACTTGATAGAAAATAATATTTAGCTCGCATTAGTATAATAATATTTAGCTCGCGAGAGTATGTTTCATGGGATAAATATGCTGTTATTGTTATAAATGAATATTCATTTTAACAGGTAGTGAACTGTAAAAAATGGGTGGTTTTATGGAAAATCCTGAAATATGTCAATTAAATTATTTTACTTTATTTAAAAAAATATTTCTTCTTATTTTTCGAGGCTAAATTGATTTTTTACAGTGGATATATCAGTGAAAACTAACGTTTTTCTGAAATAAAAAATAGGGGTCGTAACCCCAATAGTAAGAAAAACATCCATTAACTAGCGTTTTTCGCAAGAAACATTTTCCATTTTGTTAGAACGCAAAATATTCATTAGAGCCGAGATATATCACAAAAACGTTTTTTGAGATCAACTTTGAGGGTTGTTTTCACCCCTTAGAAACGTTTTTTAGCAGAAAAAAAATACGTGTTTATTATTTTTTCAGGCTTTACAACATATATAACAATTATCCAAATCGGTGTGTTCGGGTTATTTCCTTGTTAATATTATGAAATATAATAAAGTCAAATTATTTTATAATTAATGATATTGTCTAATGACTTATATTTTAATTTCTTGTGTCCAAAAGCGGTATTTACTCTGTCTAAAAGTAGTTTAAAGTGTTCAAGAACGGTGAAAATAGGTAATACTATAAAATTACATTTTTAAAAAATAATTCAATTGAGAAGTATATTGATTATGTCATTATCAGATAGAACAGGCATGTCAAACTCATATGATATTGCGGGCCATATGATCATTTTTGTACTAACAATAAGTTGAGGGCCGCATGTTTTTACTGTTACAAAAATTCAATAAAATATGATTGTTAGAATGATTATATTATGTATTTATTATACTCAATGTTTTTTTCAACTAAACTAAAAATATTTTACATTTTATTGTATATTATTACATAAATAGACATTTTATATTTCATGTTATTTTGTACACTGAAACTATAAATATTCTATATTTAAAAAACCAAAAAAAAAAATTATAATAAACAAAATCACAGTTTAATACTACTTTTTAGAAGATATTTGACATTGTTTGTTACAAAACAAGTCATCAATATTTGGTTGAATATCTTGAACTGATGCAATTTTCAAAATTGATGATATATGTTGATCGGTTAATCTTGACCTTTCTGAATTTTTGTTATTTTTCATTAATGAAAATAGTTGCTCGCATAAATAAGTGCTTCCGAACATAGCCAGTATACGCGTAACAAACGATAACATTTTAGGAAACCGATCTACAGATAAATATGTATAAAATTCTGGAATTCCAACTTCCATACATTTTTCCTTCAGCAAAGAATCACATTGAATGTCAATTAATTCCATTTGTAAGTTTTCATCAACAATTTCAATATCGATAGATAGAGGTGAATTAAAAAGACGAAATTGTACTTCACAGCTTTTAAAATCAGAAAATCTTCGATCGAATTCCGTTTCTAACAATTTAATTTGGTGAGCATATTCTGTAAATTTTAATTTAGGTGATTTAAGCAATAGATATTGACAGCTTTCAAAGTGAGACAAGTTTTCTTTTTCTAATTGTTTTCGTCAAAACAATAATTTTTGTTTGAAAGCGTTAATATTATCAAATAGCGTTGTAGCAACATGATTTTTGCCTTGAAGCTTAAGATTAAGTTGATTAAGATGGCTTGTAATATCAACTGAAAAAACCACGTCCTTTATCCATTGTCCATCTTTTAATTCAGCACATTCATAATTTTTTGTTTCCAAGAAAATTATGATTTCGTCCAGCAATTTGAAGAATCGTTTTAGCACTTTAAGACTCGAAAGCCATCGAACTTCCGTATAATATGGTAGATCGGTGTATTTACATTCTATATTTTCCAAAAATGAAGCAAATTGACGATGATTAAGTTCACGTGCACGAATATAATTTACAATTTTGGTGACAATTTTTAAAACGTGTCCGATATTTAAAACTTTGGAGCACAATACTTGCTGGTGAATAATGCAATGAAAATGTTCAAAATTATTATTACCATGCTGTTTGCATGCTTCTTTTAATCTTGCAACAACTCCTTTAGTAATACCGGTCATGGTAGGTGCACCATCAGTTGCAAGACAAACCAACTTTTCCAATGGTAACATATACTTCTTCAAAACTTCCATAAGCGCATCAAAAATATCAGCTCCGGTAGTTGTATTATGCATAGGAATGACTTCCAACAGTTCTTCACTTACTTTTAAATTAACATCGCACCCGCGAATAAAAACGGCCAGCTGAGCGGTACTTCGAATATCTGTACTTTCATCAATTGCAACCGAGTAGGCTTGAAATGTTGATATTATTGAGTCATGCTGATTTCTCAAATTCTCGGCTATTTCATCAACTCTGTTAGCTACAGTATTTCGACTTAAACTTACACTTTAAAATTTTTTTTTTGTGCTGGACATAATACTTCCGCCGATTTAATTAAGCATTCACTAATAAATTCCCCTTCAGTAAATGGTTTCGATCTGCTTGCGATTAAATGTGATAATATATAACTAACTTTTACAGCAGCTGTACTGTCTTCAACAGATTTAGTGAATACATTTTGTTGTTTTTGAAGAACTGATTTCAATTCCGACAATTTGTCTTCACGAAGTTTTGCAACGTATTGGTCATAGTTTGTTTTATGATTTGTGTCATAGTGCCTTTTAAGATTATATTCTTTAGCAACTGAAATAGAGTTTTTACATATCAGACATAATATTTTATCCTTATTTTGGACACAAAGATATTGCAGTTCCCATTTTTTTTTAAATTACGATGTTCCTCTTCAATTGATCTTTTCTTACTCATTGTTCTTGAAGTTTGATTATATTTTTATTAAATAACTTTTTAATGTAATATGATGTGATAGAGAACACGGATTCTCTGTCACAAAAGTCCCGGACTCCGAAAAACCGTTTTCTTTCCTCGTTCGCGATGCGTGATTAATAAATATATTTACGTATCGATCGATCAGCATGGATCGATCGAATTATCGTCCAACACGGAAGTCAACAAACTCTTAGGTTAAGTTGATCCGCGGTGTAAGAGCGAAATCGAATCATGTATATTATTAATAAAAAAAAGTTGAAGTTGAGGCGAAGTTCGGCGATTATGAGACACGTCGCGACATCCGTCGCTACCGATACGAATTACCGTTTCGAGCCCGTGGGAGCTCCGTAACCGAAGCGACTGAGGAATGACGTCATCAGCGAAGAGGGACCACGATGGTCATCTACGACGTTGAATCGAGCATCGATACCGGCCGGGGATCATTCCAGGAAGTCATCCAGGCCCCGGCCGAGAACCACAAATCGAGGGACGATTTCCCGCAGGTTACGGGAATCGTCCTCGATACGAATTCGAAAGGAACATGGAGTTCCCTTCGATCCAGAGATCGTCGATCGATTCGAGGGGTGCACGTGACCCCTCGCAGCCAATCAGGAGGCACGAAGCCTCCCCACTCGACGGAAGACGTCGGAGACGACATCGGACTCCGATGATCGGAGTCTTCACTTCTGTGCTGGACGCCAATCGAGACGCTTCGCAATCCGAAACGAGCGAAAACGAGAGCCGAGAACGGCACCGAGAGAGAGAGAGAGAGAGAACGAGAGAGCCGTATCAGAGCCGAGACCGAGAACTCGAGGAGGGAAAACGCAGGAGTTCCGGCGACCTGGGAGTCATCGTGAGTCCCCCCACGGCTATTTTTTTTTTATTGAAACGAACTCGAGCGAGCTCAGAGATTGAGCCACCCAAGTCTTGCGGGTGGCCCTCTCCGAGCGAGCTCCCATTACGTGCTCGACCCCAGCTGTCTCGAAGGGGCCGACAGGACTTCGCCCCCTTCTAGTTCTTTTTTTTGCTTAGATCTTTTTTTTGCATTTTTATAGTCTTTTTTTTATTATTATTATTCTAACGGATGTCTTTTTTTTTATTGAATAAATTTATTTTCATTTATTTTTCTTCTTGTCGTTTTCTAACGAACCCTCCCCTCTACCATTCTCGCGACCTGAGCTGGTCGACGCGGTGCATTGCACCTGGCGCCCGCGACCTGAATACCTCTCTTTTTGTAAGATTTTCAGGTGATAAGAAGTGACGTGACAGGGTCACGGTCCCCTGTCTTAGGATATCGAAATCCACGTCACAATGAATAAAAACCAAAATCCACGTTAGAGTTCAAAATATCATTCGCAAACGATTCAGTAAACACTGCACTTTGTGATGACTTGTACAAACATGTGCCGTGTGTCGGATCAGATCGCATCTCCGTTCAGATTTTCTTTTGTTTTGTTATTTATCTTATATACTTTGTTTGGCGCCTTGCGTCAGCGCACAGCGTCCCAATTATTCATGCAACTACACGCAACGCTATCGTCAACCAAAAAGTTCAAATTTTCCAACTATAAGCGTCAAAGCTTGATATTAAATAATTGTAAGTAGAGACACATTATTAATCGAATAATTACTTATAATTAATTTAAACTGCACACTGCAACTACATTAAACTGAAATGCATATAAATAAAAACCAAATTTACTTTTAAATAATAAATTCATATATTTTATCAAACAAATTTTTAAACGTCTCGGCGGGCCGCCATCTATGTATTGGCGGGCCGCGTGTTTGACATGCCTGAGATAGAACCTTAAAGTGACTAAAACCGGTGTTTCTACCCTACATGTTATTGTACCAGGATAGTCTGTCTCGATTTATTTCGACACAAACATTGACCATTAAATTGAATTATCGAACATAAATAACATCCCAGCATTTATGTTGCGTGCGAAGAGCATAGTGAATAGGTTTTAGATGTAAGGATAAAGTAAGATTTAGGTTAAAAAACGGAGAATTTAGGATAGGCAGTTTTAAGAGCGTTTTTGTAAGTGTGAAGGGATGGGTGTGGGTGAATGGTGAACAATGTAGAGTGAACGGATGGAAGTTTTGTAATCTCATGATGAACAATAAACATACACACGTACATCGTAGCATTTATGGTGCCCTTCTTAAAAGTAATATTGGTACAAGGCTTGAATAAAGTAGGATATACAGAAGTCTTCTTATATATAAATCTTTTTTATTATGAGATCGTACAAAATTTCAAAGAAATTTGCAATACATTTCTCGCATTTCGCTTTATTTTATAATTTGGAATAAATATGATTGTGTTTTGTAATCATAAACTATTAATAAAAATATTAGTATAGATTATCACTCGGATATGCTGTTTGACATTTGTACGAAAAATTCTGAAAGTCAAGAAAAATTTGGTATACCAAATTCTTACTTAAATGCTGTTTATTTTAGACAAAGGTTGAAAATCTTCAAGGTTACGTAAAATTCTGTTAATTATGGAGAAAACCGTGGAATCCAAGAGTGGACACGTCGGTGCCTGCCGCAATTACATTTTGGAGCAAGAAGAGCCAGTAAGGCTAACGTAGCTCCGAGAAGAGAAACACCGCATAACGCACCCGCAGTTATGTCATGTAAAGGTGTTCCAGGTCTAGGAGCTTTTGCAGCAAGGAGAAGCAATCCTGCGCAACTTATAGCGGACAAGCCAGCTAGACCTAGGCCTGTCCACGTCCGTCTGAGACTTCTGCAAGCTCCAGCCAGAGCACAGCAAATACCGCAACCGGCTGCACTGTCCAAATAGTACCTGAAAAATGCAATAAATGAAGAGCGTTCACGATATTAAGTATTCCAGAATAAATGGAAAACAGTATTCTACAGTGTAACTAACAGGGTAAACTGCTCAGTAATTGACCGCATGCCAGCGAATGATCATTGCACAAACACGTGTAAATTGTACATTTTCAAATGAGTAAATGTATTTATTTAGAACTAAAATTTTCCATATTTTCGTATAAATGAGATTAAAAAATAGCCAAAAATAATATTTTTATTGAAAATATTCTACAAGTATTTGGTCATCTATTGGGCTTTTGCACATGTTGCACTTTATAATTAATTTGAAAGTAATTGCGGTAATAAGAAGTAACTATGTTTTCAAATATATAAACAAAAATGCATTCTTTAATGCAAGTTCAATAATTGTTTTATTATTATAATTCAATTTATTCAAATATACCCTCAAACGTACGTAAACTCAACAATTCGGTTATTCGCTGGTTGGTTTATCTTACTTAAAGTAACTTCTTCACTTTTTGTAAATTGAATTGTGAATAAATAAGATAAAAACACAGGGTTTAAACACTTTAAGGTTCTAAGTGACTTAAAAGTTTTTTAATCACGAGCGAAATTTTTTTTCTTGGCGAGGCTCGGAAATCAATTGTACAGACGGTATGCAAGAAGTGAAGGTCCCTGGTACAAATCTAGGTCTTGAATTATTTTTCCATGTATTACTTTTTCGTTTAAAAAATGGGGGAAATTGACAAACAATTTCTTTGTCTTGGTATTACAAGATTTGCGAATAAAAATAATTTAAGTTGATTTGGATTAAGTTTCCAAGCTAAATCTCGTCCCAGATTACATTCCATCGGGATAGTCTCTTCTTGTTTATTTTATTGTAAATATTTACTAGAAAATCGAAAAGCCGTAAGAAATAATAACATCCAAAAATCTCATCTTTAATATACGCGACTTAGGGAAATAACCCAAACCATATTTATTATATTTATTAATATTAAAAGACAATACATAAATAACATAAAACACAAAGTACCCCAGTAACAGAACATTATTCAGTTTATTAATTCGTTTGATTTTTTGTCATCTTTATATTGATCACTTATTTACTCAGGTTATAGTCTATGATAAGAATTACTTAAGGAGGTACTACTATACATCATTAAGAATTAACGATGAAAAAATTATGAAAATTTATATACTATAAGATATATGCATAAAGGAAGCTCTGTTAAATTTTTAGGAGGTGGGGTTAGCTATTAAGCTAGATATGAGTAATCATTTATTCGTATATTTAACACAGGCTCTTATGTAAAACTGCATTTTATGTAGTTATTTATATATATTTTAGCAATCGTGACGATGAAATCAGGATGAAACTTTTAGTGTAATAAAAGTAATGTTTAAGGATCAATTTACAAGTTGAAAAACATCGATTCATTGATTATTAATACATCAAAAATAATAATTCATGACGAAAAATAACATTGCATATATACTATTCAGCTATTAAAATTTTTTATGTTGGCAACACTGCAACGATACAATCTCGTCCGCGTGAACTTATTTCTATAGTCTATCCGTTATGCTTCTTGTGTGTCGTATATAGATTTATTTTTTGAAAAAAATGCTCGAGAATTCTAAAGAGGAAGAAAAACCCAAAGTATTCTACTGGAAAGGCAAGAAAGTTTCGGAGAGAGTATACAATCAGAGACGCAATCAACAGGCTTTATAAGAATATTACGAGTATTTACGGCACAAGAAACACGCATCCTAACCTACAAACTGCAGTGTGTCCTAAGCTAAATTACGCGCTTCGAAACATAGTACAGTGTTACCACAATCTGCTACATCAAAACTAGTCAAAAAGAAGACTAAAAAGAGAGCGTTTGTGTATTGACTCTACAGTTGGTCCCATACTCCCTTAAAACTGATCACTGGAATTTTATTTAACATTTGGTTATGGCTGAAATTACTGACATGATGCATATTCATATCTCATATGTTTCTATACTTTTCAAAGATGTGTTCAGTACACTTACTATAGAAATAATATTTTTTATTTTTGTAATATATAAAAGTATAGTAAAAAGTGTCCACAAATGGTATAGTGTCCAAACCCGGTACTTCTACCCTATATACTAAAGCGATTTCTTATTTTTTTACCTTCTGCCTTGTGACCAAGAAAGGTACAGAGCCAGACCGCATGTTAGGACGCCAACCAGGATAAGAAGAAGGGGTGCGTTTCTGCGATCATTCTTTTCTATTCCACTTGCCAAAGTTGTATTGGCATCACTATTTGGTGGTGATAACGGAGTGACCTGAAAGAAAATGACACCATTTGAAAATTCCCTCTTTTTCGTATAAATATCATTTTAGAATTTAACGCAATCTATAACTATCAACGATTACTATACCTATTTCAAGGGATACCTATTTCAAGGGAAGGAATCGGAAAAATTTGTTATCTAGAAGACCAAATAAAACCAGCAATTTTGTACATTTATCATCTTTACTTAACGAAAATTGAAAATTAAAATTATTATTATTTAGAATAATAATAATTTTGATATAAAAAGAATATGAGAAAAGTTAAGGCAGAATGTAATGATTGAGCAAACATAAGACATGAGGATAGTTTGGGCATTTCTGTAAGTCGTATGTGGAAGGGAGACTGGAGATAGTTGAAACGGGGATCATTTGAAACAAATTAACTAATTCCGAGACGGTTAGTGTATAGGGATGAGAACACTTGAAACATTTTTATTTTATTGTATTGTTTTTTCAACACGAAAAATACGTTTTTCAACTGTTCTTACATTGTTGTAAAAACTTATTGTTCCTTCTTCTGTGCAATTGAAATTGTCATAAGTATCAATGTCCTAGGTTTGTTTTGTTTATCTGTATACAATCGAACCTGGGTGAATGAGACCTGGATAAGCGAGAAAACTCTACAAGTGAGAATAATAGCCAGGTCCCGTCATTTAAAACCTCTATAAGTGAGAAACAGGAACCTCTATAAGCGACAGTCGAGCGTATTTACTATTTTTGACCCGTTCTTTAATTTATTGAAACTAACATTGTTTTTGTGTTCTTAAATTTCGTGCAACTAATTTACAGGAAGAGCGTTGTTGTTATAGAATGTTTTGACTACACATTTTGATAGTATATATGATTTCTACAGAAAATCGAGAACAAATCCTATTTTTTCCGTCGCTGGGTGTATGCAACCCCTGAACAAAACTTATCAAAAAATTGATTTACTTATCAAAAATAAAAATTCTTATTACAATTTAGTCGACGTTTCGATTTTTTTTAAGACTGTTTTAATATTCCGTATCTTTCGTTGTCGTTTTCTTAACTAATTATAACATTTTTCGTCAAAACAAATTCCAAAATCGTTTATTAATAGTTATTAACTGGTTAAAAAACGACGAAACAAGTTTGCGGAATATCAAAAAAGTCTTGAAAGTGACCTGGAAAATAAAATTCAAATATTTAATTTATAGGAAATGATAAAAACAAGTTATTTTGACCCCCTTGGTAAACTTAGTGTTAACAAATACCCTTATTTAATAAAAATTTCTTACAACAGCTGTCCGTGCTATGAAAGCACTCTCTACGCTCTGGTAACCACTTCTTTTCTGTTCCGAAGATGGGATCACTTGGTATCTAGGTGACCCCGACACCATTGGAACAGCTTCGGTATTGGAACCGTCCAGATATCCATACCTCGGCGATAATTCATTTATGTGTCGAACATCAACGGGTGCTGTTCCAACATAGCGCATTCTACCACAATTACTTGCTGGACAAAGATCCGATCTTGCTGAATGCCCGGAAAGTGGTAAACATCTCCTAGCTGATGGTTCTTTATTTGGAGTTGACGTTTGAGGACCCTTGGATGAAAATGTTTGTGGAGTCCCTAAAGGGGTACTTCGTTTGGAACTCAAGGTTTCTCCGACACCTGTAAATATTATAAGATATACAGTGAAGTACTATAAAAGTTATACAATATAAATAAATTGCAAAAAATAATACTTTAACGTTCGAAATTATCATTTTTCCTTTTACTTTTTATTGGTTCTTGATGAACAATAATTTATCGTTCTTATTGTTAGTGCCGCTCTTTAGTCATTTGTTCATAAATAATAGTTTTTGTTTTTAGTTCCATTGTTCAACTAATTTTCTCTGTTGATTAATAATGATGTGAAATATAAGTCGAGTTTCAAATAATAATTTAAATATGTTTTGAAACTTCCCGCGATTTAACTATAAGGATCTATGATCCACGTAGTAGTTCCTTTTTAGAACTCTGTGAGCCTATATTCGTCCCACACTGTTTTTACACACGTCACTGTGAACATGTGCAATCTCTCTTACGATTTTAAAAAATGAGAAATAACTTATTATATATGTATTCTATAGTCAAATACAGTGTCTTTTTGATCGCGTGAATTCTGCTAATACTGTAATTTTACTAAACATCAAATAACAATTTATTGCTTCCGTTCTGAGTCAAGTTTTCTGAAGTGGGCCACCAAATATCAGCATATCGAATTTTCTATTTTTTTTGGCGATAACTATTTATACATACGTTAAATGTAATCTCCTAAAATTTAAAAAAAAAAATTTTTATTTTTACAAAAGTTATAAACAAATTAGTTTTTAGGCTACTTTTTTTTAAAATAGCGATTATTTAGCGAGTATTGAATAAAACTTTACCAAAATTTAATGGTAAGTACAACATTAGCAAAAGAATATAATAGTGTAATCGAGCGATTAAAAAAATGTAATTTATTTATAAAAAATTAATCTTGCAATAAACAATTTGATATTTAAGCAACTTCTGCATGAGATAAAACAATATTTTTTTTTAATTTAAAAGGCTTAACATTAAGATACTGATATCTGCAAAAAAATTTTGGTAATATTCATAAGAAACAAAGTTATGAATTTTCGAACATTGTCGCGTAGGCACTGCAGGCGCGTCGTGCGCGCTCTCGCCTCGCTGGTGAGTTTTCGTCTATTATGTAGTAGACAAATAGCTGGTGAGCATTCGTCTACTATGTAGTAGACGAATCGCGCGCGCGACATTTAACATATGTATAAATAATTATCGCCAAAAAAAATAAAAAATTCGATATGCTGATTTTTGGAGACCCACTTCAGAAAACTTGACTCTGCACAATCAATTTTTTATTGATTCAAAATATTTTATTGCCCTTAGTTCTGTTTCTCAACCAATTTTTTTTAACACATTAAACGCCGCATGAAATTTACGTGACTCCTTATTCACGCTGCGTGGGTCCCAATAGGATATACCATTACATTCGTCATCACCGCCGCTTCCTGCACGAAAACTTCATTGAGCAATAATTATTCTTATTGCTCAACATTATCATTATTTCTAAATATAGCTTTCTATCATAAAGATTTAATTATACTTTATTAAATTATATAATATAAACACGTTGAACGCCATGTCTAATGTTCGTGACTCCCTATTCGCGCCACGTGGGTCGCAATGGTATACGTTGTAGTATTTGTCACAAGCGGCTCGCCCTGAACGGAAAGTTCAATGCCGATCACCGGTGACTGACATGGCATTTAACGTGTCGAAGAAAGTACACTCTCACAAGGAAGGTACTCCAACCTGACCTCACCGATTTCAATAATTTTTGGATATGTTGTAGTACTCGAAAAAATAAGAGACACGTATTTTTTTATGTGCCGACATCCACTTTAAAGGGATGAAAACCACCCCTAAAGTTATATCCGAAAATCGTTTTTGATTATATCTCGGCTTCTAATTAATATTTTTTAATAAAACAAAGTGGAAAATATTTGTCATAAGAAGTCGAAGATATTAGGTGTGTTTAAGACCCAACGGGCTGCAACCCTTATTTTATATTTCAAGAAAACTAGATTTTTATGCTTTTTTTCTTTATAAAAACCAGGGTATGAACTGAAAAAAGTAAAGAAAAGCATTTCCGTTTACACTATCGAATATTTCAGTTGTCGTGTTTCAGGATTTTTTACGCCACCGCCCCCAAATACCGTTAAAAGCAATACTTTACCCCATATACCCCAAATACCCCTTAAAGCAATACAGCGCATGTAAATGATGAAAAGAATTTTTTTCTCTAAAATTACTTATATTTAATAAGTTAGTAAAATATAATATTGTATTAATATTATATTAGAGTTACTTTTTTATAACTATTATTACTTTTTATCGACAAAACTATAAATATTTAAATTTTATTTTCAATATTACAATTCACATAATAATAATAATGAGCAGCTATAATAATAGTTATAAAGAAGTAACTCTAATGTAATATTAAAACAATATTATATTTTACTAACTTATTAAATATAAGTAATTCTAGAGAAAAAAAGTTTTTTTATCATTTCCATGCGCTGTATTGCTTTAAGGGGTAGTTTACGGTATTTGGGGGCGGTTGTGTAAAAAATCCCTTCGTAAAAAAGGAGAAGTCTCCCCTTAAAAAATTATTTTTAATCAGTTCCCTTAAAAAATATTAATATATATCGAGTTATATTGAATAATTCACTACTGGGGGTGACTTTTATCACCCCTTTTATACTACTATATTGAAAAAAATTTATAAAATGATTGTTTTTTTATATAAATTACATTCTGTTTCCGCGTGTAATAATTCTCAAGAAAAAAAATTTGTTTTCATCATTTACATGCAATGTATTACTTTAAGGGGTAGTTTACGGTATTTGGGGCGGCTGTGTAATAATCCTAAAACACGACAACTGAAATATTCGATAGTGTAAACGGAAATGCTTTTCTTTATTTGAAATTTCCCTGCAGGTGTGGTAAACAAATAATAACAAATACTGTTCTTATTGGAAATATTCCACAAATATTTGGTCAGATAACCAAATACTTGTGGATGTGCTAATCCTAAAAGATATTAGGCTTAGCAAAATCTGTAGAAAAAGTAACTACAGTAGAGCCTCCTGTATCCGCACTAATAGGGAGACAAAAGTGACCGGATAAAGGAATTTTCGGATAATAGAACAATCACTTTTATTATATTAAACTTCATTTATTTAAATAGAAACTAAAAAAATTTACGGTTTGTTTCAATTTTTCAAGATCCCATATTTATTTGGCAGCTGTTACATAAATTGTTCAGTATTAGTAACTGTGTAGAGTTGCTTTCTTTTAACTGGCGTCTGAGGAATCAACTTGCTGTATATAATTTTCAATAGAATTTTCTTGTTTTTTAATGTTTATGATGATTGATTTTCCAACACCATGAATTCTCGCTAACTTTGTAGCACTTTCACTAGATTCGAGTTCTTTAATTACAGTAGTATCTCCGTACAAGATACCTTCGAATGCTTTCGTACAAGATACCACGGGTTCCCCTTCGCTAGTCCACTACCCCTACTCCTAATGCCTCTTCGCCTCTGAATGTTTGGAGTTGCGTACTCCGTACAAGATACCACGGAAATAAATGAGAAAAAATGAAAATTATTTACACATAACGATTTTTTTATTTATTATCATAAATTATTAATCATTTAAGATCACATTTTAATTTTTTTTTGTTTAAAATTCATAGAGAATTTTCAATGACTCGTAAACGTAGTTTTTTGTCGGGGAAGTGGCTTTTCTGTGACCCACTCGACTAGGATGTTTAAAATTGATTTACTTACGTGAGATAATTGTACAAACGCTAAAAATAACTTTTCTTTTCTCTTTCTTTCTTGTCAACAATGCGAGAACTCCTCGTTTGCGGACTTCTAGTCACGTGACAAAAGAAGAAGGAGAAGATATGGAATACAAAGCAACCTACATTATCGGTTTAACTTTAAACTATTTTGCATGGTATCTTATACGAAGGACGTGAGTTCTATTCCTCTCCGGCGTAGCAGGCCGCTGAGTGGGGGAACGGTAATTTTCGGAATCATATTCCCCTCCGGTTCCTTGTGGTATCTTGTACAGAGATTCTACTGTATTTCATATTTCGTTTAAATAGTAAGAACTGTACGCGTTCGTTTGGTTGCCATTGTTAGCCTCATACTAAATTGTTATGATTAGAATTCGTACGGCCGAACACAGAAGGGTATACATATATTGTCTGTACACATCGCTACGAAACGTTGTTCGGATATTAGAATTTTCGGTTAATAGAATGTTCGCATTTTAGAGTATTCGGATAACGGGGGTTTGCGAGTGGCTTTACTGTACTTTTACAAATATGTAAACAAAAATAAATTCCCTATGCAATTTCAATAGTTGTTTCATTATTATAAATAAATTTATTAAAATATTACCTCTAACGTACTTAAACTAACAATTCGGTTGTTCATTGGTTAGTTTACCCTGTAACGGTTTTTCATTAAGGTTCAAACCGCTCTATGTTAATCAAAATAAAAAGAGGTATAGAATCAAAACAAAAAGAAGACCGGTACCGCGCGACGTAAGTAGCTGAAAGCGTGCGTAGCAAGAACGCAGTGGGAAAACGTACACATGCGCATAAGTATATCTCTGTAAGGGGGAAGCGGTTCATGAGGCCAAATAGCAAAGCGCCACTTATCGAGAGTATACTGCACGATTTTAAGGGGGTATTCTAATGTGACAGGCCGAAAAAATGACTTTTTTTCTTTAATTTTTTGATAGTTTATGGTCCTTATGGAATTAACATCCCCTAGTCAGTTTAGGCGGTTCCGTTCTTGTTGATTACCGTTAAGGGTATGTTTTTTCTGCAAATCTACTGAGAATATGAAAAAATTGTTCAAATAAACATTGTTTACTATCAAAAGTACTATCCAAAACAGTAAAAATGTATTCTGCATTATATTACATAAAGGGCCTATTGTCCCATAAAATTCCTCAACAAAAATTGTCGATATAATTACCAATAGCTCCCGACAAAACAGCTTATAGCACTTTAGCTGATTCACCCTGTATAAAAAAATATGCTATTGAGAGGGTTAAGAATGACGAAGATCAAGAACAATATCTTCTCCAATTGATCCAAAATCATCGACAATGATATTCTGATATTTGAAAAAAGACCGAGTCGTTGTTTGTGAATAAAAGGTAATATTTTATAATAAAAAGGTAAATTATAAGGTCAGCAGTGAAATACGTATTCTTTTATTTATTTTTGTACTTTTATATAAATCCTACAGTATTAATTGGTCTTAATTGCAATAAATGGAATTATAAAAGAGTTATACGAAATGAAGGTGTAAGGGATTTTTTTCAGATGTTATTTAATTGTAAATTAAAGCGAAGGATTGAGCGACCTCTAAATTTTCATCAACCAAAAACTCAACTTTAAAAAACTTGTTTTTTTAAAAACTTACATTTTGATAGGTGAACGATTCAAAATAAGAATATTATTTTTTAGTACCCTAATATTTAGGGTAAGGTGGGGTAAATCCGACCGGGTGGGTAAACCCGACCTCCCTCTATTTGTGACAAACAGCAAAGCGGAGCGATTTCGCATTAGTGTTACCATATAGAGCATTCGAAATAACGAAAATGTCACCTTGACAGCTTTGCTGCATTTGAGATTTAGACGCTCAAAAGGCAACAAGTGTGTTTTCGATTTTTTCAATTTAATTTTTGTGCAAATTTTATCACTAGTTTTACCTTATTAAATAAAACGATCGCAAAAAAACGGTAAGTGATTTTTGTAGTGCATTTAGTGACCTATTCAGTGCATGTATCTTTTTTGTGGGAAATTTCATGTAAATTGTTTCTATGTGTGTTAAATGAAAAATGGCATGGTGGGGTAAATCCGACCGCATATTTTTTATCCTTTATGTGTATGGAATTATTTATTTATGTATACAAAGTGAATTTTTGTTTATTTTTAGGAAAATGGTACGAAATTACAAACGAAAAACGACAAAACACAATCAAAACGATATTCGCCGAGCAGTTGTTCTGATTACATTTAATACTCTAAACATTGTTATTTTTTTGAATAATTTTTTTTCATTTATTTAAAAAACATAATTGCTTATAATTATTTCCCCAAAAAAACGTTCATTTAGAACTATTTCTGTGCAAAATCAGCCAAAAAAATAGGGGGTCGGATTTACCCCACCATTTTTGAAAATGGCAAAAATTGACTTTTTTTGAAAATACGGATATCTCAAAAACTATTGATGGTATAAAAAAAATACTTTGCAAAAAGTTGCTCCTTTATATTACCTTTAATTTAACGTATATAACGTTAAGATAAGATCTCGGATAAGCGTTTTATAGCCAAAAGAAATTACTAGGTCGGATTTACCCCACCTTACCCTATACTGCATACTAACAATAAGTAATCGAAGTAATTATTTTGATTCGTATTTATTAATACTATTGTAAGCTCATTGTTGAAACCTGCGCTTAATATTGACAGAAGTGAAATAAATGATATTGTATAATTTTTATTCCAAGATGTGGCACGTATACAAGGCGCATTTAGTAGTGACCTTAATTATGACCTTGACGATGACTATCAAGGTTAACTTTTTTAAAATTAAAAACGCTCTTTTTTGCATAAAGTAAATAAAACTCATAGTAAAATAATTATTTGATCTTTTTCGAATCTTTCAATCTAAATGGAGAAATGTTTATTTCATGGATTTTAGAACTTAATAATATAAGTTTCCATTTTATAAAAACAGTTAACCTTGAAACGACCTTGATGGGCATTGTCAAGGTTATGTTATTAAGGTTACTACTAAAGATATGTTTGTTGGGCATTGTTAAAGTGAATAAACTTTGTCATTGAAAAATTTCTATTCCCAGAGGTATCGAGGCCTTGTTTAAGTTTAAATAACCTTAGGGTGATCTTCAAGGTCAAATTGCACCTATGACCTGAGTACATATTTGTACGTGAAATTTCCCGCTCTATCGATTGCCGGTGTCAAAAAGGGGGTTTCCATTTGAAAAATTATCTTGATCTTCGAATTACCTTCAAGGTCATGGTGATAGGTCAAATTCAATGTCACCATCTGAAAGCTTGGGAAAAAATGTTAAAACTTTTCTCTACGAGTCTTATTTTTAAAGTTATTGAACCGTTCCGAGATTTTTGTGATACTTTGTAGATCGACAGATTTGTTTCCAACATTTGCAATAAAAAATAAAATGTATATACAAGGTATATCTTTTATTGTTATACGATTTTTATTACTGATAATTTTTTACTTTTTACTTGATTTAAACAAAATATTTGTTGTTTTGGAGGTAAACAGTTGTTGAATAAAGTTCGAGATTCTAATAGAGTTTAAAAAAATGAGTTTTTCAAAGAACAAGAAGAAGCTATTGCGAGACAAAATATTGTAGGGTAGAAGCACCGGTTTTGGACACCATTTACCATTTGTGATCACTCTGCTATATTTCGATATGTTAAGAAAATAAAAAATGTTATTTCTATGGTAATTGAACTGATTGTGAGCATATCATTGAAAAGTATAGAAACATATATGAGATATGAAGTGTTAAATAAGATTCCAGTGATTAGTTTTAAGTCATTCTCATCATAGACGTTAACGATAAACTGCTGTGAGTAAGTAAGCGGTCAATATAAAGATAGCAAAAAATCAAACGAATTAATAAAGTGATTAATATTCTAAGTCATTGAGGTACTTTTAATGTGCTCAACAATATATCTTAATATTATTAAATATAATAAACTAAAATTATTTTATAATCAATTATATTTTCTAATGACTTATATTTTAATTCCTTGTGCCCAAAACTGGTATATACTGTATCCAATAGTGGTCGAGAGTGTCCAAGAACGGTGAAAATAAGTAACGTTATAAAATTACATTTTTTGTTTAAATAATTCAATTGAAAATCATATTAATTATGCCATTATCACACTCTTTACATCTTTGTGGTTATGATGAATAATTATTTATTGTACTTCACACTATTTTATTATAATTACAAAGTTTTGTAAGTCAATAAGAACCTTAAAGTGTCTAAAATCGTTGTTTTCTACCCTATATACCTTTAGAATAACTGATGTTTTATACGCGGTTTGCTGAAAGATAACGGAACTACGTGCAATTTTCAGGTCGGTTTGAAGGGTGCAAAGGGAGACACGCTTGAGTTGCGGCTCGAAAATCGCTCTCTTGTTGTTAGGTTTGCTTCTGCTATTTCGTTGTTAAATTACTTTAGTTTCTTAAAACGTACATGACATTTTGTGGCGCAGTGGCGAATTCTTTTTTTGAAAATGTCAATACGTCAGATGTTTAATAGACCTTCAAACTTTTACTTGTAACAAGATTGAAAAATTTTTGAAAACTTTACGAGAACCATAAAGTTTATAACAAGAGATTAACTACTGTATTAGGTACGTGTCAAATTGTAAATATTTATAAATTTTAATTAAGTTATTATTTATTAAAAAATTATTTATTATTATAGATGTTTGAAGAAAGCTTACAAGTCAGGCCAAAACGTTACAAAATATAATATTGTATATAAACAATCGTTTTATAACCAAAAAATCTACAAATATTTGTAACGAAATTGTAAACTAATCTTTCTTTTCGCGTATGGTTCAAAATCAAAGAAATTTGTAATCCAGCAGAGAATAGAAAAATAATCGACAAAGCAAATCGCGTGGCATTAAAAGGCGCATTTCCTATTGTTTTTTAAAAATTAAACATGCTTATTGTTAGTACGATAGAGTTTCTTTGTTACTACTTATAAATACACTTCTGCTTATTGTTAGTCATGCAATTGAAGGAATTGCTGATGAAACGCGTTATTTTTAACGTTTCATCTGGACTAAAAATTATACAATTACATAAATAAATGTAACACTTCACATACGTTGATACTAAATGACCTGGATGATGTTAATAAAATTTATAATTTCTTTTCTAATGAATTTCTATCTGAAAATTAACATATGTACTAACAATACTATCATGAAAAATCTGTTCTATTAGTTGCAACAATTACTTTTAAATAATTTTCAAATATTATTAATATCAATAAACAGTGACTCATAAAAGTATTTAAATACTTAATGTATAAAGATTCCATGAATATACTATATATGTATGTCATATCAAACTTTTTAAAATATTATTAACACTGTAAGTAGACATGACTATCAAGATTATATGGGTTAAGTTTAAAACAAATCCAAATTTACATGTCAGAATTATATAATATTTATTACAAAAATAAATTTCGCGGAGCCCAAAAAGTATTTAAACAGCAAGTTGTTGTTATTGTTAATAAGCATTAATATCTAGTAGGCCCACCTTTACCTTTAATTATATGTTTTAGATGATTATTTATAAAATATATTAATTTTTTAGTTATATTTGGCGATATACAATTCCACACTTCAATAATTTTTTCTTTTGAAGTTTTCTTAGAGGTTACTTCAAATTTCTGTAATTCCTTCCTAACTATTGCCCATAAATGCTCCATTGGGTTAACATCGAGTCCTTCTAGTGGTGTCTACAATGTGTGGGGGTGTTATGTGATATTTATTTTCTAGCAATTCTTCCTGTTTGCTTAAGATCATTGTCCTGTTGGAAGTAATAGTCTTGAAATAGTCCTAATTTTAAGACACAGCCTTTTAAATTTTGTTGCAAAATGTGCAAATATTTATAAAAACCAAAATCGATGAAATGCAGTCCGCGGGACTGCAAGGACGTTATTGTTAAAATTTAACCGTTTGAGTCCCAGGGGTATTGAAAAGACACTGTCGAAGAATCCCGAACAATGTAACCGCGCTTTAGTTATCCACAACGTTCGAAATGTGCCGGGTTTTCTCGACATAAAATCTCAACAGCGCGATCGCGCTGCTTGGGACTCAAACGTTCAAGAGCCGAAATAGCTTATTTACATAAACATCCTCGAACTGATTTCTATCTGTTCAAATGTTTTTGCGTCTTGCGCGAACTATACATCTGTAATAAATATTTTATAACTCATATGTACATTTTAGGGTTTGTTTTAAATTCCACCCATATAATCTCGATAGTCAAGTATATTCACAGTGTTAATATCATTTCAAAAACTTTTGAATAACATATATGTTGTATTCATAGCATCTTTATACGATAACCTTTCAAATACTTTCGTGAGTCACTGAATATTTATGAATTATTAATTCAAAAACCATTGTAGACTACCAGCGTTTACTATGATCGTTATTGCAATGTAAAAATCAATAAACTTCCATAATTGTTACTACTAACACTCTTAATAATTACTAAGAGTGCCAAAAGTGTTTTTGTTATAAAAGTACATATACATCCAGACTCGCACTCGCCCCCACATGCGCACACACATCTATACGTATATTCAATTTGATAACAATTTACCATGAGGTGATCCACCGGGGGTGACTGCACGCCTTTGCGGAGTTCCATTAGGACTACTGTATTTTCTTGGCGATAATGTCCTCTCTTCACTTCGGGAACGTGGTTTTCGTGGTGTACTTAACAATTCGTGTAGCTTTTGCGTGGCGAGATTATTTCTGGGAGATACCGGCTCTGGAAGATTACGTTCCGGCAACGTTACAGAATCTTCATCTTGCAAAGGTACTCTGGTATACACCCCCTGAGAAGTGTTCATTTGTCGTCGACTCGGAGAGTCGGAATATCTCGCAACAGACCAATGGCTTTCTTCGTCGTGGTACCCTTGTTCACCCGGTATAACAGCGTATCTGCTACTATTGTTTTTCCAAGTTTGTACACGCACATTGTCTTGGTTGGCTAACGATGTGGAACGTTGCACCTGCGGAATATATTCGTATCTCGGAGACTTTCGTCGCGGCAACTGTTCCCTTTGATTGTCCTGTAGAAAATAAAACGTCATTTCGTTATTTCGGCGAATGAATATCCACTCGACTTCTAAACCTTTTGACGAGTCGGGACGGGTAACGGTTGAACCTTTGGCAGAGTAAACCACGCCCACGAATTGCTGTCAGGAGCTGCTGGGGCACTGAACATTTGCCTTAAGCTCGCGTCCAGTGGAGACTCGCCTTTGTGTTTTACTCCTTTCGATACGGCTTTGCTTTTTGTCGCTTTTCTTTCGCTGAGTGCAGGGTCGGCAAGCGAATACGCTGATACGGTGCCAGATAATTATGACGCAAACTTCATCAGAGAGAGAGAGAGAGAGAGAGCATAGCGATTCAATTTTGGCGTGTAATATAAAACAGCGATGGAAGGGAATTACAATCAACACGTTGAATTTACGTGACTTTGTGTTCACGCCGCGTGAATCGCAAGAGTATACGTTATTACATTTGTCATAACCGGCGCGGCCTCAACGGAAAATTTAGTGTCGGTCACTGGGCATTTAAGAGCATTAAAGAACGTTTATGACTGCAAAGAAATTGTTTATAAATACAATATAAAAAGAAAATACTGAGATAATAACATTTTATAACCATGGAGACACCGAGGTATGACTCTGTTCAATTTCATTTATGAACTAATGCGACATTTTTGGGACGACTATAATTCTCGCTAGAGTATATCTAACATCCAACGCTAAACGACTATAGTCGTTGGCAGTAAGTAGCAATCGTTCGTCGTTGAATGACTATAGTCGTCGCTAGTATCGAAAGGGCTAAATAATTTTTTGTATACGAGCCGCTTATTTTGAAAGTGGCCTAAGTCCAGTTTTTAAAAATTTTGTATAATGTTTTTTATGACAGCTAACTTCAAGTGGCACATGTTACTACGTGTAACTATAAAGCTAACAACAAATATCTCACAAATGAACTCAGGCCACTTTCAAAATAAGTTGCTCATACTATTACCTTCATATTCAAATTTTGGGTGGAAAATTTCACTCACAAGTGGACGCTGCCAATGTCAAAGATTTGTTAGAAACACAAATTTTGAAATAAATAATTTTAAGATCGAATTATTGAAGAAAAAATATATATTTACTGAAAGGAAAATGACGACATGTTTGCTGACAAAAGGTTTAAAAGTCGAGGGTGTTGGGTTGTCACAAAAGTTCATTTTGGAACCTGCACCTATTGTGTATGTTTTATTTCTTTATGTTTTATTTATTTAATTGACTTATCAGGCCCTGAACTCCATGGGTCCAAGTAAGAATACAGTAGAGTGTGTAATTAGCGAAACAATAATTAGAATGGTGAAAAGTAATGTAAAAATAATAAGATGATATTAAGGGGTTACATCTAGTTGGCGGCCGAAAAAAGGCCTGTTTTTGTGAATTTTTTCTGGGAAAATGATTGCAGGTTTCGAACTGTTTTTTTTTTCATAGTAAAAGGTATATCTTCGACTATGTTTCATAATTTTTTTATTGAAAAAAATTCACAAATGTAGGAGATACAATGCATTTCCCGGACCGTTGTTCAAAAAAGGTCTTCTGCGGTGACCACTGTATCTTCCACCTCACTTGTCTAAAATCAAAAATCAAATAGATTATGTTTTTACATCGTATTATCTAGTCCTTAATCGACGGATTTGAGAAAATGTTAATTTTTGAAAAAATGGTCGACGATTGAACGTGAAAGTCCAAATTTTGATGAATAAATCACTTCATTTTCGTCGATCATTTTTTCAAAAATTAATATTTTCTCAAATCCTTCGATTGAGGACTAGATAATTCGATGCGAAAACATAATTTATTTGATTTTTTTATTTTAGATGAGTGAGGTGGAAGATACAGTGGTCACCGCAGAAAACCCAGCGGTCCGGGAAATGCATTGTATCTCCTACATTTGTGAATTTTTTTCAATAAAAAAATTAATGAAACATAGTCGAAGACATACCCTTTACTATAAAAAAAAACAATGCGAAACCTGCAATCATTTTCCCAAAAAAAATTCACAAAAGCACGCCTTTCTTTCGGCCGCCAACTAGATGTAACCCCTTAATAATACAAACATGCGCAGAAGCAATAGTAGCAAATAAACGAGAGGCGTAAGTTGAGTAAAATGAACGAGGTTTGAAATGAATAAGCTGAAAGCGTTACTAATTAGTTATAATTACTAATAAAATGAAAGAAACTTTTGGATTAACGCAATATGTAGAAAATACAACAGATCTAAAAATTATACTACGTTGCTCCAAAAATTGCGTTCCTTTTTCTGGTAAGTAAAGCGTATAAAATGGGTGCACAAAATTGCTGCGCAAAATTGGCGCAAGTTGCAAAAGAAACATTTAGACCAACCTCGTCTAAATACCTTGTTACTGTTACTTTTCTCAAGTTTCATTTGATCTTACCTGAATGTGTTCATATCTCGACTGGTGGTTAAATGTGAGTCGGTGTTCATCCGAAACGGGGAGGCTTTCACATCTCCTGTGAGTGGGTGGATTACTTTTTTCCTGATAATACAGATCAGTATTAGTTTGTTCCGGTAAAACTTGAAACGCTGGATTAGCTTGTCCATATTGTAGTTGATGAGGAGGGGGTGGTGGCGGCAATTCTTCCGCTTGAAATTGCGGAGGCGGTGGCAAATCATTTTGACTTTCTGCTAAATATTCCGATTGCCGGCAAAATGAGAGATTCGTGTAGCAGTGAGGGAGAGTCGGATCCAGGTCCATTTTAAACTAGGTATATTTTCGCTTCAAGTTGAAATGTCTTCACATTTCATTAAAACACAGGTTTTTTTGGAAACTTCGCTTTTGTGAAATTAGTTTACGATAATTAAGAGCACATCTGTTACATAACAAGCTGCTTTCCAAGACTCCAAAGCTATTACTCTAACATTTTCATTTACTTTGTCTGAAAACGGTTGCAATTTTTGAGTATGGACTCGTTCACACATGGTTTTAGTTCATCGTCACATTGATACACGTATTTTGGTTGGTTGAAATTGATAATTTTGTTTATTTATGAATATTGGTCTTTTTTAGATGATATCACAGTGTTGATAAATTCGGCGTAGTTTTACTTTGCGACTCAGACTCCGAAGCCAACGAATTCACCCGAACGCGACTATGGTTTTGAACAAACTGTTTCAATCCCTTTTCCCTTCTGGTAGATACGCAAACAAACGTATTTCAGTGAGACTCCGAATCGGGGGGTTGTCCTGAGTTCATGCATTAGGGGCCTAGTGTCCCTCCATTGGATAGGGCCTTGCGTAGTATACTTGACTCGACGCGAGTAATTTTTGAAAGAGACTTTTCTTCATAAAGACTTCTATCCGTTATGAAATACTTCAAAGAAATTTATAGCAATAAATATTTTATAAATTTTTGAAACTTCAATTAAATTTTCCAAACAATCTGGATACAGTAATGAATTCGTTTTTCTTTAGATGTTATTTATCTTAAAACCATCAGGAGTAATTATTAATATTATGAAGTTATTTAAAATTTAACGATCGTATTTAATGAAATTCACCTGATTATCAGATGATTCTGCCTTTTATCGTGTTTAAAAGTCTGCCTCTACGTTATCATACATTTTACAAGGATATCTAAATTAAGTCTGCAATGTTTAATTAAACATAAAAGAGTGGAAATCTAAGAATCTTGCGCAAGACTTCCGTAAATGAGCAGGAAATTGGAAATATTACACGAAATTCGTAATGATTTTTTAATAAAAGAATCTTTCTTTTTTCTGAATTACACCAACCAAATACAGCAGGACCTCGTTATAACAATCCCGTCGGGGCCGAATAAACGCTTAATAACAATCTTCTCCTCAATTCCGACATTGCGTGGCTATGCGTTGGAAACTTAATGCGCAGAAGTATGCGCGGAAGAAAATTTTCCTCTACATATTTATGTTTACTGTTTAACCTCAAATGTGATATGTATTGAGATACTTTTATACGCGCAATTTGTAGAATATTTTCGGGGTGGGAACTAGAAAGATTGTTATTGGGAGGTAATTTTGTTTCTTATAAGAGAGGGATTGTTATAAAGTGATATTGTTACAGCAATGTCCTGCCGTACGCACATTTTTTTGTGTATCTAATTTTGAATGCACGCGCAATATGTACACATTTGATATACACTACAGATACAGATTTTGAACTACAAGAAAAATAGAGTTTCACAGCTGGAAGTTGTATTGTGAGATATTTGATAGGAAGTGAATTTCATTTGACGTGTCTCGCAGGTTCAAATTTCGAGACAAGACCTAGAAAGATTGTTATCGGCAGGTAATTTTGCATCTTATTCAGAGGGATTGTTATAACGTGAAATTGTTATAGCGAGGTCTTACTGCAAGGAGAACTTTACTGATATGCAATAAAACAGAGTATTCAAAAGTATGGAAAACTAGGCAAAAATATCTTTATTAAAACTGTTTTCCAAATTATATTGTACTCTTTGTTCTCTTTATGTCTCATTTCATCATGTTTTGATTCGTGCACATCAATGAGATTTAACATGCGTTTCTACTGTTTAATATTATCTCAAAATACCGAAATCTGCATTTAGTTAGGTCATATCGTGACGCTATTTAAAACTTAATATCTACTTTTAAAATTTAATTTAATTTATCAATTATTTAAAATTGTATATTTTTCCGGAAAAAAAGAAATTTCTATTGTTAATGGCTTATATGTCATCGTTTTTCCATTAATGTTGAAATACGTAGGGTTTTTTGTAGTAAGGAACTCATGTAGAATATAGTATAGTATAGCAATGTACTCAATTTTCTGGACAGCTGCTGCGACCGTTGGAACGCGTGCCCCAGAAGCAGCTGCTCTTAATACGAATGCGCTGCTAGGTTCTGAATAAACTCAAACAGATGCACTTTTGTAGATACTGTACCTTGTAATTTCAAAACTTTCATTTTACATGATTCAAGATTTTTAATTGTACTAAACGTTTATTAGCAGGAAATAATAAGCTGTCAATGTGTCTAATATTTTGAAAATTATTTTTGCACACTGTAACATTCTGAATAAAAGAATATTACTGAAGGACTTAAAAATTATTTATTTGCTGGGATTTTGAGAAGAAAGTATTTTTCGAAGCAAGTTTTTTCAAGAAATATATTTTTAGAATTATGTGTAAAACTGTGATAATTGTGGAGTAATTAATAAATGCGTGAAATATTTTAAAAGCTATATACATGGTTTAAAAATTGACATGACGTTGTTTAAAAGTATACATTTTAGGTGCCGTGTCTTCTGAAACTTTTTTTATGCTGCACCTGTACCTCGTAATTTCAAAACTTTCATTTTACATGATTTAATATTTTTAATTGTACTCAACATTTACCAGCAAAGAATGAAAAGCTGTAAATGTGTATAATATTTTGAAAATGATTTTTGCACACTGTAACATTTTGAATAACAGAATTTTACTAAAGGGTTTAAAAATTGTTTGTCTTATCTTTGGAAATAAGTGTTTAAAAAAATATTTTCAAAATTATTATATGTGTAAAACTGTGATAATTCTGGAGTTATTAATAAATGCTAAGATAATTTTAAAAGCTAGATATATAGTTATAAAAATCAAATTATAGTTTAAGGGTATAAACTTTGGATACTATACCTTTTGAAACACCTTTTGTTCTAAATCTCTGTCAAATTATTATCAAATAAACGATGGTTTCCTAATTATTGTTTTTTTCTTTTCTTGTTTAAATTGTTAGTAAAACAAATTATTTTTGCCGTTTATCTAACTTTAAAACGTAATCCCCAGAGCTATATAAAATAATAGACAGACCTAAATATTCTGTATTTAAGCGGACACGCTGTTTTTCTAAAATTTTAGCTTCGAATAATGGGTCGCTACAACAAGAATAGGAACTATTATTGTTGCAGTTAATGGCTGTTGCAAACTAATGTCAAAATTGTCTGGGGTCAATCTGACGTCAAAATGAACATGAAAAAATTTTAAAAGAAATTCTATAGAAGGTCTCCCTGTACATGAGCGTTTTTACTCCAAATCTTATTTAACCCTTTGCTTGCGGCGCGCTCTAAGAGGACTCCATCAATACGGACGGCGCGTTATTTGCATGTGAGTCGCTACGACTGATTAGTGACTAAAAGAGTACCCAGAGACTTAATATCAATCCTAGAGTTTAAAAAAAAATAATAATTGCAAATAAATTAAAGTATCCATTTTTTAACAGTAAATAATAATTGCAATATTAATTGGAAATAACCCTAACCATTACCGGTACTAGATTGTTACATTATGTTACATAGAGTGATGAATGCCATGTTGAATCAATTGGTAAAACAGTAAAAAGTGTTACAGCAAATAAATGCAGAGAGCGTAAATTTACGCTTTACGTATATATTAAGGGGGTACACCACAGTAAAGAAAATTTTTTTTTCATTTTTTTTTCTTTAATTTTCTGAAACCTGCATTTGTTAAGAATAGTCTCACCAAATTTTATAAAGAAATTCGTAAAATTGACGGAGATACAGTATAAAATTTAGTTTCTAAGTCGTATTATTATCCTTTCTCAGCAAAATTTTGATCGCGTTTTTCTCGAAACTCGTTTTCAACCTCGTTGACAGCATATTTAAAAAACTATTTATCCGATTTGCATCTACAAAATGTTAAAATGTTTGAAAATCCAGTCTCTAGGTCACCATGGAGAGATTTTTTTGATAAAGGGCCCCCTTCAATTTTTTTTTCATAAACGATGAAAATTTTCTGTGATAAAATTCGCTGGTCCGCCATTTCTTTTTTTTAGATATCGAAATTTCGTCCCGCAGAGTTACAAATCTATATGTCTAGTTTATAAGGGTATTTTTTTTCGGATGAACCGTATGGCTTATTTGCTGTCAACCACCAAATAGGAGTGTCTTTTTGAATGCGGCGTACACCGCAAACTATTAGGCAAATTTTGATCCAAAAATTTGTGTAGAGTCTTGTTTATATATATACTAGCTTTTCACGGGCACGGCTTCGCCCGTCGTAAGAGTGTAAATAATTTAAATTTTGATCCGTATGTAATCTGTTTATCTACATGGTTCAATAAATAATTTTGCAAATTGATTATCCAAATTTTTCTCTTCAAGAAGAGTAAATAAACGGAGTTGCAAAACCCGATACTTAAAGCTGTCAAAATAATAACCGTTGAGACTTGATTGAAACAATAGAAGATAAATAAGAGAATTCACACACAAATCGTATCTAGAACTTCGATATTTTTATACATTCATTATGGAATACGATGATTTTTTTAAAATCATTAACGGGTACCAATTTATTTTTTCAATTACAATATTTTTATCGATCGTAGCCCCACTCTCAAAGTGTAGATATTATGTTAAATAACAAATTTATTAAAATTGAACAAAAATAAAAAATATATTCATCGATATTATTGATGTCTGTAGCCGCGTCCGACGGCCGTGTCATTTTTGAAAGCTTGTAACTCCAAAACGGCTAATCCGATTTCGATGAAATTTATACGTTTGGTAAGTCTTGTTGTGCAGCGTGCGTGGTAAAAATTTCATTGATATCGGCCAGGCCGTTCTGGAGATGTTGAATTTTTTTTTATTTCTTACGGACAATTGTTCTCGAAAACTGATAAAGCTTTTTTAATGCAATCTACGCCAAAAGGACCAGAATTGCTTGCAATTGATCAACTTCCTCCGGAAGTTGCGCCGGGAATCTCGAGGCAGATATTTTAAATTATAAAATTTCATCGACCATGATTCCACTCTGGAACTTTGAAAATCATATATTAGACAACAAATTTGTTCAAATTTAACAGAAAATATTCGATCCTCAAGGTAATTTGCCTCGAACAGTGGAGCTGAATCGCTCGAACGATATTCGAGTTTACTGGCAACATAAATTAACAACTCATATTTACACCCATGCACCATTGCTCAAACTGCTCTATAAACATTCCCAGTGATGCCTCGAACATCGTCCATAAATTTGAACTCAATCGCCCGAGCGGTTTTCGAGTCCATTGGAGACAAAGATTAACAACTCTTTTTTATATATATAGATATTGAATACAAGTAACATTAGAAAAAAAACAAAAAATAGTTTGTTCGAAAAAAATTATTAAAAATACACCCTCGTACCGCGCGCTCGCTGTGATGTACCCCCTTAACGGACCTGTCAAAGCGCATATGTACGCCTTAGCAGTCAAAGAGTTGAAGCGACGTAATCGTCAAGGATAGCGATCTGTAGTGATAGTTCAATTTGATTCCAGTAGCTCGTAGTACAACACACACTTTATATTCTACTAAACTACACTTTATATTCAAAGTATGATCTTCTTGCTGCGAATGTTATGTTTCGGGGTTGTTACTTATTGTTAGTTGACTGGACTACTGGTACTCGGTACGTTTTGGTAATTTCTTTTACGATTATGAACTTTCTTTGTCATTTTTGTTAGTGAACATTCAATATGGTTTATGAATACTTCGTGGGCAAGGTAGTTTACTTTTATAAACAATGAGATGAATAGAGAAATAAAAAAGGAAAATCTAATAATTCCTGCTTTTACATATAATCATATGTACAATTGTTTACTATCGCTCTTCATACTATTTCTTTCCTTTGATCAGGCAGGGTACATAGGTAACTCTTGTCAAAAGCTTCTCAAGTTTTCAAGTCTCACGAAAAACATTGTAAGCAGATTGTCTCCTCCATTTGCTTCAGGATCCGTACATATAATATCCCGAAAATAATATGAAAATAATACTTGACTTCTAAACCTTTTGACATAAGTCAGGACCAGAAAAGCTCGAACTTTTTGACAAAATAAAACACGCCCTTTAAGGTATTTGTTTCCCAAAATCAATTAATTCGACAAAATTCTTAAAATTTGCATAAATATAGTATTGCTATAAATAAACACTCATGCTAAATTTCTAGAAGAATTACCGTTTAGTTTCCGAGATATACGTAATTGAATTCGTGATTTTTCGATATGACTCCAATCAAAGAAACAACAACAAAAATGAGTAAATTTATCTTTTTTTCGTTAAATCATATGAATTAGATGTATTTTTAACAAAGTTACGATTTTACAGTTTTTGTTTTTTAAATTTGTACATTATTTTATTACTTTTTTAGTATGCACTCTTATGAAACAATTCGTTAACACAACTTTTATCAGAAAACGCGATTCGAGACAGGTTCAAAATTTTGTATGTACAAAGTATTTACATTGACTAATTACATATTTTAATTGAGGATCGATTTACCGCTTGTAACAAAAGTTATACTTGTCGAAAGTTGGAGTTATACTCAGAATTTGTAATCGTTGAAAGTACAGTTTGAGATTTGGCAACATTGTAAGATTTGTACATGAGCGTATATATGTATAGATATATTTTAGAATAACTTCGCGACATGTCAACCTATTGTTTCTCGCGCGGGTAGAAACATGAAAAAATATATATGAAGCTAATTTATTATAATATTGTTAAATTACAAAAAATTTAAAACAGGGGAAATACAAATAACTAATGAAATAAGCCAATTCAATTACAAAACATGAAAATCAACAACGATTTATTTATTCAAATTACATTTTTTGATTTTTTAAAATTAAATAATACTATTTTCGTAAATAACGCACATATATCACAATCGTAATCGCTATCTGGTTCGCTGTCGAAAGGTGGGTTACGTTGTTCTTCACGTTTCTTTGCCAAACCCTCACTACACTTTTTCTTCTGCACCAATACCTTATTTTTGATAAATCGACCTTTATATCGAGTTTGTGATGACATTTTTGATTTCTCGTTTTGATTCTCGTTAATTAAATTAATAGTAAATTTCACGAATGAGAAATCGAAACATTGATGTGAATATTGACACTGATATAGAATTGATCGTTAAACAGTATTGCCAAATCTACGTAAGACAACCAAGCGACTGTTATCGCTTGACCTACGTAGTTGGGAAACAAATACCTTAATGGTTGTTATTAGCCGCAGAAGAATTGAATTTTCCCCTCAAGCTCGCGTGCGGTGGAGCCTCGCCATTATGCTTTCAGATATTTTTCGTATGATATGTGACATTTCAATTATGCGCGGAAAATATCAGCCGGAAGTGGGTTAGATTTTTAATGTTAAGAAACTTTGTGGTAGGGTAGAAATACCGGTGTTTGACACTCTAAGGTTTTTAACCACGTACAAAACTGCTTCATTGTAATAACATAGCGTAAAGTACGGTAAATAATTATTATTCATAACCACAAAGATGTAAAGAATCTGATACTGGTACTTATATGTCATCTATCACATGGACCTGCTTTTTCGCTATTCAAACGTGAAAATCGAATTGGAAATATTTCCTATTGGAAAATTCGTGATCGAGCCCCAACAAATGAACTACCCCTAATTAATTAATTTCTATTAATGAACACTCATATACAACTCGTTTTTCTCACGATGTAATTGAAAAATCGGCATATATAACAACTATGAAATTTTGACCGTGTCCTTTTGCATATTTGCAGGTAGTACTTTTAAGGGATAATTACAACCTTGCGCCATTAGACACCATTTTTCATACCGAATCACTTTCGTCGCACTTTGTCCGCTTGTAGAATCTTAAAAAGCTTAAAAACACATATTTATAAATAAAAAACGTGATAAACTTATTCTCTGTTACCAGCAGATATTTTTACTCAGGTCTTGATCATGAATTTTCAAAGAGGAAATATTTTCAATTCGATTTTCAATTAAATTTTCACGTTTGAATGGCGAGAAAACAGGTTCCTTGGGAAAGATGACGTGTAAGTGATAAAGGGGGTAGTTTACCCCCTTTATCATAAAATAAAATAGGTCAACCTTTTCATAAATAAGTAATCCCCCTTTATCATAAAAACAATAGGTCAACTGTATTATGACTCCTACTTTTGAATGGTATATATTTTGTCCACATATTTTAGTAAATTTGCTTATGGGGGTGAGAAAAAAATTGGGAGATGGTTCACCTTTCCATAAGGAGTACTTTAGTTTTAATTGCACTAAAAGCGGATAACTCCTTCTCTGCGAAACTGCATTATCACCCTTTAAGATACCCAACTTTGGAGGATGATTTCACCCCTTCAAACCGTTTTTTGACCGATGAAAAAAATACTTGTCTCTTAGATTTTAAAACTCTACAACATATCCAAAATTCATCAAAACTGGAGGCAGACACCTTGTGAGGTTCTTTTGTCAGACACAGGTTGCAAAAATATTCCAAAGAGTAAATTCGGTTGTAATTGACATAAGTGTGCCTTTCTCAGAAACTCAAGTGAATCACTCTAGGATTAAGGTTTTGTAAAGTAGTTGCAATTCAATGATATTATCATATTTTGTTCGTCGTTTTGCTAACAATGTTTCGACATGGTTCACGTTCTGTTTAAGTATTATTGGCATTGTAAATATAATAAAATTAATTATTTTATAATATTGTTATTATTGTTATTGGAGTCTCAAAATTCACTTAACGTTTTCTATAGTTAATAACAGCATTTTTCGAGCTCTAAAGCCTTAAGTATTTGAAGCCTCTGGACCCTGCGAATCATTCCCAATTCTTACAATTAAAAGATTCTTATACTTCTTGAAGCGTTTGGACAAGACTTTTACGTAATTTCAATATATTATATTTCTTGTGCATCTTTTCGCTCTGGATTAATTTTGTATAAACACTATACAACTTTTGGGGCAAAATATGTAAAACATATATACTTAAAACAATTATAAATATATTTTGACCTTAATTATGTAGCTACGACATGAATTAATTTAAAAAAAGAACTGAAGGAGCGCTTTAACATTTGTTTGAAAAGGTACCGTATTCTAATATGACGGGTCAGACAAATAGATTTTTTTCTAAAGAATTAACATCCCATAGGAATAATGTATCATAAATATTTTAGGAATCATTTTATGAGTACTGAAGAGAGCTACAGCGCAGATAGTATTTTTCGTCAATGCTCAAAGTATTAATTATTATGAGCGAAATTGTTTCAAATTAATTTCTAAGTAAATACCGTTATTTAAATTATTTTGAATTACTGAACTTATAAAACGTTGATTTGCGTATCGTCTTTAGGAGTACCACTATATCCCGCTCGTGACAATACTTATGGTGAAAGATAAGGAACAGGTTACTAGCGCCAGGTGTAGTACATACATCGGTAGGACTACCTTATAGAAGTTGTAGAGGGGAATGTTCGTAGGAACAGTAACGACACATTTTCATATATTCATGTAACACAGAGAAAACTAATAAAGTATATTTATAATAAATTATTAAATTCGGAAATATATGAAATGAAATATGACAAAATAAAGACAATAAAAAATACCGGGCAAAGCGAATTGCAATAGGACCCGGTTATAGCAATCTCTTCAGGTCCGAACAACCGCCTTATTAAAATTACCCCATTAATTTTCACTCTGCGTGGCTATGCTTGGCTAGGTTATAAGTTTAATGCGCAGGAGTTTGCTCAAAAAAACAAATTTCCTCTATAACATTTCGTTTATTGTGTACCCTCAAATGTGATACATAACCTCAAATATAATTTTAAGATATTTTTACGTGTGCATAAATTTTTGTAATCGTTATCAATCTTGTTACAATTATGCATGTTTTTTTATATATGTAATTTTTAATGTTACATTAAACCACCACATCTTTTAGCCATTTAACATACGTGTGAAACCGGTCATTTTGACCGATTGTGGTAGCTTTAGTGTTAAGGATGAGATGCACACATTTGATAAACACTACATATTGTGATAATACATTTTTCAATGCATCCGCTATTTAACGGGGCATACCACAGTAAAAAATTTTTTCCACTTTTTTTTCATTTTCTGAAAGCTGCGTTTGTTAAGAATATTTTCACCAAATTTTGTAAAGTAATTCGTAAAATTGACGGAGATACAGGTAAAATTTAGTTTCTTTGTCGTATTATTATCCTTTCTCAGCAAAACTTTAAACGCGTTTTTTTCGAAACTATATTTTTCAACCGCGTTGACAGCAAATTTAAAAAACTGTTCATCCGATTTGCATGTACAAAGTCTTAAAATGTTCGAAAATCCAGTCTCTATGACCACACGTGGCGATTTTTTTTAAACGGTCTCCTTCTATTTTTTTTTCTAAAAACGGTGAAAATTTTGTGTGGAATATTTGCTGGTCCGCCATTTTTTTAGATATCGTAATTTCGCCACGTGAGGCTTTAGTTTAAAAAGATATCTGTTTTTTTCCGATGAACCGTATGGCTTAATTGCTGTTAACCACCAAGCAGCAACTTCGTCGGAGGGTCCTTTTGGAAGCGGCGTACAACGCAAACTATTCATCACATTCGGACACAAAAATTTGTGTAGAGTCCTATTTATATATTGTGATGGGGTTTTTACGGACCCCATCCAAATCTTTTGAGAATTATCCGGAGGTCCTCTTAAAGAAATCTTTTCGGAATATCCGGGAAAATGTCCAGCACGGGAATCTAACGAGAATCCCGTGTAAACGAAGAAGCACGTCGTTACCTCTGGGCACCATAACCTAATCTGTCAATCTTGGCTTACGTTCTTTTATTTCTATTTCGCAAAACGTTTCATCTGGTCACTCACACCTGCCGGTATCGATCGAGGATCGGTACGCCACTAACCTGGGGAAATTTCGCCGATTCACCAGGCCGACTAGGACCATCGAGATCTTAACCAAGAGGGATATTTAAACGTCGTCGAACTGCTAACGTCACCGATGGAAAACGATCCGTCCTGCCGTAATCCGAAATCAGAAGAAATCGGATAGAACAGCTTCCGGCCCGGACAAGAAGAACTCCGACCTTCCTGTTCGGAGATCCTCCACGGAAAAACATCCGGAAGAACTCCACCGACGATCCGGATTTCGTATCTTCCCGCATGATAAGGAGATCGCCCGTAGTACCGAGGGCAGCACAACGCAGAGGCAATGAACGATTTCAGCGCTGCATTACGGATCGTTATCCCCCTCCAGCCGGACTACCGGTAGATCTCGGGAAGAAGACGACGAAATCGAGATTTCTGTGCTGGACATCGGTAAGGCAAGACGCCGCCTCCCTGGCCACCGTCCGACGCCATTTTGAGGATCGACGATCCCAGTCGAATCGTAAAAGGAACGAGCGAGGTTCTTTCGTATTGTAAAGGGGTGAGTGACGCTTACCGGCGTCTCCGTCTTTTCGTTTTGTTTTGTTCGATCGTGCGTTTTCGATTCGTACCGGTTATTACGACCGCGTCCCGGTCGCCTGGTCGAATTTGAATGATTCCGGGAGGAGAGTAACTGACTCTTTTCCACGTGGCTCGCCCGGAATCCGGAATTCCGGCTCGCGATAACGTGCCCAGTGGAAACCGACCGGCTTCTCCGGAAGGTCCCAATTGTCAAGTCCGAGTGACTAAATTGTGATTCTCTAAATGTTAAAGTTGAAGAGTGTGAGTGCGAGAGTGAACGAGAGAGAGAGAGAGTGCGATCCGGACGTATCCCGGCCGACATCTTGTATTTTTGAACTAACGGTTATATTGGCGAACTAGTAAATTCGTTTGTATGTTTGATTTAAATTGTTATTAAATATAGCTCAGCCGATCCGGTTTTGTTATTTATTATTTAACGGGTTCGGGAGTTTTCTTTGTCTGGATTCCTTATTTCCAAAGATTTTCAGCACCCAACACCGCCAGGCGAAACCTGGCTGGCGCCCAACCAATTTTAAAGTGCACGTGGTGAGGTTGCCCGAACCTCCATGAAATACCACGTCACAACATATATTAAATACAAGTATTATTAGAAAAAAAATCGTTAGTTCGAAAAAAATTATTAAAAATACACCCTCGTACCGCGCGCGCACTGTGGTATGCCCCCTTAAGATCGACGAGACATTGTAATAAATAAGAACTCTCCCAGAGACACCAGTTAGGGTCTTAATTGTATTTTGCGGAAGCATAGACTTCACGAGGACGCTGTGACCACTCTAAGAAATTAAAACATTCCTTATGGAAATATCTTTCGTTATACAGGGTGTCTCATTTTAACTTGGACAGACAGATTTCTCGAAAGTGGTTGGGTTTAGCGAAAAATGTTTCAGACAAAAGTTGCTGAACTTCGAGGGGGACATATGATAGTGACTTTGACTTTAACCTTGAAGATCACTTTCAAGGTCATTTCAAGGTCAAAGTAATTTTTTAAATGGAAACCCCCTTTTGACATCGGCAATCGATAGAGCGGGAAATTTTACGTTCAAACACGCTTTTGGGTCATATGTTTAATTTGACCTGGAAGGGCAGCAGGGTCATCAGAAAAGTCCCGGGACGGTCCAATAACTTGGAAAAATAAGACTCGTAGAGAAAACTGTTTCAGACAAAAGTTCTACTATTTTTCCCGAGCTACCAGATGGAGGGAGGTTCCCTTTTAAAAACATGATCTTGACCTTCGAATTACCTTCAAGGTCATAATCAAGGTCAATTTTAATCTCACCATCTGGTAGCTCGGGAAAAATAGTAGAACTTTTGTCTAAAACAGATTTTATTACGAGTCTTATTTTTCCAAGATATTGGACCGTCCCGGGACTTTTCTGATGACCCTGCTGCCCTTCAAGGTCAAATTAAACCTATGACCCAAAAGCGTATCCAAACGTAAAATTTTCCGCTCTATCGATTGCCCATGTCAAAAGGGGGGGTTCCCATTTAACAAAATTACTTTGACCTTGAAATGACCTTGAAAGTGATCTTCACGGTCAAAGTCAAGGTCACTATCATATGTCCCCCTCTAGGTCCAGCAACTTTTATCTGAAACATTTTTCGCTAAACCCAACCACTTTCGAGAAATTTGTCTGTCCAAGTTAAAATGAGACAGCCTGTATATTCCGGAAAATCGGGAGAGTAAGGGACGGAGAACCACCGATTGAGAAGGAGGTCCACCCTCAACAGAAAGCAGGAAGAAGACCTTTGAGACCTAGAAGGACCGAAAGAACCAGAAACGCTTCGACGAATACGGGGACGCCTTTATTCGTCCAGAAAAGGCGCAAGCAGACAACACTAAGAGGTTGTGACGCCATCCTTCAGATCTAACTTCGATCATCTCCAGCCTGAAATCGACCTGGATTAATCGGCGACATCTGGCAGGATACGTGCTCACTGATAAGCGGCTGATTCGTCCTGCTCTATCATGATACGAGACTGTCTTATCCACCTAGATCCTCTCCCACCGGAAAATATTAGGATTAAGGAATGATAAAGGTGCGTAACCCTGAAGACATTTTGTCAGTCGTCCCGGAACTATTGTGAGGTGCACTGGGAGAGAGAGAAAGAGAGAAGTCAGTGGCGGATTCCAATCTTTTCCGTACCAGTGAGTGCACTTTGCATAAGTGTTGGGATTTGCAATGGTCTTCGGCGTTCCACCAGGCCCAAAGAATCTTCCTTGCACGTGGTAGGCCAATCTAAATTGCACATAGGGTCCTTACGATGTTAGAGTGCGCCCGGCGTCTAATTCGGGCGACTGCACCATGTATTATTTTCTTCGTTTCAAAATATTAAAGTTATATAAAGACCATGTTATTCTTTGAGATCAAAATTTACGGAAACTAATGTAAAGTGTCGGACGTTCCGGAAACGTTTTATGTCGTAAAGTCAAAGAATTCAGGGCAAATTGCTATTATTGTTTGTCAAAGCCCTATCCAAACCAAATTTTGTATTTATTTCTTCATATTCATTAAATTCTTATTTTTTTTATCTTAGATCCATAGTATTCAGATTGCTTTAGTTTGTTTCACCAGACCCCACGTTACGATCCCCTCGCCGACCAGAGTTAGTCCTGCCCATAATATTTGGTCCTTCTGAATTCTCAGAAGAAGTATTTGAGATTTTGATTCGGATAGCCGGATTTGGCGCCCATTTCAGTAAGTCTGAGAATTCAGGAAGCCAAAATTATTTCTCCAACATCGCGGAAATAAAGGTTAAAAGTGGACCTTCTAAGCTATAGCTTAGTAAGGAGAGCCTCACTAGTGACGCCTAACGTGGCCTCACAAATGACATCCAACGCGTAAAATGTGGGCTACCACAGCTTCACAATATGTACATTTTCAACTTCAAGTAAAATAGCTGCAGGTAGCAACTTTCGAGGTGAAAACCAGGAAGATTGTTATCGAAAGATAATTTTTCGCCTTAGAGAGAGATTGCTATAGTGAGATCCTACTAAATTCAATTTACATGCGGGAGACGAACATACTAGGAGCTCACTCAAAATGGCTGCTTGTCACACGGAATGTGCTCACTTAACAATTACAATGAATAAAATAAGTGCGTGTTAGAGTAAAGTTTCCCCGTAGTTTCCCATTTCCACAAATAAACATTTGTTCTCGGTGAAAATGAAAATACTGCAGTATATATTTCTTGAAATAAAGTAGACAAGAAAGTTTTACTTATTTACTGAAAAAATTACAAATCACAGATGAACGTAATTGTAAAACTCATAATGATTCATTAACTTAATTATTATCTACCTGTTATGTATATCATAAGACAAATTTAATCATATGAAGATAACACTTTGAACTTAATGACTACTTAACATTTAATATACGTTATTCAAAATACAAAAGAAAAAGGTTTTTATGTATCGCAATTAATTACAGGAGTTACAGGAAATAGCTAGAATCCATTTACTTTGAGCCAGGTTGTTGTAACTCGATTTTTAAGGTACATATTTTCTATTTAACACCGTATTATCGCTCACTGCCCTCTTCTAACTACATAATCTTTGTTTCTTCATTTTGTTAAAATAGACGTCAGAGAGTTTGTTTGTACAGTTCAGTTTTGCTAACTGGAAGTTAGTTTAGATACGACGGAGTTCAGTGAAGTAATTAATTAAAAACTACAAAATATAATAAAATAAGATTTTCTTCAATATTGTGTTTATACTTTGCGTTATTTTACTAACAACTGCATTATACTAATGAATACCAGCGTATACGTTCATAAGAAGACAATGTTTTCTCTTTGAAAAAGTAATATATAAATAAATAGTTCAGCACTTTTAATCAATTCAAAGTTTAATCATTTAAATTTATTTAAATTTAACGTATTATACTATTTATAATGTGTTTAGTGTGAATGCCACACTATAGTTTTATGAATCACAGAATTATATTAGATCGTACTTCAATGTTAACACTACGATTTGTAAAAAATTAGTAACTCGATTTACTTCTGTAATTTGAAGAATGTATGTGTTAATAACAGTTTTAAATGATAGCTTTCATCCATGCACGTTAAATCAATACACAATGATAACATGGTTCGCCAATTCAGTGTAGACGAGACTGGGGTCAGTTCAAACGCGGGGCACTTGAAACAAATGAACTAATTCTGAGACGGTTATTATATAGACATTGGACAACGCTGCATGTTGTCACTGAGAGCACTTGAAACGTTTTTATTTTAGTGTATTGTTTTTCAACACAAAAATAAGTTTTTTAACTGTTCTTGTATTGTGTATTAACATTTAAAAAGTATTGGTCTGTGAACCATCGGTGATTCACGCCGGGTTGAACGTGTTAATCCAAGACTATCGTTTCTTCTTCTGTGAAATTTACATTTTCATAACTATGAATATTCTAGTTTTGTTTAGTTTTTTAAATATCTACATACAAATAAAACTAATAACTTGAACATAATTATGTTTTATTTACAGACGTTCCGACCAACCCCAAGCACTGTTTCTATTGACCCAGGCTCGGGGTCATTTGAAACGTTTTTCGAAAATTACTAAAAAATTTTTGACTATTTCGACAGTATTCATAAAGCAAAATCAATAATGCTATTTTAAAGCTACATAACCAGACTACAATTGTAACCTACTACGAAACAGGTATGGTATAAAATAAAGTCACAGTAAACTATTTTATTAAAAACGTTCCAATTGACCCCAGTCTCCCCTACTTGAAATCCAATGCTTTCCGTAAATGGGTTTGTACTTAGATGCAAGTAATATTAGACCACTTAAGTAAATGTGTAGTTTGTACGTTTATAATGTAAAGATCCACTTGTTTGACAAACAGTGCGTTATTGTTCTATATTCATTTTTACTGTTTAAATTTTACATGAAATATAGGCACACTCAAATTACGATAAGAATAACTAATAATTTTATACAACATGAAAATAGAAACACGATTTCTTGAATAGGGAAGATTATATTTTCACTGCGTTTAAGATCAACAACGCTAAAGTGGATGTATATATTTTGTGTGTATTGTCTTGGTCCATCTTAAGTTATAAACTACTGGTTATAGGGAAAAAAATAAATCAATATGATTTTAATAATTAAATGTATAATAATGTCATTTATGAATGATGTACAGTATGTCGCTGATATTTCCAGCTCTCTCGTGAAAGACGATAACACGTTAAATGCCATGTTTGTCACCGGTGACCGACGCAAACCTTTCCGTTCAGGCCGCACCGTTTATGGCAAATGCAATAGTGTATGGCATTGAGACCCACGTGGCGTGAATAAGGAGTCACGTAAATTTGACGTGGCGTTCAACGTGTTAAAATGATTTGAAGTCGAATTCGGGACATTATCGTTCTCGGGAGCTCTAACCGCGAAGAACGTTAATAGTTTTAAGAAAATATGTAATTTTATTAGAATTTTATCTTATATTCACCTTAACGTCATTGAGGTTCTAGAAATATATATTCTTGTTAAGCTAATTTTCTCTGGCAAGTAAAGCACGTCTTTGTACATGTTCTTTTTTCTTTGTTGTCAAATAACTATAAGATCGCCGTAATAGTTATTTGTGTGACACGTAGCTGGAGTAAGCTATCATTCCTTGAGGGGAATGTTTTTAGCACAAGTCGCACGTGTACACCTACCTATATAGGGTTTGCCAAGCTTAAGAACAGGCCCAAAGTCGGGCGATAATTGGATAGATAGACTTTGTCATTTCATTTTCGGACCAATAACTGGCCCAACGCAAACTGACCAACTCTTGGCACATTAACGCTGGGCTGATATACCGCCTAGAATCGTTTTACCCATTATCGGATAAATGATTCTCAGCCATTACTTGGCCGATAATTGGTTTGCTAATTCTTGGCACTACAACTGAATAACTTAATCTAAGTTTTTGTTTATGTACAATTGTGTTTCACTTAAATACTGCGAAAATTTATTAAAAACATGCTATCTCTGTTCCAGCAGAAGCGAGAAAAACTCTTCTTATGTTATATTTGTTTTGCGAATTAGTAAGATAAATGCGAGATTGATTAACACTAGATTTACGGCACCCGTCAATTTGACGGGTTTACTCATTTAAACATAATGCAGGCAATTGTGGTCAGTAAATTTAGTGTTAATATTGAAGAAAACATCGATGTTTTCGATTATCAATAATGGTTCCAAGGTTGCCCCATTTTTGTTTCAATAATGGGCCTCTTTTTGTGCCAATATGTGCCATAAAATGATAGGCTGGCTCTTAAAAATTGGTCCAATTCTTGACTCATTTCAGATGGGCTAAATTTGGAAACTAATATTGGGCTGTATCTGGTAGCCAACGATGGTTTAGGTTATTATTCAAAATTGGTCCCAGCGGTAGCCCTGTAGTTATGCCAATGCTGATCCGAAATAGATCGATTGACTAGCAAGAATAGTCCAATCATTGGTCAATATTGCAGACCAATGTTAGGTCTTTACTGGTAACCAACAATGGTCCCAAGTTATCATCCAAGGATTGTCCCAGTCATGGGCCTGTCTGTATATCAATCTTGTGCCGTGAATGGTTAGATTGACATAAAACCCTGCATGGGTACTCGTGCTAAAAACATTGCGACTGACGGATAATGACTTACAATTAGACTACATTATGTTACGTACAAAATTTTCTTCAACACATGTCTGGTTGTCTCACTTTATCGTGTCTGAAAGCGAATCTTCAATGGCCATGTAGCGACTTGGTGGAAATACGCTTTTGCCATTGTAAAATTTAAACAAAAGACTGGATAGAGTCAATATCCAGAAAGAAAAATTTTATAATTAATAATTAATAAATAAAAGTAGCTTCTTTGGAATTAATAATGGTTACTGATTTATTTTATTTTGATGAAAATAAATATTATTAGAAAAACGCTTAATTTGATTCCCTTTATTTTATAAGAGCCTAGAATTTTCTGACAAGTCGGGACCGGAAACTCCAAAGTTTTTAACAAAATAAACCGTTTTTGAAAATAAACCACGTCCACGGGCCGCCGCCATTGGGCGCTGGGGTAATGAACATTTGCCTCTAGCGCACGCGTGCTCGATACCTGCTATTATGCTTTTAAATACGTGATTTTCGTTAAAAAGAAGTTACAAACATCATAAATATCGACAATATAACCTACGATCACGTAGACGTATGTGACATTTGAATTTCGCGCGAAAAATGTCAACCGGAAATGGACCTTGCCTATGCCAAAGAACTTGAAGCAAAAGTGTCAAGAAGTTTGAGGCATCACAAAATTTTAAGGTAAAAGTTTCAAAGTTGGAGTGTATTTTATATTGGATATGCGATGTAATTAGACGTTTTAGTTTGAGGTTAGTACTGTTTGGTAAGTGGTATTAGTAAACCTCATACTAAAAACATTTGGCGTCGAAACGTCACCAAATAGTGTTTTATAACAGCTCGACAAAGATTTACTTTGTTGTTCATTATATCATTTTGGTTGGTATGTTAGAAACCTCTCTTGCTTTTTTGTATAATAGTTCTCAAGAGTCGATAAATGGCCATTTAGGGTTCGATTTGAGACATGATAAGGTGGAAGAACCGCGCATGTATCGAATAAACCAAATTGGTTAACACCTTTAGATCGAACATGATTTGTTAAAAAGTTCTTCGTTATCTCGCAAATGTATTACTTCATTAGGTTGACAAAAATACACCTACTTTTCATTCCTTCTTCTGTAAAAAAGAGACGTCTTTTCTTCTAAACATTAATTGGACGAACATTATCGTCAGACTGTTGTTGTTCACCACTTTGCCAGCCAGAATCTAAAGTTGTCGTGTCACTCAAACAACATTGTGTCGTTTCTTCCTCCTGTAGATTTCTATACTCCCAATCGCGTCCTTCCCTCTCTTCTTCAGCGAAATAAGAGGATGTACTTTGTAACTCTTCGCCATGTAGATCATCTTCTTTCTTCGTTGAATAGTATGAAGCATATCTGTTTTGTTGTATTACTTCGTACTGCGCATCCGGTGCTAAGAAAGGACCCTTTTCATTTCGAGGTTCATCATTGTTTGTATAATTTTCAGGAGGCATATCTCGACTGTCTGCTGGTAATGGAAGTGGAAGTCGGGACCTTTTCGATAGCTGGCGTTTGCCTAAGTGAGCTGCTAAATAATCCACTGATCCTTCCGATCCTTCTATTCCTGTAATTTTATACAAAATAATTAATTGGTTACCAAGTATTAATCTGATGTGAGAAGCACACAAAAAGTAATTTTTGTCTTTAAGTAGACCCCGTTTTTCAAGGAGTATTGTAATATTTTTTAGAGATTTACTGAAACACTACATAACCCGGTTGGCCTAGTGTTGCCAATTGAGTGAAATTTTGTTGCCTTTTGAAATGAAAAATCATAGTTCGTTCATAAACATAATATATTCATATTGATAATCATCCCAGTGAACGCAGTTACATAAATATTACCTTAATTTTACCAAATTGAAAATCACATGTGACATAATATGGTAATCACAAGAAACTCGCACGTGACTAACAATTTCCCATTCGTTTATGTAACAATGTGAGGTAACATAGTTATGTTCGCATCACGATTATGAGATGTGTATTTTTCCGTTATATTTATGCGACATTAATGTAATGTAATGTAAAAGAAACGTATTCGTTGCAACTTATAAATGACGTATATGTTACAAAGGATTTTTCTGTTGCTTAAAACAGCCTATGAAAAAATTATTATGACTGAAATCAAGTAAACGCGATAATTCTTAAATACTATCAAAATGTGTAGTCATAAAACATTCTTTACTGAATTGTAACGTAATAATTCCATTACTACAATGTAACAATTAATAGCAACAAGGGTTATCTTACAACAAAAGTTAAATTTACTTTATTTTGTAATAACGATTATTTAATTCTCTCTTTTATAAAAATTCGAATATTATATACCAAGTCAAATCCGATAGATAACTGCTACATAACGTAAAAGTAACAAGTTTACATTCAGTTAGAGTAATGCTTATACGCAATCGACACATAATATAGAAAGTTTTTGTAGTTTTTTTCGGTGGAGTCGCGAGTGGGAGAGAGAGAGAGAAATATTATTTTTTTTAATTGAAGAGTTCTTCTTGTTTATTTAGTTTTATTTCTTTCGCTCTTGTTTTTTGTATTTGTTTTGTGTTGTGTTCTCTTTGTTTTGCGATTTTCAGGAAATGTTGGACGAACTCGTTCCTCTACCGACTGGTACCCAAAATTAGAATCATTTTAGTTTTTTCGAGTCAAAACCTTAAGTTTTGCAGCGACCGTTGAGTCGTTGGAAAATTAAAAAAGAAACTGTTGCCCACTGAAGGCAACCCGTTTCAGTGATAAAAGAAACTAATAAAAAAAATTGTTTAATTAGATTAAATGCTTAAAAAACAGTTATAATCTTAAAAATTAATTAATGTACTAATCTAACAACTCAATTTGAACTTTAATTTATTGCCGCGTCCCTAAACGGTTCCACTATACTTTTCTTATCAGTTGTAGAATGTGGTTCAAGGACTAATCGAGGCCATAGTATATTAAAAATCCTCATGTGATGCTCTTTTTGCTTTCTATGTATTCAAAAGAACTTCACTTGTTGCTCAAGAACACCTTTGCAAAGGTACAACATTCTTCTATCTAAAATAATTGAAGAATAGAAATCGTTCTCTTTCTTTATTAACTGTTTGAGCACCAAGCAGCGCGATCGCGCTGTTCAGATTTTATGTCGAGAAAACCCAGCACGTTTGAAACGTTATGGACAACTAAAGCACGATTGCGCTGTTCGGGTTTCTTCGACAGTGTTCTTTCAGTACCCCCTGACACATAAACGGTCAAGCCGAAGGTGTTTTTATATACCCATACCCAACAAGATTTTTAAGAAAAATAAACGTACCTTCTTTTTCAATGGCCAAATCATAAAAGCTACTTTCTGGACCGCAGCATGAGGATACATCGCCAAAATATAATTCGCTTTCAGACTGCTTCGGATTCGAGTTACTTTCTTGTTGGAACCCATTATTTTCAACACCTTTGAGAGACCTGCGCGTTCTTCTACCTTTCAGTGTCTCCTCGTTTCCACCTTCGGGATCAGTACTGTTAGAAATTTCTTCGGCATTTTCATAATTATCCGATGGTCGTTTAATAGCAGATCTAGATCGATGGGTGTCGCAGTCATTCACTTGTTCGAAATGTTCCATCTTTTTTGCGAGTCGAGGTCTTGGTTCTGGCACTTGAGATCTCCTAGAAGGACTGTTAGGATCACTATACGGTGGTGGAGGACCCCATAAAGGTATCGGAGCTTCCAATACGCTATATGATGCTGCACCACTCGTGTAGTGATTATTTTGCGGATTTAATACAGGATAAGGCGCGACAGATTGTGAATTTAGTACACTATATGGTCCAGTTGTGCTGTCGGCATTTATTTCTGTTTGTCCAGTTTGTGTATGGAAACCATAATTGGAATCTGGACTTGGAGCTGGTCCTCTCGAACGAGACCATGGTAAGCGCCACCTTCTGGAAAAAAGAGGCAAGAGTTGAAGTTGTTAAAGAATTGTGTTAAATGGTTTGATTTCTAGATGAACATGCTAATTGTTGCTTCCCAGTAAACACAAAATGTAAATGTTACATTACATAAAAATCACAAGTTACCTTTTTTTTGTTATATTTGTTTTATATAATAGTGATATTACAATTTATTTATTACCTTACATAAAAATTATTTACCATCTTGTTACATATGAGTTGTATATGAAAAAGTGTTACTTTTATGAGACGCAACGCTGTTACTCGTGTATCATACATTAGTTGCGTATTTATTTTACTTTAATTGGATGTAACATTGGGAAATTTCTATGTTATGTGTTGATTACATACATAAAATATCCGAACTTTTCATAAAAATTTAGAGAATTAAATAACACAGTCTTACAATTAGACATTTACACAAAAATTCGTAATTTTATTCATAAACGTTGATATTGAATTATAATATAAAACAAACATTGAAACTAAATAATACTTTGAAATTTTTTCCATTATAGCAATGAACAAAAAACAATTATATGCCGAGATCATAAATTAGTCTCAACATTTTACTTGTATATTTTTTTATAAAAGAACTGTAAACTACGTTGACGATGTTTAAAGTAAAGTCCTATTTATTTTATGTGTAAAATATAACCAACTATGTCATGTAAATTATTAGGGTAAAAGCACCGGTTTTGGACATCATACTATTTGTAGACACTGTGTTATATTTTGATATATTAACCGTTTTCGTACCAGAGGGCTTTGAAAAAACACGATAGAAAAGTGCCAAGGAGCGTGATCGCGCTCCTCCGATTACGCGTCGCAAAAAGTCGAAGAGCACAATCGCGGTCTTTTGTGATTATGTTTTTGATTCAAAGCTGCGCCGTCAGTTGTCTGTATTGGCCAAATGCGCTGACTTTTTTCGACGCAAAATCTGTAGAGCGCGAAAGTGGCTCGTGGTATGCAAACGGTTAAGAAAATAACAAATGTTATTTCTATAGCAAAGGGTCTAGCCGGATAAGATAGTCAAATCGGCCTTTGTATCAATCGGGAAACGAATTGCACCATAATGTTCGGGGGGAAAAATAAGTAAGAACCCTAGATTTTCAGTCCCCAAAACCCACTAGGGTCCCTATAAACTCCAGTCTAGTGATTTTAGGTTTTTCGACGATATCTCGGTCAGCTTTCGAGCTAGAAAAAAAGTTTTTTTTTCATTTTGTAGGGTTTTTTAAGCCCTACAAATTTTTGCTATCAAAAAAATTTTTGGCGCGAAATTCAAATTTTTAGAGCCGTTCGAAAATTTTAAAATTCAATATATCGAAAACAACGACCGACTCATCGCTAGAAAAAATATATGTTATGTATTTTCAACTCAAAAATTTTTCTGAACTTTTTCAGATTTTTTAAAGTGGTGGAACGTACTGAAAAAAAATAAAAACTACTAAGAACTCCTTGTTTTTTGCTCCTAGCGCTTTGACGTTATGGTTTATGATAAAAACATGGAACCATTAAATTCTGCGGAAAAAAATACATCGAAAACATGCATCACACGTGTCAAAATAATGTTCGATTGACCTTGAATATACATAGAATATATAGGGACGCCATCGGCCGTCTAGGGATTTTCATTGTTCGGGTTATTCGTTCAGACGTAGCCTAGTTATCGCAATATCTTGAAACATGAGATACATGATTTCGACATATTTTTTTCCGTAGAATCCGACTCTGCCATTATTTTTACCATTGGACATAACCTCAAAGCGCTAGAAGCGAAAAGTCACTGAAAAATTCAGTTTTTTACTCCTGGAGCTTCGAGGTTATGTTCTACGATAAAACCAATGGTACCATCGAATTCTACGGAGAAAAATACATCGAGAACATGCATCACACGTCTCAAAATAATGTTCGGTTGACCTTGAATATACAAGGAATATGTCCCTATATAGGGACGCCGTCGGCCGTCTAGGGATCTTCATTGTTCGGCTATTCTACAAATTCTTGAAGACCATTATTCAATTGAAATTAATAAAACGCACATTTCTATGGTTCTAATTTATTAAAATTGCTCTTGACGTACCATAAGTACAAAAAAGCTCTTTAACAATTATTGATAGCCAGTAGTGATCAATACCGTCGTCAGGACTCATCAACAATCGTTTGAAAAAGTAAGTTTTATCAAATTTATATCTCGCTAGGACACAAAATATTCAGGAAAACTAGTTCGAGCATTCTGGTGTTCTAGAATGAAGTAAAAAATACCTTTCGAAGCATCGAAGAGTTTATCAGAGAAGCCCTACTGGACATACACTGGACAGAAATCCGCTAAAAGCCAAGAATCACTGAAAAAATAGGTTTTTCGCTCCTAGCGTTGTGGCGTTACGCCCAACGATAAAAATAACAGCGGTATCAGATTCTACGGAACAATGAAAATCCCTAGACGGCCGACAGGATCCCTATAAATGGACATATTCCTTGTATATTCAAGGTAAACCGAACATTATTTTCAGACGTGTGATGCATGTTCCCAATGTATTTTGTTCCGTACAATTCGATGGTACCATTGGTTTTATCGTAGAACATAACCTCGAAGCGCCAGGAACAAAAAACTGAATTTTTCAGTGACTTTTCGCTTCTAGCGCTTTGAGGTTATGTCCAATGGTAAAAATAATGGCAGAATCGAATTCTACGGAAAAAAATACGTCGAAATCATGTATCGCATGTTTGAAGATATTGCGATAACTAGGCTACGCCTGAACGAATTAACCGAACAATGAAAATCCCTAGACGGCCGATGGCGTCCCTATATATTCCATGTATATTCAAGGTCAATCGAACATTATTTTGACAAGTGTGATGCATGTTTTCGATGTATTTTTTTCCGCAGAATTTAATGGTTCCATGTTTTTATTATAAACCATAACGTCAAAGCGCTAGGAGCAAAAAACAAGGAGTTCTTAGTAGTTTTTACTTTTTTTCAGTACGTTCCACCACTTTAAAAAATCTGAAAAAATTCAGAGAAATTTTTGAGTTGAAAATACATAACATATATTTTTTCCAGCGATGAGTCGGTCGTTGTTTTCGATATATTGAATTTTAAAATTTTCGAACGGCTCTAAAAATTTGAATTTCGCGCCAAAAATTTTTTTGATAGCAAAAATTTGTAGGGCTTAAAAAACCCTACAAAATGAAAAAAAAACTTTTTTTCTAGCTCGAAAGCTGACCGAGATATCGTCGAAAAACCTAAAATCACTAGACTGGAGTTTATAGGGACCCTAGTGGGTTTTGGGGACTGAAAATCTAGGGTTCTTACTTATTTTTCCCCCCGAACATTATGGTGCAATTCGTTTCCCGATTGACACAAAGGCCGATTTGACTATCTTATCCGGCTAGACCCTTTACTGAACATATCTTTAAAAAGTATAGAAACATGTAAGATCTAAATACGTATCATGTCAACAACTTCAGACATATCCAAATGTTAAATAAAATTCCAGTGATCAGTTTTAAGGGGGCATTCTAGTCTAGAAGCATGAATTTCGGCCGTTTTTTCGCGCTCTGTAAAAATAAAACAAAGAATATTTTTACTATCCATTTTTTTATCATTCGTTTATTGATACTTTAAGAACACATGAAAAATTGAATGAAAAAAAAATTCAAAATTTAAGAAGTTTTGAGCTGGCAAAGTGGGGGGTTTACAAAAAAAAGAGTGTCCTGGCGTACAAGGTTTGAACCCTTCTGGTCACCTGAAACAAAAAAATCCAACGGATTCATAATTAGTAAGGATGTCGCTATGGGCTCACCCGATGACAAGTCAAAAAAAAATTTTTTCACAAAATGGCGGCCGTTTGAAAAAAAAAATTTGTTTTTTCAAACGGCCGGAAAGAAATTTGTTTTTTCAAACGGCTGCCATTTTGCGAATAAATTTTTTTTTGACTTGTCATCGGGTGAGCCCATAGCGACATCCTTACTAATTATGAATCCGTTTGATTTTTTTGATTCAGGTGACCAGAAGGGTTCAAACCTTGTACGCCAGGACACTCTTTTTTTTGTGGACCCCCCACTTTGCCAGCTCATAACTTCTTAAATTTTGAATTTTTTTTTTCATTCAATTTTTCACGTGTTCTTAAAGTATCAATAAACGAATGATAAGAAAATGGATAGTAAAAATATTCGTTGTTTTATTTTTACAGACCGCGAAAAAACGGCCGAAATTCATGCCTCTAGACTAGAATACCCCCTTAAGGGGGGATTGCGGTGTAACAGCTTTAAAAATAGGTGATTTTCATGAATTTTTTTTTGGAAAACTATTAATAATTCCCAAATAATCTCTTTTGGGATATGAAGAAGCATCCATGAAATATTGAAAAAAACATTTTTTCTTGCCATTTTCTGTATTATTTATTTAGTTTTCATAATCCTGCCAAACACTTCCGGATTGTTGGTGTCTAGTATAGCATCTGTTATAAGCATCCGATAACTAAAAATGAAAAATTTTCTTAAAGGTAGATAGTTTATGCTGGGGTTATACCATTTGTTAAAAGAAAACATGAAGAATCAAAAAAGCCATAGGGTTTTGAAGAAAAAATGAATTTTTTGACACAAAAATTGATTGCACATTGCCACTAAAAATGTCGTTAAATAATATTAAATTAAATAATTCTATTTAAATTGTTGGTAAAACCCCAGGAGAAATGTATATTGATTGGATTAAGCCTTCTGTGAAGTTGATCAATTGATTAGTTTTTGCGCTATCCTAGACACCGATATGAAAAACGTAGTTTCGAGATAATTGCGTTTAAACTTTTTGGCGAAGTTTTACGATACTTACAGCTGCTACTTAATTGAGATACTGCTTTTGGAACACATTCTTGAAACATCGTACCTTTGATTTATGCAAAGAAAAAAAATTCGATTTTTTGAAACTGTTATACCGCAATTCCCCCTTAAGTATTTCTTAACATAAAACTTCAGAATAACCTGAGTTTACCGATCAAATTAAAGATAGCAAAAAATCAACCGAATTAATAAATTAATGAATATTCTAAGTCACTGAGGTACTTTTAAAATGTTTTTTGCTACACATTATATTGTCGCTTAATATTATTAAATGTAATGAAGTAAAATTATTATATAATTAATGATCTTTTTAATGACATATTTTATTTTCTTGTGTACAAAACCGGAATTTACTATGTACAAAAGTAGTTCAGAGAATCCAAGAATAGTGAAAATAGATAATGATACGAAATTAAATTTTTTTTAAATAACTCAGTTGAAAAGCATCTTGATTATGCCTTTATCAGATTCTTTATATCTTTAAGATTATAAACACTAATTATTTATTGTACTTTACACTGTTTTATTATACCTAAAAAGTATTTTAAGTCACTAAGAACTTGTAACTTTCCAAAACCGGCTTTTTTATGCTGTACATATTTATTGTAAAAATATTTTTAGATATTCATTTGAAAATGGCTTAGAATCAACAAGCCGAATCGTCATGAACACATAAAAATACAAATTCATTAGTCGTTAATCGTTATAAGAAAACATAAAGAAATATAATCAATATCAACGTTAACTTTTAAAACAAATTTTTTCAAATTGTCAATGGTATAATAATAAGTACCTGGAAGGTGCCAGATCAGGGTTCGGTGTATAAAGATTTCCAGGTGTTTGGGCCCACCACGGGCTTGTGCCTCCGCAATCATTGCAACAACCACAAGATCCGTTTGTAGGTCCTTGTCCTTGACCGTATAAAGATCTACATCTTAGTTCCAGCTGTTCCCAGTACATTTTTTTCTTCTCATGACTCAGCAATTGATAGACCAGCATACAGGAAAATATACAAGCCAAAATTCCAGCCACGGAAACTCCAAAAAGAGCTCGTAGGCACATGTAGAGAGCTCCGTGGACTACATCACAATGAGGAGTCCCTTCAAAAAGCACTCCTGGATCGGTTTTTGATTGTGGTACTCCATAACACGTGCAAGATCTTTATGAATCAGAAAAAAAGTTTATTTTTACATAACAATAAACAAATTTCGAATTTCTTTGTGTGAATAAAATCCTGTATATATAATATTAATGTGTTACGCGCTCCTAGTGACATAAAAGTCACTGTAATTTAGATTTTGATTTTCAGTAATTTACACAAAGTAAGATTTTTTCTTGTTTTAACGTACTTAGCACGAGCTGTGTACACGCATTCACGTAGACTTTGCAATCTTGACATATGGACAACCGTCGTTGTAACGGTAACGAGAACACAAACCAATGCACAAACTACGCCTATTGAACCGCACATCTTCATCTGCAAGTATTAATATTTAATGCTTATTTTGTGGTAACGCTTGTGACACATCATTCCAAGGGTTATACTATCCCTTACCAGGAGACCGTATCTATGTTTCCGTCTAGCAAGCAACATCGTGAAGAAGCCCATCAGTATTAACTAAAAACAAAAACATTAAGGGATTTGATCTTGTATCGTTCCTTCACAGTTTCCCAATTCTTACCATAGTTCCCGGGATATATGATGGTACAGTTTCGAATAAAGCTAAGCTAGCTGTGTGGGATGAAAGAACAGCATGAACAGCCATAAAAAGACTTCCAACGGCAGCACTCAAAGTTCCACATAAACAACACAGGATGACGTATTTTTTGCAGCATCCACCTTCCCCAGTATATCCTGAAATTAGAAATAATTGTTACATTTCAACATGATTAAATAGAAACACCGGTTTTAGATACTATAAGGTGACTTAAAAAGGGGATTAAAAAAACTTTTTCACACGTTAAGTGCTACGTCAAATTTACGAGATTCAATATTCACGTCGCGTGGGTCACAATAATTCACGCTATTGTATTTGCCAGAACCAACGCGGCCTGGACGGAAAGTGTAGTGTTGGTGGTCGGTGACATGCAATGGCAGTTAATGTGTTAATTAGAATAAAACAGCGTAAAGTTCAATATGTATCTGTTGCTTATAACCACAAAGATGTAAAGAATCTGATAATGGCATAACCAATATCCTTTTCAATTGAATTATTTTTAAAAAATGTAATTTGATAACAGTACCTATTTTCACCGTTCTTGGACACTCTCAAGTACTTTTGGACAGAGTAAATACCGGTTTTGGACACACGAAATTCAAATATGAGTCATTAGAATATATCATTAGTTGTAAAGTAATTTGACTTTATTATGTTTAATAATATTAAGAGACAATATAATATGTAACAAAAAACATTAAGAGTACCCCAGTGATTTAGAATATTAATTAATTTATTAATTCATTTGATTTTTTGCTATCCTTAATTTTATCAGTTGCTTACTCAGGTTATTCTGAATCTATATGATAAGAAATATTTAAAACTGATCATTGGAATCTCATTTAACATTTCGTTATGTTTGAAGTTGTTGACACGATACATGTAAGAATTGACAATGGGGACAACGCAGGCCCAAAGCTTATTACAGTGATTGAGCCTTGGCTACTAGACCTGGGCTAGCACTGAAATGATAACATCCGTTCAAGACTCCACCGATGATGAGTGTCAATTCTGCTTCAATGCTGGGCATATAAGAATGTGAATTTGGTGTAATACAAAACAATTGTCAGCCAACTCTGGCTCAGTCTAAATGACAGGCTTGTCTGTGGTTCGGCAAGCAAATTTGGCTGAATCTTGGTGAACACGCATGCCCCAATCTTAGGCGGCAAGGTTGCGGTAGCGCTTAAATGAGAACACCGGCTACACCTTCGGCCGATCCTGACTACCAATCATGTCGCAAAGCTGGATAAAGTAGATCACAGCTTTGGCATGATTTACAAACTATTGTATACCAATGCTGACCCAATCCTGGGCTAGTACTGAGCCGATCGTGGCTCAGTGCTTGTTCAATACTCGATCAGTGCCGAACCAATGTTGAGCCAATCTTGAAAATTAATTAAATTAAAAATAATTCGTTGCTTTATTGTTATTATCTTCTTCTGTTTATTCTACTTTTTAAATTTTTTAATTAAAACAATGTCAACATATTTTATGTGTCTGTTATAATACCACATTTTCTTTATTATTATTATTATTATTCTGAATTTCAATCTGAAACAGTAAATTGATTTAAGATATATTCCAGCTTACGCGGCCTAGTACAGTAGCCGGCTGTAGGTACGTTGCCAAAATCGGCAGGTGCACTTGCCAGTCTTGCTTCAAAATGTGTTGCCATAGCTCGATTCTACTTAAGCCAGCATTCGGAAAAAGCTTCGGCGGCATAGGGTCAACAAAAATTTAGTAGAGATATCTTTCTTTACGCAGAATAGCTCGTCTTAATGAAACAAGGGTCAAACAAGGCTCAATCAAAGTTTGGATGACGTCGAATATTTTTTTTCAGCCAGGGTAGCCCCAAGCCTGTAGCAAGGTTGTAACAGTCTTCGTCCGATTCTTGGCAAAGAAGTGTCACCATTTAATTGACAGCATTCGGTTAAATCGTTTCTCTTTTTTTGTTCCTACCGAATCTAGGCAATGGATTCCCTCTAATTGTGAATGGGTCTTATAGCTCCCTCTAGACTAGACCGGGCCCTCTCAGAGAAAATCCGCATCCGCAAAGACCGGCGCCGATTTCCGTTTCTATTTTTCTTTATTTTATCAATGCTTTCGATTTTCGAAAAAAATCTCTGGGTGTGAAACAATGTTAGAGTCATCCTATTCCATCGTCGTACAATTTCCTATTATATTATATTTTTCATTTTATTTATGATAACTGATGAGTTTTAAGAAAAGAAACAAGAAAACGCACTTCAATTGGATAATAGTTAACACACTTTAACAACCCTACTCTTAGTACAAAAATTTTTTAATTTCTGTACGAAATAAATATAGGTTCACTGTTTTTTTTTCAATTCGAATTCTACAACAGAATAACAAAAAATTTGTTACATAAAAGTTAATACGCAAAAACAATTGTATTTAGCATTTGATCGATCATTTTTGAATTTAACTACTTGAAATATTCTTATCCGATTCATTTACGAGGTTTTTCGAATTCAATTTGAGACCAGGCCTACCCACTGAACTTTATGCTATTCTGGAATGCTCACTGCAATTACCTAAAGTGGGAAGACAGGGATTAACGACAAGAACCGAACAATTGTACTATTTCAACAAAAAAACATCCATCCCTTTTACGTATAGATGCATGTGCATCTTTACAGAATACATATTGTTGTAATCTTAATAATTATGTAACCTGATAATTTTGAAAAAATTGCTCTCTGAAATATAAAGAAAAAGGGGAAGTCATCGACATATCTGTTTTAATTAAACGACTAAAAAATGTGAACTACAAAAAGAAGATTTTTTTCAGCCTCTACGACTATCTCTCTAAAGAATTCTCTCATTCTGTATAAATAAAATTTTTTAAAATAATTGTATTTGAAATAGTGTAGGTTTTACAAAACATCAATAGTCAACATTTTTATGCTTTGCTTTTTTACATTGAGTATTATAAAATTAATTGTAACTATTTCTTTATATTGCAAATTTCATTATATTCGAAATAAATTGATTCACTACGAATATATTTATTAAATGATGGCGAATTTAATGCGTATTTAAAAACTATTATAATAATTTATTTAGTTTCTGTTATAAAATTATTGTTTTTTCTAGGTTAACAATACTTTTTCTTATAATTAGCATTTTAAAAATTTATCGAAGTGTAATGTAATAAATACCAGAGTCTAATGTCTTTGAAAAACATTATATTGGGCTGGCAACTAAGTAATTACCGATTTTCCAAAGCAAACAAATGACAAAATCGGCAATTACTTAGTTGCCAACCCAATAGATAACCAATTTCAAGAGCTAACCAATAAAAACTAGCCAGAAAAGATAAGTGCAGTTCTTGTTGGTTCCTGGCTATCCCTGTCTTTCTCAAATTGTGAATCCCACACGGTATACACTGATAATAATAGAGTTCAGTGGGCCTACCTGATGCCATTTTTTAAGCTCCCTTGTGCTTGATTACTCTTTGATATAGGCGTAAACTTTCCGTATCAAAAATGATAATGCATCAAAAACCGAATTCCCTTCAATTGATCGTAACCCATGCCATGTTTTGCAATAAAAGCAACCAAAATTTCGTATGTCAAAAATAGGGTAAAATCATAATTCGATAAATGTTCTTTTTTCAAATTTGTTACCGTTCGTACCACAGGGGTGTCGATAAGGAGACCTCGCAAAGCGCGTGTGGCCTAGAACTGGATGGGATAGGTGAGAATGCGAGAGTGCCGCCATTGTAAAAGGATAATCCGCGCTGTTTACTTCAGCCCCGAACCTGCATCTCACTATCTGTAAAACTGGATGCCTGTCCATTTTCCGATCTTTCTTGTTCCTGGTCCTCTTAAGATAGAACAGTCTCCTTTTCCAATCCTATAATGTCGCAATAGACTTCATCACCCTTTGGTATTCGTTCAATAAAATTATTTTCTGCGAGAAGATGAGTCAATTATCTTTCGGTTCACGTGGTGCAATTTTATATTCTTAATGTCAATGGCTTAAAATAACGTTGATTCATTGTCTTTGTGTGACTTACTTTCTCTGAAGCGTTTGAAAACGCGCTTTTTGTTACAAAAATGCAATCCACACATTATGTAACACTAATGCCGTGTATTGTATTCATACATACAATGTATGACAGAGATTGGGATGGTTCACATACTTTCTCTTGGAAAACCAACGTTGTAACTTTTCACACAGGGCATTGTTAGGCTACAAAATATTTTGACGTCCAAGTTGTATCGCTATGTAATACATTTTGTCAGATATTTGTTTTTCAATAACATATATTATTCCATTACTCCCATAACTTGCTGGAAACAGTGTCTTTAGTTTTTGGAAAACACTTTGATATACTTCGTATATCACCTTCTCAGGCTCAACGTTCGACTGGTCGATACATCCTAGCGATACAAGCGACTCGACGCGGAATAGGGGTGACTTTTGTGAGGGGTAGTTTTTGACTGAAGGAAAGGGAAAGCATTGCTGGAGTCGATAACGCTGTGCATTATTGAAAATACTTTATGAGCCTATGTTTTGGTATGTAACTGGATACCACACCGGATATTACAGTCTGGCTGATGAAAAACTTCATCAAATGTAGATGATAACATTGTACAAGTCCAATTGTTATCAGCGGTACACATTTTTTTATATCTCATACTATAACAACATATGTATTTCCTATAGGGTAGAAGCACCGGTTTTGGACACTATACCATTTGTGGACACTTTACTATATTTTTATATATTAACAAAAAATAAAAAATATTATTTCTCTAGTAAATGTACTGAATATATCTTTCAAAAGTAAAGAAACATATGTGCCCATAATTATGAAAGTGGTCTAAGTCAAAATTTGAAAAAGATAAGATTTTCAGTTATCTCGCATCATTTTATCTTGCAATACATTTTTTTCTTTATTAATCAAGACCAATAAAACTCCAACTTTCAATGTTGCAGGATCGAAAAACATTTTTTATTTTATTTCAAACAAATCCTTTAAATTTATCAACACAAAAGATATGAGCCTTTGTTAGCGTTAAACCTACTCCTACAAATGAAGATCTTTGTCAAAACTGAGAAGTTTTTAAAAATCGTGGAGCAGAAGTAATATACAGGGTGTTCATTTGAAAACTTTCCAGCTGAATATTTCGAAAAATATGGATTATATTTAAAAGGTATAAAACACGTGTCCAATTATTTCGAGGGGGTAGCAGGGGGACAGTATCAGTTTTTTATTTGGGTGGCGTTTTAAGGTCATTTGAAGGTCAACTTTGTTTTTTTTTAATGGAAACCTCTAATTTTTGACATCTTATTGTACGTAAAAAAAACAAGGAATTTTCGTAGGAAACTTATTTGTCCGAGCAACATTTCTGGAAATATTTAAAGATAAGTGGAAAGAGGCATAGTTGGAAGAAATTCATTACATAGCGACAACAAACAAATAGATATTTATTACATAGCTATAATGAATTTTCAAAATGTTCTCCATTCCATCAATATTTATTGTACTACGATAGTATCTCTTATCACGATCATTCATACTTAACTAAATAGTACACCTATAAATACATACAACATGAACAAAGAGACCAATAGAGGGAAACTTTGTTTCTAACAAGTACGTGCTACTACAACTGGAAAACATCAACTATTTTCTATTTTGGAAAACTAATTTGACCTTGAAATGACCTTGAAAGCGCCACCCAAATAAAAGACTGATACTGCCCCTCTGCTTCCCCCTCGAAATACTTGGACACGTGTTTTACACTTTTTAAATATCTTCCATACTTTTCGAAATATTCAGCTAGAAAGTTTTCAAACGAACACTCTGTATATTGAAATTATTTGAAATGAGGAAGCCCTAGAAATTTCAGAGACCGATTAAAAGATTAAAAACACTTAAGACTAGTCAAGTTTTATGAACACTTATCTCAAACTTTATAAACATTTTTTAGACATGAACTTATATTCTAAGTTTTTTTAGTTCTGGATCTTAATATCAAACTAGGATTTTGGAAGTTTGAGAAGTGCTTGTTATTATAAGAAATTCTGCGAATTACACTATGTCAACTTTAGAATTTTTATCATTTTCGTAGTTATAGGGAACTTTAGTAAGAATCTTCAAATAATTATTTGTAAGCACGTGATTCTCTACTAATTGATCAAGACTAACATAAGATTTAACTTAATTAGTCAAAAAGGTTAAGTCAAGATAAAAATATTATTATTTTAGAATAGTTAATGCGTCTTTATATAGGTGTTAACAGATTGTGTAAACACATAGGACTAATCAAATTTATGGAACACTTATGTATTTCAAATTTTAAAAATGAAGTTTTAAGATAGGAAGCACTATATGAGTGGCGCGTTTAATACGGCACTTTATAGGAAGATAAAATACGTATGACAATTTATTTCTGAGTTATTACAATTGATAGAGAGATTACTTTTGACTGAGTCGAGTCCTAAAACGGAATGGGATGAATATCAGGTAACATGTATCTAACATAAGAGAAATTGCTACGTGGATCATAGCTCCTTACAGTGGAACCGCGGGGAATTTCAAAATACATTGTTAAATTATTAATTGAAACATGTCTCATTTTTTACATCATTAAACATTTTTTGGACACGATATTAACGCGTTAAAGGGTAACGTCACTCAAGAATTTTAGAAAAATCCATTTTTCCCTTACTTTAAACGACACCTTGGGATTTTAGAAATAAGGTACAATAGGATTCATAGCAGGGACAAACGTAGATGACCCTGTTTTATGAAGAAAGCAAAGATACTTCGCAGAGCGTTTCGAATACCTGCGATGATTCATTGTCAGTGCGGCAGCTTCAATTCAAAGATTTTATAATGGGTGCAGCCTTTCAAGTAGTAAAGAGATTTTTTACCTGCATACCCTAAGAAATTGTAAGGTCTACAATGTGCCCTTCCATGACGTAAGTAGTAAATTCATACAACAAAGAAATCAAAGATCTCAGAGGAGGAGCGAAATTTATAGGAAAACCTATTGACGAAATTTTCAACTATTATGATGTCGCTATTCAGCCAAAAGACGATTCTTTCGAAAAAATGAGAAACGAGACCTGGACAACACTACACCACTGTACGTTTGGTGAAAGTTCGCGAGTTCGTGGCAGAGAGCAAAAGCTAGGAATACTTTGGTCGATTATCAGCATAAACCAGCTCTTTCAGAATCGACCTTTGGTGAAATTAAACCAATTTATAAAGAATTAAAGCGGTATTGTAATGTCAACAATAAACTAAAAAACGAAATTCTTTTCATTATGTAATTTATTATGTCCTGGCATACATGAAGCAACAGAATCGTCAGTGAATACAGTAGCGTTATAATGGGTATTAAGAGAGAGAAAGAAAATAGTAAGTATTACTACACGTGTCAGTATGGAAAATAATAGAATGATTTAAAGGGGTAAGGTCACCTGTAAAAAGAAAAAGTATATCAATTTTTTTTTACAACTTTTATTATAAAAATACATTTTTCAAATATACATTGAAAATTGTACTACTAAATATTTACTAAATAATTTTTTCGAAATCCCTAGTATGTAGTATAAACATACTAGAGATTTGTTAAAAATTTCCATTTGGCGCAAGGTTTGAGGAGCACCGATTTATCGATTTGCCTTGACAAGGTCTCATTTCATTCGGAGGAAGACCCTTTATGGCATGAATGTGGGAATTTTGGAAGAAGTAAGTAAACAAAAAGTTACAACAATTTTTATCAGATATATATACATAATTTTGGTTTTTGTTTTGTTTTTGGGTTTAAAAAATTCAGAACTTTTGTAATTTTTTTCTTTCCGAATTCCCACATTCATTCCATAAAGGATGGTCTTCCAGAGAAAATGAGCCATTGCGGAGTCAAATCGGTCAATCGGTGCTCCTTGAACCTTGCGCCAAATGGAAATTTTGAACAAATCTCTAGTATGTTTATACTACATACTAGGGATTTCGATAAAAATAATTTAGTAAGTATTTAGTAGTAAAATTCTCAATGTATATTTAAAAAATGTATTTTTATAATAAAAGTTGTAAAAAAAATGAATATACTTTTTCTTTTTATAGGTGACCTTACCCCCTTAACAGATAATGAAATTTATACTAGAAAGATTACCGGAGTTTATGAAAACGGTACGAATTTGTTAATGAAAGTAAATAAAAGAATATATAGTGTAAACCAAACAGTGAATGATCGATGTGTTGAGTTTACGTGCGTTTGAAATTTTATTTGAATATGTTTATTTATAATGAAACAACTATTGAAATTGCATGCATAATTAATTTTTGTTTACGTATTTTTAAAATTAACTACTTTGTCCTATCCCAATTGCTTTTAAATTAATTATAAAGTGCAACACCTTAATAACTCAATAGGTGACGGAATGTTTCCATTGATTGAATTAAGAATTTTATTTATTGCTATTTATATTTGTATAACATTTATAAGAAAATATGGAAAATCGGAATTTTAAATACACCGAATTCATAACCTTTGTTTATTTCAAATCTTATAATTTATATTTGTTTGTTCAGTGGTCATTCACTGACATTCGGTCAATTACTAGGCAGATAATCCTACACAAAGAAAAAAAAGGGAAAAAAGCAACAAATACAATGAGCGAGGGGTGAGAATAGCCAAAAATGTAGGAAAAGCGAAAGGAATTTAGAGGGCGATATTTGCACCTGGATTCTGACGTCGCCAATCATTGCGTTCAGCTTCAAGAAAATATTTATGAATAAAAATTAGCTTTGAATGCGAGAGCAGTGTCTAAAGCGGTGATGAAGGACGGTAGTGAGTTCGAGAACAAGGCAACAGATATGGAAAATGAATTTGATAAACAGTCAGTTAGTACAAACGGATCAACCAGTTGCAGGGAACGCGATTATCCCTGACTGATTGCCAAAAATTTTGGATTTTTTCACAGAATTAAGTCTACCCTTACAATCAAAAGTTGGAACGAACGAGAAATACGTCAGCTTTACGGAGAAATTACTGTATTTATATACAAAATTTCAGAATTTCAAAGAAGAAAGAGATACGAAGATCATAAATCAATTTTACGGATCCTAATTCAATGAAATCGATAACAAATACAGAATAAATATAATTGTGTACACAATAACCTAATAATACGTAATAGAAAATTTAAAGCCATAAAATTAATTATCTGTTTTCACCAAATACAAATAAAAATGTGGATTAATAATAATTTATACATGATTTCAATAACGAATATTAATTCGGAACTATTGCTATCAGTCATTATATATTTTTCACGAAAATACAACATTCGTTTTACTGAAAAAGATCTGCATCATAAGATCGAAACGTCTATATTAAACATATTTATAATCTGGTTGAACGACAAAACTACGGTAAATAAAAAATTTGTAGATGTTATTATTATTATTATATTATATAGTAAATATTTACAATGAAGTAAATAATAAGGAGAAACTACGGAGAAGTGAAGGTCCCTGGTTCAAATCCAGGTGGCCGGTTATTTTTCCATGTATTTTTTTTCGCATAAAAAATGCAAAAAAGATACAAATAATTGCTTTGTCTTGATATTACAAGATTTGCAATAAGATTGTCTAAGTAACTTTGCCTTGGTATTACAAAATTTGCGAAAAGAATATTTTCAGTTAATTTAGATGAAGTTTCCAATCTAAATCTCGTCCCAGACTACATTCCATCGGGATAGTCTCTCCTTGTTTACTTTATTGTAAATATTTAATAGAAAATCGTAAAGTTAGAAGAAATAATAACATCTAAAAATCTCATATTTACCCTTAACGGATGAGTGGCGACTCAGAGTCGCCAGTTTTAAACGCTAATCCGTGAGGTCTCGTCCGTTAAGGGTTAATATACACAATTTAACCTCTTAAGCACGAGGAGCCACTATAGTGGCTTTCGCGGATATCTCATCTTTCTGAACGACGCGCCACTATAGTGGCGCTTATGTAGTTCTAATTGAACTCTGCCGTCCTGAGAAACAGCCCCGCGCAACATTCTGCCGTGCCTAAAAGGTTAAGGAAGGAACCCAAACCATATTTCCATGTTAGATGAGGTTATTTACTCCTTTGCATCAATATTTTTTTCCACGTTAAGCGCCGAGTCAAATTTTCGTGACTCTTTATTCACCCCGCGTGGATCGCAATGATATACGCTATTCCATTTATTATAATCGGCGCGGCCTGAAGGGAAACTTTAGTGTCGAAGACGATGAAGATAGCCACCTATGACTGTATGACAAAAACGACCAACTGTTAAAAAAATAAAGGAAATATAAGGATGTTTCCGATTCGTAATAACTAGAGTAGCTTACACGGCGACGGATTTCTTCTCTTCTCTGAACTGGACCCTACTTACTTGATTTTTACACCTAACAATTGGAATTCCTGAGTACCTTTCAATATCTCATTGTTTCTTGTGCAGATTCAGCGATTATTGCGAACTGTTTTGTGTAAACTTATTGAACCGCTTTCGTGAAGAACACTGAAAAAGATATCAACTGTCTATAAGGAAGCTCTATGTTTTTGTTGAGAGAATATACAGGGTGTCCCAAAAGTCCCAGGACGGTTGAATAACTTGCAAAATAAGACTCGTAGAGAAAAGTGTTCCAATTAAAAGTTTTATTTTTTTCCCGAAGCTATCGGATGATGACATTGGATTTGACCTTTACCATGACCTTGAAGGTAATTCGAAAATCAATATAATTTTTTTTTAATGGAAACCCCGTTTTTCGACACGCGCAATCGATAAAGTAAGAAATTTTACGGTCAAATATGTATTCAGGTCATAGGTACATTGTGACCTTGAAGATAACTGTAAGGTCACTTGAACTTAACCGTTCAAGTGCGGCGAAGCGCTACCGCGCTCCTCTTGTATTTCATTTATTTCATTCCGCACTTGTGGCATATCTATAAGAAAATTCTTCAGCACTCAAACGGTTAAACAAGACCTGGATAACTCTGGGAATAGAAGTTTTTCGAATTTGTTCCTAACGACCAGAGTTAATAAGGGGGGAAACCACATTAAGAGGCTCATTTTCACTGATTTTTTAGGATTTTTTTTGGTGCGAAGAATTAATTAGAATTCAATCAAATTTTGACATCATTTTATTCATATTTCCAACAACGTTTGTGAATTTTTTTGGATAACTTCAGCCAAAAATAACAACGTCGCTCATTGGTGTTCGCTGAAGCTCGTATCTAGAGTTCTCCAATTGTGGGACTTGTAGCCATTCCAATTTTCATCTGAAAATCAAAGAGGTGTTTATTTTACATTCATAACTTATTTCCTAAGAATATGAACCTCAGTGCAGGCGAAAATAATGAAAATTAAAAATTTTACAGGTGTTTGAAAAATTTACTTCAATTTTCACCATTTTTTTTCAATAACTATTTTAAGAAAACACCCTTAAAATCATGATATCATTTCAAAAGTCGGTTCATATATTTCATAATTTCATAAAGAATCATACTGTAAATTTTCATAATGATCGGTTCATTACTTTTTGAATTAGATTTCCCGCAAATGTGAAAAAAGTGATTTTGAGAAAGACGCGTTTGAAAAAAAAACTTCTCCAAAACTAGAAATTTAAGGAAGTTAACAAAATATAAAGTGCTCACCGATTAATCAGCGATTCCAGCACCATATATTAACCCTTCTTCTTCCTCATAGGCTTCGTTTTGCGCTTGTAGGAGTGCTTTTCGAGCTTTCCAACATTCCTTCGACTCCAATCAATTACGTCGATTCTGTCGGCTCACGGGCAAAACCCGATAAAGATGCAATGGATGCACAATCAAATTTTCCCTCGTAGAACTGTCGAGTTTTTTCTCACTAGAACTTTGATCTTCATTATCACATATAGGTTAATAAAGACCACATAATAGGTAAATAAAGCGACTACCTGAGGTAGTGATCCGAGCATACCTGCTGTACGCTCGAGCTTACAGCAGGTAGGGCGGATACCCGTTGAACGCTCGGTTTTATGCTCATAAAACCTAAACGAATGCGAATTTCGCTTTGAAATTTTAACAACGTATTCTTGGATAGTTTAGCTAACGATTGTAATAAATAAAAAATTGTAATGTAATAAAAAAAACTCGATTTGTTGAACCTCCTAATGTGGTTTCCCCCCTTAATTTTAACAAGTCGAATTTAATAGAAACCTCCATCATGACCTTGACGATGATTGTCTAGGTCATTTCAAGGTCAGATTGAATATTTCAATCCGACTGGAAAAAATTTCATGAATTTTACAACTCAAAAATGAACATTTCCATTTCATGAAAAAGTAAACTCTGAAGTGACCTTGATGGTCATAGTCAATTTCATAATTAGTTGTCGCTATTAAATTCCTGTGTCAAAATGGAGGTTTAAAAAATTACCTTGATCTTCGAATTACCTTCAAGGTCATGGTGAAGGGCAAATCCAATGTCACCATCTGATAGCTTGGAAAAAATCCTAAAACTTTTGTCTTAAAGACTTTTCTTTAGGAGTCCTATTTTTCAAGTTATTGAACCCTGACCGGACTTTTGGGACATCCTGTATAATATAAGGGACCATAAGCTTTGCTAATTAGTAAAATTTCAGCTTTCTTAGTTACAAATCGTCTCTTTCCTCTTTCTCCTTTTATTTGTTGATAGTGTCTGAAATACATATCAGAAAAACGATGGATAATGTCCTAACACTTTTGCAAAGACTGAACTTAAAACGAAGATCGCGTGACAGACTGCGGACGATATGTTGTGACCGATGATGCAAAAGTTCAAACTTTTTACTGGCATGCTTTCTGTAATAATATTTACGAGTGAATTCCACGCCGGATTATATCGCATTAAAATATGGGTAACGCAAACAGTACCCTCCGTTACTATGCAATTTTTGTTGATAAGAAATGATGAGCGCTTCGATGTCCCTATTCGTGACCATATAAGATTGTCGCATAAGTTAATGAGAAAGAAAAGTACTCTAAAGTGATTAAAAGCAAGAAACAATTATTTTGAACTCAAGATTAATCATTTTTGTAAGTAAGAACTTTTTTACTTGAGATTTAAGCGTAATCTAATAAACATCAAAAGAGAAAATGCAGGCTGTGCAGAGGTATGTATTAGTGACCACCTGATATTTTCAAAAGTATCAACCTTTTTCAGAATCCACAAATAGCAAAACACTCATTAATGGTTCACTGATAGCTTTGGGCGAAATTGATTTTCAATGTCAATTTTTAACGTCAGAATAAAACTGTGATTGTATCGTGACAAACGCCAGATCTACTTACGCGGTGACTTCTTTACGCTTGACCTGCCACTGATGGCGATACAAACATTTAATTTTCGAGGTGAAACGATACACATTTAAATTTCGAGCGGAAAATGTCAACCGGAAGTGGGTGTTGCTTATGCCAAAGGACTTGAAGCAAAAGTGTCAAGGGATTTGAGGCATCAAAAGATTTAGGGGGGGGGGGGGGGGAGGTATAGTATGACCACTTTGAAACATCCGTCTTTTTTTAAATTTTTTATATAAAAGTACAACTTCTTAGAAATATTTTCCCAAAACCTCAGGTCATTTGGAGCAAAAATCAGTGAGATAATTTGCACGCTGCGCCCCTTTCGAACCGGCCGAGAGCGGAAGGCAGGTAACTTTAAATGTGTTTTTCTCGAAACGACTTTTTTGAAGTCGGTGGCCACGATATCTCAAAAACTTCTGCACCGATCCGATTCAAATTTAACATAATTCTACACCACATATTTTACCAGGTCGCAACGGTTTTTTAAAAATTTTTTCTGCTTCAGACTGATTTTACAGTGTAAATATCGTGTTGTGTAAATATTGTGGTTTAGACTTTAACCAACCGCCAAAAATTGAAAAAAAATTTTTTAAATAAAAGGAAACCGTTGGGACCTAGATTTACTTCGAAATTAATCATTTTTTCCAACTATTTTTTTGAAGTGGCCTCCGTCAATTCGCTGTCACTGGCCTGCCAATGAATATTTTTTCATGAAAAAATTGCCAAATGTTCTTTAAATGTTAAACAACAATATGTATTAAACTAATTAAAAATAAATCTGATAGTCTCTTACAAAAAAATTCGTAAAAAAGTGCCTTTTTTGAACCCGTTATACTATACCCCCCCCTTAAAGGTAAAAGGTTCGAGGCTCGAGTGTACTAATGGTTTCAAAGTTCATTTGCAAAGATATCAGAATTGAAATTTACCGGATCCATTGCAGGCTGTATCAAACCTCTGCGTAGGTCTTGGAGGTGGTCTTGGAGGTAAGGCTGGTGGTTGATGCACCCTTGATGTCGAATCGATTTCAACACCAACACTTTCATCGTCCACTCTTCTTTTATTTGCATCTTCTTTAAGTGTGTGACACTGACATTTACTTGCCTTATTTGGCGGAACCTGTACAAGAAGATTATAGAAATCAATGAATTAGCGATGAGAAACGTAGAAAACATATTCAATATTAATTAACAAAGACCAAAGCCGAAACTAATACTCGAAAGTTTTCAGAAATATAATAATTAGTCTTGTAAAGAAATACACTCAGCTTCTAAACCTTTTGACAAGTTAGGATCGGCACTGCTCGTATCTTTTGACAAAATAAATCACGTCCACGGACTGCTGTCACTGGCTACCGGAACAGTGGATAGCGTCGCTTCAAGTTCGTGTGCAATGAAGACTCGCCTTTGTGCTTATATCATTCGTATATTGGGATGCATTTAAAATTCGCGCGGAAAATGTCACCCGCGAGTGAGCGTCCCCAATGTCAAAATACTTGAAAGAAAAATGTCAAAAGATTTGATGACAAAAGGTTTAGAACTCGAATGCATAATATCCAAATGTCTGATAAACAATTATTTGATAATGATACTGGAATTGTAATCATGTATCGCTTTATTTTTTACTTCTACAGCTAGGTCTTTCAAGTTACTGTACGCTGAAAAAAATGCTCTAGATTTCAACCAAATCAGTGTAATTGGAAAAAATTAAATTGATTCAATAGTAATTCATCAAATATTCGATAGTTTTGTTTAACATAAGAAATTTTGTCATTGGTTTAGTGACAAAATTAGATGCACCAACTATGAAATGTTGGTGGCAGCTCCTGACAATTTTGTTCTTGAATTAATAATATTTTTTTCTGTGTAATTAGTGTAGCTGACACCTCTTCAATTTTTGGGCAAATAATCTAATCATGGACTAGACTGCGCTATTATTTCCTTCTGTTTTACTTTTCTTAATATTTGTTTGACAGTCTTTATGTACGATTGTCTGAGCTACTAGGATAGAAATACCAGTGTCTTAGTAACTTAAGGATGTATTGGCTATACACACATTATCAAAAGTACGTGAAACTAGATGAAATGAAGAAATGTCGCTGTTTAAGGTGATATAACAACTTTGACAGATTGAACTGAAGTTATAATAGGTTAATTCATGCTGTAAAATAATGAAATTAATAGTTAAAACCTTTTAACAATCGGTCAAAAGTTGTAAAAACTTATTTAAACGTATACTTATTCAAACACTTTTTTATAGACTGTCCCTCTGTTTCAACTTAAAGAATACACATTTCGAAAATTCAAATGTTCGCAAATAGTGACAAAAAAAATATTTATATATTTAAAAATGAAATCTTGATTATGAAAAAGGTTTATTTTAAATATATTGTTTATGAAAAGGTTTAAAATAATTATTCTTCCGCTAGTTGATCACGAAATTGCTTTCATTTTTTGTAAACGGCTTTTTATTTTCAATTATAACCTACTATTTTAAAGATGATATCAGTTCCTCATATCATACATCAGCTAATCACAAAGTTTTATAAAACTGTGACCATTTTTTCTTTGTAAATACTTGAATGGAATACGAGAAAAATCTAAACTTACTCGCAATCCCATAAGAGCGTGTGTTAATTTAATATATAACTTTTAAACAAAGCCGTGCAGACACTTGAAATTTGAAACCTACTCTTATACATTTATTTTCTAACAGTTTGTGCATTTTGAAACATGTGTCACCATTTTGTGATAAAGCCAATACATCCTTAACCTCTTGACTGTGGCGCGTTCTAGGAGAAATCCATCAAGACGGACGGCGCGTTATTTGCATGTGAGTCGCTGCGACTGTTTGTTCACTGACTAGTGACCAAAAGAGAACCCAGTGATATAATACCAATCTTAGGGTTTACAAAAATAATAATTGCAACAATAATTGCAAATAACTCTAACCATTGCCGATACTTGATTGTTATGCTATGTTACATAGAGTGATAAATTCCATGTTGAATCAATTGGTAAAACAGTAAAAAGTGTCACAGCAAAAAATGCAGAGGGCGTACATTTACGCCTTTCGTATATATTGATGAACTTGTGAAAGCGTATACATACGCTTTTCGCAGTCAAAGGGTTAAAAAACTTTTTAATTATAATAAAATAACGTAAAGTACAATAAATAATTATTGTTTATAACCACAAAGATGTAAAGAATCTGATAAAGGCATAATCAATATGCTTTCCAATTGAATTATTCTTTAAAAAATGTAACTTTATAACCTATTATCACTGTTTTTGGAAACTCTGAACTTCTTTTGGACAGAATAAATACCGGTGTTGGACAGAAAGAATTAAAATATATATCATAAAAAACATCATTAATTATAAAATAATTTGACTTTATTATATTTAACAATATTAAGACACAATACAATACGTAACATAAAACACATCAAAAGTACCTCAGTGACTTAGAATATTAATCACTTCATTAATAAGTTTAATAATTAAATTGATCACTTACTTACTCAGGTTATCCTTAACGTCTATGATATAAGAACTATTTAAAACTGATTACTGGAATTTAATTTAACACCTGGTTATGTTTGAAGTTGTTGACATGATGTGTATTCATGTCTCATATGTTTCTATACTTTTTAAAAATATGTTCAGTACATTTGCTATAGAAATAACATTTGTTATTTTCTTAACATATCAAAATATAGTATGAGGTGTCCACAAATGATATAGTCTCCAACACTGGTGCTTCTACCCTATCACTTTCTCCTGTACTTTTCATATAATTATAATTTTTCGGTACTTATAAGTGGTTGTCATAAAGCAGAGTATTTAAGGGCTTCTATGTGGTTAAACATTCGTTATTCCATCACGGTAATGTCTATCTATATTTCGGAGCTCCTTACGTACACACATCAAGAGACATGGTAGTGTCTCGAGACAAGTTCATGTATGAATTGAGCGAGAGCGCTACCGTGTATCTATTCTCGAACGAACTAGCTGCGGGCACATGAAAAAGAGCCGAAGCATGATGTGTATATACACAGATTCAACCTCCATATAAACGCAATCTATCCACTGAGCTCCACGATGAGGTGTATGAGTTTTTCTGTTATATCTACACGACTCATACTCTCACAAGCTGTCTGAGATAATTGATTTGTTTTACATAAAATAAATAATGTTTTTACATTCTGTAACATTAAAAGTTGGAGTTTTATTGGTCTTGATTAATAAAGAAAAAAATGTATTGCAAGATAAAAGGATGCGATATAACTGAAAATCTCATCATTTGCAAATCTTGACTTAGACCGCTTTCATAATTATGAGCACATGTATTGGTTTTATATTATATCGAGATGTAAAGCCGATAATAATAATAATATTTGCAAAAAGGAGACAAATCCCCCTAAAAAACACCTCTGGTGGAAAAAAATCGAGACAAGTTCATGTATGAGAAGGGATCTCTCTACAAAAATTGTGAAATCCGATAACATTAGACAAGCTCGTTTTTTCCATTATGTCAATACGAACTAATTACAAAACGGAAAGAATTTTTTCTGTTTACCTGATTAGAACTGGTATTGAACTTGTTGGGCCCCGAACAATTTAGATGTTTGAGTATGATGTAAAATTATTCATATTATTATTATGTAATCTGATCTTTACTAATTCATAATGCGGTAAAAATAAATTAAATTGTACGATATTTATTGCTTATCGTTTGGGTTCGGGGCCCGACAAGTTCAATACCAGTTCTAATCAGGTAAACAGAAAAAATTCTTTCCGTTTTGTAATTAGTTCGTATTGACATAATGGAAAAAACGAGCTTTTCTAATGTTATCGGATTTCACAATTTTTGTAGAGAGATCCCTTTTCATACATGAACTTGTCTCGATTTTTTTCCACCAGAGGTGTTTTTTAGGGGGATTTTAGTTTCTTTCCTTATGTGATTCAATGAATAATGTAGATTTTACTACTACCACTTTTTGTTATTTCACTTCTCAAATAGCAAACATAAAATATTAGTTCCCCCTAAGGTTTTTTATTCCCGTACGACAATTAATCTACACTATAATCCGACATAACCTGTAGTTACTTTAAAATCTTAGTTACGAAAATGTTATCATTTTTTCATAAAAAGTTAAGCAATCGAAATTAAAACTTATTAAACAAAGTGTTTTCTCCAATAGTGTCACCTCTATTTTTAGTGATAAAAACAAATTAGCGTAAATTGAAATAAATTTCAATGTTCATTTTTGTATATCTATAAAGTGTTTTCTTTATAATTATATAAAATTAATATTTGTATGAAGTCAATTTAAATTAAAAATGTAGAAGATAGTAATATTCAGCTTGTACTGCTACGTAACAAAATATTTTGTCACTAATGCCGGTCCAAATGAAAAGCACGTTTAGGTCGGAATTCTTCGAAAAGTACCTTTTGAGGGGCATCGAAAGAAGAACGGTGATTTCCGTGGGACGCCTGTCAGAGGATTGGAGAAATAGGGACTTATTTTTGAATCTAGAATAGCAAAGCTGGATACCGTTTGCAAAAGGATCAACTTGCATGGTCGAGAATGGTTAAGAAAGGGAACAAAAAAATTAGTTTCTGTTTGTGTGACAAATACCATTCAGATTATTCAACCTTCGGTTGGGAAGGAAAAAGCAGGAATAGTTGTATGTTTTCAGACAGATTTTGGTTGGATTGACTCAAGAGGTGCTTGCAAAAGACGTCTGGACGAGCCTGGACTGCTCTGCTTCTTTTCCTGTCCATGTTTTTTATGCACTCTCTCGATAGCAAAATAACTCCAATTTTACTATCGAGCACTTGTATTTGAACGCCACCATAAATCTAACAGCAAAACTCAATCGACTGAGACTACAAAGACCTAGGGTCTATTGAAACGTTGGGGAATCTACCTGCGGTAACAATAAGAGTGGCCGTCACATTCTCAGAACTATAATTTTGGTATTTTCACGAATTCAGACGTCAGAAGTTACAAATATGTTTTTGAAATTATGTGCTGTAAGAATATAAAAAATAATCAATTTTTTTCAAACATTCACACCAGTATACCTTCTGAAATTAAGTTTTCACTCGAGACTCCAATCTTTTGACAAGTCAAGACCGGAAGCTTCAAATCTTTTGCCAAAATAAGCCACGCCCACGGACCGCTGTCATTGGCTGCCAGAGTAGTGAATATTTGCCTCAAGCGCGCGTGCAGTAAAGACTCGTAATTATGTTTTTAATTACGTAATTTTTGTATTTATTTATATTCTACTGCATTAAACTGTAATTAGCAAAAAATGCGCAATATAAAGTGATTGACAGTTTTACCTGATTTGTTCTGAAGCATAATATAAGCACCAACCTAACCTGTCAAAATTCGTAATGGCAAACATCATAAATATTATCAATATAATATATGATCATTTAGACGTATGTCACATTTGAATTTTGCGTGGAAAATGTGAACCGGAAATAGGCGTTGCCTGTGCCAAAGGACTTGAAACAAAAGTGTTAAAAAATTTCAGGCATCGAAACGTTTGAAGGCAAGAGATTTAAAGCTCGCGTGTTGTATATTTATAATATATTAACATTTTTCTTTACAACAAAATCGCTTGGCCAATCTAGTGGTTCAAGTATTAGTCGGACTTTCCCCCAGCAATTTCGCAAACCTATGTGTTTCTTTTTCCCACAAATCTACGCATTTTCGATATGAAAAAAACGCGAGTTTAAAGGTTAAGGACGATTGAAATATAACACCGGTGACTTATAAAAAGACGAAAAGCTTATTTTACTTGGTTACATCGCAATGACGCAACCACGAATCATTCAGGTAAAGGCGAATATACATCCTTGCGAACACTATTTGTATACATACAGGGTAAACCGCCTAAACTGTTGTAAGCTATTTTCTCAGAAATTATCGGTGATATCAACAAAATTTTGTTAGTATTGTATAACCCCGGAGGCAGCGGGCATCCCGTTCCATATTTTTTATGAAATGCCATATAGATATTCCGTTTGCTAAAAGAACATCGAACCGGTTACAAATACAATAAAATGAGCCATTTTCAAATTAGTCTTCAATTTAGTAAAAATTTAAAAAAACTTTAGATAAAACTCTCACGAACATTTGGCGACATCGTTTGACTAATTAAAGGACAAAAAGCACGAATTTTTGTTTTCATCTGTCCTTTTGTTGTGGAAGCAATAGCCATCGCTTGATTCTTCACGTACCCCCATAGTTATGTTAGGTCTGGCAATCTAAGAGACCACAATACTGGCCCACTACGTCCTATCACATAATTTCTAAATATTTGGTCTAATAAATGCTGGGCATTCCTGACTAAATAGGCTGGGCACCATCGTGCTGAAAATACATTTAGTTCCCAACATTCAACAAAAAATCTTTTAAAAATGCTGTAAGATTATGTGTAAATTAATCAACGTAAGTAGCACTTGACAAATGTAAACAATTTAACTTAAAATGGAAACTTTGTTAAAATTAGACAAAAATTATTCTTTTAAGTATTGTAAAAGAAATTTTAATGTAATTATTTTTTTTAAATTAAAGAAAGTAAATTTAAGTTTTTGGATCAGGGCTAAATTGAACTTTATCTATTATTTATAAATAATCTCGAAATGAAAAGAGATAATCTATCATAATTTATAATGTACCCTTTGCACTCTGAATTAAACTTAAATATTGTTACCAGTAGCTCTCAACTGTTCTTAGGGAACCAGGCAGTCAAAATGCCCAAAAATAAAGTTTTTTTTTTATAATTAATATCAAAGAAATAAAAGCCGATCTAGATTTTTTTGCACAATATTCATTGATAATGCGTACATAGGATACCATTTCTAATTTCCTCAGTTTGGTATTAAATCTATAAAAAATAAAACTTTTCTTGCTCCTCTACCCGAAAGTACGTACTTTCCGGATTAAATTCGCTCACGAAAGTCCGTTTTTTGTGGCTGGCTGATGAAACACGCGCTGTGATTGGCTGTCGATTTTTCGTGGCTCGCTCACTAGCGCCGATTTATCTACTTCAACGCTCAATAGTCGTCCTATAAAATTTGAAAACTGTACTTTCAAAAATTCCGTGTTCCATGATGTTTCATGTAAAAAGTACAATAAGGAAAATGACAAGTAATTTAATTATGCGTTCTTATATATATTTATATACTGTTAATTATTTATGTTTCATTGCTTAATTTAATTAAAATTTATCAAATATACATCATCGTTTATTCATTTGTTAACAAAAGAAACGGTTGAAATTCAGGTTATACACAAATCTGAATACTTTATAATGGTTTTGAATAGACTATTTACTGAATTTTAATAAAGTATTCAGATTTGTGTATAACCTGAATTTCAACCGTTTCTTTTTGTGTTTTTGATGCCCGCCCCCGACCAGCAAAGCCTCGGCTTCGCCTCGGCTTTGCAAAAGTCGGGCGGGCATCAACAACGTGTCAACTGATGTGCGGCCGTAAAATCGGGTACCGCGTGAGTTGACCGAGAGGGCGCGTTGACGCAGGCCAGAAAACAAGAGCAGACGATTCTGCGATGTTAAAAATATTAATTATTTTACGTACTTTCGGGTGAGGAGCAAGAAAAATAGTATACGACCCTCAGCCAGAATGTTAGATGCCCTGGCCAACTTTCTGGCCACGAAATCCGGCAGGAAATCCAACTTTCTGGCCACGGGTCGTAATGTACTATTAATAAAATTATTTAAATAGCGGCAAGAAAATGCGACTTTCATCGGTTGTTTGAGTTGAGTTTCATGCAATTTGAGAAAAGCGAAAATGTTTTATTTATTTTTTGCTAAACTAAACTTTCCATTCAGGCCGCGTTGGTTATAGCAAATGCAATAGTATATACCATAGGAGCTCACGCGGCGTAAATAATGAGTCACATAAATATGACATGGCGATTAACGTGTTAATAAGTGAAGGGTTAATAGAGTTGCTAGGGTTCATACAGTTACTAGGATCAATAATGTTTTAGCGTATGAGAATTCTAGGATTTCGCTTTTGTTACAAGTTTTGTATCTTCAAGTTCTCCGAGGCACGGTCACCAAGATAAAAAAACGGTCTGAACTGTTTGATAAGCAGTATTTAGCGCTGAACTACAAATGACCCTTGACATATTCAGATTCAGTAACATACAATCAAAATTAATTGTAAGATATTTTAAACCGGTACACGCACTGTGCTTGAAATAAGAAGAGCACATCTAGCTACGTTATAGTGTCATATACACGAAACTATTTTTTCAAAATAAAATATCAGTGATTTTAGGCGCTTTCAATTCTAGGATTATGCTTTATTTTGATATCTATCGCATATGCCAAAATCAGAAACCGAATCAAAGACCCTTTTGAGCATTCCATACAACATATCCCAAAGTCACAGTAATTAGAAAATTACCTTTCTGAATTAACAAAAATTACGAAAATTGAAAATTGGAAAACGATGAACTTGTAGCTCTCACCATAGATTGAATACTTTTGTACGGACTATATCTTTTACAGATAAGTTCTTTTGAACCAAATACTTTCCAAGACTTTGTACCATATATTTTAACACATTAAATGCCATGTCGGTTAACGATGAACTTTCTTAACTTCAGGCCGCACCAGTTATGACAAATGCAATAGTGGATGCCATTGCAGCCCACGTGGCACGAATAGGAAGTCTCGTAAATTAGACGTGGCGTTCAGCGTATTAAAATCGTTAGGGAGGTGAAAAGTGAAAAGCTACTAATCTCTAAAAATTCGTTTAGATTTTACTCTATGTTTAAGCATATTGTGTGTGAACAGGTTACGTAGGGGTGTAAGTAATCGCAAGATGGCAGCAGCTGCAAGGCGAACGTGCATTCAGGAACTTCTAGCGATCCTGCGTACCCAAGCTTAGCGTTCGGGGGCTTAACCCATTTGCATCATGCGACGAAAATGAAAGACAGTCGCGAGTCCGCGGAATAATCCGCGCTCCGTAAGAAAACAATTGCGGGCTCGTGTAATAATCCGCGCTCGGTGATAGCAGACAGTAGCGGATCGCAGAATATTCCGCTCTTGGATGCAAATGGGTTAAGGCTCGTAGGGAGATTTTTCCATACTACTACACAATAACAAAAACGCACACTGACACATTATCCATTTGTGGAGATGGTATAAAGCTCCTGAGTCCAATCACCAAAGGGATTAATAATAGATTGGAATCTCGGGGCTGGGCACCCCAAGCCCCGCTTAGGAAGAGTGGTGGGCACTACGATGATCGGTGTATGATCGACAGTCGGATAATTGGCGACACCGAGAGTTGTGGCGTTTTGTGTTAAAACTGGTCAAACTGATGGAATTATGATTATAAGACCGAGTTGCACGCCGCTCAAACTGCACACGCGGGTGGAGCAAAGCGTAAAACACGTGGTCAAAAAGGTAACTCGATGACATTAAGGGGATACGACTGCGCCCTAAAAAGCAATACGTTAGTCCCAAGTATAAGGGAAATCCCAGCCCCCTAGCGACAGCATGTGAGCACGATACCACTCTGTCTGGGATAGCGACGCTGGTCATGGGATGGACTCGAGGTGGCAGCTACGTTGTGAAGCCCGGTCTTTCATAGGGAAAGCCGGACTAACCTGTGAGTACAGACGGGTTGAATACTTTCGAACGCAGACACATTTTGTTGTTTAAATACGCGTATGCCTATGAGAGGTGAGATCGCACAGCTTAGCCCCTTCGAGGTGCTCGGCTACACAATGAACTGTGTGTGAACAGCATAAGAGATAAAGTTCGTAATAACTTTAGAAAGCACAAATTTTGGTTCCGATAGCTGCTAAATATTCATAGACAACTTTGAATTTATTTGAAACTAACTTAAGGGGTTATACGCACTTGGAGGGCCGAAAAAAGACGATTGTTCAAGAATATTTTCTGGAGAGACATTTTAATTTATTAATATCAAACTTTGTGTACTTATTGTAGTAGTCTTTGACTACTTTCTCAATTTTTAGGTATAAAAATAATCATTCTGATAGCCGCTGCAGCCATTCTCCGGGAGCACCTCGAAAAAAACACGTTTTGCGGTGAGCACGATATCTCAGGACTGGGTTATCGGAAATAAAAAAACCAAAATTTTTTCGTTAATATAATGTATTACCTCGTGTTTGATTGTTGGATTTTGCGAAATACTAATTTTTAACAAAATGGCGGCTTCGTAAAGCGGAAATATAATTTTTTATGAGAATTTTGCCCGCAAAATTGTTCATAAAATGAAAAATATTTGTTGTAGAGTCAAAATCAACGATCAATTACTAGATAATATATCTATAAAGCTTGTGTAAAAATTTAAGACTGATCGGTTTAGCCGTTTTTGAGAAATCTTGCTCACCGCAAAACGTGTCTTTTTCGAGGTGCTCCCGGAGATTGGCTGCAGCGGCTGTCAAGATCATTATTTTTATACCAAAAAACTACACCGATGGCTTGCGTCGGACGGATGTGTGAGCCCATAGGTCACACCGATGGTTTTCGCTGGACGCATTTATGCGCCCATAGCAGTCAAAGTGTTAATAGTTATTAGACTAATAATAGAGCATTCAGTAATATGTGTTACTATACCTGCACTTGTAAAGCATCTATTCCCATTGTAGGACACTTTGCTTCAGTATCAAGCGAGTGGCTATGACTTTGCGGTTTATGTAAGTGGTTGTGATGAAGTACATTATGATCAGTGGTTGATGATATTCTTTCTCTTGCTTTTTCAGACTGATTGGAGGATGTCACATGAGCAGGTTGCAAGTGGCGATGGAAATGATGGTGATAATCATGTACGTGATCCACCCGACTATGACTTCTTGCGTTAGTAGCAGAAGATTCACACGATACCCCAGAATTCACGTGATTCATTGCATGCCCTGTCACAGGTCCAGATGAATTGTGGTGATGTGACACAATTAATGGTGTTGACGATAAACTGCTGTTATTTACATTCGGCGAATTCATTTCACGTTTCATGAGATTTGGATTAGATGAATAATGATCAAAAGTGGCACTTTGATGATTGTTCGGAGTGCGATGATTTGAAGTTGGTGAATAACTTGTGGGAATTGGGTTCGACATAGCTATTTGAACTAGCGAATTTGTAGGTTGCTGATTTGCGTGATGATGTTGGTGTAGATGTTGAGGTATGTGATGGTGAGTGATACCTTTCCCATGATGATGCCTTTGGTAATTCACTAAAGCATCATTCTCCAAAATTCCACTAGCACGAACGTTTTCTCCATGCTTGTGCACACAATTTTCAGGTAGATAGTGCTGATAACGATCATTTAGATTCTGCACTGTTTTGTTTCTTGAAGAGGGTTCTCTATGAGTGAATGCCGATACATCACTTTTTCCCGATTCCATCAAATCCGAGGAGCTTCCATTGGAATTTGTTTTCTGAGAATCTTGAGTGCCTGAAGATTCTTGAACCTTGTTTGAAGTTTGAACAGCCAACTGACGTGATAAATCCATTTTAAGTGGACTACATGATGAATTATGACGAGATATATCACTTTGTGACGAGTGGACCTGAACATCCAACATTTCCAACTGCGAAGATTCTAACCGGCGGATAGGTTCAAACGCTGTTTGCAAAGCTTCAAAGCCAAGCGATAGCTCTTGAGGTTGAGCACTCGAAATTTTAGTAGTTTCATGTCCTCTTGACGCTCTGGTTGAATCCATCGTGGAACATTGACACGAATACTGTGTTGGGTCCGATGCGTCTGGCGATGTTTGAGACATATCTGCAATGTTAAGAAATCCTATCTTTTTCATCCGCATAAATAAAAAAAACAGTGAATTCAATTTTCAAGAAATTAAAATATTAAATTCTAATAATAATTCGATGCAGTGTTTTGAAGATGACAGCGTGTTAGTTGTCGAAACATTAACACAATATTGAAATAAATAATTTTATGACCGTAAAACTGGGGAAAGGATATATATTTATTTAAAACCTATGATTTATGGAACACAATTTTTTTAAGTTCGCGAAAAATTCATTAAAACATAGAGATCTAATCTAATTAGAGTAAAAATTTCCCAAACAGGAAATAGTCATAGAAAAAGAGACTTAACTTTTTTGCTCCAACAAGGTTCCAACAAGGATTGGAATACATTGATGTGTGTGATTCTTTTAAAAAATAACCGTCCTTCAATTTTTAAGGGAATAGATTTTTAAAAGGAAACTAGTTGCCTCTTTATTTATCATTGGAGGATCTTGCTGAAAACATTTGTTCCCTCTAAAATCGAACGACTTTTGGTCCGAAGACTTTGGGTCATTTGAAATAAATATTAATGCAATAATATTTACTGCGGTTTTATATGAGGAAAAAATTAAACTATTTTGGTTACTATTGCAATTTAATTGTTACCATTACCATCTTCGTTTGAGGTAAATGACGTAGTCTATTTAAAAGAGAAACTTATGATTGAGTTTATATGCTTCTGTTAGTAGAAAAAGTCATTTGGGCAATTGCAACTGAACAGTCACAATTACCCAAATGACTAAAAATCCCCCAAAGAAGAAGTTACGCTCAGGCGTTCGAGCGTAGAGTAATCTTGAATCGAAGAAAATTGATGCTGAGTTACAGAATATATCAGGGAGTCAAATTTTTTTGCGGTTTCTTAAAACTGAAGGTCGAAGGAATATTTGGCGCCCAAAATCAAAAAAATCAAAGCATGAGAACGTTATTAAAAATTCAATTGTTTATTAACTTGTTATAAATAAATAGGTAAATAAATAAATTTATAAATACTGTTTATTTTATTTAAAAATATGAACTTTAATGAACCTCTCATAAAATTTTCATAACGTTTCGTTAAAAATTGTCCGAGTAATTAATTTTGTAATTAAAAGTGATTAAAATATTTAAACGTACGTATCAATAATAAAAATTGAAATTTTGCAAAATCCTTTGAGGGTATGTTTAGTAATGGTATAAGCATTCATTTGATTCATGTTTCGTAAAAATCGACGACCTAGTGGTTTTTGGGGGTGCTCACTTGACGTGTTTTGTCTCATATGTAAAAATTTAGTTTCATGAAGGTATATACGCTCGACTTCTAAACATTTTGACAAATGAGAACTGAAAATGCTTGATCCTTTTAACAAAATAAAATATATAATTATCTACGTTACAACTTCCCGCGGTGCCTATAGCTATTGTAACGTGAAAAATACTTGCTCATCGCATTAGATATATTTTTTTATTAATTTTTCTACGATTTTCGAGACTCAGGTCTTAGTGAAATTCAAAATGTAAAACTCAGAAATTTCCCCAGAGTACCTGGAAATCTATTCTTGAAATTTTGTATTATAACTACATTTTTCAATCTCATTTTGCGTTTCTTTAAATATTTTGTTTTTTTTTTATTTTAGCGATATCACCTGAAACCGTATACCTAAGTTCATATCAAATACTTTCCGCCTAATCCCTCTTCTTCTTGTATTCTTTGCCAGCAAACGATCGCTAGGATCCACAGAGAGACAAAAACAAGAAAGAGAGAAAACCTCGGCAACTGTCACCCCTGGAGAGAAGGCAAGGTACATTGCCAATATCGACACGTGTACTTGTCAGTGTTGCTTCAAAATGTGTTGCCATAGCTTTATTGTACTTAAGCCAGCATTCCGCAAAAGCTTCGACGGCATAGGGTCAACAACGATTTTGTATAGATAGCTTTCTTTACGCAGAATAGCTTGTCTGAACGAAACAAGGCTCAAATAAGGCTCAAACAAAGTTTGGATGAAATCCAATATTTTTCTTCAGCCAGGGCAGCCCCAAGTCTGTAGCAAAATTAGGATAGTATTCGCCAATTTCTTGACAAATAAGTGTCACTATTTAATTGTCAGCATTTGGCAAAGGCTTTGACAACATAGGGACAACGATGATTTTATATAGATAACTTTCTTTACGCAGCGTAGATTCTCTAACTGAAACAAAGCTCAAACAAGGCTGAAACAAGGCTCAAACAAGGTTTGAACGAAGTCAAATATTATTTTAGCCAAAGTAACCCCAAGTCTTCGCCCAATTTTTGGAGAAAAAGCGTCACGATTTAACGGCCAGCATTCGGTCTTTCTGTGCACGTTTGTCTACCAAGATTGACGTAATGTTCGTTACCGAGCCTCGATTTTCAGCGTTGGCCCAATCTGTAAATTTCTATATGGGTAGGTTTGCGGGGGATGGAATCGTTCCGTAAGGATTAGCGTAATATTGTTAGAACATCACATGACGGTGTGCTTCAGGCTCCTGAATACCAAAACCAGTTCGCTAACTTCTCTCCAGAAGAGGTTAAGCTTTCAATCTAGTGGAAGAAAGAACGAAAGATAGAGGAGAGAGAGGCGTTCATTTTGTAAGAAAAGGGAAACTTACGGAGGAGCCTCCCTTCTACTTGCAGTTGTGCGACTAAGAAAGATAATGAGGGTAGAAAATATACAATGTATAAATCTGCCTCCTTGCCTAAAGCGCGCTTTTGTCATGGAAAAAAGGAAAACTGTACTTTTATATATGTGAGATCTTTTATACGATCGACTTTCATTTATGTTTGCATACAGCTAGAACTTCGAAAGTTCAAAGAATTTTCAGTTCTTTTTACGACTTACGTTAGTTATTATAACCACATAAAATATTCATATGATTCATAAACGTTTTCATTTATACAATTTTTGTAGAAATGTTTAAGGCTAGAAGTTTTAAATTTTCATAAAGGTCGCATTTTCTTTTTATGCAGACATGTACCTCGAAGAGTGAATCAAAAGTACAATATTATAACAAATTAATTTAAAAATGAAACAATATAATAAAATAGAGAATTAAATAAACATATGATATAATAGTAAAATAATAGCATTTTCTGTAAAATCGGCTGACATTTATACCAGTATTTACGATTGTTTTTGAGTTTATGTGCTTTTTCAGTGCAGGATATGTATAGTTTGCTATAGTGCTAGGGTTTTGCATTGATGTGACTTTCTAGTGTATAGTGTTTTTTGCCCAAATTTCGTAAAGCGTTGCCACTGAATAGATCGATGACAGTTCATCCCCTAAATCCTGTGATGTCACAGATTTTTTGCAGTTTTATTTTAGTAAATTTCGGGATATACTGGCTGTTTCGAAACTTTTCGATGAATACTCGTTCACGTCTCGGTAATAGCACTAGTAACAAGTATCGCACACCTTCTGCCCCTTCTACTTCTGTTGTGTCTTCAGCCTTTCTCTTTTCTGTCAGCTGATTTTGATACCTCAGATAATCTGCCTATTTCCAACAGTCAGCTGAAAGAAATGAGAGATATCCTCTTGCGAAATGACATATTATTTAATAAGGTTCTCGTAACGACCGTTGACGACAAAATCATTTTGAGGGTCCTCTTTCTAGGCTACCAAACTCTTTTTAAGGGGGTTATCGTGATTTTTCATTTTCTTAAGAAGTTCTTAAAAATTTGGGTAAACGTTTATGACAGTACTATCTACATCATGTTAAAATTTCAGGAAGCCTAGCTTCATAGAAAACGAAATATGAATGCCGAAAGTTGTAACTTTTAACACGGCGTCTTATGGAGGACTTGTTTTAAAAACGACGTTTTCACTCATAACTTCAAAACTATTCTTAAGATTTTGTTAAAAAAACTAATATGTTGTTAATTAAGGTAGTAGAATGATCATATCACAAATTCAGGTAATCTAGCTTCATAGATTTAATGTACGAGCTTTTGAAAGTCGGCGTTCATAGTGCATAATATAAGTGTGCGTGAATACGGACTAACTGCAGGAGTGTGTGCGACTTCAGACTGTAAATAGAAAAAGGAGTGGGGTGTATATATGAATATACGTGCGCTTGTGACTTTCGGCTCTAACTTTTCAAGTGTATTGGTAGCACGATAACCACCTTAATACACTGAAAAAAATAATCTGATTGTGAATTTCGATTACATTCAAGCCTCAAATTGTCTGAAAAGTCGGAACTGGAAACTTCAAATGTTTTGGCAAAATAAACCACGTACTCGGGCCACTGTCATTGGCTGCCGGTACAGTGGACGTTTGCCTCTAATGCACGTGTACTCGACACCCGTTGCAAATATTATAAATATTATCAATATAACCTACGATCATTTAGACGTATGTCACATTTGAATTTCGTGCGGAAATTGTCAACCGGAAGAGAGCGTTGCCTATGTCAAAGAACTTGAAACAAAATTGTCAAAACATTTGAGGCATCAAAAGGTATGAAGGTAAAAGATTCGAGACTCGAGTGTACAATAGTCCGCGCAAAAGTTGTCCCTACTTTAATGCCGCAAAACGGAACATCGAGGACATCTTTTGTGCGAACTACTGCACAGAGGTCTTGAGTATAAATGGTAGAGGTGGAAATGCGATATTTTGGGGTTTTAATTAGGTCCTCCGTTCAGTAAAAAGAAATTCTACTGTGTTTTTCCCAAGTTCTACTTAATATTTACACATGGATATTTCCAGTAGGTTTAAAATTTCGAGTTAAGTACAGAGGACAAGCTCACTGTCAATGAGTGGGGACAGCAACTTTTTCATTGTTCTCACTTAATTTAATCCACGTGGTGTACAGGTTCCCAGTGGAAAAATTTCATTAGACAATTAATTTGTCGTGAATTTAAATATTTTTGTATTGATAGTTTTCTGTTAGATTTGAGAAACCAGGACTGGGATAGATTTTTGCCACTATTAACATAAAGATCAAAGTGAAATTGCTTAACAATAATTTGCATAGTTGTCTTGATTGCCACGCCCAGTATCGTTTCATTATTTCCAAGAGAAATCTAGGTCCTTGGATCACTCAATATTTTACGGACAAAAATCGAGAAAGAAATAGGATATACGTAGATACTGGTGCAGGTACAAGGCTATACATACTTCTCCATAATTTTCACAAAACGCTTAGGTATGAGGTTCGAGTATTGTTAAATACAGCTACGCAGCAATACTATTATGGAGCACTCTCAAAGTTAAATAATTTTAAAAGGGTTGTTGCGGAACTTTTTAGTCAAGGGTTGTAATATGTTCTGGGAACGATTTAGACACAATTTTTCCGCCTTGACAATCAGACGGCGCTAGCATGGTTCACTAACACTAACAAGGGAATCTCACGAGATGTCCCCCTCCGATTTTGATGAAATTTGGATATGTTGTAAAGCTTTAAAACCTAAGAATCACGTATTTTTTTATCAGCCAAAATACGATTTGAAGGGGTGAAATCTTCCTCCAATGTTGGGTACCTTAAGCGGTAATAATGCAGTTTCGAATAGAAGGGGTTGTCCAATTTTACTGCAACAAAAATTAAAGTACTCCTTATGAAAAGCAATGAAAAGTGCATATTGAATTTAAGAAAAAAATGTCTCCCTAAAGGGTGATCCACCCCCCCAATTTTTTCATTTCTCACCCTCATAAGTAAATTTACTAATATATTTGGATAAAATACGTGCCATTCAAAAGTAGGGGTTAAAATAAAGTTGACCTGTTTTTCCTCATTGATAGGGTAGCGACATTAAGGGGGGTAAACTACTTTTACTTACTTTTACTACTTTCGCTTACTTTTAAAGTACTTTTAAGGAGTAACTACAACCTTACGCCATTAGGCACCATCTTTCATACCGAATCACTTTTGTCGCAGTCCGCATATACACTACCGGTCAAACATTTGAGTCCACTTGCTTTTAATTAACATTGTGAAGTGGACTCAAACTTTTGACCGGTATTGTAAGAATCGTCTGTTTATTAGAGACAGTAATTTTATCTCGCTACAGCACCCATATCTTTATTGATATTAAGAGCTATCATAAGATATTATTCGTTGATGATAAGAGTGATAAGGTTGTAGCTCCCTACGTTGTATACCCCTTAAAAGTACTACCTGTAAATATGCAAAAAGACACGGTCAAAATTTCGTAGCTATTAAATGTCGATTTTTCGATTACATCGTGAGACAAACGAGCTGTGTATGAGTGTTGATTAATAGAAATTAATTAATTAATTAGGGGTAGTTCATTTATTGGAGCTCGATCACGAATTTTCCAAGAGGAAATATTGTCAATTCGTTTTGCACGGTTTAATGACGAAAAAAAAGATTCCGTGTGAAAGATGACATATAAGTGCTAAAGGGGGTAGTTTACCCCCATAAATGTACTTCCACTAAACATAAGTTGAAAGTTTCATAACTGTTAAGGCGTAAAACCACTCTAGGATTTTCAAAAAATCGATTTTTTTTTTCGTTTGAATGATACTTTAGGGTCATAAAAACAATGTGCCATTTGATTTATAGTGGAAAACAAATGTTAAAAGGTTCAATTATCGAGTTTGCCGGAGGGCCTCAGAGCGCGCGCTGAGCGTCATGAAAACTTTAAACGCGTTTTTCTCAAAACCAGTTTTTCCAAACTGGGAGGACGGATTTCGCGGAGACTATTGCATGGATCGATTTGAAATATTTACAGTAGCTTCACAACAATATTCTCTTTAAAAGTACGTAGCCGTTTTTTGATTGAATGTAAACTTTTTTTTATAAACAATTTAATGCTTATTTTTAGGGCAAAAAATCGATTCGTTTCTTAAAAAGTGCACCACTTCCACACAATTTGATTTAAAAAAACCTCTACGTACTAAAAAAGCCAACTGTATATGGATTATAAATTTTTTTTATTTTTTGTTCCATGACTCATACATGCCGAGAAATTCGTCCTCCCGTGGCGGTGTTTTCAAAAAAGCTGTTTTCGACGACGGGCTTTGTCGCCGCCATTTTATACGAAAACGACAATACAAAAATTGCTTTTCCTAATTCAATATGTTTTAAATAACCCCTCTGAAAATAAATTCTATTCAGTTTGTCATACTCCCAAAATAAATTGTCAAATTTAGGTATTTTTTTCTGCCTCTAGAGTGGTTTTACCCCTTAAATGCCGATTTTCGATTGTATAGTGAGAAAATCGAGTTGTGTATGACGTACCCCGTGTTCATTGTCAGACATTAATTAATTAAGGATAATATATATAATACTACATTATGTAATATATTATAAGGGTAATATAGGTAAATACATTAGTAAATTTGCTTATGGGGGTGAGAAATAAAAAGTCGGGATGTAGTTGACAACTTAGAGAGATATTTTTTCTTAAATTCAATATGCGCATTTCATTGCTTTTCAAAGGAGTACTTTCGTTTTTGTTGCACTAAAATCGGACAACTCCTTCTATGCGAAACTGCATTTTCACCCCTTAAGGTGATAATGCAGTAATAACTTTCGAGGGTGATTTCATCCCTTCAAATCGTTTTTTGGATAACAAGAAAATGTATATCTCTTAGATTTTAAAGTTCTACAACATGTCCGAATTTCATCAAAATCGGAGGGGGGCACTTCGTGAGGTTTCCTTATAAGTAAAATGCTTTCAAGGATTTTATGTGTAGCTATGTGGTTCGTACGTGCGCCTAAGTGTGCGCATCTAACATAAGTATTTCTGTGTTTCTATTGATAATACCTATAGGTGTATATTTTCGTTAGATGTATATTTTAGTTATATCTCGATACTCAAGGAGCGCTGCTATACGTCCTACATTTTTAACATGGTATCTTTTACCCCTTGATATCGCCGAAGCTTGTCAAAATGAAACGTGGGTCGGCTTTGGTTTAGCTTGGTTTGGGCCACGCTACAGATACCAAGTTACATCAAATCTGTGGAAACATTTTCCTTGCTGTTCGTTAACGATGCTAGCGCCCCCTGACTGTCGACATCGAAAAATATTATCTAAATCGTTCCTATAACAGTTTTTAGCCCCTGTATTTCACCAAGAGTAAAACTATTAATACTAAACTCGTCATCCTAATTAAATCTTTAGTCAACTATACAGGGTTCTTCAGAGCACCCGTACCAGGCTTTTTTTTTTCAAGAACGGTGCATCGGAGCTTCCCGGGGAAAAAATTTGTATGATATAACCACTAGGGAGGAATCGAATGGTGGCTCTCCCGATTCCCGGATAATCCGGGAAAAGGGAGAAATCGGGATTAGCTCTGGAATTTTAAATGGAAAGATAGGTCAAATTTGATATTATTGGATAGAACTTTTGAAAAGAAACAAATTTTGTTTGAAACATTTTTTTATACCTACCTGCTACCTTTTCAAAGTTAAGTTTAGAAAAACTCAAAGATGTTCGAATTGCCTCCCACCTTGGTCCAAACACATTTGGGACCTTCTTCTAACACTGTCGATAGCTCGTTGCACTTCTTCATTTCTCAACGATCGGCATGCTGCCTCAATACGCTGCATCATATTTTCCCTTGTCGTAGGACGCTTCTGGTAGACAATGTTCCTGACGCGACCCCAGAAATAAAAATCAAGGGGTGTCAAATTGGGCGAGCGAGAAGGCCATGCTACTGGTCCTGCTTTTCCAATCCAGCGATTAGGAAAAATTTGGCTTAATATGCGCCTGGCCATCAGTGAAAAATGTGCAGAACAACCATCCTGTTGGAACCACATTGGGAGAAGGTCCCAAATGTGTTTGCACCAAGGTGGGAGGCAATTCGAACATCTTTGAGTTTTATTTAAACATAACTTTGAACCGGTAGCAGGTATGAAAAAATTTTTCAAACAAAATTTGTTTCTTTTCAAAAGTTCTATCCAATGATATCAAAATTGACCTATGTTCCCATTTAAAATTCCAGAGCTAATCCCGCTTTTCTCGTTTCCCGGATTATCCGAGCCACCATTCGATTCCCTACTAGTGGTTACATAATACAAATTTTTTCCCCAGAAAGCTCCGATGCACCGTTCTTGAAAAAAAAGCCTGGTAGACAAAATCGAGCCTATGCAATCATGGCATTTAAAACTATCATAATTTGTTCTAAATTAAATGCTCTTGGAGCTGAACGGCTAAATATATCAGATATTAAATAGGCCTTAACACATTTCTGCAACATTCATTCTCCTTTTCGTTCATTAAGGAGGCTCTTGCAAATACAACTGAACCCAAATGTTACAAAAAAATGAATGCAAATATTTATGTATGTATTTTATGTTTAAAAATTGAAAATGATTTTCAATAAATAATTCTAGTGTAAACATTACATTTGTTGTGCGCATTGTCTACTTTTTATTAAAATAAATAGACTATAACTTGATTAACCCGTGAGTAACCGAAAAGTATATTTCCGGCCCAAGTTTACGAGAATGCCCAGTCATAGACGCATAGACGTGCGCGCTTCTCCCGCGCAGTCGCGTTATATGAAAAACATGGCTTCCCTACAGATAACCGGATGTAATCAAAGTTTACTCACTTTAACATATAATATCTCAAAATTTTCCACGGTTGCAAGTTATTTACAAAATGGTATCTGAAAGAGGAAGCTTTTATCTTTAAATTCATATATTTTATATTGTTCAAAAATTTGTTCACGCTTCAGAAATATAATTTTTTCATCCAGTCCCATAAGAGTACATGTAAAAAAGTAACAATTTTAAGATTTAATTTCATCAAATTTTACACGGTAACACCATAAAGTAAAAATACCATAAGATTGGGCATAGCTTGAACTATTGAAAATATTACAGCTGAGTTCATAGATATTCGTGCAAGAACCTCCTTAATGGAATATTTCCTACTTTCAGGAAATCGGCAATGATTTGTTCTATACCTGAAACGGAGTGTCCTACCTCTCGCAGTCATTACAGGTAGCAAAACCCCAATTACAGCGAAGCGTAGTGAGAAGCAAGAGGGCTCACGTTAAAAAAGCCACCCCGATTAAAAAAATATTCAAAGATTTCTATAAAGGGAAAGACAAACCAAAATTTTTTAAAGATGAAATCGCAAAGCTGCCACTTAGAAATTTTTACTTGATTATCTACAAAGTGTCTACTTTGAGGAACATACTTGAAAAATTGAAATTTCAATCGTCACTATATTCTGCTGAAAGCACAGCATGTGGTATTGAACGAAATGTATAATTTAATGCAATAATTGAAGTATAGGCATTAATTTAAGTTTGCAGTGCCCTATATAGTAATTAAAAAACAATTATTTTATAGTTTCCAAAATTTCCCACGTGGAGGGTGCTGTACGGTTTTAAACTCCTTAGCAGCGTGTATTTTTAATATTTTTTTAAAATCCGAATTCTCTTATATCTCACTACCCTCCATAAAAATCGGGATGACTTTTTTAACGTCAGTCCCCTTGGCTCTCACTACGTTTCATTGTAATTGGGGTGGCTTTTTTAATGTAAGTCCCCTTGCCTCTCACATCGTTTTGCTGTAATCGAGGTGGCTTTTTTAAAGATCGTGTGAGTGATATGACTCTGAATCCACAAGATTTAACACTAGAACTACCGACAGTTGAGACGTAGCTATCTCTACTTAAAAAAAAATGACGTTTATTTTAAATGAATAAAACAAAATTAAAGTTCATTATATTAGTCCTTTAGCTATCTCTCCAAAAATCATTACATCATTGCGAAGAAAAAATGTAACATGAAGTAGGAATAATAAAATAAAATTGTCAAACCAGTCAAAATGACTGGTGTGGTAGTTCTAGTGTTAATTGTTTACCATTGGAAACAATTGAGGAAAACAGAGATTAGCTTTATGTGTGTACACTTATACATGTATACATACATACTGTGCTGTAAGCAGCATCACCACTTGAAAAAAATTACACTTTGGAGAAAATCAGGTAAAAATTTCTAAGTAGTACCTCCAAAATTTCACCGTAAAAAAAATTTTTAATTTTTTGAAAATTTTGTTTGTTTCCCTTTATGGAAATCTTTGAATATTCTTTTTAAATAATCTTATCTGTCCACAAAACATATACAGTGAGCAACGTAAGTATTCGAACGGGATGGCAGAAAATGATCAATCATGAGAATAACGTACAATGAACTGTAATTTATTGGAACAAAATGTATTTATAGTAGCCTACATACAAGTACTAAATGTGCATAAAGTTTTAGAAAAATCCAACAATATTTTGTTCCAATAAATTACATTTCATTGTACGCTATTCTCATGATTGATCATTTTCTGTCATTCCATTCGAATAGTTACGTTGCTAACTGTATTTACTTTTTTTCGATTATACATATATTAAAGCAGCCATAAAAGTACATATCACTTTATCGATATATTGATTTCTGACAAAATGGCGCACTTCTGAAAAAAATTGCCAAAAAAATCGTCAGAAAATTATTAATAACAAATGAACTATGCAATATAAAAAAAAGTGATACGTATTTTTATGGGTAATGTAATTTTATAAATATATTTAAAATTTCAAGTTAATCGGTTGAAAATTGTCTGAGTTCTGTTTCCGGCAATTTTGAAAAATGTAGTTTCGAGATAAACGCGTTTGAAGTTTTGAGTGATAGCTCGCTGCGGACCGGGCGGCCGTGTACTAAAATTCGAAAATCGGGTATTTTGATATTTGTCCCGGCCATAATCTTTCGGGTCATCATTTTTGAGATACCAAGGGACCATTTAAGACCAAAAACAAAAAATCGATTTTTCGAAAATCCTAGAGTGGCCTAACCCCTAAGGGGGTACATCACAGTGAGCGCGCGGTACGCGGGTGTATTTTTAATAATTTTTTTCGAGCAAACTATTTTTTGTTTTTTTCCATTGTTACTTGTATTCAATATATATATAGACAAAACTCTACACAAATTTTTGGATTCCAATCTGACTAATAGTTTGAGGTGTACGCCGCTTTCAAAAAGACACTCCGATTTGGTGGTTGACAGCAAATAAGCCATACGGTTCATTCGAAAAAAAACCCTTATAAACTAGACATATAGATTTATAACTCTACGAGACGAAATTTCGATATCTAAAAAAAAATGGCGGACCAGCGAATTTTATAACAGAAAATTTTCATTGTTTATGAAAAAAAAAATAGAAGGGGGCCCTTTATCAACAAAAATCTCTCCGTGGTGACCTAGAGACTGGATTTTCAAACATTTTAAGATTTTGTACATGCAAATCGGATAAATAGTTTTTTAAATATACTGTCAACGAGGTTGAAAAACATAGTTTCGAGAAAAACGCGTTCAAAGTTTTGCTGAGAAAGGATAATAATACGACTTAGAAACTAAATTTTATACTGTATCTCCGTCAATTTTACGAATTTCTTTACAAAATTTGGTGAGAGTATTCTTAACAAATGCAGGTTTCATAAAATGAAAGAAAAAAAATGAAAAAAAAAATTTTTACTGAGATGTACCCCCTTAAACAGATACTGATGTATCGTTGTTGCTATTGAATCAATACAAACCCTTGAAACCAACAAAGGCGCGTATATGAAATCATTCCTTTTATTTACACCCAGTAAAAGTGACCAGTTCTAAACAAATCTTACAGCTATTCCGGGAAAATAAATACGGTAGGATCTCGTTATAACAACTTCAAACATATGTATTTTTTATATTTTTCCAAATCTTTTTATTTTTTTCTCTATATTCGCAAAACAACGCGCAAGAATCTTGTGTATGATTTGCGGTAATATTATCAATATATTGCTGAAATTTTTTGCGGGGGAAAAGAAAAAGCGTTGAGAAAACTTTTTTATAAATTCTTTTCCAGAAAATGTAACAAAATATGCAATGGCACTGTTTTTTATATTTTATTTTTAAGGGGGTCCACCTGTGTAAGATTTTCCAAAAATCAAAAATTTTTTTTCTACATATTTATCATCTAGGAGATATTAAAATTCATCAGGAAGGTGACTTGTACGATGCTGGCATTGCATATTAAACGTGAGTGTTTTTAAATGAACGTTTTTTTTACGTCTTGAAACTATAAACGCGTTTTTCTCGAAACCACGTTTTTGGAAATGGCGTGCAATCGGATTGCGCAAAATCCATTACATGAATCAGGATGAAATTTTTTTTTCTACAATTTTCAAACGTAATTGGTGGTACTAACAGCGAGATTCATGTTAAAAAAATTTTTTTCCAACGTCTCTTAGCCATTAGATAGGGGAAAGGATACCTTAAAATATCATTTTTTAGTTTATGCGCCACCCTGTTAACAATTTTCAAAATTTTGTGAATATCTTATTGTCAGTATCTTCAAAATGTAATTATAAAGAAGGTGATATTTTATTTTTTTGGTTCAAATGATCAAGTACGATCAAATCCTGCTCGCCCAATGACTCTTCTACTTTTAAGTGGTCTCGTTAAAGCGCCGTCTAGGAATATCCACATATCGAAACATTGTGATAAAATAAAAAATGAATGTTAAAGTGTCGATCTTCCAAATAAAAAAAATTATCATAATTGCACTAGTACCTTTCCTACAAAAAATTCTTGAAAATTGCCTTGAAAATTAAGCGTTACACAAGTGGATCCCCCTAATAGATGTATCGATTGTATCCGATTGCACCATGAGATTTCAGGGTATTAATAAAAATCATATCATTTCATATCATATTGTAAGGTGCGAAATTATGTTTCGATAACAATCTTTCTAGTTCCCATCTCGAAAGTTTGCGGACCAATCACATTGAATCTATAAGGCGCATTAATTGAACTTCCCTTCAAATATCTCGTAATATAACCTCCCGCTATGAAAATTTAACTTTCTTCAAGTTCATAACGTGCACATGTAGTATATACCAAATGTGTATATATTATGCGTAGATTCCGAATTATATAAAAAAGTATGTATCTTTGTAGCGTAATTAGTAACAACTATAAAAATATATTCGACACGTAAAAACATCTTCTCAACATGAAAAAAATTGAAGGTACCAAATTCATATATAGAAGTTGTGTTTGTGTGTGTTATAAAATGATCTTATTTTATCCAGAAACCAAGAGCACTCGATTTTCTTACACGAATACAACAATATCACTTTTATTACTTAACTCGTTAAAAGCCACGTGAAATTTACATGACTCCTTATTCACGCCACGTGGAACGCAATAATTACGATATTGCATTTGTCGCAATCGGCTCGGCCTGAACGGAAAGCGTAGCACCAGTCTCTAGGGACCGGCATGGCAGTTAACGTGTTAAAATCGAAAGAAAAGATACCGATACCGTTTCTTGTTTGTACTTTCAACAAATTTTATTTAAGTTGGATAGATTCTTTTGACTTAATGACCATAATGTTATTAAAAATAAGGAGGATGAATAAAATAGACGTGTCCATATCAGTTCATCGAATGAAGATTCCACCTTTCTTTCTTTCTTCCTGTATTATGTGTGAGATGTGTGCATGATGGTTCTCAATCTCACATACCAGGTACTTTGTTACCACTGCAAAGACCCTGAAAGCTACGGTCAAGTTCGACGCGTGCAGCTTGCCTTGAAACTTCTTTTCTACAGGGTTTTGAGCTCTGTGGCTTCAACTTCTTTTAATTTCGAAGCCTATGCTCCTCTAAGTTTTATTATTAAGCAAATATTTGGATTTGTATCCTTTGGAGTTTTAATAACTACATTTTTGGGTAACACCCTAAGTCCTACGAAAACATCAAAAACATTGAAACAAGTGTTTTCGAATATATATATATATATTTGCATGAATGTATATACGTGTGTGTATAAAATGTAACCCCAAATAAGGGTGGCAAAAGAAAAACACTGTCTTTGTTTGTGGTATTGTATAAAAACGATGAGAAACGCATTAATTACGAAAATGAATAAAGTTTGTAGCAAATAACTATTCCAAAGTATACCATTTTCTTCTGTTTTGTTAATTAAAACTATATTTAAACAATATATTTTTACTGCTCTACCAATTTAAACCGTAACCGGTCTCAGAATGCCATTTCACGATTGCCGCGATCCTTGCAATAGCTTTTATTGTATCCTATTTTTTTTTCAATTTTCGTTACTCCGCCATAGTAGTACTAACCATAAGCGAATTTATTCCTGACTCTTACCTGTGAGTGATGATAACTGCCAATGTAAAAGTTTGCAGCGATGCACTAGTGATACCGTTGCATATTTTAGAGAAATGGTAGCTTTATATCGTAGTAACACTTGAACAAAGCATAAACAGTGATTTCCGGCGAGGTTTTGGGTAAATGTACATGTGGAATAGCGTCAAAAAATATTTCGCACATATTATTTAATGGCCCGATCACATTCCTTTTTCTTCAACGAGCATAATTGAAACCAACTTTGTACCACACACATTCAACGTAGGTATATCTCACATAAAACGATGTTTCACCTTAACTGGAGATTGTTCTGGCTTGGAATGCGTTTGTGTTCCCTTTCCCACCTCTCATGACCAGAGACTCAAATGCCAATACTTATAGTAGGGCAGGTAGCACGGTACCCAAGACTGTTGTACGTACAGCGTCTTGGGTCCGCTCCCCACTTCGGACCCCACTTTTACGGAGACCTCTAACGGCCTTTACCTTTGGCGAACTGTAGAGACAAACGATACAAATAAAAGAGTAACATTCTTTTCTACCTCCCACGATTTATTGGTGCGAAAGTGATATAGTTGCATAATACAGTTTAATGTGGAATTAATACTCATTTTTTTTACAGTATGCATAAAGTACGTCGATTCGTAAAGTTGAATCGAATGAAAATATATCCAAAAATGTAATATATGTTCATCTTTGTAACTTCATGTGTCAATTAAAGACCCATTTATTTGAGATTCATATTTTACTGATTTTCCTCCTTTCTTATATACTTAATTAATTTTAACTATTTTTTATTAACTCTTGTTTATTTAAACAAATATTTTCAATATATGATTTGTACTTATATATATCGAGGTTTCTATATATTTTTTTTCAATTGAGATTTACACTTTCAATTTTTTATTTCGTTAAGTCTAGAGTTGGGTTATTGAACGGTGATTTAAGAGCAACTTAATACTTACTTTTCATTTTTGAATCGATCTGGAAAACCGATTCAGGGTTAGGAATTTGTTGGAATACACGAAGTTGAAATCTATAATTTTTGAAAGAAATGTAGAAGAAATCAGAGCATATAATAAACTACTCCTGAATCACAAAACAAATAGAAAGACTTCAAAATTTCTCTACTAACAAAGTTTCGCAAGGATTTGTAATTTAAGGTAGTTCACTCAAAAATGCTATTTTTTGCTAGGCTTTTAGTTTTTAAGTATGTTGTAGTTGACAATTCAACGAATACATTGGTATTTTTTTAAGGTAGCAAGCGGTGCTTGTTTTTAAGTTATTGAAGTCCAAACTTTAAGTTTTTAACATACGAGTATATGGGAGACATGCTTCGAAAAAGACATTTTCACTAACTACATGACGAGTTTTTTTGCTGGATTTTCAAAAAACTAGTATGTTGAACTTTAGAATATTAAGATTATGATGCCTTTTTGCCGAACATAGCTTGCGGTACTAAATCTTGAGAAATTTTAATCCGAATTACGCGTTTTGTCGAGTTTTTCACTTGGTTATAAGAGCCACGCGGGAGAAGGGTGCGAGACTTGGCAACGTCGCAACAATTGGGTGTACACGTCTACCGTAGTAGTAGTAAAGCAGTACATTATTTGCCTTTATTTGACATTCTAATATTGTTAAATAATAATATTTCTGATGATTTCATTTGTAAATGAAATAAATCATCCATCTTTCCTACGAAAACTAGTTCCGCTTAGACGACATGATATTTCACTTTTGTAACCTGTGAACGCAACTGTCAAGTCAGTTAATCGACGTTGCCAAACTTCGGTGAGGTGTGGGGGGAAATGCGCAGTAGTCTGATTTCGACACTCTGCGCAAGAAACATGCGAAAGGAGAGCGAAGTGGTTCTCAAAAAATTTTCATTTGTGTACGGGGGACTATGCATTGCGTGTTATTTCAGTTGGGTGGAGTACCACTGGGCTGAGTGAACTACCTTAAATTAGAATTCAAATTTTAGGTTTCCTAAACGAGAACCGATTTGGGAAGGAAATTGGATTTGCAAACTTTAGGTTCTTTAAAAAAAGAACCGATTTGGAGTAAAATCTGGAGTTAGAAATTTCTAGACTCTCTAAAAAGAGGACCGATTTACAATGGAAATAGGAATGGGAAATAGAAATTTAAGTTCTCTAAAATAGAACCAATTTGGAGTGGAAATAGAAAATGGAAATTCTAGGCTCTCAGAGGAGACTCCATTTGAGATAGAAATTACCCCCTCGTGTCATCGAGCGTCGATCATAATTCGGTGCGTAAAGTTCCACTTTACGCCCTAGTAGCGTAAGTTACTATTCTGAGGTAAAAACTTTGTAATGCGGTTAAAACCGCATGTAATTCCATTATGTTACTTCCAATATCTATACCGCTTTAGTTTATACTGAAGCTCTAAGCAATTATTAAAATTAACATATTTGAATGATATTCATTATCCTTCAAATACTAATTACAGTGTACAGTGGATTACTAAAAAAATACTGAAAATATTTCATATTTCTACACAAATTGGTTAATCTTTTGAAGACCAACAGACCACACATGTGGCGCTCCCTGACATTGGTAGTTTGTAAACGATGAACATACGATCTACAGTAGCGGCCAAAAACTTAGGACCACCCTCTAAAAAAGCATAACTATACCTATAGAGCCGCTTCCGCCACAGGTATCGAAAAACCGACTACACCAATAGAAAGATCGTGCAAGAGAACCCTTTAGGTCTAATTTTGGTTCCAATCTGCCAGTTTTGTACCGCATGGGGTCGATTAATGACTTTTAGCATTTTTGCCAAAATCGTACACTTTTTATTTCCTGGAGAAATTAAAAAACTGTTTCTGAAAATGAAAGGTGCTCATGTAAAAATGTACAACGTTTTCGAAAAAAAATACTCCGGTTTAATATTTCTTAAAGTTTTCAAGCCACAGCACAAAAACGTGGCTCACGGTGACGATCGGTAACAAAAATATGTACGATTTTGACCAAAATGCTAAAAGTCATTAATTGATCCCCCGCGGTACAAAACTGGGAGATTGGAAGCAAAACTGGACCTGTGGGGTTCTCTTGCACGATCTTTCCATTGGTGTAGTCGGTTTTACGATACCTGTGACGGAAGCAGCTCTATAGGTATAGATATGCTTTTTTAGAGGGTGGTCCTATATTTTTGGCCACTACTGTACATTATTACAGTTGTATGTATGTTATTATTTTTCTAAAAAGTTTTTTTTAAGGGCTAAAACCACTTTAGAGGCAGAAAAAAGACCTAAATTTAACAATTTATTTTAGGAGTATGAAAAACTGAATAGAATTTATTTTCAGAGGGTTTATTTAGCTCATATTGAATTAGGAAAAACAATTTTTGTATTGTCATTTTCGTATAAAATGGCGGCGACAGAGCCCGTCGTCGAAAACAGCTTTTTTGAAAACACCGCCACGGGAGGACGGATTTCTCGGCATATATGAGTCATGGAACAAAAAATAAAACAAATTTATAATCTATATACAATTGGCTTTGGAAGTACGTAGGGCTTTTTTTTAATCCAATTTTGTGGAAGTGGTGCACTTTTTAAGAAACAAATCGATTTTTTGCCCTAAAAATGAGCATTAAATTGTTTATAAAAAAATTTTACATTCAATCAAAAAACGGCTGCGTACTTTCAAAGAGAATATTGTTGTGAAGCTACTGTAAAAATTTCAAATCGATCCATGCAATAGTCTCCGAGAAATCCGTCCTCCCAGTTTGGAAAAAGTGGTTTCGAGAAAAACGCGTTTAAAGTTTTATGAACACTTTAATCCTTGAAATTTTTGTTTATCTCTAACCTTTTAACATTTGTTTTCCACTATAAATCAAATGGCATATTGTTTTTAGGACCCTAAAGTATCATTAAAGCGAAAAAAAACATCGATTTTTTGAAAATCCGAGAGTCGTTTTACCTCCTAATGCAATTAAACCACGATGGGTGGATTAATAATAGTAAATATGATGATAAAGGTTTTGCAATTTTACCGAATGATGAAGCCTAATACACATAGGGATACTGTATATTTTGCTTCATAGCAAGGATGGACATTTTTTAATACATTTTATGTACTGACTTAATCTTTAGGTAATTATCCTGCAGTTTACTAGAATGACCTGCCTTTGAAAGTGGGTCTAGGCATAATTAAGGCGTCATCAGTCGTAATTTATTAGATGGAAGGGAATCTTCAACGTGTGTCAGATTTTACATATAGTGAAGTAAAGAGAGAATACTCTACGCAAAAAAAGTATAGCATCAAAAAATCCACTTTGAAAATTGCTCAATTTCGAAGGATGATTTCTCAGCTTCAGAACAACGTAGCGGAGCTATTTTTTAAAACAAGCTCGAAATCTCAACTTTGTGATCCGGCAGTTTGATTTTTGATTGGATGCAACTCCATCACAGATAACCCTGAAATGCAAGGTTATATTTTAGGTCCAAAAATTTATAAATTTTGCGGGTGCACAGAGAGTTTGATCATTTTTTGTAATGTTCCAAAAACAGCAAACGAAAGCTCAACTCTTTCCCTTGAATTAAAAAAAAGACCTCTTTACGATTTTTTCTTACAATTAAGCAGCATTTTGAAATTATCTCTGCAAAAACACTGATTTAAATTAAAGGAAAGAGTTGAGCTTTCATTTGATGTTTTTGGAAGATTCGGAAAAAGTAATTGTGCAACTCCGTGTGTGTCCTCAATCTTTGTAAATTTTGAGACCCAAAAAATGACCTTGTATTTCAGAGTCATCTGTGGTAGGGTTGCATCCAATCAAAAACCAAACTGCCGAATCACAAAGTTAAGATTTCAAACTTTAATTTACAAAAAGCTCAGCTACGTTGATGGGAAGCTGAGAAATCATTCTTCTAATTTGAGCAATTTTTGACGCAAATTTTTTGATGCTATACTTTTTTGCGTAGTGTATAACTAATATTACAAATAACACCGGTTAAGATAAACAACATTAAAATTTTCGGAATAGTAATTCAACGAAAATTACCCCTATATGGTGCCCCATTTTGAAAAACATGCCGGAATATTTTTCTCAGGGAAACGTTGGCAGAAGGAATGGTCCTAAAAAAAGTTGCTGTCATTTTATTGTCAACTGATATTTTTAATGGAAGTCCCTACATTTCACTAGAGATTTATGAAATTTATAATTCACCAAAAGTAATTACTACAATGTTTAATCTTCTTAAATATAATGAAGTATTAAAAAATATGAAAGTTAATTAAAAAATGTTGTATTTCTTTGAATTTTTGTTCCATTAAATTTTTGTCATAAGTATTGGAATATGCATATTATTATATGCATGTAGTACATACATATATGTGTATACACAGGGTGTGCGGTGTAAAATGTCAAAGCCGAGAGATATGGTGGTGGAAGGTGAAAAATTAAGGAGAAAAGTTATTTACCATTTTTCGAAATTCGCAATAATTATCGAGTAATTAATTAAAATGATCTGGCCAATCGGAACGTCGAAGAGTCTCGGTGGTCATGTCAACAAATTTCAACCTCAAATCTCCTAGCAACGATAGTACTCTGTCATCTAGAAGTGCCCACCCCCCGCACAATAATACCTCCATTAACTATCAGGGTGTGGCCGACGTTGCTAGGAGACTTACAATTACAGTCTAAATATTTTGACACGCCCGCCGAGCTTCTTCGATTGGCCAGAACATTTTAGTTAATTACTCGATAGTTATTACGAATTTCTAAAAATGGTAAATAACTTTTCTCCTTAATTTTTCACCGTCCACCACCATCTCTCGGCTTTGACATTTTACACCGCACACCCTGTATATGTGCATGAATGTATATAGGGTGTTTAAAAAAAACGACTTTTTTTATTTTTTTGAAGAACATTGAAAAATTGTTAGAGTATTGCTAGAAAAAGATCCTGTGAAAACCGGAGCTCTTAATATTAATATTTAGAGGTGGCGATTCGTAATTTTGTGTTTCCCATTTAAATAACATATAAAAATTTGTGATAAAAATTTGGAATTTTCTACCTCAATGACGAATCACTTCACAAGTATGTCCAAGGGTTATCTTATAGGAAATTTAATGCTCTACAAAAAAGGTCTGAATGACGATTCGCGTAAGTCTAGCCGTCTCAAGGATATCGAACCTCAAACTTTGGCATGTTTGAAATTATGAGATTATTTTCTCTTAAAACTCAAAAAAATCAATTTATTTCACTTAAATACCTAAAATTATCAACTTCAAAGTAAATATCTACAACAATTTAGTAGAATATTGATCGAAAGTTCTTAATTATTTGATAAATCATAATTTCAATTAAATTTTAGAGAAAAATTCTTACTTATGTAAAGAATATGGTAAAAGTTCATCTTAAATTCACTTATATCATGTATTAATAATCAATTCAGATTAAATTTATTTGCGTGTTAATAGATTGAACAGTAATAAACGTAAAATTATTAGATATGTTGACAATATTTTTAAAAAAAGATTTTGAAGCTTTTTTTGAAAGCTTTCATACGTAGACCATAATGAATCATTATGGCCTACGAATGACAGCTTTCAAAAAAATCTTCAATTTTGTAATTCATTAAAAGCAGTAAACGATGTTGCTAAAAGGAATGTTGCGTTAGTTTCCAAGTATAATCAACACTCAACTAAAAATGAGGAGCAGCTCCAGGGTTGCTACAAACTGTGAAGAAACATCGAGAGAATTACCCAAACTGTAGAAATAAAAATTTATTGTAGACTGGACTGTTAAAAAGATTTCTAAAAATATTGTCAACATATCTAATAAATTTACGTTTATGTAAAATTATTAAATGCTACTCCTCACCAATCTATTAACACGCAAATAAATGCAATATAAAATTATAATTTATCAAATAATTAACAACTTTCGATCAATATTCTGCTAGATTTTTGTAGATATGTACTTTAAAGATAATAATTTTAGGCATTTAAGTGATATAAATTGATTTTTTTGAGTTTTAAGAGAAAATAATCTCATAATTTCAATCATGCCAAAGTTTGAGGCTCGATATCTTTGAGACGGCTAGACTTACGCGAATCGTCATTCAGACCTTTTTTGTAGAGCATTAAATTTCCTATAAGATAACCCTTGGACATACTTGTGAAGTGATTCGTCATTGAGGTAGAAAATTCCAAATTTGTATCACAAATTTTTCTGTGTTATTTAAATGGGAAACACAAAATTACGAATCGCCACCTCTACATATTAATATTAAGAGCTCCGGTTTTCACAGGGTCTTTTTCTAGTATTACTCTACCAATTTTTCAATGTTCTTCAAAAAAATTTAAAAAAGTCGTTTTTTTAAACACCCTAATGTCTATGTTATATTATTAAACAATTAATTTCAGTTACATATTTACCCTATTCTGTCATATCCTTCATTATTGTAAATCTGTATAAATAATAAAATTTAAATTAACTTAAATAAATATATTGAGAGACACGGTAGTGTTTCGAGACAAGTTCATTGTATGAATTTTGGCGAGAGCTCTACCGTGTACCTTTTCCCGAAATATTGAGGATTCTAGAAATTGAGATGTGTACAGGTCCAAAAACAGGCTGAAACAGCCGCATACAGGCAGAGCGTTTGATGTCACCAATCGTGATAAATTCGCAACAGTACGTATAATTTCGGGAATAGAAAGAGAGGTAACATAACAGATACGTGAGATACCAAGCGAGGAAAGAAATTTAACTTACCGACGCACGTTAACTACGCGTCATTCACTTTATATACATTCAAGCCTCGAATCTTTTACCTTCAAACCTTTTGATGCTGCAAATCTCTTACCTTTTTTGCTTCAAGTTCTTTGACATAGGCAACGTCCACTTCCGGTTGACATTTTTCGCGCGAATTTCAAATGTCGCATAGGTCAAAATAATCGCAGGTTATATTTATAACAGCACCGTTGGCGTAAAAAGAAGGAGACAGGGTCATTGTAGAAAATTGGTACCCCTACCTTAGGTAAGTATCGAAACCCGGTAAATACAGATAAGTTAGAATCACTGCTCAATTCGTCGGGCTCCTAACGCAAACCATTCGTAATCGGTATTATTTGTTTATAGACCCGTCTTTTTCTGCACCAGTTCTAAATTGTCTGTAATTACCGGGTTTCAATACTTGCCTAGAACTTCAGAAAGATGAAATACCCGAATAAATTGTAAGTAAAAGTCCATCGAAACATGATAAACATTAGGTATTTTATTTTATTGCGTGCATAAGCAGCAGATCTCTCGCGCTTTCGCATTCCTTATTGGTTAAAATATTTTGAAACTTTTCTATTGGTCCTTAATTATCAGGTAGGGATTTACTTTTTTAGTTGTATAAGGGACATTCTAGAAACCCTTGGACGGGATTTTCCAAACAAACTCAAAAAGATATGCAATTTTATCAAATAACTGTCTGACAATGAGATTTTTAGTTGTTGTTAATTCTTTTGGCTTTTCGACTTTTTAGTAAATATTTACAATGAAGTAAGCAAGAAGAGACTATTTCGATGGAATAGAGTCTGAGACGAGATTCAGATTGGAAACTTAATCTAAATGAACTGTAATTATTTTTTAAGGTAGTTGTTGCCGAACATTAGTCAAAACAAAACTTAAACCTAAAAATGCAAGATTTTTTTGTATTGAAAATCCATATTTTAAAAAAGATGAATTTTAGTTATTATATTTATTATATTACACAATAAAAAAATAAGTACTTTCAACAAGAATTATACTCTCGTATGATTCGGGTAGTCCAAACTGAGAAGAAAACGTTGCAACGTCGCGGTGTTACCATAGTACTATTTATGTGTATGTGACTTTACGCGCGCTATTGCATAACCTCAAAAATGTCTTCGACTACAGTAACACGACATAAAGGACAATTTATTAAGAAAAAAGAATTGTTACGAAGACAAAAAATAAGAGAAGTTCAGATTAATCGATGGAAAATAGATGAAAACCAAAATAATTCTAATGTATGTGTTGGAAGACGAATTGTTGACATATCAATTTAGGGAAAAAATTTAAGATGTATCGCCTACCAAATGACTTTGTCTCTTGATAAAATTGTGAGTGAAACGAAGAGAGGATGATTATTTATTTATTATTATTATTTTCTCAATTGTACATAATTACTAAACGTATTTAATACAATTTTATTAACTAATGATATTCTATTCCTTCAATCTCTTCTGTAATCTAACCACTCCTCAATGAATTTGAATGTAGCGGCAAAAGGCGACGTTGCCACATCGATCAAGCTTGTCATAGTCATTGTGAAAAATGATAAAACGATAACATTTAGGATAATGTTACTCCGTAAGTAGATGGTAAAAAATTTCAAAAAAAATCCATGTGTTTTATTATAGTTTACACTGATTTTGTGTTAATTTTCAACTATTTGTTAATACTCATTCTATTACTATAACCGGAGAAAGAAATTTTTCATGCGCTTTCACCATTACTACAACGTCAAAGTATAGTAAAAATTGTGAACTTTGGTTGACGATATCACAAAAACGAGATGGTCAATTGATCCAGGATTTTGCATACATATTCGTTGGTACCTATATTAATTTTGTACAAAATTTCAAGCAATTTTCAATACTTTCGATTTAGCAAACAACTACCTTAATTCGCAAGTCTTGTAATACTATATGGGAATAGTGATCAGCGACCCCAAAAAACACCCTAAAATTATATTTTGATATTGAAAACATGAAAAAAGAACTTGTTAACAACACGAATCATAAATCGAAAAAAATTGATTCTTTCTGCAGCCATTTTGAAACCGCTATGTTGAAAAAAAATTTTTCCGGGGCTAGATTGTATTCCTTGAGTATCAGGATCACTTTTCTGATATATTTTGTAATGATAAAAATTACTTTCCCGTTGAAAAATATGGATAAAGAGAGAAAAAGGAATGAAAAATCAGTATTTATTCAAATTTTGTTGAAAAATAGGGGTTAAATGTCATTTTTTTTAAATTTCTTAGCGGCAATCGATAGAGCGACCACGAAAACATAAGATATGACCGTTTGGATAGCTGATTATTACTTTTTGAAAATGTAGTGAACAATCAAAATCAACGCCAGAAATCAGTTCACTTGGACCGAAAAGGGTTAACATAATTCTACACGAAAGTAATGACAATAATTGTAATTATATCAAAATTATTTTAATTTTTATTATATTAATTAATACAAATTTTCAAATTAATATATTTATTTTATAATTAATTAAATCAATTTATTTTAATTTATTGTAGTGTGGGCATTACAATATTGTGTAAATAAATTATGTCTATTTACATAATCAAAACCGGTGCTGAATTTGTCGATCCCCTGAAAGAAATCATAAGTAATCAAAGATATAATGTACTGTGACGTGAATTTCGCTACGTCACTTGACTCCTTAACCTACAACTACGGGCATGGCCCGTAGTACGATGATCGGCCCAATTATAAATATTACGGGCATCTTAGGACCGATTTGCCAAACCGTGAAGGGACTCGAAGACTGCGTGACCTTGTTTACGTTTTCGGCCCAAATTTTGGAACGTAAATCGTAGGTTAAGGGGTTAAAAGGGTTTCTCAAATCCGATCCTCGTCGATTTCGGTCCTGAAACGTTCTAGCATGCACAGAACATTCGGGAGTTCAGGGGAACTGGACGCCAGATGCTATGCATCACGTTTTCGAAAAAAAGAAAAAAAATCGGTCCAACTAAATCAGTATACGGTAGGACCGGGATTCGTTATAACATGAAAAAGAAAAGCAGGCGTGTGAAAAACAGTACCAATAAAAATATATTAAAAAATAATAAAAAAAAAGAAATAACAAATGAAAATGCGAAAAAAAGAATGGTGAGACGAAAAAACTTAAGGTCATAGTCTGGTAACTGGCACCTTTTTTAACTCATTCTATGGAAATTTTTTTTAGGGGAAAATAAAATTCAATCGGTTTGATTTTTTAATATATTATTAATAGTATCTAAGAGTATACAAAAAATTTTTTTTTCTTTTTTTCACCTCTTGAGGACATCTGAAAGAAAGAAATCACAAAGATTATTGTTCTGTAAGCTTGTCATACTGGTTGGAACTGGGAAAAAACAATTTTGTTGAAAAATAACAAAATGGTGGACTTTGAGAAAAAAAAGTGACTTTTTTTAGTGGAAATCGGGCTGTAAAATGGAAAGTTAGGGGCGAAAAAAAAGATTCCAGTTCCTGCGAGAGCTATTGATGAGTAGAATAACATATCCAAATTTCAGCCCAATCGGCTGGATAGAAAATTTTTTATTACCCGGGCCGACCGTAAAAACGTTGTTACGTCCGGCAACTGCATTCAGTGCAATTATACCCCTATACCTAGACAAGTTCACTTTTGGTAAAATATATTATAATATTAACCTCTCATCCCGTCTTACATAGGAACGGGAGGCCTCTTATCGTAAACCAAAAGCAAACTTGGATACCCCCGAATATCCTTTCGTCTTCATATGACAGTGCATAGGCGGCTGTCCTCTAAAGTATCCTCTAAAGATATACAATTCAAACAAACGGAATTTTCATGAAGATCGGTGAAGGGTAGATAACTTTTAGTGTTTTTTAGGAATTCTATCACGTCACTAGCCATATATTATAGAAATACGGAAACTGACAAACGTAGCATATAGCATGTAAGAACAGATATCTTGTGTAAACCGCCCTTACGAACTTGTGGAAAATGTAGGAGAAGGGAACATTTTTGTAAACATTGTTCCACTATATAAGGGCTCCGAAATATTGTATTTTCGCTTACTCTTGTTCCAACGAACAGAGAGTTCGAACGTAGACATAGTCTCGGGTCGAATAAATCAAGTAATTTTAAATTAAAGTAAGCCTTTGGTTTTTCTCTGTTCTTCCTAATCTTTGATTGGCCTCCGATATCTCGATGCAGCTGTCTTCCCTGGGAAGATTCTAGCTACCATTTCACTCTTCCCTAAAACGAAAGCGCCCTCTGTGGTCTTAAGACGTAACAGTTGTTTCGAGAAAAACGCGTTTAAAGTTTTAACAACAGATTTATTATAGAAAAATCATACTTACACTAATCGTCTATCCCTGGTGCGTATAACAAACCTTCAACTTCTTCATACGCCTCATTCTTAGTCACTTTTTCTGACCTGCGACACATTCTGGCAATTTTAGAAGCATAAGTAACACTGAACATGACACAAAGCTGCCGTGCGGCACAGCGCGCATTACTACGAGGCGCTCATGTATAGGCGCTATAACTTCGTCAATATTTCGAATTTCGGTCTAAAATTTGTACAGTATATTCTTAATATATAGTACTTTTGAAATATGCAACAAAAAAAATCGATTTTTCCTAACCATGTTACCAGACTACGACCTTAATCCGGGTGCGCTGAGCCCGCTCGAAAAAAAAAATCTACGTGGTTACTCATTACTATTACGGATAGCACCTTAGTCCGCTCGGTCTCGGAAAAAAAGAAGCCGCTTATCGTCTGTGTCGACAAACCTAGAACCCGGATTTTGGCTTGTCGCAATTTTACCGTCCTTCGGGTTTCAACTCGATTCCGATTGTATCGGTTTATCTTATATTTTCTCGATTTTCTGGAAATCGTTTCTCTCTTCTCTAAACCGGAAACCTACGGGGTGAAATTCCGTCGATTATTCGGCCTCCTTTCCTCGTTGAAGATTTTTGTCCCGACTCCTTCCCACAGGATTTCGGTATTCGGAGTCCTGAAGTTAGACTGCGGCGTTTTTTCTCCAGAACGTTCCCGTAAATGTCGACAGTTTTGGTTGCTTCGATTGGCTGTAGTTCTGCGGGTCAGCGCGCCGCATCAAACGCTTCAGACCCGTACCGAGTGATGTCGCCACCGGTGCGATTCCGCAATACAAAAATCGATTGAGATCTTTACCATAATTTCGAGAATACAATTTACCGACTGTGTCGGGGAGTGATAACATACGAATGCTTAATTCTATGTTACGTGCTAAATGGACTTCCAGGTTGGATCGATAGCGAATCATATGTTTGCGAACATAGACCTATCGGTCCGAGTTTTCGTTTGTGTTGTGTAAAATGACGGGAATTTTTACGACAGAGAATAATTCTCTGTCACAATGCATACAATGCAACGTAATAATTACCATTTCCCTTTTTTAAAACTTTAACTGTCTTTAAGCACTTTCCACAATTTTATTCTGCATCTAATCTAATATGGATCACACGCGGAACCCGCGCTACTCGTAAGTTATTATCTGTATCGAAGGATTCAGCTATTGGCGTTCCCACCCCCGTCGCTTCATAGCTTGACCTTTCATAGGTGTGTTCAAGTTTTTCTCGGAAGTTGCCACAAATGAGTAGTTCAATATTGCTACAAATTATTGATTCAATATAACCAATTCGTGTACACTTTGTAGATCCTCATGACGGCTCTAGCTCAAAAACAAATGATTGCATTACATATGTTTTACGAATACGTGAGAACTGTAGAAAGTCGAAATCAATACCTTCCCACATTTCATCGTTCTTTTCCGCCGTACAAATACAGGCTGCATTCTCACGAGAACGAACGAAAATAACACTTCTTCTTGAATTTGGATATGAAACAAATTTATTTATTTCTAGAGTTACATAAGGTAACCATTACAGAGTCCCCATATGAATCGGTGCAATGCCTGCAGAGGAAAACGCTATTTCCTGTTTACAGGTCCAGATTAACAGAAAATTGGATTGTTAGATTGTGCTCGTGCACAGTATAAGCTCCGTTCAGACAATCAAAATCATTCATTCTTACTCACACCCATTCTCACATAGTTCCGGATCTTTTACATTCTTAAAATCCAGAAACTTTATAACAAATCATAAAATATTTTAATCTTAAAACTTCAATATATTATTTACTGTTCTTTTATTCATTCATTCTTCGAAACCCAGTCTTTTATTCTTCTGATGTCTGATTTTTTTTGCATGTTAAGATTTTTATATTCGTTTGGTAGTCTGTTAAAAATATTGATTGCTTTGATATAACTGTTTTTATTGCTAATAGTGTTATAATATTTAGGCGGGGTTACTAATTTGTTTCTAGTTTTACTGGAAGAGTTATTAAACTGTTCTTTAATATTGTTATACTCATATCTTAGGCTTTCATACGCAAATAGTTGTTTTAGATTTAATGGATTTCTTGCAGGAGAAGTAATTTTATTTATTATTTTCAAAATTCTTGTTTGTATTGTTTGTAACAGCTGTAATTTAATTTGGTAGGCGCCCCCAAGCAATATTGCCGTAGCTTATTAAACTATGGAAAAAGGCATAACATATAATTTTCAAAGTGTTTACTTCCATGAATTTAGATAATTTTTGGAATATGAAAATGAGATATTTCGTTTTATTTATAAATTGATCAATGTGTTCATCCCATCTCATGTTATTATCAAAAATAATACCTAGATATTTAGTGCTATTCACTCTTTTCAGTATTAGATTATTAATTTCTATTTTTTTGGTAAGCTATCACTGTAGTTTCCAAATCTTACGTATACTGTTTTTTGTGTATTTAAAGTTAATTTGTTTAGACTGAGCCATGTGGCTACTTCTTCGAGGTGTTTGTTCATTTTACTTTCAACATCATTAAATGCGTTATTATATTTTTTTGCAAAATAGGTGAATTTCATTTTTACTTGAATTACATTCCTTTTTCACCCTCTCAAATGTGGTAACTGCACATATCTCGATCATTAATCTCATCAACTTTCCTATACGTTCCTGCATTGCGGAATACTGTAAAGGCCATATACAGTTACTTACGAAGATATTTGAACACTTATCGTATAAAGATGACACGAATTTCCATGAATATTGCTAGTTATTTAAGTTCTGGATCTCCATATCAAACTAGAATTTTGAAAGTTTGAGAAATGCTTGTTACTGTAGGAAATCCTGCGAATTATATTACGTCAACTTCAAAATTTTTATCATTTTTATAGTTGCAGTAAAGTTTCATAAGAATCTTCAAATAATTATTTGTAAGCACATCATTCTCTACAAATTAGTCAAGACTAATTGTAAGTTTTAAATAAGTCAAAAAGATTAATGAGTATTTATATGCGTATTAACAGATTGTGTAAACACATAGACTGATCAAATTTTATGGACACTTACAGTGACTCGCAAAAGTATTTGAACACTTATCGTATAAAGATTCTATGAATACAATATGTATGTTATACAAAACTTTTTGAAATATTATTGACACTGTAAATCGACTTGGCTATCAAGATTATATGGGTGAATTTTAGAATAAACCCTAAAATGTGCATACGAGTTATAAAATATTTATTACAAATGTATAGTTCGCGGAGGCCACAGAAGTATTTAAACGGAGAGAAATTAGTTCGAGGATGTTAATGTAAACAAGCTATTTCGGCTCCTAAATTTAAACAATAGCGTTCTTGTAGTCCTGCAAACCGCATTTGATCGGTTTTAGTTTTTATAAATATTTGCAAATTTTGCAACAGAATTTAAAAGACAGTGTTATTAAATTAGGAATATTTCAAGACTATTACTTCCAGAACAACATTGATCCTAAGCATACAACAAGAACTGTTAAAGAATGGATATTCTATAACACTCCCCATACATTGCAGACACCACCACAAAGCCCCGAGGTTAACCCAATGGAGCATTTATGGGCAATAGTTGGGAAACAATTACAGAAATTCGAAATTATCTCTAGGAAAACTTTAAAAGAAAAAATTATTGAAGTGTGGATTTCTATATCGCCAAATGTAATTGAAAAATTGGTTTATAGTATGAGTAATGGTCTGGAACATGTAATTAAAGCTATATGTAAATTCGGATGTGCTTTAAACTTTACCCATACAATCTCGATAGTCATGTCTACTTACAGCGTTAATAATAATTTAAACTTTTCATAATACATGTATATTATATTTATAGGATTTTTATATGTGTGATAAGTGTTAAAATATTTCTGTGAGTCTCTCGAGATATACATAGTTCATGGGAAAGTAAAAAATAAACAGGAATTAGATCCAACAATGCTTACCTCTTACTGTTTCCATTGACGATAAGTTATTATCGCCACGTACAAGCCACTCTTCCCCATCCCCTTGCACATCTAATAGGTAAACGTTGATTTGTTCCTTTCGGTCTGAATAACAACGTTTCACCAAAAAATGTGACAGAGATTAACGACAATTATATGAAATATTGTGTTATACAATTATTTGTTTCACTGTAATGATTGACACAAATGCACCCGACTTACAAACCTTCTGACAAGTCGGGACCGGAAACGCTCGAACCTTTTGTCAAGATAAACCACGCCTACTGCTACTTCACGCGTGCAGTGGATACTCGCCATTATGCTTTTCATTATTATTCGTATGTTATGCCACATTTAAATTTCGCGCAGAAAATGTCACTTAGGAGTGGTCGTTGTCAAAGTTAAAAAATTTGAAAAGAAGCTGTCAAATGGTTCGACGACTAAAGGTTTAAAAGTCGGGTGTAGTTGTATTACTCGTTTAACACGTTAACTGTCACGTCGGTCGCCGGTGACCGACGCTTAACTTTCCATTCAGGCCACATCAGTTGTAACAAATGCAAAAGCGTATACAATTGCGACACACGCGGCGTGAATACGAAGTCACACAAATTTGACACGGCGTTCAAGGTCTTAAGGGGTTACATACGTCCAGCAGCGCCAAAAATGCTCTAAAAGAAGAATTTTTTGTAATAGGGATAAAATAAAAATGATAAAAATAAACAGTGTACATGGTTTATTGGTAATTAAACTTTATAAAAAAATTTTTTTCACTTTATTTTTTAAAAGATTACTACATAAAAAACACGTCATCCATAACACTAAAAAAAAAGTTGCTCCACGGTCTGCATCATTTCTGGAGTAAATGTTGATCGATCTACAAAACTTAAAAAAAATTCTTGTTTAATAAAGTTGTAATTATAGTCTGTCGGGCCGGAATTTTGAATTTCGAAAAATTTAGCAATTTATGGCCGTTTAAAAAAAAGTATGCGTTTTACGTCAAAAAATGTTACACTTTAATTATTTCTATAAAATTTTTAAATCAAAATATCAAAAATCTGGCCCGACAGACTATAGAGAAAACGATTTCGAACATTTTGAAAAAAATCGCATAGAAAAATATTAAAAACTGTACGAGTTATCATGCAGACCGTAGCGGAAAAAGTAGTTTCGAGAAAAACGCGTTTAAAGTTTTAAGTGTGTTTTGCTCGAACTCGCGCGCAGCTAAAGCAAGAACTTTGTGAATTTTTTTATTTGTTTTGTACACTTACGCTCAATCTCCCATTCCGGCTTCGTATTATATGCCTTCCCTGTCAGTATTTAATTGTTTTTGTTTAAACCTTAACAATCGCAGGTAACGGTCAACCGTCCCAAACAAAGGCCAGCTACCTGCGACGCGCACCAAACTCTCGTCGCGCTGTCACATTTTCTACCATAACTTTGGATCTATGGGGAATTTTTGCAATCGACTTTCACAGAAATAAGTCTAAAACTATAGAGAACAACAACCTGTAAAAAAAATCGATTTTTTGAAAATGCTGGACGTATGTAACCCCTTAAGGGTAAAATCCACCATTTTTCTCTTTGTTCGTTGAATTAGCTGAGAGCATGATAGGAATTGGCGTCAACAAATTGGAGACTACCGTTGGCATATCAGGATCGATTGTAGCTGCTGTTAGCACAGGACCTCCATTGGTACTTTAAATCGATTGCTTTTCTAAAGTCTAAAGTTTCTGTTTATTGTAGATTCACAGTTTTTGTAATTGACGATCCATTCTCTACATAAACTCTCTGTATAAACGCATTTCATGTCCTATAATGTCAATTTGTAATCAACTCATAATTGGCCAACTGTGAGTCATTGTATTCCTTAAAGACATTCGTCGAAGCCTTGTCTCGATAAAGATACCGCATTTCTGTTAATTTAACTTTACACATACAGTAGTGGCCAAAAACATAGGACCACCCTTTAAAAATGCATAACTATACCTTGTAGCGGGACTACCGTTAGTTGTAGCCACGGAAAATTTATCAAAAAAAAGAAACCGAATTTTATCGGCAGTCCCGGCAACAAACTTCCACACTCAGAAGTATGAGGAAGTTACAAGAAAAAGAAAACAAAACGGAAGAATCTAATTCAAAAAAAAAGAAAGGTTGGGCGCCAGTCCGTTTCCGGACACGGAATTCTTCTGAGGGGGCCCAAACTAACTCAGGAAGGGCAATGAGACCCCTCAGAGGGAATCCGTTGTTTGGACAAAAATGAAATAAGAGAGGTCCAAACGACTTCGTACTATGTTCTCATATTTTATTCAACAAAAATTCGCGGGAGTTAATTTCTAATACAATGAACCGAATTCTGTAATACGACGAATATCATATGAAAGAAATACAAAAAAAATAGAGATGTGAAAACAATAGTAAAGTTTCAGTTAATTACAAAAGCGTGATGATCGAATACACTAGATTTCACAAGTCACGAAACAATTACCGTTAACGAACCAAAGTATTTTTCTCAAAATCTTAATCCTAATCGATTTAACCGAAAACACTCGGAATTACAAAGAAAAAAAAGAACAATTCAATAATTAATAATTAAAAAATTATGTTTTAACGGAAGGTTCAAGAAAGGTAGTTTGAAAGGAACTAAGGTAGACGAGAGTTTTTCGATAGGAAAGATGGTTTTGAGTCCGTAACGGGCTTCCAAGATTTTCAGTAAATACAGAAATTAGTCAGGATGTTACCTGGGGAGACTTGCCAAGAATTCTCATACAGGAGAAGAACTGCACTCACCGCAGGAACGTCCTTCCACACGAAAGTGAATAATTCCGGGCCTCTAACGGAAGAATTCCCAAAGTTGCTTCAAAATCCAAGATTTCCAAAATTAGATCCGGACACCAGATTTCTCACGAGGTCGACTCGACGAGCGCTCAAGAATCTCTCTTTAATTTTTGGAAGTGTCCTCTTCACGTGCCTCGATAGCGCCATCCTTGATTTATAGCGGATTCCGGAATTATTATGCTCAGGGGATAATTAGAATATTATCTCCCCATTTTTCGTTATCGACCGGTCATCCGTGTGAATCGCTAGATGGCCTTAGACGATCTAGCGAAGGCATTGTTGTCCTTGTTGCTCCCGAAAGTTAGCCCCATCGGTCTCTTTCTCTCCGATAGTGCTGTCAAGAGTACGGTAGTACTTTGGCACAGGAGTCTTCCTTCCTTCTTCGTTGCTCATAATGTCGCAGGCGAGATCCTCTTCGTCTTCTTCATATCTCCTCTTTGTGTGGGTCTCCGTATGAGTCGCTTGGCAAGGGGACGTAGAGGAAAGGGAGTAGGTACGGGAATGTCGATATGATATTTTACAATTTAAGTTTACAATTCAAAAACATAATTCAAAACATAATAATAATAATTTCAATACTTCCTTGTGTTTTCGGGGAGATTCCTGAGCGTTTGCACGTTTCTAAATCTCAACCCGAAACTATTTCAATGTAATAATAATAGCTGAAAACAAAGAATTCTTCCAAAACGTTAGAGATACCGTAAATTATCAAAAACAATAATAATCCTAGTAACTGGAGAAAATCTCCACGTTACAACCTATAGAGCCGCTTCCGCCACAGGTATCGAAAAACCGACTACACCAATAGAAAGATCATGCAAGAGAACCCCTTAGGTCCAATTTTGGTTCTAATCCACCAGTTTTGTACCGCGTGGGGTCGATTAATGACTTTTAGCATTTTTGCCAAAATCGTACACTTTTTATTTCCTGGAGAAATTAAAAAACTGTTTCTGAAAATAAAAGGTGCCTGGTCTCATGTAAAAATGTACAACGTTTTCGAAAAAAAATACTCCGGTTTAATATTTCTTAAAGTTTTCAAGCGACAGCACAAAAACGTGGCTCACGGTGACGATCGGTAACAAAAATATGTACGATTTTGACCAAAATGCTAAAACTCATTAATTGACCCCACGCGGTACAAAACTGGCAGATTGGAACCAAAACTGGACCTATGGGGTTCTCTTGCATGATCTTTCCATTGGTGTAGTCGGTTTTACGATACCTGTGGCGGAAGCAACTCTATAGGTATAGATATGCTTTTTTAGAGGGTGGTCCTATATTTTTGGCCACTACTGTAAACGGTTTGGTTTCAGCAACAATATCACTATCGGTATCCAACTTACAGCTGTTGTTCGATCTTGTTTGCTTCACAATGTGATCTACAGGCTCTCTAGGCCAAAATAAATCTAATTATCTATCTATCGATGCTTATTCCGTAATTATCTGACTTATTGTACATTTTCGTACTGCTGGCAGTTTCGTACATTCTGAAAAGAATTTTAAATAACCCAACGTCAATTTGTTGATACGTATCGAACGTCGCTCCTGCTCTATTTTCCGATGTTTAGGATTCTTAATACGTTAAATACTACGTCGGTCCTTACGGACTGACGCTAGATTTTCCGTTCAGACCGCGCCAGTTACGACAAATGCAATCGCTTACATCATTGCAACCCACGCGGCGTGAATAGGAAGTCACATAAATTTGACGTAGCCTTTAACATGTTAAACTTTTAGAGATTCCAAGCCATAGGCTATTTGAGAGTATCAGTATATTCCTTCCGACAATTTTAACACGTTATCTGCCATGTCGATTACTCGCGACTGAAACTAAACTTTCTGTTCAAGCCGCGCGGGTTATGTCAAATGCAGTAGCAAATACCTTTACAACCCCCGTGGCGCGAATGGGAAAGCACGTAAATTTGGCGTGACGCTTAACGAGCTAATTTGGTTGAAGTTTTTAACTTTGATGAGCGGAACTATAACCGTGATATAAATTTTGCTCATAAGTTGATTTAACACGTTCAACCCGGCGTGAACCACCGGTGGTTCACAGGCCAATGCTTTTTAAATGGCTTAAAAAATGCGCCGGGTTGAACGTGTTAAACTTCCAGCTCTCTCGAGCTTCCAATAAGATAATTTTCTCGCAGATGCACGTAGCAAGGTTTTTTGGAAATCGCACGTATCTTGCTTTGGCAGGGAAAACTTCGATTTATGCTCATTTTCAATTCGTACGTCTTGTTGAGCCAGTAGTGAATTTCATTCGTATTTTGCTGAGCATTTGTAAATACCCAGCTTCTGGAAAGCAGGAATTTTAGATTTCGGGGTCTCGGTGAGTATTTAGTAGAGATGCATGAAAAAAGACTGTGCTCCATTCGGCTTTGTTAATTTTCGTCCCGATGAACGTGTAGCATCTATTCAAACGAGCTTGGAATTCAAAACACGAATGATCACTCGCTGCAAGGTCGAGTAATGAAAAAAAATCCAGGGGAAAACATTTTTCTAATATGAAGCACGTACTTTAATCATTGAATATTTTTGTGTCCCTGTCCTGGCACCCCGGTAAATGGTTGATAATAATAATCTGTGAAAATCGACTTGTCGTTTCCATTGACACTTTTGAAAGTGCTCAAAATTTTCATCGCAATTTTCGAGCGAATACTTCATTTGGACGTCTACTATGAAGTGCATAACTGTGCCAATAACTATAGATTTCGTATAAATAAATTTTTGTTGCCGTTGACATGAAAGTGTGCAAAAAGTAAATACGCTCGAGCTTCGAATTTTTTGATAATTCGGGACCGGAAGTTTCAAATTTTTTGACAAAGTAAATCACGTCGACGAGCCGCTATCATTGGCTGCCGGGGCAGTGAATGTTTGCATCTGGCGCGCGCGTGCTTGACACCTGACATTATGCTTTTAAATCCGTAATTTTCGTTAAAAAACAAAAAGTTGCAAACATCATATATATTATGTATGTAACTTAAGATCATATAGACGTATGTCACATTTGAATTACGTGCGGAAAATTTTAACTGGAAGAGGGCGTTGCCTATGCCAGAGAATGTGAAGCAAAAGTGTCAAGAAATTTGAGGCATCAAAAGCTTTGAAGGTAAAAGATTCGAGGTTCGAGTGTATAACAGGAACACTTTACATACTTCAAGATAGTCTAAACAATTTTTCACAGTTGTGAGTGTTTTTTATTTATCTGTGAAAAGAAATATTCACTGATACAGTATTGCACAGTATTTTTAGCGACAAAATTTGTTAACGTTAATAGCTTATTAGTATGCAGTTCACGGTTCACTAGCTTTTAAGACCGCTTAAGGGGTTACATCTAGTTGGCGGCCGAAAAAAGGCGTGTTTTTCTGAATTTTGTTTGGGAAAATGATTACAGGTTTCGAACCGTTTTTTTTTCATAGTAAAGGTTATATCTTCGACTATGTTTCATAATTTTTTTATTGAAAAAAATTCACAAATGTAGGAGATACAATGCATTTCCCGGACCGCTGTTCAAAAAAGGTCTTCTGCGGTGACCACTGTATCTTCCACGTCACTCGTCTAAAATAAAAAAATCAAATAGATTTTGTATTTGCATTGTATCATCTAGTCCTTAATCGAAGGATTTGAGAAAATATTAATTTTTGATAAAATGGTCGACGATTGAAAGTGAAAGTCCAAATTTTGATGAAAAAATCAGTATATTTTCGTCGACCATTTTTTCAAAAATTAATATTTTCTCAAATCCTTCGATTAAGAACTAGATAATACGATTCAAAAACATAATCCACTTGATTTTTTTATTTTAGACGAGTGAGGTGGAAGATACAGTGGTCACCGCAAAAAACCTACTGGTCCGGGAAATGCATTGTATCTCCTACATTTGTGAAATTTTTCCAAAAAAAATTATGAAATATAGTCGAAGATATACCCTTAACTATGAAAAAAAAACAGTTCGAAACCTGCAATCATTTTCTCCCAAAAAATTCACAAAAACACGCCTTTTTTCGGCCGCCAACTAGATGTAACCCCTTAAATGGCTTTTTGCAAGCTTTCTACGAGTTTTTAGCCATAATCAGAATTGAATTTCATTTCATTACACTTCAATTCTTTTGTGCAATTCAAAAAACGACAATGCTCTTACCGATTGAAACGCCGATTTTCATTGCGATTGAAGAAATTTTGAAATCCTCGAGTGGCACTGTGGTTGCCTTTTTGTTGCTTTTTATCCATGCAGTCATTTTGCGCTTCGAATTAAACGTCGATGATTCTTGAGTCTTCGCTATCAAATCGACGTAGTTTGTATTTCAAATGCCTCTTTTCTTTATCGCTCCAGTCTTCTTTTTTATGACCAGGATAGTTTTCTCATCAGAGCTTCAAAGTGATAATTCCTTACCATTGCAGTTGTCATCCTCACCTAGCGCAGCTAAAAGTAAACGTAAATCTCCTCCATTTTTCTTTTTGTTTGTCTCTTGTAGTCAATCTACTGCTTCATTTGCCATCATCTCGGCGCGCTCTTCGTTGTTAGTAGTAAATGCATGCTTATATCTTTTTAGTAGTCTTAAGTTTTCTACGCCTTTCTTGTAATTTTAACTTATAACTAACACACATACATATTTACTGTAATATGTTACTTGTTTTTGATATTCGTATACGTTTGAAACACCGTTTTCAGACACTAAGGTTCTTATTGTTAGTAACTTAAAAACCTTTTTAATTATAATAAAATGTCGTAAAGTACAATAAATGATTGTTTTTTAAAGCTACAAAGATGTAAAGAACCTGATAATGGCATAATCCAAATATTTTTCAATTGAATTATTTTTAAAAAATGTAATTTTATAACAGTACCTATTTTCACTGTTTTTTGGACACTGAACTAGTTTTGGATAGAGTATATACCGATTTTGGGCACAAGGAATTTAAATATAGGACATTAGAAAATATCATTAAATATAAAAAAATTGACTTTATTATATTTAATAATATTAAGAGATATTAATATAATATGTAACATAAAACATATTAAAAGTACCTCAGTGACTTAGAATATTAATGACTTTAATAATCCATTTGATTTTTGAAATCTTGAAATAGACCACTTACTTACTCAGGTTATCCTTAGCGCGTATGATAAGAATTACTTAAAACTGATCACTGGAATTTTATTTAACACTTGGTTATGTCTGAGGTTATTGACATGATGCGTATTAATATATTTTCTATACTTTTCAAAGACATGTTCAGTACATTTACTATAGAAGTAAGATTGTTCATTTCCTTAATATATCAAATTATGGTAAAAAGTGTCCACAAATGGTATAGTGCCCAAAACCAGTGCTTCTACCCTACTTGCACGTCCCCTGAGCTTGATATTTTGGCCAATATGTAAAGGGTTGTAGAGATTTTTTATTGTTTATACTAGCAGCGGTGACGTAATTTTGTTGTCATATAGTGGAAGCATATATTGTATACGACAGTTTTTTTTCTGTCTTAACGAATTCTATTGCAAGGGTACAATATCTAGGGCTTTGGTTTCATTTTCACCTTGTTCTTGCATGAATTCTACAAGAGCCTAGATGTTATCACCCTCGGTTGTCTCGTAATTCCAACTGGATGTTACTGTAGATATGAAAATGTATATATATGAAATGTATAATATTGTTGGAAAATGTTTGGACATTTGAAAATTTGAAGTTGACCTTGACACTGACATTCAAGGTTATAGTCAAGGTCTAAGTCAAGGTGGTGGTGATCAGATTGGTCTCCTTTAAGACCTTGCAACTTTTGTGTGGAATTTTTTTGGATACTGCTTTTCTACGATCTTATTTAACTGCGGGTTTTAACATGGGACATCCTGTATATGAAACTTCTAAGATTGGTCTATTCATGTTGTGTATCTATCTTACCTTATAATATTACCAAAGAATAATACAAAATACTATATACCAATCTATCTACTTGTTTCTTTCAGGGTTACAACTAATTTTTAGATTTGAAAAATTTATTTTTCACAAAAGAAGGTAGAGTTAGGAACCCCTATATAGGTATTTGGATGATAATTCATGCTGGTTTTACCAAATTAAATAATGAATTTTATTCAAATTAAATTATCCAAATTAAATAACGAATTTTAGGGGTTTTTCTTCGTTTTTTGATTGTTCGGTGTAAAACAAAATAATATAAATTCTATAAGTATATAAACATATAATACAATAATATAAGTATTGGGTTGGCAAATAAGTTCGTTCGGTTTTTGTGTTTATTCTACTCTAAAAAACCGAACGAACTTATTTGCCAAACCAATATTTATATTATTTTGGTTAAATTCAGTGTGACCAATGAAGTGCTGGACTATATCAAATTAAATAATTTTCAATTTTTTTATGAATAGATATGTCCTACAACCGTGTTAACATTCTAGGAACATTGAAATTTGTGAAACTTGTCCGTGGGAATAATACCTACGAGATTTAATAATATATAAAATTTGAATTTTTTTGAGCAACTTTTATCTCAAGAATACGTAGAAGAATAGAAGAAAAATAGTCCCGAATGCACCGAAATGATAAATGGTACTTTGACAGTTCATAGTCGCAACTAGGGTAGTTTCCTGTATTATACTGTATAGAACTTGACTTAGTATCCCTAACATGTCGATAGCAGGCTACACTGTGTGATACATCCACCGATATACCAATCTGCCTCCCACTTAAAGCTCATACCATTCGATAACTTGGAGTGGGTCTCTTACAACTGTCCTCTTCGTTCTCCCAATAAATGGTCAGTAAAGCTACTCGACCTATGGTGCTCAATTATTGATACTTATCGTTTCCATGACAATTTTTGTCAAATATCTGTAACTTCGCTTTTTTGTATAATAGAGATAAGAGGAAATTTAAAATTACTTCGTAGCTGCTTTGATAGATATTAAATATATTTGTATTCCAGTGCAGTAAAACCTCCCTGTAACAAACTCTTGGGACTGAAAGAACTACTCGTATCAATCTCTCTCTCAATTTTTACCCTGGGTGACTATGCGTGAGTCGGTTCTAAGCTTAATGCGTAGGAGTATGCGCAGAAGAAAAGTTTTATGTCTCTTGTACAACCCTCAATATGATACATAACCTCAAATATGGTATTGAGATACTTTTACATGAACAGTGAGTTTTTATAATCGTTATTAATTTCACTACAATTATGCATATTTTTTTGTACATAATTTTAAATCTACGTATAATTTATACACAATTGATTTGCATATATTACGTATACACATTTTCAACTTCAAGAATGATAAAGTTGAACAACTGGAGATTATGTTATGAGATATTTGAGGGGAAGTAAATTTTAACTGGCACGCCTTATAGGTTCATTGTGATTGGTCGACAAACGTTCGAGGTGGGAGCTGGAAAGATTGTTATCGGGAGGTATTTGTTATAAACTTAAATTGTCATAGAAAGGTCTTACAGTTTGTCAATGAAGAATTCTTCCATCATTAAAGCGTTGCAAAAAGTAATTGTGCAATGAAAAGGATTTACGAATGGGTGATTGGTTGATGACTTGTCTCATAATGTTAACAACTATACATTGAATAATTGAAAAGTTTATATTCCACTAGAGATCTATAATTACAAATATTACTGAGAACCTCTAATACTATCGACGATTAACCGTTGGACTGGTTAGAACGAGTCGTTGAAGTTTTTCAAGCGTACTGCTTGGTCTATTAGACGTAGCGGAAGCTTACATTGAGTTTTCAGGATGACTTAGTTTAAGAAAACGAATTAGAGAAATAGGCACTTTAAAGATTTTTCCGCTAGGAAGAAGTTACCGACATGAAAAAGTCTTTTTCAAAAATTGATAAGGAGAACGAACAATGATAGCAACTTGAAGCTAAATGCAAAAAAAAAGCAAAGGAAAAGCTTCGATCGTACTGCTAAACGTTGACGTACTGTTTATGATTTACTCGTCCGACGCACGAGTTAGGTTTGTCGCCGAACGAGGGCGACAAATGAGACGAGTGCGATAATCATATAACGTTCGAATTTCGTATTCTACTTTCTCTAACGTGTGCATAAATTTGATTTTACGTACACAAAATGTTTTTTGCGAACGTCTTTGCCAAATGTATTTCATCCAAGCTAACTAAATGAATGCTACATTATGTTATGAGATATTTGAAGTAATATTAGATATTTAAATAATTTATTAGATATTTAAAGTAAATTTCAATTGACGCGCCGATAGATTTGATGTGATTGGTCGACAAACTTTCGAAGTGGGAGATAAAAAAATTGTTATCGGGAGGTAAATTTGCGCTTTAATAGAGAGGAATAATAAATGCTAAAAAAATTACTAAAACAATTTTTTTTAAATATCAATTTTTCTCTCGATAGTACCACAAATTTAACATACAAATTTAATTATAATAGGTTTCCTCTGCATTTAATTAATATTTTCGTAATTTGCCCATTTGCAAATTAAAAAATATGACTGATTTCATGCACCATACAAAACTACAATTTATACAAATCAGACATCTGGTTGCAAATAAGGGGAACACTGTCGATCGGTAAATGAAATTCTGTATTAGGCTTTCGAATCAATTATTTACTTAAGAACATATTCTTCTTTTTGGATAATTTACTATTGCGATAAGTCAAATAATAAAATGTTCAATTCCTCTCAATCTACAAATGCATCATTTTGAAACTTAAAAATATAAAGACTTTAATAGAAAACTGTTATAAATATACTAAGATTTTCGTAATCCTGAAAGAAATATTTCACACTAAATCGAAGACGAAGATGAAAGCTGACAAAGAGGGTTGTCTTTATAAGGCGAACGGGAAGGATAGTTTCACCCACTCTTTTTCACCCACAGACATGTTACGTCTCGCCTTTAAGTGTATTAAACTCGCGTACCAGGTCGCTATTCAAGTAGAAGAAAAAGAAGAAGGAAGAAGATGGTATTGTGTTGGGGTGGTTTTGAGGAGTGTGGGTTTGTACCCCGCTAATGGTACCCTTGGGGTATTCCCGGAGAACCCTCTTGCATTTATTATTTAGTGGGATGCGAGGAGGAAAGCACACCGTGAACCCAACACCAACGATTTACCAGCAAAACATCACATATACCTGCTGAATATTTAGCTAGTTTTATCTAATTTTTGTCCCCAGAAAAAATATTAACCCTAAAACACACGGTGCGTAAAATCAATCCATAAATAGCTTGACATTTTTTAATTTACACTGCATTTAAAACCAAACATGTAAATTGCACAACATTAAAATGGATTGCACTTTTTCAGTTCTATTTTATTTTAAATTTTTAAGCGACAGTAAAAAAGGAGGTCACCAAACGATTAACTGTAGGGCTGATATTGTAAAGATAGCCGACCTCAGCGAACATCGTTCCGTCTCATTGTTTAATGTTTTTGATTCTTTATATGTCAACGTCATTCATTGAGATTCACTTAAAATGTGATCGTATCCCCATCTACCAAAAGCAAAGTACACAAAAACTATTTCTTTTCGACCAACAACAATTTTTTGCACGTATTAGCAAAGTCGGTCCATAAGTTGTGGCCGCTGCGCGCACCGTTTCCCCTGCTTTGGCGGAAACGGAGTGATCGGAAATCGCAAATCCTGCCCCTTTGTCTCTTTCCGTGAGAGTAAGGGTCGTGTAGGGGGTTGGCACCCTTGCTCAGAGAGCCCAAAAGGGATTTGGGCGCCAGTCGGGATTCCTTTTTCAGAATTCCAACGCAGTAACTCAAAATTTTTCGGTAAAAAGAACTTAGGCACGACAACAAAAAGAAAACGACACAAACACTAAAGAGGGGGAGTAAAGGGGGAGCTCGACTGGTCAGAGATAGCAGGAGTCCCAAAAAAGATCCTGCCTCCCTTCTGTACCAAATAAAGTGAGACTCACGCGGTAAAATTTTTGTAAATATTAAGGGCGCGATCGGGCAATTTACTAAAAAAGGTTACACAAAAAAACTCTATTACAGAAGTAAAGAAAAAAAACGAGATCGCAAGAACCTCAAAATAGAACAAAAATGAAAAAAATCAGTGAGTACCGCAATCGGAGATGAAGGGGGGACCCCAAACAGAGACAATTTAACTTAGTATAAAAAAACAATTAAGAAAAGTAAAAGAAACCACTAAAAAAATTAAGAAACCGTGTTACAAGACACGGGCAAAATGGGACACAGCAGAAGAAAAGAGACATTTTTCTAAGAGGGAAAAAAGAAACACGTGATCGGGACTCGAAGAAGAACGAAAGGGACGGAATGAAACAAAATTCGAAAGGGAAGGAACAGGAAAGAAAAAATGGAACAAAAAGAGAGAGAGGGTACAATACCTCTTTTGCTGACCTCTCCTTGCTGGATGGCTCGTCCATCCGTTGCCCCGGGTTACTCCGTGTCCTCTCCATGTATTCGGCCCTTCCCAAAAATTTTTAAAAAGGGAGGAATTCCCTTTTGATTTCTTTTTAGTCGCTGATTTGGTACAACAGGACATGGCACGGCAAATTTCCCCTTCCATGGGGTCCTTGACCGCTAGTGGACCATGAGATGCTGACCTCTTCAGCACTCATTCTTGGGTTGAATTGCTAATTAATTTAGTCTAAACCGCTTAGCCTTCCTTATCACCGGAGACGTCTTCGCTTTTCTTTACCCGGCGATTAGTCCGGCGATTAGTCCGCGAAAGATGGTACCGGGAAGAAAATAATTCTTCAGATTGAAATCAACTCGCTCGTACCTCACCAATATCAAAGAAAGCGTAAGAACGCTTACCAACGATGTAGAACAAGAACGGCAGGGGCGAGAGAGGTCCTTCTGTCCCAACGATTTGGTGCACGACTAACCTAATCGTAACTGCTAGGTTTCATATCTTCTTTCCTTACCTACCCACGTGATTTTCCGCGAATCAGCAACCGAGACTATCAGTCCCGTATCTAATAATTAGGAACCACTTTTGGTAGTTCCATTTTCTCTTGGCTTCTCACGTTTTCCTTGAATGATTCCGATCGTCATCGAGAATCGTTGAACGTCATCATAAGTGTGACTTCTAACGTCATCATAAGTGTAACTTCTGACGTCATCATAAAAGTGACTTCTAACGTCATCATAAGTGCGACTTCTAACGTCAGCAAGACAGCTTACTCCAGGATCGAAAAACGCCAAGAAGCGCGATCGCGCTCCTTTTTGATTAAAAGCTGCGCTGTTAGTTGTCTGTTTCGGCCAAATGCGCTGGATTTTTTCGACACAAAATCTCAAGAGCGCGAAAGTGGCTTGTGGTACGCAAACGGTTAAAAGATCATGCTTATGTAAATTAGTACGTTTCGATTTTTGCCAAAGTATTAGTTTACTTCAATTCTGGCTACAAAAAGTAACATGTCCCCCTTTTATTCTTTAATTAATAATGTTTATACAAGTGAATAAAATAAGACACGATATATTTAAATTTGAATTTCAATGGTAGATACTATTTCTTTTCCTAAAATAAAAACGTAAAAGAAGTAGCATTTACAAAAAAAAATGAGTTACGCAATATAAAAGCATTGTTATAATATTATATGAGGCGTTAACTCTCGCGTCAACTCTCCTAGTGCGGCACGGAAGCGCAAAAACATGATATTTCTGACTGGTGTTTGCGCTACTCAAATGTACTTAAAAATATATCTAAAGAGCGTTTTCGTTGTATTTTGTTTGTCAGCTTTCCAATGGTATATGCAGTTTTTCAAAAATTTTCCATTTTCACCTTCTACAACTATAAAACATCTTATATCTCGAAAAGTATATCTTTTATATTTTTTATGATCTGGATCGAAAGCTGAGAACTTTTTACATAAAAAAACACATTTTTTAAAAAGTGCTCCTGCGCTCTTTGAGAAATACTAGGCCCAAACAGTAGACTCACTGCTGTTTTAGGGTAAGATACGGCGCGCGGACTTATTTACCTAGAGACAAAACACGTCAAGTGAGCATCCCCAAAAACCACTAGGTCGTCGATTTTTACGAAACATGAATCAAATGAATGCTTATACCATTACTAAACATACCCTCAAAGGATTTTGCAAAATTTCAATTTTTATTATTGATACGTAAGTTTAAATATTTTAATCACTTTTAATTAAAAAATTCATTACTCGGACAATTTTTAACGAAACGTTATGAAAATTTGTTGAGAGGTTCATTAAAGTTCATATTTTTAAATAAAATAAGCAGTAGTTATAAATTTATTTATTTACCTATTTATTTATAACAAGTTAATAAACAATTGAATTTTTAATAATGTTCTCATGCTTTGATTCTTTTGATTTTGGACGCCAAATATTCCTCCGACCTTCAGTTTTAAGAAACCGCAAAAAAATTTGACTCCCTGATATATTCTGTAACTCAGCATCAATTTTCTTCGATTCAAGTTTACTCTACGCTCGAACGCTTGAGCGTAACTTCTACTTTGGGGCATTTTTAGTCATTTGGGCAATTGCAACTGAACAGTCACAATTACCCAAATGATTAAAAATCCCCCAAAGAAGAAGTTACGCTCAAGCGTTCGAGCGTAGATTAAACTTGAATCGAAGAAAATTGATGCTGAGTTACAGAATATATCAGGGAGTCAAATTTTTTTGCGGTTTCTTAAAACTGAAGGTCGGAGGAATATTTGGCGTCCAAAATCAAAAGAATCAAAGCATGAGAACATTATTAAAAATTCAATTGTTTATTAACTTGTTATAAATAAATAGGTAAATAAATAAATTTATAACTACTGCTTATTTTATTTAAAAATATGAACTTTAATGAACCTCTCAACAAATTTTCATAACGTTTCGTTAAAAATTGTCCGAGTAATGAATTTTTTAATTAAAAGTGATTAAAATATTTAAACTTACGTATCAATAATAAAAATTGAAATTTTGCAAAATCCTTTGAGGGTACTTATGTTTAGTAATGGTATAAGCATTCATTTGATTCATGTTTCGTAAAAATCGACGACCTAGTGGTTTTTGGGGGTGCTCACTTGACGTGTTTTGTCTCCTATTAAAATTAATTAATTTTGGTTACAAATTGGTTACCTTTTAAAATTAATTAGTTTTATCTAAATCAATTAACTTTAATAGGTAAAAATAGGTCGCATGTGTCAGTAATCAATAGGATTATGAAATAGATAGACAATAGATTAGATAGATTAAATAGATAGACAGTGCGCTCTACTTTTGTGCAGGTTTCTTGCGTAAACCATGCTATTCTTTTTCGCGATTTCGTAGAAGATGGTGTCGGAGAATTGTAAGGCCTTTTCACTTACCGTTTTCTGTTGTAAAAAAGGTCACAATACTTACGCTGACCTATACAACGACTATTTGCACGACTAACAAATTTTCGAACTCATTACCATCAAGTTAAATTATTTTCCCTTCAAACCAAGTCTAAATGGTGTTAGGTTATAAGTTTTTGATGCGTCATTTCTGCTGTTCTCTTGATTATTCTACTGCGCATGCGTCTAATGACATATTTCTATAACTTCGTTTCTTCAACTCTTAACGGTCTACCGCTTTCAGTTAGTTGCTGTAAGTGCAGTATTAATAAAGGATCTCTAATGATCGTTATTGAAGTTATACTATGTAGTTTCTGCTAAAGTAAATCCCGAACAATTCATGAAGCTTCCTAAATCCTCAACGTATGGCTATATTATCTCTGCGGAGTGCCAACATCAAAATTCATTTACAAATATTGCCAAAGTTCTCTGTACCTATTGTGGCAGATATGTATTCCGCTGACTGTATTCCGATGTATTCGCGAACATATGATTAATTCGAATCTGGGAGTCCACCTAGCACGTAACTCAGAATTAAGTATTGTATTGTATGTCACGCCCCGACACGGTCGGTAATCTATAATAGCGAGCATATCAATGTATTCTGAAATCACACCGATGGCGACATCAACCAGTGTAAATCCAAAGCGTTTGGTACGGCGCGCTGACCCCTCAGAACAACGACGAATCATCTATTTAATTATCAACGAATGTAAACAAATTGAGCTTCAGCTTGGCGACTCCTAAAAATCGGAATTTCTGAAAAGGCAAGGAATCGTGACGAGGATCTCCAACGAGGATAGGGAACCAAATAATCGACGGAATCCCGAACAGAAGTTCGAAGGGAGAGACGATCTCTCACTTTTTAGGTGAAACCCTCAACGACTCGAAAAGTACTTGTCTGAACAAAGAAGAAACCCGAAACTAGAACTTCCACGTCGGATCATAAACCTATCGCATCGATATCGATATCGATGTCGATATCGATCGATCGAGAGAGAGAGAGAGAGAGAGAGAGATAGATAGATAGATAGATTTATTAAATATACCCTGGAGAAGTACTCCATAGGGTAAGTAGGAAGAATACAGTGTAGAATAGTAGTAATGATACAGAGAAAAAACATTTAAAAAAAAAGCAAAACGAGAAAAAAGAAAATAAATAAAAAAAATGGTAAGTAGTAGTAGAAGAGTTACACATGTAAAGAGCAGCTATACAATAGAATAATGCAAACACTCACACATCACTCGCATTCAGATCTCGCAGTTCACTATTTAATAAGAAGTTGTACAAATTGGTTTTAAAGATAGTCAGCGAATCAGAATTCCGAACATTTTGGGGGAGGGTGTCCCATAGATAAATAGATGAGAGTCGGAAGGAATTTCGGAAGAACATAGAGAGAGAGAGAGAGAGGGAGAGAGTGAGAGAGAGAAATGTATTCATCGAAATATAAGCAAATCTGAACCGAATCTGATCAGAATCGAGTAATAGTCAAAAGACACAAGGACTATTCGAGTAAGAAGAAGTCCGAGTTTTTGGCCAGCCGAAAGTACAGTAAGAGGAATATTCTCCATCTATGACCAAGCGGGATAGTAGTAGAAGACGGGCAGCTCCGTTATTGTTTCTGAGCGAGTTCAGTGCGCTCTCGTCAGTTTAGACGATATCTTTTTCTTTGTCATTTTTTTTATTCTTTGCATTACATTAATATATTCTATGGTTGTTTTTCTTATATTTTTCTTTTCATTTCTTTTTCGTGTAGTACCCCCCCCCCCGTTAGCATAACCTATAACCTCACGAAATAGCAAAATATATATTATCCTGTTTTCTTTCAAGTTACGTAACTATTAACTTAAATAGTGGAGTCTATTTCAAAAACTCGTAATTTTTGCTTTATTGTAAATTTTTTTTTGCATACTTTAGGGGACTAGTCCTATAGCGTTCAATAAGTAAGTTTAACTCTGACACAGATTTCGTAAGTTAAGATTAAATCGTAACATTTTCATGTTTTTTTTTATTTTCTTCTGTTGGTTACATACGATTTGTTTCGTTCTCTCTGCACCAAAAGTGCCGTTTTCGGAAACTTGTCTGCCTTTCGCAATTCATAATATACAGGGTGTTCATTTGAAAACTTTCTAGCTGAGTATTTCGAAAAGTATGGAAGATTTTTAAAAAGTATAAATAATAATAATAATAATAATAATAATAATAAAGAGAATGACACATGGTTAACGTGCGTTGATAATTTAAATTTCTGCCCTCCTTTGTTATCCCACATAACCACTATACTATGCTATACTGGAATGCTCACTGCAATCACCTACCGCGGAAAGATAGAGGTAGGTGACAAGAGTCGGAAAATTGTATTATTCCAACAAAAAATATCGACTCCTTTCACGTATATATGGATGTACATTTTTACAGAATACATGTTATTGTGATGTTAATACTTATGTAAACTGGTAATGTGGTTAAATATTGCTCTCTGAAATATAAAGAAAAAAGGGAGCTCATCGACCTGTCTTAATTAAACGACTAAAAAATGTGAACCGCAAGAAAAATTTTTTCAGCTCCTCTATGGCAATCATTCAAAAAAGAGTTCATTCATTGTTTAAAAATAAAATTTTTCTAAATGAATGTATTTAAAATAGCGTAGGTTTTACAAAATATCAATAATGAATCTTTTTATACTTTCCGTTTTTATATTAAGCATTATAAAATAATTATAATTATTTGTTATGTTGTAAATTTAATCAATTTATAAATAAATTATTTCAATAAGGCTTAGGTTTATCAAATAATAGCGAATTTGAGGTTTATTTAAAAATTATTTTTTTATTATAATGATTTGTTCAGTTTCTGTTATTAAATTATTGTTGTTTCAAGATTAACAATGTTTTTCCTACAATGAGTACTTTAAGAATTTAATGGAGTCACTTGTACGTGACAGCAATTGTGGAAGTGTAAAGTACATAAACACCATAGTCAAATCTTTTTAATACCACAATTATACGAATTGTTACGAAATACCAGGGTTGGTGACAAGAATTGCTGTGCTTGTATACGGCTGTTTCAGCCGTGTACATATTGTGAGGCTGTGCTAGCCCACTTTTTACGCGTTGGGTGCTATTTGTGAGGCCCACTTTAACCTTTATTGCCGGGATGTTGAAGGGATAATTTTGGCTTCCTCAATTCTCAGGTTTACTGATATGGGCGCCAGATCCGACTATCCGAATCAAAATCTCAAATACTTCTTCTGAGAATTCAGAAGCACCAAATTATCGGCAGAGCTAACTCTAGTCGGTGAGGGGATCGTAACGTGGGGTCTGGTGAGACATACAAAAGAAATCTGAAACTACTGATCTAAGGTAAAAAAAATAAGAATTTAATGAATATTAAGAAATAAATACAAAGTTTGATTTTGATAGGGCTTTGACAAATAACAATAATAACAATTTGCCCTGGATAATTTGACTTTACGACATAAAACGTTTCCGGAACGTACGACACTTTACATTAGTTTTCGTTAATATTGATCTTAAAGAATAACATAATCTTTATATAATCTTACTATTTCCGAACAGAGAATATAATCAATAATCAACAAAATATAATCAAATAAGTTAATCAATGGTGCAGTCGCCCGAATTAGACACCGGACGCACCCTAATCTCGGAAGGACGCTATGTGCAAAATTGGTTCGTCTACCACGTGCAAGAATATTTCCTTGGACTTGGTGGAACCCCGAAGACCACTATCAGTCCCAACAATTATGCAAAATGCACTCACCGGTATCAAAGGATTTATGAAATCTGGCACGGGCTTCTCGCTCCGAAATCTGCCACTGGCTTCTCTCTCTCTCTCTCTCTCTCGCTCATTTCGCAGCCGTCTCCAATTCCAACCCAGAATGCTCTGATGCCCAGTTCTCTGTGATCCTCCAGACACCTGCACCAGAGCCCATTTTCCATTTTCAACCTATTACCGCCCAAGATATCGTTGATACCTTGCGCTCTTCTCGCTCGCGTTCTGGTGCCAGGGGGCCGGACGGGATCTCCCGAAGAGTTCTGGGTGGATGCTTCCCGGTAGCTCTCGATTTCGTTTCTGATCTTTTTAATCATTCCATCAATGATGCCACTTTTCCCTCTCAGTGGAAACTTTCACACATTAGGGCACTTAGCAAGATCAGAATCCTTCTCTCACCCTCCGATACGAGGCCCATAGCTAACTTATGCGAAACATCCAAGCTTCTTGAAAGATTGGTGGGCAGTCAGCTTTCTTCCCACCTTGAGGCTCACAACCCGATTGATCCTAGGCAGTCTGGGTTTCGTCCTGGCCACAGTACTCAGTCTGCTCTCCTGCGAGTGGTGGATGATGTTCGTCTTGCCATAGACCGTCGACATGTTACAATTCTTCTCCTGTTTGACTTCTCTAAGGCCTTCGACACCCTTCCCCACTCTGTCTTGTTGACCAGACTGAGACAAGTGGGTTGCTCGGACCATGTCTTAACCTGGTTCCTCAGCTATCTTTCTGGACGATTCCAGGCTGTCCTCGATGACTTCGGGAGTCCATCAACCTACCTACCTACTCACTCTGGTGTCCCTCAAGGTTCTGTCTTGGGTCCCATGCTTTTCCAGAGTTTTATCAACGGAATTAGCTCGACCCTTAATCACTCCAACCACATTCTTTTCGCTGACGACCTTCAAATCTATCTCTCCTGCCCAGTTAGTGACCTCCTCCCGGCTTTGCAACTTGCATTGTCTGACGCCACTGCAGTTGCTGACTGGGCTACTTCCAGCGGCCTCAAACTTAATGTGGGGAAGACCAAGGCGATGATCCTTGGTAGCCAATGCTATGTCAACGAACTATATGCTCGAGCCCTGCCTCCTATTTTAATCAACGGAAACCCCATCCCTTGGGTAACCGAAGCGCGGAACCTAGGCGTCATTTTTACGCCTTCTCTCAGTTGGAGGAGCCAGGTGCTCGACATCTCGCGGCGAGTGTTTGCAACGCTATACCGTCTCAAACATCGACGTGCTGCGCTCCCCCTAGACGTGCGCGCCCAGCTAATCAGAGCCTTGGTCTTTCCCATATTTGACTACTGTTGGACTGCGTTAGATTCATTTTCGATCTCAGGCGTGACGAGCATATTACACCCTACCGCTTAGGCAGACTCAAGTGGATGTCGCTCGAAAACAGGCGGCTATATTTTTTGGGTTCCTCACTGTATAAGATTTTGTCCACTCCGAATCCGCCGTACTTGAGTGAGTGCTTCTCATCTCCTGATCCCGGTGTCCGCAGAGCTGAAAGGCTTACAGCCACTCAGCTCCCCTTCGCAACTCCTCCCTTTAGGACTGAAGCGCTCCGCAACTCCTTCCAGGTTTCTGCCACCTACTTTTGGCACTCCCTGCCGGAGGGGCTCCGGTTTGCTCCTTCTATCGACTCCTTTAAGGCCGGATTGCATGATCATCTCCTTAGGAGAGAGCTGGAAGAGGCTGCGGAATTACTCGAGCATAACGAGGACCCCCACCAAAATCGCCATCCTGAATTACCGCACACTTGAACCGCCTGGCCCATCCGCTGGTTACAGGTCTGGTCCTGCACTACTTGCGCTCTACTTGCGTTTTAATTACCTGTACAGCTTTTGCGCCGCTACTCTGCACCGCTTTTGCGCTATTGCTATTACTGTATACTTCCTAGTTTTAATTGAACTTCTAATTTCTACTGCGATCCTTACTCGAGTTTTAAAGTTACTCTTTATATGTATTTAAACTACTTGTATTAATTGTACTCTGCGCTACTTCTAACACTTATATACTCTATTGGCCTACAGGCTCTCTAGGCCATAAATATCTCTCTCTCTCTCTCTCTCTCTCTCTCTCTCTCTCTCTCTCTCTCTCTCTCTCTCTCTCTCTTTCTCAGTGCACCTTACAATAGTTGCGGGACAACTGACAAAATCTCGTCGGGGTTACGCACCTTTATCATTCCATAATTCTAATATTTTCCGGTGGGAAAGGATATAGGTCGATAAGGCAGTCCCGTATCATGATAGAGCGGGATCGGTCAACCGCTTATCAGTGAGTATGCATCCTCCCAGATGTCGCCGATTAGTCCAGGTCGATTTTCGGCTGGAGATGATCGAAGTTAGACCTGAGGGATGACGTTACAGCCTCTTAATGTCGTCTGCTTGCGCCTTTTCTGGACGAATAAAGGCCTCCCCGTATTCGTCAAGGCGTTTCTGGATCTCTCGGTCTTTCTAGATCTCAAGGTTGCCTTCCTCCTTTCTGTCGAGGGTAGACATCCTTCTCAATCAGTGATTCTCCGTCCCTTACTCTCCCGATTTTCCGGAATATACAATGAAAGATATTTCCATAAGGAATGTTTTAATTTCTTAGAGTGGTCATAACGTTCTCGTGAGGTCTATGCGTCCGCAAAATACAATTCAGACCCGAACTGGTGTTTCTGGGAGAGTTCTTGTTTATTACAATGTCTCGTCGATCTTAAATAGTGGATGCATTGAAAAATGCATCGTCACAATATGTATATACACCATCTTCGTACTTTTTTAATGTATATGCATCTCGCTCTGTAAGATCCTCGGGGTTTTGGGAAAAGATACACGGTAGAGCTACCGCCAAATTTTAGACAATGAACTTGTTTCGAGAAACTACCATCTCTTTTGATATTATCGATATTATGTGCCCTATAGGTTACAAGATAGAATCAGGAAGTTGATGATAAATAAGCTGCAGGGTGAGAATGAGGATTACGCTCAACTTCTAGCAACTGATTGTACAAACAGGCATTGAAAATGGGAGTATGTTCCAGAATCGTGGAGAAAATACCAAGAAAGAGTTGGTAAGGAAATAAGTTAGAACAGACGGAATAGCTAGAGGACAGCCAGTAAGGCGAGAGAGTATTGTGTGATGTAAGTGCTCATTTTTCCTCAGGCCTTTGATAAAACTGATACACATATTGATCAGTTCTAGAATGGTTTCCATGAAGACGCTCGTCCTGCCTCTTAGACTTTGGAGCTAAGCATGATTATCCTTGGTTAGAAGTTTAACCTTTTTACGCCGGGGATGGCCGATATATCGGCTACCTTACATGTGCCACATATATGGGTAGTTGACTGAAGATAAATAATGTTTTTTTTCTGCAAATCTATGTGTTTTATCAAAAATTGATTTTACACTTTTTCCCGGCGTTAAAAGGTTAATAAATTTGGCTGTTTCCGTTGTACCTCCCAGGTTGGAACGGAAGTTTCGCCAGTTTGTCTCCTTACAGACCCTTAGCCTTTAAGTTGAAGGCTAACCACACGTTTTTACGGGAAATTTCACGTTTGAATACGCTTTTGGGTCAAAGGTTTAATTTGACCTTGAAGGGCAGCAGGGTCATCTTCGGTTCAATAACTTGGAAAAATAAGATTCGTAGACAAAACTGTTTTAGACAAAAGTTCTACTATTTTTCCCGAGCTACCAGATGGTGAGATTAAAATTGACCTTGATTATGACCTTGAAGGTGATTCGAAAGTCAAGATAACTTTTTTAAAAGGGAACCTCCCTCCATCTGGTAGCTCGGGAATAATAGTAGAACTTTTGTGTAAAACAGTTTCTTCTACGAGTCTTATTTTTTCAAGTTATTGGACCGTCCCGGGACTTTTCTGATGACCCTGCTGCCCTTCAAGGTCAAATTAAACCTATGACCCAAAAGCGTATTCAAACGTAAAATTTTCCGCTCTATCGATTGCCGGTGTCAAGGGGCGGGGGGTCAAATTTAAAAAAATTACTTTGACCTTGAAATGACCTTGAAAGTGATCTTCAAGGTCAAAGTGAAGGTCACTATCATATGTCCCCCTCGAAGTCCAGCAACTTTTGTCTGAAACATTTTTCACTAAACCCAACCACTTTTCAGAAATGTGTCTGTCCAAGTTAAAATGAGACACCTTGTATAATAAAACATAAACTCTTTATCTTTCTCCATCTCACTCTCGCACTCACACACTTAAACTAACGCTTAAACATAATTTTAAATGGAGTATTAAACTATCAACAATATTCTAGTTGATTTGACTGAACAATTCTCTACGAACCGGTATAGTACGGAAGCGTATTCCGATCCAACAAAACAGAAGCGAAAGTACGGAGGCACCTGTAAGCGTCACTCATCGACTTGAATGGGGTGCGTAACAACCCTATCACAATATATATATTTTATGTTTAGATTATTCCTTCAATTTGTGATGGATTGATTAAAATTGATTGAGATAGAGTTAAAAATAACTTTAAATAGAAGGTAAAGCATTTTTTACATATTTATAACTTTTGAATCTTCACCAACTAGGTTAATTTTTAGGAGAAGTTTCTTTTTCAATAAAAACATGATTTGAGAGGTGGCCCGTTGAAAAAACTAATACAACTCTTTTGAAACACAATAGTAGTTATGTTAATTGTACAATTGCTATACTTAATAAATACAGATGTAAATGTTGGATTTTAATAACAATATATTTATTAATACAATAAATGAACGGTACACAGATACAATAATAATAACAACTTTGAAAAGTAACATTAGTTACATACGAGGAAGGACCAATAAGACAATGGTCGAATTTAGGTATAGTTCTCCCCATCAAGAGACACGGTAGTGTCTCGAGACAAGTTCATGTATGAATTGGACGCGAGCGATATCGTGTCTCTTTTCTCGACCGAACTAGGTGCGCACACATAAAAAACAGCCGAAGCGTTCTGTGTACATACACGGCTGGAGTGCCTTTACACACTCAAACGCCGTCTGTAACATCAGTAGCAGCTCAACGTCTTGATAGGCCTTGGGCTTATCTTTTCTCGGCCGAACTAGGTCCGCCCACATAGAAAAACAGCCCAAGCATTGTGTGTATATACACAGCTTAAAACTCCATACATTTAAACGCAATATTGTTCACTAATTGTAAGTTGTATGAGTTTCTCTGTATACACGCAAAGGCTGTCTGTAACAGCAGTGGCGGCTCGACGTCTTGCTTGGCCTTAGGCAATTATTATTTCGCAAAACCTCTGCCGTGAATGAATTTTTTTTCCGAATACCTAAAAGATGAAAAAATTTAACTTACCGACCCATGGTATGTTGTTTATATTATGTCTAGATATAAAATCGATATTTGCAAAAAGGAGACAAATCCCCCGTAAATAAACACCTTTGATGCAAAGAAATTGAGACAAGTTCATGTATGAAAAGCGATGTCTCTACAAAAAGCACATCTGATGCAACCCCCCCCCCCCCAAAAAAAAAGACAATTTCTAATTTATACGAAATGTCCAAAAATGTTAAAATTTTCTATTACATCCAGATGAATTTTGAAAAAACTTCTGCCAAATAAAGTTGGGAAATCCGATAATATTAGACAAGTTCGTTTATTCCATTATATCGATACGAAGTAATTACATTGGACCAAAGTTTACAAAAGTACCTAGTACTCTCCACTTCATATGATTTGTCGATTTCTTCCATAGCTTCTGTATCTTGTCCATGTAGCAATATCTGTAGTAATTAAAACAAAATGGAAAGAATTTTTTCTGTTTACGTGATTAGAACCAGTATTGAACTTGTTGGGCGCCGAAACCAAACGATAAGTAATAAATATCTATTAACAATTCATATTTTAGAGTGTATAGACTATGATAAAACTGCACATAATAATATGTAATTTATGTACGAAATCATTTGGATTCGGGGCCCGACAAGTTCAGTACCGGTTCTAATCACGTAAACAGAAAAAATTCTTTCCATTTTGTTTTAATTACTACAGATATTGCTACAAGGACAAGATACATGGACATTTCGTATAAATTAGAAATATTTTTGTTTGGGGGGGGGGGGGGGGGATTGCATGAGATGTGCTTTTTGTAGAGATATCACTTTTCATACATGAACTTGTCTCAATTTTTTTACACCAAAGGTGTTTATTTAGGGGGTTCAACTGCATATGCACGTTTGCTAACTAGGGGAAAATATAATTCCCTAAATCACAATACTCGTCCATCAAGTTCACCAACTTTAGTAAATAAATACCTCAAAAACCTAGTAAAATTATACGAAAAACGAGGAATGTTCACGAGGCATTTGAAAATAACCTAGTGAAGGAAATTTGTTGCTCAGTATAGGACAATGCTGTTAGTCCTGACTGCAAGTAATGTAATATGCGTGAGTGTAATAAATATATGTGGGTACATCAACACACGTGCATGCTTACACTACGATAACCATGGCAGAGTGTGGAAAGCCAATGCTCTTACATTTTTTATCAGCTTTTAGTAAGTCACAACACCAATATAGTGGCGTCACAATTTAAGACCATTTTTTTCTGTGATAATGTCATAGAATACTTTGTAGCATATTGTTTACTACAATCGTAATTCATAATCGATTTTTATGAATAAGGTGTCATTTCATTGGATGAGATATTTTGCCCGAGTTGTGGGTCTTTAATTTTTGACAAGACTTTTTTTTTATTCTCACACGTGGGACTTAACAATAAGTAAATACACTGGACTTCTAACAATAAATCTTTTATCAGCTCGAAATTTGTGACACTTTTTTAAAAGTTTTTTGGCATTGGAAACTCTCACTTCCGGCTGACATCTTCGGCGCGAAGTTCAAATGTGACATAACATACGAAAAATCATTAAAAGCATAAAGGCAAGTCTCCACTACACATGCATTTAGGGCGAATACTCACTGCCTCAGTATATTAAAAAATTATGTTATAACTGAACAAAAGCCTTATAAGAATATTTCCCTCAAGTTCCACTCTGTGTAGCAATGTCTGACTAGGTTGTAAGTAATAATTTTTCTTCTGTAGTAGGCGCAGAAGAAAAATTTGTTTTGTACGCTTTTGTTTATTGCTATAATGCGTTCGTTCAGTCCCGAAGAGATTGTTATAACAAAGTACTACTGTACAGTAGTGGCCAAAAATATAGGATCACCCTCTAAAAAAGCATAACTATTCCTATAGAGCCGCTTCCGCCACAGGTATCGAAAAATCGACTACACCAATAGAAAGATCATGCAAGAGAACTCCTTAGGTCCAATTTTGGTTCCAATCTGCCAGTTTTGTACCGCATGGGGTCGATTAATGACTTTTAGCATTTTTGCCAAAATCGTAGACTTTTTATTTCCTGGAGAAATTAAAAAACTGTTTCTGAAAATAAAAGGTGCCTGGTCTCATGTAAAAATGTACAACGTTTTCGAAAAAAATACTCCGGTTTAATATTTCTTAAAGTTTTCAAGCCACAGCACAAAAACGTGGCTCACGATGACGATCGGTAACAAAAATATGTACGATCTTGACCAAAATGTTAAAAGTCATTAATTGACCCCACGCGGTACAAAACTGGCAGATTGGAACCAAAACTGGACCTATTGGGTTCTCTTGCATGATCTTTCCATTGGTGTAGTCGGTTTTACGATACCTGTGGCGGAAGCGGCTCTATAGGTATAGATATGCTTTTTTAGAGGGTGGTCCTATATTTTTGGCCACTACTGTACACGATAATCTAAAGTTTGCATTTAAAGTTTCAAAAAATAACGAAATAACTTTCTAGATATTTAGATAAATGTTTCTAAAAACTTTTAACTTGTCAATTTTTTAATTACTTATTATAAAAAACAGAATGAAACCCATAAGTAAAATAATAACGAACCAAAAGATATTATCATTGAAGAGGGTTTACAATGTTGGACTGAATGAAAATAAATTACACTGAATTAATAAAAATCTAATTTGAAACAAATTTTTCAATGATAATAATTTTTGAATTACCTGTTGAAAGATCTGGAGTAAAGTAGTATTAAAATAATATTTCAACACGTTAACTGCCATGTCGCTTACTGGTGACCGACACTAATTTTTTTTTTGAGGCTCTAGCGATTACAACAAATGCAATAGCGTATACCGTTGCAATCTGTGGTATACTGCGTATACCACGCAGTGTGAATAGGGAATCACGGAAATTTGATATATATATATAAGCTGTTATTTTGTTATACAAAAGATTTTTTTGCATTCCATAAGTAATTTTTCCAAATTGATTTTATTTGTGTAAATTAAATTTAAAATGGAATCACTTTCAAATTGTTATACAGTTACTATAATTGTAATATGATGCAACTAATTATAGGTAAGAAGATACTATTATAAAAAGTAACTAGGAAAGATTTAAAAAACTAAATCTTGTCATACATCACGGGGAATGAAATAATAACAACCAGTATAGTGCTTTAAGATATATGTCAATTGAATATATGTATGTGTTAAATATAAATCTCAGAAAAATATACAATATTCGAGAGATGTAGGACATTACAATAAGAATGATACATAAATAACAAATTTAAAAAATAACTTGCAAATTAAAGACACTAATTATCCTCCACGTTTTCTGCCCTGCTGAAGTCCCCTAATTTATTTCTATGACTCATTAAAAGTATAAGGGCGAGTCTCTACTACACGCGCGCTTGAGGCGAATACTCACTGCCCCGGCAGTCAATGAGAGCAGCACATTGGCGCGTTTTATTTTCTTAAAAGTTTTGAGTATTTCCGTTGGATAAATCAAAAATCTGATTTATAACTTTTTAATTAAGGACACTAATTTGCCTCCATATGTTTTCTGCCCTGCTAAAGTCGGCTAATTTATTTCTGTGAAGAAATATTTTTATTTCCCGATAACAAATATGGTTTGATCTATTACTCTTTCTAACTTTTTTCAACTACAATAATTTGTTTATAGCAAATTTCTCGTTCATTAATTTAGTCTCCCTCACGATGAGTCGATGAATTAAAAAGTAGTCATAAAGCGATGAAAACGATGTGAAACGATGTGAGAAAAATCCCCATCGGAAACATAAGATCTTCAAAGCAGTATAGCTGTAACAATTGCCTGTTTCTGTCTTTGTTCGACTTTTGTGTCTTTTTTTACAAAAGAATCGAAGGTTTCCATTCATGTTCCTTTTGTTCCACAGTGCAGGGTTGATTACAATTCGTAATGCGTAGTACTCGACAATATTTCACTTCTCTTTAGACTTTACGATCGGACGTTTTTTAATTTTCCAATGTAGTAGATACGCATTTTAAACGAAGAAAGCAAATGTTACTTTTTTTCGACTGTGCCTGTTTTTGATAAGACATAGTAATGTGACAATTTTCGTGAGCAAAATTAATGCTCTCTCCGAGAATATTAAAGTATATTAAAAATGATATCAAAATACCATTATCGTCTATAATAATTCTTTATTGTAATTGTAAACTTAATTCTTAATTGTTATAGAAGCTTACTACAGATTTTAAAATTACAAATTTACAAATGTTGTTATGATAAAATAACAATACTGCAATCAACGCCCGCCATAGTTTCATTTAAACAGTCCGCAATAAAATAAAGAATCGACATCTACACCATTTGACAAGTCTGCCGAGACAGTGAATATACGCCTCAAGCTCGCGTGCAATGGAAACTTATTTTTATGCTTTTCATTATATTACGCATATTATGCGACATGTAAATTTCGCACAGAAATTATCAGCCGTAAGTGGACGTTGCCAATGACAAAAGACTTGAGAGAAAAATGTCAAAGGGTTTGATGACAAAAAGTTTAGAAGTCGAGTGTACTTCAGTGTTCTTCCCACGTAGAGCAAAATGTATTTAAAAATAAATTACTAATGATGGTTCAACTTTTATGTTTTTTTATTTCAAATCTATATACATAATTTTATTAAAGTCATTTATTATAAAAAATTGTATTTCTGTATATTCTTGGATCCGTTTATTATGGATGGAGAATTATTAAAAATTTTCCAGAATGTCATTAACGTTAACATTACGCATGCTCCTGCGCATAAAGCTGAGCAACCTAGTCACGCATAGCTACGCACAGTGGGAATTGAGGGCGAAATTGTTATAACGCGATCCTACTCTAAAACAGTATAATTCCATAAATTTCGATTTTTGTGCGACATTTTTAAAACCTAATGATAAAATTGAAATTTTGAAAACAAAAGTAACGGAGAAATATGTAAAAAGTCATTACATACATTAGTTCAAACGAATGTTGGAAAATATATACAGTAGAATCTCCGTACCAGATACCTTCGAATGCTTTCGTACAAGATACCACGGAAATAAATGAGAAAAAATGAGAATTATTTACACATAACGATTATTTCTATTTATTATCATAAATTATTAATTATTTAAGGTGGTCCAAGCGTCAGGCTTAATATTAGATGAGTCCAAAAAACAACTTTTAATCGAAATATTATTAGTCCCAGAACAATTTCTAACAAAGAAAACCCCATGTTATCGACCATTTAAAAAAGATATTAACAATTAAAGTTCGTACATTTTGCACAGTCTCTTATGGCGCGTTTGAATTCGCGACGTCTATTATGAATTTTTCACCCAGAAAACGATTAGACCGTCCACGTATTAAAAGTTTTTTAGATTCTTTAAAGTTTAGAGATCATCTTAGAACAAAAAAATACGGGGATAAACGATAATTTGAAAAAGATAACAATTAAATAAGATCGATGAAAAAACTGACGCCCAAATTGAGATATAAGGTGGCAACGTCGCGCCAGCTGGTAAGTGTACTATATATGTATATGCACAGAGTCGGAGGCAGACGAAAACAGTACCAACACACACGTATCAAATACATCAAATCTCGAGATGTTTTTTATTTAAATAAAAATGGTGAACTTGCTTACGTTTATTTTGCTTGTGCTTCTCGCGTCTTTCTCTTCGTGTAAAGGACTAAAGTGTAAATTAATATAACATGTGAATGTGTGCAAAACTTGTGTAAAATTGAAAAATATAACCTACAAATATGATAAAATTTTAGGTTAGGCTATACGCTCCAACCAAATGTAAATAGTAGCAGACGAACAGTGCATCATACATATAGTGCATCACGCACGTACGTGTACATGTATACACGCACACACTAATGACTTTGAGAAGTTGCCAAGTTTTTCTAGAAACAGTTCTACCGACATCAAGTGCAAGTCTATTGTTAATTAAATAAATTATTTATAAAACTCTTATTGAAAACGAAACATTCCATTCATAATTTTATACATTTCTCAATCGTTTTTGAACTCTTGTACATTTTTTTATTCATTTACAGTACATATTAGTCTCTTATTGACTAGTCTGACGCTTGGACCACCTTAAGATAACATTTTAATTTTTTTGGGACTCATAAACGTAGTTTTTTGTCGGGGAAGTGGCGTTTCCGTGACGCACTGGACTAGTATGTTTAAAATTGATTTATTTACGTGAGATAATTGCACAAACGGTAATAATAACTTTTCTTCTCTCTTTCTTTCTTGTCAACATTGCGAGAACTCCTCGTTTGCGGACTTCTAGTCACGTGACAAAAAAAAGAAGGAAAAGGATATGAAATGCAAAGCAATCTACAATATCGGTTTAACTTTAAACTATTTTGCATGGTATCTTCTACGAAGGATGTGAGTTCTATTCCTCTCCGACGTAGCAGGCCGCTGAGTGGGGGAACGGTAATTTTCGGAATCATATTCCCCTCCGGTCCCTTGTGGTATCTTGTACGGGGATTCTACTGTAATAGATCCTATATACTATATGAGGCATTTCCCGTCAACTCTTCCAGCGCGTCGCAGAAGCGCCAAACCATGTTGTTTCTAACTGGCGTTTGCGACACTAAAATCTTCTTAAAAAAATATCTAAACAGAATACCTAAAAACAGTACGATTTAGCACTTCTGTGCCGCGCTGGAAGAGTTGACGCTCATATACAGGGTGGCCATAAAGTAAGTATCACTTTCAAAATTCGATATCTCAGACACCGTAAGAGAAAACCCTATAATCATACATATCATTTTATTCAGGGTAAAATGGGATTTCTTCCTAAATGTTTTCAGATTTTTTGGTACACTTTGAAAAATCACTTAAATTTGATCATTTTTCCTGATTCTACTCGATTTATCACAAGTATGAATGTTTTTGGCCAAGGTGACATTCAAATTAGATTATGATAACATAATCTGAAGAAAACGCAATGCCTCACAATGTACTTGATACAATAATTGTCAATTTCAATTGATTTTTGATCAGAAAAACATTAAATTATGCGCTAACGTTATGAATAAATTTAAAGGTTAGCGATGAGGAAGGGCTTTGCTTGGTTCGATTCACCAATACAAATCTAACTAATGCGGAAAATGAAGGGAGGCGCACTGAACAAATGTTGCACAATTAGGACGAAATTAAAAGCAAATTTCAGCAAAAAAGAGTAATAAAAAATGAGAACCAAAAATTTAAAAAACAATAGAAAGAAAAAACAATAACGAAAAAAAAAACAAAAAACCTCCATCGACGGGCTTCCACCTTGTCGTCGTGATAGAGCTTAAGTTTTGCACTCAAAAAATCTACACTATCATTTCCAAATTAGTCAGATTTGGGTTGATGAATTGAACCAAGCAAAGCCCTTCTTCATCGCAAACCTTTAAATTTATTCATAACGTTGGCGTATAATTTAATGTTTTTGTGATCAAAAATCAATTGAAATTGACAAGTACTATATCAAGCTCATCATAAGGCGTTGCGTTTTCTTCAGATTATGTTATCATAATCTAATTTAAATGTCATCTTGACCAAAAATGTTCATACTTGCGATAAATCGAGTAGAATCAGGAAACAGGTCATATTTAAGTGATTTTTCAAAATGCACCAAAAAATCTGAAAAAATTTAGGAAGAAATCCCATTTTACCCTGAATAAAATTATATATATGATTATAGGATTTTTTCATACGATGTATGAGATATCGAATTTTGAAAGTGATACTTACTTTATGGCCACCCTGTATATGTTTTTAATAATCCAATTGAAAAACATACTGAGTATGCCATTATAAGATTCTTTGTGGTTTTAAACAATAATTACTTAGTGTACTATTTTATTATAAATAAAAAGTTTTTAAGCCACTAAGAACCTTAAAGTGTCCAAAACCGATGTTACCACCCTATGTAAAAAAAAGTAAAGCGTTTCTCTTTTATTCGGTTAGTCTCACATTTTGTATAAATTTTTCTCTTACCAAAAACAAAAAGATTTTTAAGGAACAATATGAGTTGAATACCGAAAAAAATATGTTACCAAGTACAGCCAAAGCCCACGCTAATATTTAACATTGAATGATTTTAGAATTTCGTTATTGAACAAAAATAGATATTTAAAATTCCATTATTTATTTGTCTTCTCAAAATAATATAGTTTTTATTTTGAAATAAGCTTCACTGAATTTCCTAATGAGGAATCATTTGAGAACATTTTTTAATATTTCAAATGCTCTTTTGCCACAATATGTTCTTTCCCTTCCAAGCGCTTCGTCCTTATATACCTAATGAGAAACGACAAAAGAGTTCTTCGCTTGAGGCTTGCGATATTATCATTTCAAAACTGTGTAAACGTTCTTCCAGTTCACTGCTGCTGAAAATGACTATCTTAGGCGTTTTGTGATTGATTACGCTAACTGCATTTTTGGCTTCTTTATAAAATCTGAGAACAATGTTAGCTTTGATTTTAATTATTTCGAAGCATACTTTTACAAACATTCTTTTTATCGATTACTTACATTTTACAAGTTACGATTAGCATTGAATACTATTGAATTCACCTACTGCACTATGGTAATAGTGAGGATACCTACTCGAATATTTGGAAAGTATTGGGAAAAGATTTTGTTTTTGTAAAAAAATAAACAAAAATTAAGCTTTTAGATTCACAATCTAAATATAGATGAGGTATTCCATCCCGTTTCGCACGGTAATAAAGTTCACTGCTCCGAAAAAACTTACAATTTTGACGTACTTCATAATCGCCTCCTCAGAATACATGAGATTTTTTTCAAAATTTTTGATCCGTAATTTTTTGAGTTATTTGAAAAATTACTTTTTTCCAAAAATCGTCTGTATCTTTAAAACATGCGATTGCACAGAAAATTCTTTAAGACAAAAAAATTTGAGTTTGTAATGAACTACAATAAAAATTTGTTTCTTCGATTTTTCGAAATGAAGAAAACCTCATTTTTGGAAAAAATATACAAAAATATTTTTATTTCGTCATTACGTCACGATCGATTTTCTTGAAAAAAATACAGGACATGCTGTTATGTGTAATGAGCGACCACATATTTTTTTTAAAGTGGTTGGCGATCTCATATGCATGGTTCAATCGTGTTTCTAAAAAGTTAGAAAAAAAAAACTGATTCGAATACTGAATAACAATGTAGTACATTTTACTACATGTATGTAAAGAGCATAGCATTGTACTACATGTATGTAGTACAATGTACTGCATTGTTATTCAGTATTCGAATCAGTTTTTTTTTCTAACTTTTTAGAAACGGAATGGAATTACAATAAGTTTTAATTACTTATAAATGGAATTACAATAAGTTTCGCTGCAATTCACGTAGATGTTGCGTTATTACAAATGTACGTTATTAAAAATATTAAAAATATTAATCCGGTAGAATGAATTTTTCTGAGATTTGTATGTCAATTTTTTTAATGGTGTTACGAGTCAAATTTTGTAATGGTTGTTACGAGTTTCGCAATTTTTAGATTCTTAAGAAGTATTGATTATAACTTTTAAATATTTTGAGTTTTTTAACAAGTTAACTGCCATGTCGATCACTGCCATCCGACACCAAATTTTCCGTTTAGGCCGCGACGGTTATGACAAATGCAATAGGGTATACCATTGCGACCCATGCGTCGTGAATATGGAGTCACGTAAATTTGAAGTGCCAGACGAAGTAAAATGTGAATGAATATACGTTTAGCCTTAAAATAATATTAAAAAAGTAATATCACGTTAACGATTATATTATTTATCAAAAACTACCACCGATATGAGGAATAAAAGGTTTAACGAATTAGAAAATTTTTTTTTTAAATTATATTAGTGTCATCACGTTGTGTCTGACCTTCTAACTGGAATAACAGTCATACAATTTAGGGAATACTGCGATGTCGTTTACCTTTCCTTGATTGCTAATTACCTCACGTTTTAAACCTACTTCATAACTCTACATTTAAATAACTTTACAGGAATGGAAAACTGAAAGTCCATTGGGTTACTGAAATATTTTATTCTCTTCGGTCTTTTAATAAGAGCTACCGATTGTTTTTTGTGAATAAAATGCATTTTATATTCAGCAAATTAAAAAAATGTTGTTGTAATATGAACCCTGATCTATTACAACTATACGTTAAATACAATATCGGCCAAACAACCATCACAATTTTTTCCTTTTCTCTAGATTCTTAAGGGGGTAAGGTCACCTACAAAAAGAAAAAGTGTATTAATTTTTTTTACAACTTTTATTATAAAAATACGTTTTTTAAATATATATTGTAAATTGTACTACTAAATACTTACTAAATTATTTTTTCGAAATCCCTAGCATCTAGTATAAACATACCAGAGATTTGTTAAAAATTTCCATTTGGCGCAAGGTTCAAGGAGCACCGATTGACCGATTTGACTCCGCAATGGCTCATTTTCTCTGGAAGACCATCCTTTATGGAATGAATGTGGGAATTTGGAAAGAAAAAAAAATTACAAAAGTTCTGAATTTTTTAAACCGAAAAGCAAAACAAAAACCAAAATTATGTATATATATCTGATAAAAAGTGTTGTAACTTTTTGTTTACTTACTTCTTCCAAAATTCCCACATTTATGCCGTAAAGGGTCTTCCTCCGAATGAAATGAGACCTTGTCGAAGCAAATCGATCAATCGGTGCTCCTCGAACCTTGCGCCAAATGGAAATTTTTAACAAATCTCTAGTATGTTTATACTACATACTAGGGATTTCGAAAAAATAATTTAGTAAGTATTTAGTAGTACAATTTTCAATGTATGTTTGAAAAATGTATTTTTATAATAAAAGTTGTAAAAAAAATTGATATACTTTTTCTTTTTACAGGTGACCTTACCCCCTTAAGGGGCTACATACATCCAGAAATTTCAAAGAAGTCTAAGTTTATTGTTACTTTTGATTCTCTATATTTCACTAACTTTCAAGATATCAAGTAGGATAGAAACGCCAGTTTTGGGCACTATCCCATTTGTGGATACTTTGTACTATATTTTGATACAGTAAGAAAATAAAAAATGTTGTTTCTATAGCAAATATACTGAACATAGTGTTTTATAAAATTCCAGTGATCAGTATTAAGTAATATAGACGTTAAGAATGATCTGAGTTAGAGATGAATTTAAGGATAGCAAAAAATTAAACAAATTAGTAAAGTGATTAATATTCTAAATTTCTGGAGTACTTTTAATTTGTCTTATGTTATATATTATTTTGTCTCTTAAGATTATTAAATACAATAATGTAAAATTATTTTATAATTAATGATATTTTCTGATGATTTATATTTCAATTCCTTGATTCCAAACCCGGTGTTTCTACCTTATAAAGTTGCGTCTTACAATTAAATGACAAAAATATAGTCAGTAATATAAAAGCGCCGGCAGGGTATGAAAATGTGCGTCAGTAATTTTAACACGTTGACTGCCGCGCGTATTACCAATGAAATCTGCTTCAGGCCACGAGTGCCCACAACAATTCAATAGTTTTATTACTTCCTGTAGAATATATTTTGAAATACCTACGACGATTCTTCGCAAGTAGTCAAATAAGCGTCAAACGGATGACGTGGCCCGATCAGAAACTTTGCTCTCATCCGAATATGGGTTACGTGGCAGTTAACCTGTTAAATGCGTTTTTCTTGAAACTCTTTTTTCACCAGAATTTGCACGATACCTCGAACAAAGTTTAATAATTTTTTGCGGGCCTTGATTAAGAATGTTCGAAATTCGTTCCTTTATCGTCTTTCGGGCTGCTTTTCTGAATTTTTGTTGAATAAGATTTTTATGGAAAAATAAAGAAAAAATTTGTCATTAAAAGATTGCCATTAAAGAAGAAAGAAGAAGAAGTTTTCATTCAAATTTTATAAAACTGGCTCGATGAAGTATAACGACTACATTACTTTATAAGCATCTTCTTGAATTTTTTTTATTCATTCAGATAATAGGATAAAATCGTGTAGTTCATGAGGAACCGTTCTGCATACAATGGTGTGAAAGACCTTACAGCAAATCAACAGTAAAAAATAATTATCATTAAAAAATATTTTCTAATAAACTAAGAACAAATAAATTATATGTAACGTTCACATTCTGAAACAAACACTTCGAAAAGAATTTGAGGTGTATCACAAAGTATAAAACGAAGAGTAAATCCAATGTAGAAAAAAAAGAACTTAAGGGGGCATACCACAGTAAAAAAAATTGTATCTCATTTTTTTTGGTTTCATTTTCTGAAAGCTGCATTTGATAAAAATACTCTCACCAAATTTTGTAAAGAAATTCGTAAAATTGACGGAGATACAGTATAAAATTTAGTTTCTATGTCGTATTATTATCCTTTCTCAGCAAAACTTTGAACGCGTTTTCTCGAAACTATGTTTTTCAACCGCGTTGACAGCAAATTTAAAAAACTATTCATCCGATTTGCATATACAAAGTCTTAAAATGTTCGAAAATCCAGTCTCTATGACCACACGTGGCGATTTTTTTTCAAAGGGCCCCCTTCTATTTTTTTTATCCAAAAACGATGAAAATTTTATGTGATATAATTCGCTGGTCCGCCATTTTTTCTTTTTTTTAGATATCGAAATTTCGCCACGTGTGGTCATAGAGACTGGATTTTCGAACATTTTAAGACTTTGTACATGCAAATCGGATGAATAGTTTTTTGAATTTGCTGTCAACGCGGTTGAAAAACATAGTTTCGAGAAAAACGCGTTCAAAGTTTTGCTGAGAAAGGATAATAATACGACATAGAAATTAAATTTTATACTGCATCTTAGTCAATTTTACGAATTTCTTTACAAAATTTGGTGATAGTATTCTTAACAAATGCAGCTTTCAGAAAATGAACAAAAAAAATGAAAAAAAAATTTTTTTACTGTGTTATGCCCCCTTAATAAGATATACACAGAATCAGGTAACAATCAATAGTACACTTTAATTCTAAACCTTTTCTTCCCTATCCTATTTGAAATTGCTAAAATGTCTTTCCACGCCATTTATTTCGTTTATATAAATTTAAAGAAAAAATTCATACAGTTGCCTTTAATTTTCCATAAATTTTTAGATTATAAATTATATGAAAGCTTAATAAATTAAAAACAGTCACAAGATACAGTGAGCAACATAAGTATTCGAACGGGATGACAGAAAATAATCAATCATGAGAATAGCGTACAATGAACTGTAGTTTATTGGAACAAAAGGTATTTATAGTAGCGTACATACAAGTACTAAATGTGCATAAAATTTTAGAAAAATCCAACAATATTTTGTTCCAATAAATTATATTTCATTGTACGCTATTCTCATGATTGATCATTTTCTGTCATCCCGTTCGAATACTTACGTTGCTCACTGTGTGTATCATTAACATTTTTCCGTATAAATAGATGCAAGCGTAAAATATTGACTGCCTTAAGAATTAACTACATTTAACAATATATGGTGTACTTATTTTTAATATAATATTTTTATTATAATATATTACAATTGTTATAATAATATCATGTATAAATATCGCCGCGGTAGCAATAATAACATCCTAGAAAAGTGTGGGGTCTGTCGCGCAAAGGGACTAGGCTGGAATGAGATGCAGATTGCTAGAGGCCACTTCAGAAACTAGAGGGAGTGAATTTTTAATAACACTCTCATACCTGCGGCTGTATCTAGAATCCCTATTGTATTCGTATGTCCCCACGAAACGCTACCAAACCAACGTAGTGCGTATATCTGCTTTCTGAGAAAGCTACTTGCTGCTTTTATTCCAACCATCATCGGCACTACTACCGTACTTCAACAAATTGTCAGCTACAGAGACAACACCGGACTTATAGATGTGCCGCTAAATAATGAATGTAGTTAATTAAATTAGAATGCCCAAAACAATCACGTTATACTCACAACACTCAAATAAATTTTTGCTAAGCAAACGTATCATATGTTACATGTAAAGTAGGTTATCTGTACAATCCAAGTGGCGAAATAACCCTTTTCGGCCCAAGTGAACTGATTTCTGGCGTTGACTTTAATTGTTCACTACATTTTCATAAAGTAATATTCAGCTATTCAAATGGCCATATCTTATGTTTTCGAGGCTGTTCTATCGATTACCGCTAAGAAATTTTGAAAATTTTACATTCAACCCCTATTTTTCTACGAAATTTGAAAAAATATATTGATTTTTTATTCTCTTTTTCTCTTTATTCATATTTTTCGTCGGGAAAGCAAATTTCTATCACTACAAAACCTTTCAGAAAAGTGATCCCGATATCCAAGGAATAAAATCCAGCCACGAAAAAATTTTTTTTTTCAACATAGCGGGCTTATAATGGCTGCAGAAAGAATCAATTTTTTCGATTTATAATTTGTGTTGTTAAAAAGTTCTATTTTCATGTTTCCAATATCAGAATATCATTTTAGGGTGCTTTCGGGGTCGCTGATCACTATTCCTATGTAAACATTGAAAAATTCATAATGGCGGATCCGTTATAACGGTTGGTTGAAGCCAGATTCATTGTTTCTTATCGAACAAATTTTTTTCAAAATGGCTGCAGAAAGAATTATTTTTTTTTTCGATTTATCAATTGTGTTGTTGACAAGTTCCTTTTCGTGTTTCCAATACCATTTTGATATTAAAAACGTGATAAAATATTTTGATATTCGATAAGAAACAACGAATTTGGCTTCAAACATCTAAAGTCATATTTTGATATTAGAAACAAGAACTTGTTAACAACACAAATCACAAATCGAAAAAAATTGATTCTTTCTGCAGCCATATTGAAACCGTCATGTTGAAAACAATTTTTTTTTCGAGGCTGAATTTTATTCCTTGGGTATCGGGATCACTTTTCTAATAGATTTTGTGGTCATAGAAAATTGTTTTTCCGTCGAAAAATATGAATAAAGAGAGAAAAAGGAATGAAAAATCAGTACTTTTTTCAAATTTCTTTGAAAAGTAGAGGTTAAATGTAATTTTTTCAAAATATCTTAGCAGCAATCGATAGAGCGGCCTCAAAACATAAGATATGACCATTCAAATAGGTGATTATTACTTTTTGAAAATGTAATGAATAATCAGAGTCAACGCCACGAATCAGTTCACTTGGGCCGAAAAGGGTTAAGGTAGTTCTCCCACGGAAGCATTTTCTTAAGATTTTTCGGAAGTTCTTGCGAAATGTTAAATATAGTTTTGTCTATCGATTAGTAAAATTTGAGCTTAATCGTCCGTTTAAAACCAGATATATATTCAATTGAAAAAAACAATTTTTACATAGCGGACATAGGCAGTGCCGCTCTCAGCTATACATTTTTTTCATGAGAATGGATTTTAAGGTGTTAGTAAATAATTAAAGGGTGGTGCTTTAGTCTGTAGTAGATATTATAACAAAATCATAAATATCATCAGTTTAGTTTAAAAGTTATAGTTTGTTGAAACAATCATAATACTGATAAACGTTTGTGATACAGTAGAATCTCCGTACAAGATACCACAAGGGACCGGAGGGGAATATGATTCCGAAAATTACCGTTTCCCCACTCAGCGGCCTGCTACACCGGAGAGGAATAGAACTCACGTCCTCCGTATAAGGTACCATGCAAAATAATTTAAAGTTAAACCGATAATGTAGGTTGCTTTGTATTCCACATTCTTTTGCTTCTTTTCTTTTGTCACGTGACTAGAAGTCCGCAAACGAGGTTTCTCGCAGTGTTGACAAGAAAGAAAGAGAGAAGAAAAGTTATTATTACCGTTTGTGCAATTATCTCACGTAAGTAAATCAATTTTAAACATACTAGTCGAGTGTGTCACGGAAACGCCACTTCCCCGTATACGTTTACGAGTTCATTGAAAATTCTCTATGAATTTTAAACAAAAAAAATTGAAATGTGATCTTAAATAATTAATAATTTATGACAATAAATAGAAAAAATCCTTATGTGTAAATAATTCTCATTTTTTCTCATTTATTTCCGTGGTATCTTGTACGGAGTACGCAACTCCAAACATTCAGAGGCAAAGAGGCATTAGGAGTGGGGGTAGTAGATTAGCGAAGGGGAACCCGTGGTGTCTTGTACGAAAGCATTCGAAGGTATCTTGTACGGAGATTCTACTGTACGTATCTATGTATTAGAAGTTGGTTTATACAAAGGTCTTTGTAGTTGGTGTAGACTAGCCATGGCTGTATTTTGTACATACACGGTCAAAAATTTCTGACCATAAACATATTAAAATAATGAGGCAATGTTATATGGCGTAGAGTAGGCATATTATATCGCGTATACTTTTGTAGTTGATTGTAACAGGAGAACTACCGTAACAAAAAGTGTAACAACTTCAAAACTGTAATAAATCGTATATCGCAGATATACAGAATGTATGCAAAAACAAGGTTTCATGACCATAATTATGACAACAATAAAAACAATAGTAGCACCGGATTGTGAAAATATGCGTTGAAAAATAATCACACTTTTAACACTTTACCGACCGCTAGCCTATTAATTAACTTTTTGTCGCTAACGCTTACCGACCGATATACCTATTAATCGGCTTTTAAATAAAAAACGCTTAATAACATAAACGCTTAATAAATTATAATTTAGCATTAACATCATCGAGCGTCCGGTCGTACGAATGTATGCTATTGCTAGTAGTCGGTAAAGTGTCAATTTTGCAGAATTCAAAATTTTAGAAAATGAAAGAAATTGCTGCAAACGTAGAATTTTAGAATCCTTTCATATCAAAAAAGAAAACAATAACATTAACATCAAAACTGATCCATATGAAATTAATCCGTACTATAATTTAATTCTTCATTACAAATAATTTTAACTCTTGACGCTGAATATTTATACTTTTTATTGTATGACTTTCGAACGACAGGTGGAAATAGGGACTTATACTCGTATAGCTTTATTCGATCTAAATTCACTAACACTAATAAATCATAATTTCAATCCAATAAGAATAAAGGTACTAGATAATAATATATATTTTCATAACAAATATTATAAATTATATTAATACATGTTACACACATTAATACTTTTATAAATGCATTGAAATATTCAAATGGTATATAAAAAGACTCAAAATATTTTATAACATTAACTTTTTTATCAGTTTGAATTTATGTCATAATCTGATTATACTAGTATATTTAATCGTTTTTTGTATTTCTTACAGCTTTTATGCAACGAAATAAAAATATTTTTTACATGTTAACCTGGCATAACTATGTCATTTAATGTAATTTTTAAAATATTAACAAGAGAAATCATATGTAACAAAGAAGGATTGTATATGACTATTGCATACCTACAAATACTCCTCATTTCTTTTTAGACATACTCCTTCTTTTAAAACATGTTGAATATTTCTCGGCTTGAGATAAAATTGCAATTTTAAGATATTTTAGAACACCTTTGTGTATTTTTAGTATTAAGATACGTAAGAAATAAGCAAACTATAATACAGAACATCCATTCCGATATACGGACGTCCTAATCCATACTTGGATCCTTAACCATCCAGATAGCCTATGTACACGACCATTGGATTAAGAATCCCTACACCGATATCCTGTCGCCTACCTGGAAGCCTATTTCTACCTCCAAAATTTTAGTTTTTAGTCAGTAATGCTCAGAGAGAGAAAAGCTGAGCATGTGTCGAATTGTCCTCTGATTCAGACTTACTCATTCTGTTCTTTTTCAATAAAGTGTTACTTAATAAATTTAACATTTTGCCAGAGTAATTCTAGAAGTGCAAAAGCATAGTGTTACGACAAATTGTCGTCTGACACAGATACGTTCTGTTTGAATGATTATAGAACATAAAATTGGTGTCAGAAGTGGGACGTTCGGTGCTTTTGTGCGAGTGTAAGAATTGATTAGTAAAACTCTAATACTGATCAAGTTTGCAAAAAGTTGTAATGTCAATTACAAAAACCCGATAACGAATATTTGGGTTAGCCTGAAAACGTAATTATCTAGAAAAATTCCGCAATTAGACGTAGCAGGCAGCTTTGGACTAATTCCAAATCACGACCATCTACGAAATCTCCACAACTGGACGTAGTAGCCAGCCTTGGACCAACTCGAAGCCACAATTATCTGCGAAAATTCCACAATTGGATGTAGAAGTCAGCTTTGGAATAATTCCAAATCACATTCATCTACGAAAACTCCACAATTCGACGTAGCAGCCCGCTTTCGACCAACTCGAAGCCACTATTATCTACGAAAACTCCAGAATTGGACATAGAAGCCAGCATTTGGATTTTATAATTAAATGACCAGCATTTGAGTCCATCAGCCAACACCTTGGATTTAAGCTACTTTAAAAGGGATTATTCGAACACTGCCATCATCAATTTTGCCAATCGTAAGTGCTGTTTTCCGAATTTTCAAATCTTGCAATTTATCCTTCAAAATGTCTATACCTTCTACACTGACAACACTATGACCAATGAACATGTAACATTAAATTTCTTAACAAAATTGATACTTGAAAATTTTTATGGCAATAGATATAAGCTACGAAGTTTTATTGAATAGGTAGATAGTGTATTTGAATTAGCTCAACCTAACCAGAAACGAGCATTATTGCTCTTTGTAAGAAGCAAAATTGTCGGCAGAACTAGGGAACAGATAGATATCCATTGCAATTTAACAACGTGGGCTGAAATTTCTGAACTACTGATGAATTTGTATCACGGTAAAAGATCTTTGTATAAGGTACTCGAAGATTAACCCTTTTAGTGCTGCTTACTCTTGCACGAAACTATCAATATATGCGGCGATATTCAGATGTCAGTCATTAAAGGCACATATATACGCCTTTCGTATATATTGATAAGTTCATGAGAGCGCATTTATGCGCCTTTAGCACTCAAAGGGTTAAAAAAATATTAGACAAGAAAAGAGCGAAAGTGTTTCACAATTCTATCAACGATTGGCAGACTTGTCGTCTAGAATATTATCAATTATTCATACAAACAAAACAGATCAACAATCTTTGAATGGAACGTTATTGATGATGAATGGTACGACTTTAAATAGATTTGTCTATCATACGCAACCCCAAATTTCTCAAATGTTTAGGTATCGAGAATTTAAAAATATAGATAATGCATTTACTGCTGCAATTGCCGAAGAAAAGGCATTACACGTGAAATATGTCAATTATATATAAAAATGTCAAGTTTGTCCAAGAACAAATCATATAACTAAAGATTGTTTTAGAAATAAAAATAGAATTAACAATATCGCAAAGTCGAAAAAATATCAAAATATAAGTCGTCATTTCTTTACACAAAATCGCCCTGATTCTACTTATAGTCAATTAGCAAACAGTGAGGTACTGTAGGAAAATACAATTTAATAATGAAAAACGCAGGGAACAAAATAATCAAAATCCGATCACACCTAACACGACAGTTAATTATCAGCCAAATTTTCACGAAACTCCATTTTCACTAGAACACCCATCATTTTACGAATTGAATCCTGAAGTTATCACTGTTCTGTTATATTAAATGAATAAATTTGTTTAAGAGGGAAGGGTCAAGTAAACAACCGTTTTTTCTCGAATCATTTTTGAAGAGTGCGTAATATATATTTATTTAAAACTAATTACTTGTTATTTTGTAACATCTAAACAATCTATATAAATTTTTTCATGGAAAAATATTCATATAGATTACTGAACAGCAGCTGCTTGAAATTGGCTTCTCGAAAATCTGAAATCAAAGATCTATCAATTTTTCAGTAAAAAAAATACGCTTTGCATGAACCCATTTGAAACAAAAAAATTAAAAATGTCACGCCACGTTAAAAAAGAAGTCGCAAAATCTTGTTATACAAAAAATTATTAAAAACATTGTTTATTTCAATTTTTATAAAAACCTTTAGGTTGATGCAAAGGAGAATAGTTTAAGGAATATTTTGTGCTAAATTTCATAGCAATCGGCTAAGAAATCTCTAAGCTACCTTGCATGGCACGCGAAATTTTGCGTTTCGAAAAAAATTCGTTCAAAGTGTATATCTGCGCTCCGTACCGTTCGGAACGCATCACTTTAACGACTCTGTAGGAATACTTAGACTTAGAATTTTTAACTGAAATAGTTGGATCACATTCCCCAGATGGTAAACTAATTTTCTAAGCAAAAAAAAGGGTCAAAATTTTTAATTTTACTTGAACCTACCCCCTTAAGGAGGTTGTACCGTTTTTATAATTAACTTAGAGAATTTGATAAAATTTCAACCACTGGGCTGTTTTTATGTAATAAAGCTTCAGTTAAAATTTTGAGATATTTCAGAGCCTAGAAGCCGACAAAAATTATAATTCCATTTAACATGTGCTCTTATGGGAAAAATCACTTTTTCAACGATATTTAAATAATTAACATTCAGATCTTCATGAAAATTTAATGAGCAATAAAGGGTATTGTCCTGATCATTGATAGATTATCATAATGTACGTTCAAAGCTTGTAAGACTAGGAAATCATCAATTCTCATCCAAAATGTATAACCGAGAGCAGGGCAACGAAAGTCTGCCAACGTTGCATCTGCGCTCGCTTTGCGCGGCATCCAGTTCATCTGACTTATGTTTCTGCTCGAATATTTTTCTAATATTTTATCCAATTTGAGACTGCTGAACTCTTTTCTCGTACACTTTCTCGGTCACGCTCTTGCTTTTCAAAAAAAATCATTTTCGTTTTTCACTCATATTTTGACAACTGGTTCGTAGAAAAAGTAACACACGTAATAAACGAAACGAAACATACGCGCCATATACTAACGCAGGCGCACGCGAATCGTAATCGTAGTAGACCCTGTGCTTTAAGTTGCCAAATCTACGCTCGCAACTACGGGAATCAAAGAGAAGTATATTTGGGCGTTCAATTGATTAGCTTTTTGTTAATAAAAAAAGACAAAGCCAAATTATTATTTATCAGAAGAACTCCTAAAATTTACCATTGTTTTGAAAATAGATTCTTTTAAGTTAATTCTCTTTTGCTAGAATAAGCAGAAGCGAATTATTACATCTTAGAAAAAATTGAAATTAACATGATTTTAATTAGGTTTCCTTAAATAATTCTTTTTTGCTATAACTTACTTTCACTCTTGATATTTAACGAAAAAAACAACATAAGGGGTGGTAAAATTTGAAACATTCAGAAATGTTAATATTTACTCAAGTACACTTAGAATTCTGAAAATTAATAAATGATAAAATTTATTGAAATTTGTTGTAAATTTTAGCTTCGTAACACTTCCCCCTCCCCTGAAATGAGCGTTACAGGTAAAACCTGAGCGTTCGGAAACCATAATCTGAATTTTACGGTATTTGCTGAACTAAAACTAGTATTATCCACTACCTTATGATTATTACAGTTTAGACACTATCTTTAAGAAACAATAATTTGAACCTTTTTGTTTCTTTCTTTGAGGTAGATAATAATCTTTAAGCCTAAAAATCAATACTAAAAAGATACAGGTATATTCATTCTTGCTATTCCGAAACATACCTGAACACAGCGAATATTTGTTACGGTATCTGCCCCTTCTTCCAAACAAAGCGATATTGCTTATCCTCAAGTCCTACTCTACGTGTAAAAGGTATTACTTATACAATAGTGCCTAATGCTGATGGTTTTTGTAAATTGATATTTTTTTTAATGCTACGTCCTAAGACCGCAGCAAGCGCTTTCGTTTTAGTGATAATAACGGTAGCAAAGATTTTCCCAGGGAAGAAAGCTTGCATCGAGATATCGAAGACAAAATTAAAGAAATTTTAAAAATGTGATGTAGTACTTCGTTGGTCAGTTGAAATTTTATATTATATCAATTTTCTTCGTTTTTATTAATTGATCGTTGTGATACAATTTAATATATATACGACGTTTCGGTCCTTCGTTTTAGGCCTTTTTCAAGTATTATTGCGCTTACTTATAACATAAATAAAAGAGTAATAACACTGAGCTTTATAACATAAAACATTCCAAGTGTTTATGCTGGAAAGAGAAAAAATTAATAATTAATATTTATTCGTTCAAAATCGCAATGACTTACATAATTTTTAATTATTAAGTAGATGGTATTTTTTTGTTGTATATTAATGAGATAAATTTGTACCCGATAAAGTTATCCAATTGTTCAATTGGTAGTGTTTTTTTCCTTTTTATTGTAATCTAGTGTTTGTAATTTAATTCTATAATTATCCACCGACAGTTAATCTTGACTGATCCGTGTTTGGATGAGGTGTGCATAAATCTCATTAGATATACTTGAAATCGTGTTGCTATCCGTCATCACAAGGCCGTACCGAATAAATATTTGTCTAATATTTGTCAAAAAGTAGGTCATAGAAATTGTTCATTTCTGTTGAGTCATTTTGGATATTTATATTATTGTTTTCTTTTTTTATGTGTAATGATTCTAATATTTTTCTTTTGTAATAATCCTTTTCTCTCTCCAGAATGGAAAACTTGTCAAAATCAAATTCATGTTTAAATTGTAACGAATGTTTCGATAAGCCTGTACTTTGTTTTGATTTTGATACATCGTAGTTGTGATGATAAAACCTAGTTTTTGCGTACATCTTAGTTTCGCCAATATAAACTTTATTACAATCTTTACATGGTATTTTGTAAACTATTTAATAATTTTTGTAGCTTATCTTTACCATTGTCTAAAAAAGATTTTAATGTTATGAGTTTTTGAAAACACATTTTAAATTAAATTTAGATAAATCTGTTTTTAATATTTCAGATGAGTTTCGTACATAAGTTAAAACGCAAAAACTTTTTTATTATTTTATATTTTCATCATTATTCAGCTCACTGTTATTATTGTAAATATCATATATCCTTTTTTCAATAGTTTTTTCAATAATATTTTTAGGATAATTGTTTAATATTAATGTTGTTTAACTAGTTCTAAATTTTCCTTTCTAAATTTGGGATAGAACAATTTAACTGCTCGGTCCACAATGTTATATATAGTTCCTGTTTTATATTGACAAATAGTTGGAGCAAGGAAATTAAAAAATTTTTCAGGCCAGCATTTTTTTCCGTACCAGTTAGTGATAAGGGTACCTTCTGATTGGTGTAAAGTAGTGTCGAGAAAGGATAATTTATTATTATTTTCAAGTTCTAAGGTGAATTTGATGTTTTGATGAATGTTATTAAAATAATCTAGAATTTCGTTAATTTTATTTTTTGGTATTACGGTAAAAATGTCATTCACATATCTATAGTATATTAAAGGTTTAAACGATAATAGATTTATAGTTTTTTGTTCGATTCTTTCCATTACTAAGTTTGCTAAAGTTGGAGATAATGGTGATCCCATTAGTAATCCGCTAATTAGTTTATAAATTTTGTTATCAAAGGTAAAAAATGTATTATTAAATATAAATTCAACAGCTTTTAAAATGTCTTTAATATTAATATGGTTTTCTAGATAAAGTTTTCTTTCGTATTCTTCTAAAATATAAATTGTTAAATCTAGAGGTATACTGGTAAACAGTGATACTACATCAAGAGAAATCATAATATGATTGTTTGGAAATTTTTTGTTTTTTATTTTTTTAACAAAATCCCAAGAGTCTTGAATGTGACTAAAAGATGTGCCAACATGTTTTTTAAGTAATTTATCTAAGAAAGTACTAATTTTAAAAGTTGGACAGTTTGAACACGAAATAATTAATCTCAAATATTAGACAAATATTTATTCGGTGAATAATTATAGAATTAAATTACAAAAACTAGATTACAATAGAAAGGAAAAAAATACTACCAATTGAATAATTGGATAACTTTATCAGGTACGAATCTCATTAATATACTCATTAATTATCATTAATTATCTCTTTAATATACAACAAAAAAATACCAGATACTTAATAATTAAAAATTATGTAAGTCATTGCGATTTCGAACGAATAAATATTAGTTATTAATTTTTTCTCTTTCCAGCATAAACACTCGGAATGTTTTATGCTATAAAGTTCAGTGTTATTACTCTTTTATTTATGTTATAACTAAGCGCAATAATACTTGCAAATGCTTAAAACGAAGGACCGAAACGTCGTATATATATATATTAAATTATATCACAACGGTCAATTAATAAAAAAAAAAAATTGATATAACATGAAATTTAAAAAAATAATAACGATGATTGAGAGGCTTTGTGGAGAAGATGCACCGAGATGCTGTCAACTTCAAAGTTTGGGTTGGATTCCTCTCTACAGATATGCACTGAGATGCTACCGATCTGTAGTAGAGGGATGAGAAAGGACTACTACTCATTGTCAGTGATGCACCGAGATGCTAGCAAACTGAGTAGAAGTATAGGATAGGGTTTGATTCAGTGATGCACCGAGATGCTAACAAACTGAGTGGAGGTTAAGAAAGAACAGAGCAAAAACCAAGGGCTTACTTTACTTTTAAATTACCTGCTTTATTCGATTCGATACTCTATGTTTCAAATTCTCTGTTTGTCGGAACAAGAGTAAGCAAAAATACAATTTTTCGGAGCCCTTAAATAGTGGAACAATGTTTACCAAAACGTTTCCTAAGACTAAATTTTCCTTTAACCTGTTGGCGGCCGGCAACACCACTATAGTGGTGTTATTATGATTCGAACATATCCGAGGACCATTGGGGGATGATTATATGGAAGTGTTCCACCAAAGTAGGCATGTATCAACGAAAAAAAATCCCGGCCGCCAGCAGGTTAAAAATTTCTGAGGGCGGTTTACTCAAGATATCTATCTCTACATACTACGTAACTCGTATGTAACAATTGCTACGTTTGTCGGTTTCCACATTTGACATCTTTTTCTAAAAGACATATGTTTCTATAATATCTATGGCTCTAGTGACGAGACGCAATTCCTAACAAACACAAAAATTATCTACCCCTCACCGATCTTCCAGAAAATTCCCTTTGTTTGAATTTGTATATTACTTTTAGACGGTACACAGAACAGCCGCCTATACACTGTTATACGAAGACCAAACTCTTGTGTAAAAAGGATATTCGAAGGTACCCGAGTTTGCTTCGGTTTATGATAAGGGGCCTCCCATTTTTATATAAGATACGATAAGAGGTAAATATTATAATATATTTTACTATAAGTGAACTTGTTTAGGTATATGTGTATAATTGCACTGAATGCAGTTGTCGGACGTAACATTAATATAAAAATATAAAAATATTATAAAGAATAACTTTCAGGAGTTTAGTCCTATCTTTCTACATCTTGAGGTGCTGTATCATTTTCTCCAGCAATGCGTAGATGATTCCAGATGCTGTAGTTTCATTCTTCGTCGTAGATCAGGATTTCTTCACCTCGATCTATGCGGCTCCAGAATTCGTTATATTTCTTCAAACGTCTTTGCATATCATGCAGACAGTGGTGTTGTCTGCTGTTGATTCGGTGGCTATGGTGTGGATTTCCACCGTAGCAAGAACTTTTCTTTCTTTTCTGGATACGTAGCGCAGACAATCGTGATAGGTTCGTTGTTTTAAGTCTCTCGATGCTACCACCATTCCACTGATGCACGTGAAGTCCTCTCTGGGCGTTGTTATGTCCCGTGAATGCATTTTGGTCTTCTGAAATCATGTATGGTTGATTTCTTTATAATCGAAACGTTACAATGACTTCATTTCCATCGGTGAGTTCAGTAACATTGTGATCCATGTACTCTTTGATGCATCAGTGACATTTGTGAGCTGGGCGAACCTTTAAGATTCTTATGCCACAGCTCATACACAAAGTTTGTACAGCATTCGATGCTAGTAAGCTGTGCAAACTTCTGCGTACAAAACCATGTCTTTGTAGGTCTTCAGATCATACGCAGCAATAGTGGCAGATATTCTTTCGCCTTATGGCGTTCCACCAGATCGTAGATGAAGTGCTTGTTAGGCACCGCATTTGGTCCAAAAAGGAATAACCTTCAAGATGGTCCAAAGGCCGGAGTCTGTCTAATAATCCTTAATATTCCTCGTCCTCGTTGGCACGAGAAAAGTGGTGTTTCGCTCAAATTCTTTTTTTAAACAAATTGATAATAGAATAAAAATTTGTAGTAATTATTTATCGTAGACATATCATTTTTATTATTATAGTTGGTATTTATCTTATTGGTTTTTTTATGAAACTTGGAACAAAGAAACTTCTTTCTTATCTCTAAGATTCTTTTTCTTAGAAGATGAAGCTTTTGGTTCGTCTATTTCTTCGTATAAAGGCTCTTCGAGTTCTTTTAACCCTTTGCGGTCGGAAGGCGCCGCTCGGGTGCCGCGTCGACGTGCCACCTCGCCCGACCGAAAAAAGTCGTCGACCGCAAAAGGTTAATTCTATGTTCCCCTTTTCTGCATCTTGCTTAGTATCAGTAGTGGTTAGTTTTTTTGCGAGATATAATAACAGATGAGCTATAAAGGTCCATAAGGCTCCTAAAAGATGTATCGACCAGCCGTAAACTGAGTGGAAGGCATAACCATGTATTATGGTACATACGATCATTTTAATTAGTTTGAATATTATTAAAATCCCTATTATTCCTGCACTAATAGTTCCGAAATACAGGAATTTTGCCCATGTTTTTTTCCAAGCATCTGTAATTATTTTTGTCAGTGCATTCTCATCCAAGAGATGGGTGATTGACATTCCCTGACTAACTACTGAATGCCCAGCTATTTCGCGTGCTATAGTGTTTAAAACAGCAGGACGTTTTACGGAAAACATGATGTGTTCGTACAAAATTTCTAGGTCCTTTTCTGCATATATGCTTGTAGGGGCTAATGATCGTGGACTTACATACTTCCAAGTGGGTTTAGTCATCGGTTCGATAACCGTTGGGAGCAAAGATTCCATAGGTTTAGGAGTTAATTTGTACCACAATTCACCCAACAAATATATTGGTGGAACGAAATAACTACAGGAGGTTTGCGTTCTCTTTTTCAATAATATATGTGTCCTTGGTGTGAGGGAATAAGTTTGATTTCTCTTTAATATTGGTAATTAAGTATAACACTTGCCTAATTTAAGAATTTTTACCTCTACAGGTATACACTTTATTATGATTACTACCTCGCCGGCAACTACAGCCATATAACCTGTACCTTACATTAAATGCGAATTAATAGTTTTTTACCATTTGTTATTTTAAAGCACATCTCTGAGTTAACACATCTTTATACAATTGTTTCATTTGGGTTCTAATATGTTTTCCGACATATACGAACTTTGAATTCACATAAGCAAATATGTCGATTTTAGCGACATTTATCTTTTGTCTAGAGATCAATATTGTTCTCCATGAAATGTCTCGAAAATCAAAAGTTTTAAATGTTCAGTCCTTATCCATGTATATCCGCAAATCATTAATTTCGGACGACTGGATAAAGCAAAAGTCACATATTTATCAGTTAAGGGGGGGGTATGGTTTTGAGGGTTCAAAAAAAGTGATTTTTTTTTATTGCATATTATGAAAGTATAGTATTTCAAGAATGTTGTCTGTTAATAGGAAGTCAATCGGAGCAAAACTCACAAAGATATAGCTTTGGAAGTAGACGTGTCTCGAACGACTACCTGAGCTGTAACCGCTCAGCGGGAAGGCAGTTGTTTCTCAATCTCTTTTGTTATCTTCTTTTGTTATTGTCCAATCTTCTTTTGTTATTCTCCAATCTTCTTTTGTTATTGTCCAATCTTCTTTTGTTATTGTCCCTAAGCAGTTTCCAGAAAGGTCTTAGACAGGGTCGTTGTAACGGTACCCCGGTACCTGGTGTTGCTTCATTTTCGAAGCAGACGCGGAGTGTAACAGTCGTGTTGTATTTTCTTACTCTATTTCGTTGTGATATTTTTGTTGTTCGCAAAATGCCGAGAAAAGTTTCCAGAGAGTGTAGAAAGGAGAGTGGTAAAAAGTTGTATCGAGGTAAAAAAATAGTTCCTCCGCATAAACGAAGAAACGATGACGATATTGAGACAAGGAGTACGTCAACGAAAAAAATCAGACTAAGTTTTAGCCAAGAAGTTGCTGAAGATACAAATAAGCATTTCAGAATCATTGATTTTCTGTTAGTTTTTTCAACAATTTCTACGTTAGTGAAGTGTGCAGTTTGTGATAGTACAGTATCATTTCAGTGTTGTGGCAAAATAGGTCTTGGTTTCAAGATAAAAATAAAATGTGAAAAATGCAAAGAACCTCGTTACGTTCCGTCTAGTGAACGAGTAGATGATCATATGTATGAAGTGAACTACCGATTTGCTTTCGTGATGCGAGTTTTAGGCTTGGGATTAGCTGGTTGTGACAAATTCTGCGGACTGATGGATTTATCCAGTAATTTCGTAGCAAAATCGGTATACCAGAATTACTTGAAGAAAATGTGCTCCAGTGTGACGAATGCCGCAAAAAGATTTGTTGTTTCTGCGATAGAGGAAGAAAAAGCAGCTATGTGTAGAGAAAAAAATATTGAATCTTCATCAGAATTAACCGTATCAGGCAATGGAACTTGGAAAAAGCGTGGATTTTCTTCTTTATATGGCGTGGCTTCCTTGATTGGATATTACACCGGAAAAGTCGTCGATGTTCTCGTAAAAAGTTCATACTGTCACATGTGTGTTACTTGGAAGAATAAGCTTGATTCTGCAGAGTTCGAAGAATGGCAAGAGAACCATATAAATGAAGATCAATGTTCTGCAAATCACAAAGGAGCATCCGGTAACATGGAAGTCGACGCAATTGTCACAATGTTCAAAAGATCGCAAGAGAATAACGTGAAGATTCGCAACTATATTGGAGATGGTGACTCGAAAACATATAGTGGTGTTATCAATGCTGAACCTTATGGTGAAAATTTTCTAGTCAATAAAAAAGAATGTGTTGGACACGTCCAAAAAAGGATGGGAACTCGTTTGCGTGATTTAGTCAAAAAAACTATGACTGATAGTGAAACCAAAACTGGAAAAAAAATTAAAAAAAAAACTCTCTCAGGTAAAGGGAAACTGACTGCAAAAATGATTGATAAGCTCACCCAGTACTATGGTCGTGCAATTCGTTTCAATTCTAATTCTGTAGAAGAAATGAAGAAAGCCATTTGGGCTACTTACTATCATTATGCCTCAACCGATGCAAAACCACAACACGAAAACTGCCCTAGCGGAGAAGACTCATGGTGTGAATGGCAGAAAGCTGCAGCTTCAAACAAGCTGAATAATTTCAAACACACATATTCTGCTCTACCAACTGATGTTTTACAAGGAATCAAGCCAATTTATGAAGATTTAAGCAAAGATGCTCTCCTAGAGCGATGTATTGGCGGATTCACACAAAATAATAATGAGAGTTTGAACCAGCTTATTTGGAAGATTGCGCCGAAAGTTGAGAGTGGTTCAGCAATTATCGTCGAATTTGCATCTTCAGTGGCTGCTTGTGTTTTCAATGAAGGCTGTAAAGCTTATTTAACCTTCCTAGAAGAGATGCGAATAAGTACTGGTCCAAGTTGTCATGGATGGGCGCTTCGAACCAACGATATTCGAATGAACAGAGCAGATGAGCGAGCAGCTGAAACCGCTAAAAATGATAGAATTCGCCGCAGACTTGATAAAAAAGATGCTTTGGACATTCTTGACGAAAGTTCTATACTCTATGGTCCCGGCATTGATGATTCTATGTGAGTAAAATAAAAAATAAATAGCTTACTAAGTTTTATCAGGGTCTTTTCGCTACGAAAAACTTTAAACGCGTTTTTCTCAAGTCGATGTTTTTTGAGTCGGTGCACACTGTATCTGAAAATCTATTCAACCGATCGTTCTCAAATTTTTTACAGTATTTCCTTACATAATTTATGAGGTAACCCTGTCGAGATTTTTTCGTCTTTGATTTTATTTTTCTTATTATTAACAACAATAGTCATGAATTTAGGCCAAAAATCGGTATTTTCACTTTCAAGTCTTGTAAAAAGTTCAAAAATTAAAAAAAATGGAAAAACTCGGCAGCGATACCTAGAGGGACATAAAAATTAAGGAAAAAACTTTGGTTATTTCATTTCAGATGATCCAGTACTGAGATATGATGTGCACCGCAAAATGTATTTCTTCTGAGGCGCCTGCGAAGAATTGCTGCCATTCGGTCAATTTTCAATATTTTTGAACCAATATTTCACAGAATATAGTTCAATTACTACTCTTTAATGTACAACAATCAGAAATAAATGTACTTTCACCGTACGCCCAAAAAAAAATCTGTAAAAACCTGTTTTTTTCTGCCTTCAAAACCATACCCCCCCCTTAAAGAATAAACCGTTTGTCTTTCTCCCATGTTCTCGTCAACCATCTTTTCGGCATACCCTTCATAAACAACACCGTACTTATTAAATCTACATGAGTCAGTTGGAACTGTATTCCAAAATGTATTACCACCTTACATATCCACGCAATTTCCATCATTTAATTCGCATTGGGTTCCTGATCTTAAGGGGTTATACGCACTTAGAAGGCCGAAAAAAAGGCGATTTTTCAAGAATTTTTCCTGGAGAGACATTTCAATTTAATAATTTATGTATATATTGTAGTAGTCTTTGACTACTTTCTCAATTTTTTTGGTGTAAAAATAATCATTCTGACAGCCGCTGCAGCCAAACAGGAAAACCCTGAGAAATGTTAATATTGACTTAGGTGTACGTATAAAATTGTGAGAATCTAGTTTCTAAAAAAAATTTTATAAAATTAGAATTCGTTGCGCTGGGCCGTAACAATAGACGATGGCTAAAGTTTCTTTTTCGTAAGTATCGTATTTTTGTTCAGCTGCTAATAAAATTCTTGAAGTATATGCAATTAGTAGTTCTTTTCCGATTTTTCTTTCGGCTAATACTCCGTCGATTGCATAGCCTGAGGCATCCGTAGTTAATATAAATGGTTTCTTGAAGTCTGGGTATTGTAGTATTGGGGATTTGCAAAGTTTATTTTTCAAAATTTGAAAAGCTTTCTCGGTTGTTTAATTTCTTCTCTCCAATTAAAAGGTACATTATCTTTTAGTAAATTTGATAAAGGTCTTGCTATTTTAGAAAATCCTTCTATAAATCTCCTATAGTAGCCTGCTAATCCCACAAATTGCCTAATGTTTTTTATATTTTTGGATTATGGAAAATCCTTGATTGCTTCCAATTTCTTTGGATCTGGTTTGAGTCCCTCTTTGCTAATAATGTGGCCTAAACATGTGACTTCTTTTCCTAGAAACTCACATTTGTCAGGCTGAAGCTTTAAATTTGCTTTTCTTAATCTTTCCACTAATTTTAGGAATTTATTTTTATGTTCTTCCAATGTGCTTGAATATATGACAACATCATTTAAATAAGCAAAGAGTTCGCTTCCTTGTAGACCGGATAAAACAAGATCCATTAATCTTTGAAATGTTGCAGGGGCATTTTTCAAACCGAAAAGCATTCTGTCAAATTCATAATGACCATAGGGAGTTGTTACGACTCCACAGACAAAACAACACAAAAACGATTTTCTTATTTGTTATTATTTATTTATTCATTTTTTTATACAATTCGTTTGACAAACCAAAAAAACGTGGAGTTTGGACAAGGTTTGGTCCAATTTTAGGTGCAGAAACTCAATTCTACTACCAGGGATTTGGACCTATGCTTGAGTGGGGCAGATATAAATGAAGTTAGAAACATGAAAAGAAACAAAATGGGACATAATAACAAAAATATGCGTACATAATTTCAGTGAAAGAGATTAGGGGTACCCTTTCTCATTTTTTTTTGGAACTCATTGAGGTAAACCTCTTATTTTCCACAAATCATTAAAATTGTATAAAATCTCGACAGGTAGTTTATTGCTTAAGAAAGAAAGAATAGGAGACAATGGGATTATCATTACGCTAATGAAACTAAAGGTTTGTTACTGTGGTAAAATTTTCTTTTATCGAAGGTTAATATTTCTAAGAAAGGTAATCTAGTTAGAAGGGGTTATTAGCTAAACAATGGGAGGTATATAGAAATTTTAGAATAAATTCGATGGATCTGGAGAACCAGAGTGAGTTTGTAAAATTGATCCAAGGAGATAACGATGAAAAGAATAATTGACATATTTTGGAAAAATATAAACGTGAAGTCGCCTGAAATTAATTTAAACATGGTGAAATGACTGTAGATACTTATCTTTATTGAAATGGAAGAGGTAACAAACAAAACAAAAATTGTATCCGTGATAACTATGGTCCTGGTGGCGGTGATCCAGCGAAAAATGACTACGGAGCAAGATGGACAATCCGAACGCAGGAATGGATGTTGAAATTAAACACCGAACTTCTTTGTATAACTTTATTTACTATTTTGCTCAAAAATTTGTCGTTGGAAAACTGGTTAATTTAATTCTTCACAAACTTCACTTTAACGCAAAACTTCAAAAGATATTTAAAACTCTTGGTTGTCTCAAAATTATAACAGATTACTCCCAACTCTGGGTTTCAACTGGACAAAACTTGTTAAAAACTTGACTATAAAAGCTATTACTCCGTAAACTGTTAATGGAAAAACTACTATTACTGAGTGACTGCTAGTGGAAAAAAAACTATTATTACTGAGTGACTGTTAGTGGAAAACTGCTACTATTACTGAATGACTAACTGTTGACTCAGTACAAGAGTTTTTTAAAGAAAGTTCCTCCACCCACGTTAATTTTTCATTGGTGGAAAATTCTTAGAGGAGGAATTTTCCTTTTTGATCTATTGGTCAAAAATCGAAGGGTAATGGTACTCCTTCGACCAATGACTAAATTACTCGTTTACTTTAAACTTATCATAAACCTAGATTACGGTTTCCTTCTAAGTCAATCGAAGGTACAAATTGATACCTCGTTTCGACTACTATCAATTTTTACACCTTGTGTATTTAAGGGCTTAAGGCCCCAAGAACTACGTGGTCGTTCTCACGCGGCAAATTGTTGGGGTAGATAAGTCCCGTTTCGGAACTGATCTATGTCAAAGGAAAGGTGCAAGCCCCAACTTCCTCTTTTCTTGGAAAATGGAGTTTGATTAGGAAATGGTAGAATGAATTTGTCTGTCGGTGCCTTGAAAATGATTCCGATATTTATTTAGGAAACGTCTTCAAGTTTCTCAGCCGGACAGCTCTAATGGTTGATCGCATTTTTATCATATGAAAATTTGTATGTAATTCGTTCACTCTACCATTTTCCTGGAATTTTGATTAGAGAGAAAAATGATACCGAACTGTGAGAAATGTTAATATTAATTTAGGTGTACGTGTGAAATTCTGTGAATCTATAGAGTTTCTAAAAAAATATTTTATAAAATTTGAATGCGTTACGCTGGGCCGTAACAGAGTTGTAAAAGCTGTTTTGTGACTGTCATTAGGATCCATTTTGATTTGATGAAATCCTGAGGCGAAATCAAATACGGAAAAATATTGAGCACCACCTAATTGGTCTAAAATATCTATTATGTAATTTGTTAAATTCTTTGTTGGTCGATGATGATAATATTTTTATTTTTTATTGGTTTTTTATTTTTCTTCCAATTTATACAAAAATTGATTGCCCTTCTCCTGTGGTTTTATATACACGTTTCGATCAATTAATGCTGATCATCTTCAGTATTTTTTCATTATTGTAGATTGATATTTGAATATGCTTATTTTGTTACATTTTTTGTTTCATTTTAAATTTAAATCATTGTTTTCATTTCTTTATGAAAATTCATTTCATTTCTTTACGTTTGGTATTTTTTCCTTTCGTTTCATATGAAATTTTGTAGTAATAACTAGTTTATATTATTAGTTTATTCGATACTTTTTCTTGTGATTGATTTTTGATCGTGTATTCTATTTTACTGTGAATGATGTTTTGATCTAAAGAAATGACAACAATGATTTAAATTTAAAATGAAACAAAAAATGTAACAAAATAAGCATATTCAAATATAAATCTACAATAATGAAAAAATACTGAAGATGATCAGCAATAATTGATCGAAACGTATATATAAAACCACAGGAGAGGGGGAAAAAATGTTTGTATAAATTGGCCGAAAAATAAAAAACCAAGGAAAAATAAAAATCATATCTATTATGTTTAAGAGAGGGTAAGCATCTCCTATTGTTTTATTATTAAGCGCACGGAAATCTAGGAACATACGACATCTTTTATTTCCATGAGAATCTTCTTTTTTGAGAACGATCCAAACTGGAGTAGGGTAAACACACCAATAGATGGACACCCTTCAGTAGATGGACAAATATTATTTCCAAAAGTAATTACATTAAATTTAAGAACGAAATCGTAAAGTTCAAATTTTTTTTATGGCTATATGTAGTCCTGATTGTAAAAAGTGATTTTTTTCATCTTTATATTTGAAAATAATGATACAAAAAAATATTTAAATTTGACATGACGAAATTTTGCTTCAAGAGCGTCACCACTATTAAATCTGTGACAGATGTCCGGTAAACGTTGTTTGCTATTATTATTATAAATGAATAAAAAAATAAGGTATGTATACATTATTATGCTCGTATTTCACTAAAAAAGCTATAAATATCGTAATAAAATAATAAAATTACAAAAATATAAGAAAATTTAGCGTCCATCTATTGGTAATGGTTGTCCATCTACTGGGGTTTTGGTCTTTTTCATAAATTTTTCTTTTTTGTTAATTACTACGAAGTTTTACAAAGTTTTAGTAATTTTTGTCTAGTTAATTACATATTTTTTACATTAATATAATTCATTTTATTATAACTTATTTGTATTTTAGTATATTATTTTGATAAAAAAGCATGAGAGTTTGCTTAACCGTCCATCTATTGGTACATTTACCCTATTGTACGGGGATTCAGAATATTTTACTATTTCATTATCTAATAACTCTTTTACCTGTTTATTAATCTCTTCTTTGTGAATTTGAGGAAATCTATACTGTCTTGAATTAATTGGTTGTTGATCGACAGTGGGAATTTTGTAAGTTAAGACATTGGCTGAAATTAAATGTTCTCCTGGAATATGGAATCTATCGTGACTCAATTCAATCAGTTTATCGATTCTGGCCCTTTCTTCATCATTTACAATTAGATGTTTAAGGCGTAAAAGCTGCTTAATTTTTCTACATCTATTATTTTCTTCCTCTACCAAAAGAGGGTTACAAACTTCTGATTTTATGTTCAAATGATTCATCATATCTTCTGAACTATTTATATGATTTACAATTTCTTGATTTTTTTGTATAGTAAAGATGAATTCTCTATTTAATTTTGAAAGATTTTGATTAGATTTACTAAATATTTCTGGAGGATCAGTTTTTGAACATATTTTCATAGAATTTACGTTCGATGTAGAAAAATTATCTGCGCTAGCATTTCTTTTTTCTAATTCATTTTTAATTTTATTTTTGAATTCATCTTCTACTTCATTTCTATCATCAATTACAATTTTATTTTTAATATCAATTTCGCAATCACTTTCATATTCAATTTCATAATCGGTTTCATTTCCAATTTCAATTTCATTTTCAATATCGATTTTATCTATTTTATCAATTTTATTTTCAACATCAATTCTATCAATTTCATTTTCAACATCAATTTTATCAATTTCAATATCATTTCCATTTTTACTCACATTATTAGATTCTATAATTTCAGAATCCATTTATTCTTCATTTATAAACCCTTTAAATTTAAACCCGTTTTTACTTTTATCTCTTACAAATTTAGAAATCTTTTCTTTTCCATTTTTAGAACTTGTGATACAAATTTTCAATTTAGGATTTGAAGACTCTTTGTTTCCAATTTCATTTTTTATAAACTTTGAATTATTTTTACTTTCAATTTTTACATTTTTAATACATTTTTTTTATTCACAATTGGAAGATTCTTCGTTTCTTCCGAATCTGTATGACAACTCTTAGTTTTTGATTTTAAAGATTTTTATTCCTATTTTCATTTTCATTTTCATTATTAATTTCATTTTCATTTTCATTTTTAGAATTTGTTAATGAGACTCCATGTTCAATTTTCTCTTTAAAACTCTGCTTATCATTATTGGATCCAGTAAAAGAATTACTAGATTTTGAATTTTTGATGGTATTAATATACTCGACAGAGGAAGAATCTTCGAGTTTATCTACCTCCTCAAAAGGTAGTAACTTTACAGTGGGTACCGGTATTTTGGCACGCTTATTATGTGTATTCATGATGCCTAAATAAGCTTCACCACTGTTGTTGGTGGCAAGTGCGTCACCTAGGTAAATGCCTTCTCCGACATCTAATCTCGGGACGTACCCTTCACGTACCTCATTATTTTCAACTTTTACACAGAAAGTTGATCACGACCTAGCTGTTACTACTATAAACTCTGTAAAGAATTGAATTTGGACTCTACCTACTTCTAAACAGTTTCTATTATAATCAATTTTGGATCCTGTACTTTCGAAAAAGTCGTTACCCAAAATTCCATATTGCTCGATGGGAAAATTATCTTCTACTAAATGGAATAGCACAGGACAATTTAAAATATTTAAACTAACTTGTGCTAACGTATATACGGAATGGTTAGTAAGACCATTTAATTCCAGGATTTGTTCAAGATGAATGATAATTTAATTATCTATACAACCGATTTTGATTAAATTGGGTCCAGAACCTGTATCTAACATCACTGGAACTACATAATTCAAAGAACTTATTTCAATTTCTATTGTTGGAACTGTATTTCTTTTGTTTAAATTTATTGTAACCCTTTGTACTCTAAGATTTCGTCTTCCTGAAACCATTATACCCAGTATTGGCATTACTGGGTGTGGTTTCGATTCGGGCCCTCGTTGCACACCCGTCATTTGTGATTCATTTGGGAAAACGGCAAAGAGCCTTTGCCGTTTCCCTATTGAATTTCAAATTTGTTTTCATGCACCCTTTTGAAACAAGTTTCTAGAGTATGACCTTCCCTTTTACAGCATCTACAAATTATATTTTCCTGATTATTATCTATTCTGAAGTAACAAGTTTGTGCATTATGACCGACCTTTTTGCAGATTTGACAAATTATTATATCTGAGGGGATTTGGAACTTTGAAAAGATTGATCTAGAAGGAATTTGCAGTTTCTGTAAAGTCCAACAGGTTTCTGCTGTTTGCCCAGGTTTTAAAAAAAATTGACAAATGAGCGATAAAATTTGAATAGATTTTACTTGACTACACTGCTTTACAATGTGGCCTGATTTTTTACAAAGTTGACAGGTTATTGGGTTATCTTGAACGGTATTGACTCTAGACCTTTTTGGATTTTGCCTTCTAAAATAACATGTATCGGCCGTATGACCCTGTTTATTACAAATTTAACAATTTGAGATTTTAGTGAATCTATTTTGATCTAGATTAGGAAATCTTTCTTTGCAATTTGTCGCAATATGACCAGGTTTATTACAAATTTGACAATTATATCATTTCGGTAAGGAATTTAATTGATTTACTTGGTTATTGCTGCTAATATTATTTCTACTAAAATCTTGTTTCTTTGATTCTGAAGGTTTATTTCTTAGGGCGGATTTAGCGGCCAAATCCCTTTCAATACGAATAGCTTCAGTAATTGCGCCATGTAAACTATCTACAGCACGCATTCTTTGGTCAATTTCGGATTTTAAACCTTGTGTAAAACAATCCTGCATTTCTGTTTTTACATGATCCCTAAAACTATTGTCTATGCGGCCGTTATTATTCAATTTGTGGGTTCTATAATTAAAGTTCCTAATTCTTGGACTCTATTTGTAAGATACTATGCATAAGATACTACATTTTCATTATCTTTCTGATAAACACATCCTAATTCACCCTGTAATTGATATATACTTTTTGAAGGTGCATACATTTCTTTTATAAATTTAATAAGATCTGAAATTGATTGATAGTTTCTACCATGGATCGCTCTGCGTTCTTCTCCGCTTAATTTAGTCCTAGCTACCTTGACGAGATTTATTTCCAATGCGAGTGGAAGCGTTTCTTTTGCTTCCATGCATTCTAAAATAAAATGGGATAATGGTATGTTTTCACCATTGAATTCAGGAATCACTTGTAAAGCGTCCTTGAGGGAGACTTATTGACTGTTACTAAGTAACAGTCACTTACTAAATTTGAAGACTTACTATTTATTTCTTCAACAAGATTTGTTATATTTGAATTTTGAATTAATTTTTCTATTGGTGTTTTGGGTATCGCTCCTAAACTAATACGACTAAGCGTGAGTGCAGGTTGTGAACCTGCTGCACGAAGTAGGGCTTCTTCTGAAGGGATGTTCTGGGTCGTTTTAAAAGGGTCAAATTCTTTATTTTGTTCCAGATAAATTAATTTTTCTAATTTGGATTTTTCTCAGATTGATTTCCGCCTAGGTTTCCTACTACGCCTTTGCTCCATTAAAGGTTCTTTAAACACGAGATTTGTTCTTTCGGATCCAGATTCAGATTCGGATGTATAGGGGACTTTACTTGAACATTTAGATTTAGTGAACATTACATCGTTTTATATTTTTAACCACTCAAACATTTGTAATCCTGGACGAGCCCCCAAAAATTTGTCACGACTCCAACGAAAAAAACAACAACAAAAACATTTATTTATTTATTTATTTAATTTTACAAGTCCCTTTCATCAAACGCAAATGTGGAGTCTGGACAAGGTTTGGTCCAGTTTAAGGTGCAGAAACTACTACCAGGGATTTGGAGCTATGCTTGAGTGGGATAGATATTAACGAAGTTAACAAGAAACATAAAAGGTTGAAAGAGGGCACATTACGACCAAAGGATACATATATAAATTATCGAAAGGAGGTTAGGGAGTAACTCTTCCATTTGTTGTTGTATAATCGTTCAAATAGAGTGAAACTGTCGCAGAGGACAACTTGTCATACGCTCTGCTTTTGGCACTTTTAAAATAACTTTGACAAAATGTTATATTAATTAACACTTTATTTAAAACGAATAACAATAATCTTCTGAAACAGAGGACATTTCGTCATTGCCTCTGTATTGTCCAAGAACGTACTTTATAAACTAACAAAATGAGTAGTCTGGAACAGAGGACATTTCGTCATAGCTCTGTATTGTCCAGGATCGTACTGACTTAAAACTAGAATTTCGGATATAGATATAGACGTCCAGGTAAAGCACAGGACAACGGTGTGGGGATCCTTGATCTAAGCGTCGTGTGCATAGGCTATCAGGAATATTAAGGATTCAGGTATGGGTATACAACATTAAAAAGAATATCCGAAATATTTTGAAAAAATATAAACGTGGAGTTTCCCATAAATAATTTAAACATTGTGAATTAAATAACTCTAGACACCTACCTTTACTGTAAACAGAACAAGGTGACAAAAATTCCAAATGGTGCTCCTAGTGGCGGTGATCCAGCGACAAGTGATTCTGGAGCAGGATGGAGAATCCGAACACAGGAATGGATGTTTTTGTTGAAATTCAAACACCGAACTTTCTTGTAAAATGTCACTTTATTTAATGTTTCACACAATATAAAAAAAAAGAGATTTTTGTCGTTGGAAAAACTGGTCAACTCGACTCTTCAAAAACTACTGTAAAACTGAGAAAAACTGAGTGTGCGACTAAGGCTGAAACCGAACTGAGATCAAAAAATTGAGAGTGCGACTAAGTTCCAGAGTTTTTTAAAGAAAATTCCTACACCCACGTTAATTTTCCATTGGTGGAAAATTCTTAGAGGAGGAATTTTCCTTTTTGGTCTATTGGTCAAAAATCGAAGGGTGATGGTACTCCTTCGATCGATTAAATTTTTATCGTATGAAAATTTGTATATAATTCGTTCACTCTACCATTTTCCTGGAATTTTGATTGGGGAGAAAAAATGATTTCAAACCCTGAGAAATGCGGATATTGACTCAGGTGTATATTTGAAATTCTGGGAAACTATAAAGTTTCTTACAAATTTTATAAAACTTGGATTCGTTGTGCTGGGCCGTAACAATCGTCCCAAAAAAAGAAAAAAAGGGTAGATAATGGTATTAATATTAGTATTATGTTTATGGTCTGGGGGATAACTAGTGCTTTGTTAGAACCATAAAGGAAATCATTTTCTTATTGTGGGTGAGCATTTCTTGGATGGTAATCTAATTAAAAAGGGGTAATTGTACGAATTAATAGTAGGTATACAAAATCCTAATATAAATTAGATCATTTTTAGGACGCCGAGTTAGTTCGGGCAAATTATCCGGGGAGATAACATTGAATAGAATAATAGACATATTTGAAAAATATAAACGTGGAGTTTGTTGAATTTTCTTGGTGGTAATCGAAATATGTAAGTAATTCTAAAAATTGAGAATTAAATAATAAGAATTTTGTAGAGACCTACCTTTGCTGGAAGCGGAGGAAGTAACAAAAAATTCCAAATATAGTGGAAACGATGATCCTGGTGACGATGATTTAAGGATGTTCTTGCGGGACAATCTAGTCAAATGAACATCCATACAATGGTTCTCTTTTATAGGAAATTTAAAAAAATTAAGGAGCATATCTATAAGATAATACAATTAAACAACGTAATTTATCAAGAACAATTAATTTTACGATTAATATATGCAATATAGGTAAAATAAAATAACCTATAGTCACTGATTTGACTAAAGTACCATCTTCTAAAAGTAAATCTTATAATAGAAAACATTTTAACGTTCAATCGTAAATATAATGCAACACATGTTTTTTATTATTAAAAATATATTTGAGAAGAGCACCGTGATATAGTCCTCTAAATTATCTTTACATAAATTATTTGTTTCTATTATTTCAATCGCTTTATATTTGGCAACGTTGTCCATAAAACTTTCATTTCCTACCAGTTGGCAAGGCTGTTACCTATATTTTTCGTATTCGTACATAACCTGCAAAGATGGATCAACATCGTCATAAAGGTCGTTTCGAAAGAAAAAAGAAAACTGAATGGCGAAATAACGTGAGTGTTGCTGTTAAAAGAAGAAAAAAATATCTTTCGGAAAATTAATGTGTAGTGGAAGGACGAAGAATAGTGAATATCAGCCAAATCGCCAAAGAGTTGTGTTGCAAATCTTGTCTTATCGTACTTTATGCAAGTACGCAAATTTCAAACTTTCCGGTGAAAAAGTTTGAATTTATACCGCTAGATGTCGCTCTTATCGATACGATGTTGCCACGCTGCTTACGCCTGTTTATTACTTCATCGTTTTTATCACGTTCAAATCTAAATAAACAATTAACTAAACGGTCAATTATTTTCATTTTTCTTTTGTTAAGGTATGTCACGACTCCACAGACAAACAACACAATACAATTTTTCTTTATTTTTAATTTATTTTAAATTTATCTTTTTATAAATTTCCTTTTAAAAACCAAAACAATGTGGAGTGTGGACAAGGTTTGGTCCAGTTTTGGTGCAGAAACTCAATTCTACTACCGGGGATTGGACCTACGTTCGAGGTGGATAGATATACAAAAAAGTGTGGATGTATAATTTTAATGAGCAGGGATTAGGGGTTACCTTTTTAATTTTTCAAATTGAATGATGGGGGAAAACCTATTATGCTTTTCAAAATCGCGGGTAGTTTATTACCTAACAAAGAAAAGGGGAAGTAGAAAAATTAACATTGTTGTAATAACAACATTTCCTTTATTGCGGGTTAGAATTTCTAGAACGGTAACCTAATTAGAAGGGGTTATTAACTAAACAATAGTAGGTTTACAGAAAATTTTAGGATAAATTTGGTGGATCCGGAAAACCAGGGTCAGTTTGTTGAATTTATCCGAAGTGATAACATTAAAAATAAACATATTTGACAAAAATATAAACGGGATAATTTCTGAAAATAAATTGAACATTTTAAGAGACTGTAGGCACCTACCTTTATTGATGAACCGATTTATAAATTTCCAAAGATCCTCCTGAGAGTGATGGTTCGGCGAGAGAATGGCTCCGGAACGGGATAGGTAATCCAAATCCAGGAGAGATGATTTAATAATTAAAACACAAGGTTGATTGGTCACTTCACCCCTTTTTTTTTATTAAAAACAAAACTTCACAACTCAATTTGCTAACACTGTTCAAAAACTCTCCAAAGACCGTTCAAAAACTCTCCAAAGAAAAAACTAAGAAAAACTTTCCAAAGACTGTTCAAAAACTCTCTAAAGACCGTTCAGAAACTCTCCAAAGAAGACCAAAAAACAACTGACTAAAAACTGAAGAATTGAGACTGTGTGATTGAGATTGACTGCCTGCTTGTTAACTTCTTGTTGACTGAGTACAAGAGTTTTTTTAAAGAAAGTTCCTCCACCCACGTTAATTTTTCATTGGTGGAAAATTCTTAGAGGAGGAATTTTCCTTTTTGATCCATTGGTCAAAAATCGAAGGGTAATGGTACTCCTTCGACCAATGACAAAATTACTCGTCTACTTTAAACTTATCATAAACCTAGATTACGGTTTCCCTCTAAGTCAATCGAAGGTACAAATTGATACCTCGTTTCGACCGCTATCAATTTTTACACCTTGTGTATTTAAGGGCTTAAGGCCCAAGAACTACCCGGTCGTTCTCACCCGGCAATTTGTTGGGGTAGATATGTCCTATTTAGGAACTGATCTACGTTATAGGAAAAGTGTAGGCCCAACTTCCTCTTTTCCTGGAAAACTGAGTTTGATAAGAAAATGGTAGGACGAATTTGTCTGTCGGTGCCTTGAAAATGTTTCTGATATTTATTTAGGAAACGTCTTCGAGTTTCTCAACCGGACAGCTGTAATGATTGATTGGATTTTTATCATTCCAAATTTGTATGTAATTCGTTCACTCTACCATTTTCCTGGAATTTTGATTAGAGAGAAAAATGATTTCGAACTGTGAGAAATGTTAATATTGATTCAGGTGTATATTTGAAGTTTTGGGAAACTGGAAATTTATAAAATTTCATAGCATTTTCGATAAAGATTATTTTGTCCGTTACGCTGGGCCGTAACAGGTATTTGTTTCCCAAAATCAATTGATTCGACAAAATTCTTAAACTTTGCATAAATATAATATTGCTATAAATAAACACTCATGCTAAATTTCTGGAAGAATTACCGTTTAGTTTCCGAGATATACGTAATTGAATTCGTGATTTTTCGATATGACTCCAATCAAAGAAACAATAACAAAAATGAGTAAATTTATCTTTTTTTTCGTTAAATCATATGAATTAGACGTGTTTTTAACAAAGTTATGATTATACAGTTTTTGTTTTTTAAATTTTTACACAATTTTAATACTTTTTTAGTATGCACTCTTATGAAACAATTCGTTAACACAACTTTTATCAGAAAACGCGATTCGAGAGAGGTTCAAAATTTTGTATGTACAAAGTATTTACATTGACTAATTACATATTTTAATTTAGGATCGATTTACCGCTTGTAATAAAAGTTATACTTGTCGAAAGTTGGAGTTATACTCAGAATTTGTAATTGTTGAAAGTACAATGTGAAATTTGGCAACATTGTAAGATTTGTACATGAGTGTATATATGTATAGATATATTTTTTTACAATCGCAATCACTATCTGGTTCGCTGTCGAAAGGTAGGTTACGTTGTTCTTCACGTTTCTTTGGCAAACCCTCACTACACTTTTTCTTCTGCACCAATACCTTATTTTTGATAAAGCGACCTTTATATAGAGTTTATGATGACATTTTTGATTTCTCGTTTTGATTTTCGTTAATTAAATTAATAGTAAATGTCACGAATGAGAAATCGAAACATTGATGTGAATATTCACACTGATATAGAATTGATCGTTAAACAGCATTGCCAAATCTCAGGACTACGTAAAACAACCAAGCGGCTGTTATCGCTTGACCTACGTAGTTGAGAAACAAATACCTTAAGTACAGAATAATATAATGCAATTTTTAAAACTTTTTGGTTGAAAAATCTTTTTTAGTAAATTAGAATTCTTGAGCAGAACATGTGGACTCCTATTTTCCCTATACTTAACATGTAAAATTGCTATTTTTCGAAAATCGATTACTCACAAACTAAACGGTGAAAAATTTTCAAAAAAATAATTTAATGTCTGTATTTTTAGATTTATTAGTCAAAATTTTTTCAGAATTTAATCTTTGATTTTTGCAAACGCAAGAACATCCTTAACAAGATATAGATCCAGAACAGGTTGGAGGATCCAAACAGCAATAAATAATTTTGTTGAAATCCCGGTTACGGTAATCCAAAAATAATCCAAACACTGAACGTTCTTACTTAATGTTTTCTTTATTGAACTGAATATTTCACAGTTATAATTTTCGAAACACGAATACGGGTATCACCAATAACTCAAAAAAGAAGTTTTTGGTCGTTAGAAAAACCTGAGTTTCGTACAAAATGTTTAATCTCGTTCCTTTCACTACTGGTGGTATTACAATTCTGTTTCTTCGGAAGTGAGACGAACTGAACTGAACTTTTGTGAACAACTGAAGTCAAAAACTGAAGTGAAAACTTAGGTGAACTAAAGTGAGCTGACTGAAGTAACTAAAGTAAAACTAAGTGAACTGCTGAACTTGAAAAATTGACTGAGTTAGAAGATCTTTCATTTTCATTCTTATTTTCATTTTCATTTTTATTTTCATTTTCATGTTTAGAATTTGTAAGATTTAATAAGTCTCCATGTTCAATTTTCACTTTAAAATTCGGCTTATCATTTTTGGATTCAGTAAAAGAATTAATAGATTTTTAATTTTTAATTGGAACTATATAATTCAAGGAACTCATTTCATTTTTATTGTTGGATTAGAATTTCGTTTGTTTAAATTTATTGTTGTTCTTCGTATTCTAGGATTTCGTCTTTTTGATAGCGTATTAGCATTACTGGGTGTGGTTTCGATTCGGGCCCTCGTCGCACGAGGGCCTTTCCCGTTTCCTGATTGATTTTCAAGTTTATTATCATGCACCCTTTTGAAACAAGTTTCTGCAGTATGACTGTTTCTGCTATATGTCCAGGTTTTTCACAAAATTGACAAATTAATGATCAATTTTGAATTGATTTTATTTGATTGCACTGCTTTGCAATGTGGCCTGACTTTTTACAAAGTTGACAAACTACTGGGTTATCTTGAATACTATTGACTCTAGATCTTTGCGGATTTTGTTTCCTGAAAAAACATGTATCAACCGTATGACCCTGTTTATTACAAATTTGGCAATTTGAGACTTTAGAGAATCTATTTGAATCTTGATTTGGATCTTGAAAAACACATCTCAATTCGCTCTGTAATTGATAAATACTTTTTGAAGGTGCATATATTTCTTTTAAAAATTTTATAAAATCTGAGATTATCTGATAGTTTCTACCGTATATTGCTCTACGTGCTCCTCCACTTAATTTGGTCCTAGCTACTTTAACCAGATTTGCTTCTGCTTCGGGTGGGAGCATTTCTTTTGCTTCCATACATCCTAAAATGAAGGGGGATAATGGTATGTTATTACCATCAAATTCAGGAATTGCTTGTAAAGTGTTCTTGAGAGAAACTAATTAACTATTGCTGAGAGCCATTTCGACAGAAGGTGTGAGGTGTTGTATTCTCGAATGTTCTTAATACTAGATTTATTCAAAATCGTTTACAATCTAATTTATTTCTACAGAAATACAAGTTATTAATATTGAAACACACACACAGGCGAAAAGTTCAGTATGATATTAGGAATTCTAGGCTTGATCTTAGAAAAGTTGTTCGTCAGGAGGTTTAAAGGGATCTGCTTTTTAGAATTTAGGAATAGAGCAACTACTACTCGGAAAAGGTGTGAAAGTAGGGAAGATTCGTAAGGGTAGTTCTTGCAGTTATGTAAAATGATAAGGATACACCTGTCGGTCAAGGCACAGAGGAAGATTGGGATTTGTTATCGGTGGGAAAGTATGTTTATGGTAGGAACGTGAAGGATTGTAGGTTTGTGGGATTAGTAAATGGAATGTACGTTTATTTGTGACAGGATGTAGATATGGATGTATATTTGGGTAGGATCTTGGTTAGCCTTAACCTACGATAAGAAGATGCATACGTGCTAGATATAAGTATGAATGCTAGGGTAGATATCCAACAGAGGATATCGCAATAATTTAAATTTGAAATTCTAATATTTGTTTCCTCAGCTTGTACAGGATTTGTTATATGTGGATTTTCAATTGATTTCTTTTCTGATGCTTTAGGTATCGCTCCTAAACTAATACGACTAAGCGTGAGTGCAGGTTGTGAACCTGTTGTACTAAGTAAGGCTTCTTCTGAAGGAATCTTGTAGGTCATTTTAAAAGGATCAAATATTTTATTTTGTTCCAAATAAATTAATTTTTCTAAATCGAACTTTTTTCCGATTGATGTTCGCCTAGGTTTCCTACCACGCTTTTTCTCTGTTACAGATTCTTTGAAATCGCTATTTGTTCTTTCGGATTCTGATTCGGATTTAGATATACAGGGGACTTTACTTCATTTACTTCATAAACATTACATCGTTTATATCGAACGAGCCCCCAAAGTTTGTCACAACCCCAGCGAAACAAGAATAACTAGAAAACCTTTTATTTATTTTTTTCACAAATCTCCTATAAACAACGAATATGTCGAGTTTAGACAAGGTTTGGTCCAGTTTTAGGTACAGAAACTCAGTTCTACTACCAGGGATTTGGACCTATGTTTCAGTGGGGTAGATATTAAACGATCTTAAACAAAACAAAGAGCATAAAGGGTTGAAAATCGGCACAATCTAACAGATGCACACATGTATAAATTTATTGAAAGGGGATGTGAGGTGACCTTTTCTTTTCCCTCCATTTTAAAATCATACTAATCATTGGGGAAAAGAAGTTACTAATTTTTCGCAAAATCATTAATATTATTGTTAACTAAAAGGTATATCCATTGAGTTTTGGTATACTAACCAGAAACTTATTATTATTTGCTAGGAAAGTACTGAAAAGAATCATTACTAGAAGACCTGAATTGGTTGAAAGGGTGGATAATGGTATTAATATTATGATTATGGTATGGGGTCATAAACTAGTGCTTTTGTTAGAACCATAAAAATCATTTTCCTATTTAGCTGTGGGTGAGTGTTTCTTAAAAGGTAATCTAATTAAGGGGGTATTTGTATGAATTTTATAGCAGTTAACAAAATCTTAATTGGGATAATTAATATAAATTCGATGATTCTATGGACACAGAGTTAGCTCGGGTAAAATATCTGGGGAAATAACATCGAATGAAATAAGTCATATTTTGACAAATATAAACGTAAAGTTGGTGAATTTCCTTAGTCATAATCTGAATATTTTGATATTTTAAAAGTTGTGATTTAAATAAATGTTGAGAATATTCTAGAAACTTACCTTTGCTGACAACAGAAAATCCGAGAAATTATCCAAATGGTGTAGGAGATAGTGGAAGTCGATGGTGTCCCAGTGAAGAAATCACCCCAGAACGAGTGGAAGAGTTCAAACAGGAATGAACAATACACCAAACCAATAATTAAGTAATACGTTAATTTAAAATCAATTTCACGATTTCGCAATTATTGGCGGTGATACAGATTACTGTTTTTTTTTTATTTTATTTATTATATTTTGACTGTTGGCACGACTCCACAGACAAACAACAAAACAAAAAATTTATTTATTTGTTAATTTATTATTTATTCATTTTCTTTTATAAATTCCTTTTTTAAAAAAAACAAATGTGGAGTGTGGACAAGGTTTGGTGCAGTTTTAGGTGCAGAAACTCGATTCTACTACCAGGGATTTGGACCTCTGCTTGAGTGGGGTAGATATAAACGAAGTTAGAACATTAAAAGAATCAAAATGGGACATAATAACAAAAGTATGCATGTATAATTATGATGAAAGGGATTAGGGGTAACCTTTCCCATTTTTTTTTTTAAACTCATTGAAGTAAACCTATTATTTTCCACCAATCTTTAAAATTGTATAAAATCTCGACAGGTAGTTTATTGCTTAAGAAATAAAAAATGGGAGACAATGAGGTTATCATTACGGTAATGAAACTAAAGGTTTGTTACGGTCACAAAATTTTCTTTTATCGAAAGTTAACATTTCTAAGAAGGGTAATCTAATTAGATGGGGTTATTAGCTAAACAATGGGAGATATACAAAACTTGGGGTATAAATTTGGAGAATCTGGAAAACCAGAGTCAGTTTGGTGAATTGATCCGGGGAGATAACAATGAAAAGAATAATTGACATATTTTGGAAAAATATACACGTGGAGTCGCCTGAAAATAATTAAAACATAGTGAAATAATTGTAGATACTTATCTTTATTGAAATGGAAGAGTAAAATGAAATGGACGGTAATGAATTGGCGGGGGGGGGGGGGGGGGGGGTAAACTAAAGGTTTGTTACGGTCATAAAATTTGCTTTTATCGAAAGTTAACATTTCTAAGAAGGGTAATCTAGTTAGAAGGGGTTATTAGCTAAACAATGGGAGGTATACAGAAATTTTAGAATAAATTCGATGAATCCGGAGAACCAGAGTCGGTTTGTAAAATTGATCCAAGGAAATAACAATGAAAAGAATAACTGACATATTTTGGAAAAATATAAACGTGAAGTCGCCTGAAAATAATTTAAACATAGTGAAATAACTGTACATACTTATGTTTATTGAAATGGAAGAGGTAATAAAACAAAACAAAAATTGTATGCGTGATAACTATGGTCCTGGTGGCGGTGACCCAGCGAAAAATGACTGCGGAGCAAGATGGACAATCCGAATGCAGGAATGGATGTTGAAATTAAAACACCGAACTTCTTTGTATAACTTTATTTAATATTTCACACAAAAATTTGTCGTTGGAAAACTGGTCAATTCAACTCTTCACAAACTTCACTTTAACGCAAAACTTCAAAAGATATTTAAAACTCTTGGTTATCTCAAGACTAAAATTGAAAATTTGATTAAGACCGGAACCGAACCGGGACTATAAACTGGAACTTCGAAAACTTGAGTGTTCACACTGCTAACTCAAAACTCAACTGTCTTACAACGGACTTATAATAGATTACTCTCAACTCTGGGTTTCAACTGGACAAAACTTGTGAAAAACTTGACTATTACTCGGAAAACTGTTAGTGGAAAACTGCTACTATTACTGAGTGACTGAAACTGAGTGTTGGATCGCGCACATACTTCTCGGAAAACTTTTCTCAGAGGACTGAACTGCGACTGAATTCCAGAGTTTTTTAAAGAAAATTCCTCCACTCACGTTAATTTTTCATTGGTGGAAAATTCTAGAGGAGGAATTTCTCCTTTTGGTCTATTGGTCAAAAATCGAAGGGTGATGGTACTCCTTCGACCAATGACAAAATTACTCGTTTAGCTTATTCTTATCTAACTTAGATTATGGTTTACCTCTGAGTAAATCGAAAGTACAAATTGGTACTTCGTTTCGGGTGTTATCAATTTTACACCTTGCAGATTTAAGGGGTTAAGGCCCAAGAACTACGTCGTCGTTCTCACGCGACAAAATGTAGGGGTAGATAAGTTCTGAGTCGAAACTGATCTTTTAAAGGAAGGTATCGGCCAAGCTTCCTCTTTTCTTAGAAAATAGGAATTTTATCATTTGATAAAAAGATGGCAGGGTGAACTTACTTGGCAGCGTCTCGAAAAAGTTTCTAATATTTATTTAAGAAACATTTTCAAATTCCTCAATTTGGCAAGTCCAAGATTGATGGGATTTTTGCATGGAAGTTTGTCTACCTTTAGAAATAATTCGTTCACTTTACCATTTTCCCTGCATTTTGGTTGGGAAAAAAAATAACTTGAAACCCTGAGAAATATTAATATTTACTCACGATCAGTCGTACATCTAAGGATCTGAGAAATGGAAAATTTATAAAGTTTCATAAAAATGTTACGTCCTAGGACTACAGAAGGCGCTTTCGTTTTAGGGAAGAATGAACCGGTAGCTAGAATCTTCCCAGGGAAGAAAGCTGCATCGAGATATCGGAGGCATTTTAATAATTTTAACGACAAACACAAAAATTAGGAGGTAGAAGTTTATAATTTATTAGAAATGAAAATGTGAAATACAAAAAAAAGAGCAAAAATAACTATAAGAATGGATCTACGATTTTCAGTCCCCCCTTCGTGGGCTTGTATTTTAAAAGATGAGAGTTACGGATAAAAATTGATTCTCCGGTGTCCTCAAAAAGTTCTAGATGAGTATATAACTCCCGTCTGGGATCTCCTTTTGGGATCCCACTAGCTTTTGGTCTATCGATATAGTCGATGGACCGAAACCTTCGGGGTGTTCTCCAGGCGGTTCGTAATGTTAATTGGACCATCCTTATACTTCGAATAACCGGCCCAACAGAATATGGCCATTGTTGTTGTTGCGGTTGTGGTTGCGATTGTGGTGGTGGTGGTTGTTGTTGGAATTGCTCCTCAATTTGGTTCTCGGCCGTATGGTCCGGGTCCAAATAGACGGGGACGTACAGGGCTTTGTTTAACTTTTTTAGAGCAAGTCTCTTGCCTCCGCGAGTGGTTTTGCGGGGTCTTTTATCTTTTCCCACTAAAAAAAATATATAAATGATTTGTTAAAAGAAATTATTTAACGATCTTCGAAAATCTAGGAGGGGAATTTCTCTACAGAGATGCGCATGAAGCGCTAAGAATCTGTGAGAGAGGAGCAAGGGAAATCTTTAATACGGAGATGCACATGAAGTGCTAGCAATCCGTATAAAAGTTAAAAGGATTCCTCGACCAAGATGCATCAGAGATGCTAAGTATTGGCAGAAGAGGAAAGGGCCCCTTTTTCCAGCGATGCACATGAAGCGCTAGCAACTGGGTAAAGGGTAGAAATGATCCAGGGATGCGCATGAAGCGCTAGCAACTGGGTGGAAATAGGACCCGAGATGCACCGGAGTGCTGACAATCGGGTGGAGGTTAGGATGAATAAAGAAAATCCAAGGGCTTACTTACTTTTTCTTTACTTGGTTTATTGGAGGACAGGAGTTTCTTCTAGACTTCCAGACTCTATGAACGTCTGAAGGAGAGTAAGCAGAAATACAGAGTTTTAGGGTCCTTATATACTAAAACTAACAATAAGTTTACAAAATTGCTCCCTACTCCTACGTTTTTCTTCAAAATTCTGAAGGAAAGTTTACACTAGATATGTCCTTGCATGCTATGTAATAAATCTTACATCTAACGGTTTCCACTTTATCCAAGAAACATATGTAATATACATAAAAATTATCTACCCTTTACCGATCTTTGAGAAAATTCTGTTTATTTGAATAGTATATTAGAGGGTACACAAGACAGTCGCCTATGCACTCTCATATGGAGACCAATATTCGGGGGTACCGAAGTTTGATAAGAACCTCCCGCTATGTAAGACGGGATGAGTGGCTAATATTATAATACCTTCAGTCCACAAATGCACTGAATGTAGTTGTAGGACGTTACAAAAATTTCTTGTAAAATTTGAGTTCATTACACTGGGCCGTAACAGAAGCTATTTACTATTATCGCAGGTACACAAGATTCTGTAGTTAGTCTTATTGTAGCGACTCTTGAAAATCCTGTATGTCTTCTTGTTGATTTATTGTCATTGCTAGGCGTGATGATTGACCTGTTGTCCCGTGTGGCACGCCCATCTTTCGAGGATCTGAGTAGTTTCCCGACTGGTTTCTATTTTTCTTCTTTTCACAGCTTTCAATTGTATGTCAATTATACTTCGTTCTGCAATATCTGCATAAGACTTCTTCTGACTGAACAAGTATTATAAGCCAATTTAGATTATCAACACGATTATTTCTATTTGAATTTGACGATATTGATGATACGGAAGATTTTGAGGTGGTTGAGGACGGTTACCTCGATTATCTAAAGAATTACTTTGAGGTGTATAATTTTGATACTGAGAAAAGTCGGTAGAAGGCATTTGACTGAAATTCTGCGGTCTGTAACTATTATTTTGTGGAATGTATATTTCAAAATTATTTGGATTTCGATAATTATTGAAAGGATAAAAATTATTCGAGTTTTGATAATTGAAGGGACGAAAATTATAATTTCTACGGGGATTTAATTGCCAACATCTATCAGCTGTATGCCCTCGCTTTTGAGAAATTTGACAAATCGCTGGAATTTCTTCTACAACGTTAATGGAATGTTGCCCTTTTTGTTGGTATCTAGGATTATGATTCCTGTGCTCAAAATTTTGTCTGCTTTGTTTTCTTAGGGCTGATCTGGCCTCAAGATCTTTTTCGATAGCAATTGCTTTTGTTGTTGCATCTTTCATAGTCACAAAATCTTTCGGCATCCTTTGCTCGATTTCGTCTTTTAATCCTTTAGAGTCAAGTTTTCTGAAGTGGGCCACCAAAAATCAGCACATCGAATTTTCTATTTTTTTTGGCGATAATTATTTATACATATGTTAAATGTAATCTCCTAAAATTTTTTTAAAAAATTGTTATTTTTATAAAATTTATAAACAAATTAGTTTTTAAGCTACTTTTTTTTTAAATAGCGATTATTCAGCGAGTTTTGAATAAAACTTTACCAAAATTTAATGGTAAGTACAACATTAGCAAAAGAATATAATAGTGTAATCAAGCGATTAAAAAAATGTAATTTATTTAAAAAAATTAATTTTGCAATAAACATTTTGATATTTAAGCAATTGCTGCATGAGATAAAACAATATCTTTTTTATTTAAAAGCTTTAACATTAACCTACTAATAACTGCAAAAAAAATTTGGTAATATTCATAAGAAACAAAGTTATGAATTTTCGAACATTGTGGCGTAGGCACTGCAGGCGCGTCGCGCGTGCTCGCGAAAATGTACTTACCATTAGATTTTGGTAAAGCTTTATTCAAAACTCGCTGAATAATCGCTATTTAAAAAAAGTAGCCTAAAAACTAATTTGTTTATAATTTTTGTAAAAATAAAAATTTTTCAAAAAAAATTTTAGGAGATTACATTTAACATATGTATAAATAATTATCGCCAAAAAAAGATAGAAAATTCGATATGCTGATTTTTGGTGGCCCACTTCAGAAAACTTGACTCATAACTGCCTCATTTGAGTTCTTATGTGTTTTTCGACATATACAAATTTTAAATTAACATAAGCAAATATATCGAGATTTGTAACATTTATCTTTTGTCTTGAGATGAATTGTTCTCCACGAGATGTTTCAAAAATCAAAAGTTTTGGATGTTCAGTTCTTATCAATGTGTATCCGCAGACTATCAATTTTGAACGGCTGGATAAAGCAAAGGTTACATCTGTTAAAGAATTAACCGTTTGTTTTTCTCCCATGTTCTCATCGACCATCTTTTCGGCATACCCTTCATAAAGAACACCGTATTTGTCGAATCTACACAAGTCAAGTGGAACTGTGTTCCAGAACGTATTGCCACCTTCCATGTCCATGCAATTTCCATCATTTAATTCACATGCGGTTCCTCGGTTCCCCGTCTTTCGTATAAGAAGAGGTACCGCAGTGTTTTATTACGCGATCTATCTCTACTTTACATTGCATAACCCTAATTTCCGTAAATTCGTTAATTTGTAACAACTGTATATATTTTCGCATAATGTTGATGTTATCCTGGGGAATGTCGCATTCGCCGACTTCGAGAAGAGATAAAGTGGTGATGTTGGCTGATGATGACCCACAGTCATATCCAATTGTTGCCTTTGCTGGCTGCAGCTTGTTCATGCACCATAATACCAGTAAGAGAAGGACTATCGGTTTTGCTAGATTCATCTTGTTAAATGATCCTTGATCTGTCAACTTCAGAAGAAACTGAATTAGGTTGTCAAAATAATTTGGGACAAAGTTTAATAGATTTTACACTAAATACAATTTTATTAATTCGAGATTGATTTTATTACAGGATGTATATTAAAAAAACGAAATTTAATTATTAAGTTTATATTTTTCCAAATATGTTTTGGACACGGGTGCTTCCTTTGGTAGCAACGGGCTTGGCGGAATTCGGGCCCTAATTTCCTTTTTGGAAACTTCTTCTTCTTGTTTTCGGGAAGAGGTCTCCATTCATAAGTTGGATATTCTCTATCCAACGGGAATTCTAAATCCCAATTTTCCTCTTTGGGAGCGGGAGGATTTGGGGTGTTTAACCCTAATTGTCGTGTCTCCTTCCTGGGTGGTTCCCTCTAAAGGAGCCACTCGTGCCATTCTTCCGCAGTAGCGAAGGAGGTCGGTTGTGGTCTTGGGTCCACAACTGCTGATTCGTTCAAGTTCTCCGGGTATGGAAACGGACTTCTGAACGCCATTTTTTTTTAATTTGCCTGCGAAATTAAATTTGAATGTCTTAGCCTATTGGAATGTACAATTTTAGATTTTTTATTGATCCTAATTCTAACATTTCCTTTACCTAATATTTCTAAAATTTCATGGGGACCTGTATATTAGTCGGCTAATTTATCTGGTTTAGGACCTTTTAATAACAATACATAATCTCCTACCTTAAAAGTTTGGGGGTTTATTTTCCTATCATAATATTTCTTTGACTTAATTTTAGATTTAATTAAATTTTCTTCAGCTAAACTTTGTATCTCATGTAATCTAGTTATCAAGTCTACTAAATAACCTTCAAAGGTTTGTATTTTTTTCTCATCTAATAAGGGTTCCTTAGAGGGTAATCTAGCTAATTTTCCGTATACTAATCCATAAGGTGTACGGTTAGTTCCCTCGTGAACGCTAGTATTATATGAAAACATGACTAATTCTAACCAGTCACTTCATTGGTCGGTATTTTCGACAAATTGTTTTAAATATTCTCCTAAAACATGATGTGATTTTTCTAGAGATCCATTTGATTGGGGGTGAAACGCCGTTGTTCTAAATCTTTTGATTTTGAAAATTTGTGCCACCTTTTTCATTAAATCCGATAGGAAATTTGATCCTTGGTCCGTTAAAACAGCTTTTGGTGCTCCAAATATGCATATGAAATGTTTAACAAAAGCATCAGCTACAGTTGATGCAGACGTATCAGGTAAAGCTACTTCTACACAGAATTTTGTTAATAGATCTTGTATAGTTAAAATGTACTCATTGTTTTTATTTGTTATTGACATTGGACCGACTATATCCATTGCTACTTTATCGAAAGATGGGCCTGGCGTGTCACTAATAACCATAGGTTGTTTTGTTTTTACCCTGACTAATTTCTTTAATTGACATTGTAAACATTTTCCAACTAAATTTTGAACGTCTTGTTTCAAATTTTCCCAATAATAATTTTGCCGTATTCTATTGTACGTTTTTCGAATCCCCTTATGTCCTCCTATTGCGGATACGTGCATTTCTTCTAATATCTCCTTCCTTTGGTGGGGAGGAGGATAATGAATCAAATTTGAACATATTATCTTCACAGGTACATTAAGAAAGGCTTGTTGAATAATTGGTTTTATATTTTTCCAAGGTATATTTTCTATATTTTTACTTTTAGAAATACTAATGGACGTTAATTTCTAATTTCTACCCAATATTTGTAAATTGTTTACTACTTCTTTAATATTTTCTTTAAGATTCATCAAATTTTCTTTATTTTCATTTCTAATCGGTAATAAAACATGGTATTTTTCATTTCTTTTAATTGCTTTGGGAATTCCAACTTCTAAATCATCGGCAAATACTAATTTATTTTTCTCTGCTAATTTCTTGGCACCGTAATCTAATGGTTCTCCCTTTGTTGTTATGAAATATGCTAAGTGATCCTTCTGTAAAAAGAATAAATCTCTAATTTCTATTATATTGTTATTTATGTTAATTGGGTCAAGTACTTCATCGTCAATTATTTTTTCTTTATCCGAAACGTCGTCATTTATTTGTTCAAAGTTTGGTTCATCCTGTAAAAATTCATCTTCTGACTCTTCATCCGACTCATCCTCAATTTGTATCCTAACTCTCTTTTGTTTCTTCTGTGGTTGTGTTTTAGTATTTTCCGTTAGCTTATTAGGTGAAGAATTTGAAATTTTGTTTTTATATAGTATTTTATTTTCCTTGTTCGATTCGGAATGAATTATCTTCATGTCTCCTTCCGGTATAATTTTCTTTTCTTTACTTCTCGTTATCATTCTGTGTTCTATGACATCCTTTGTTTTAGGTTCGGCATGGACATCTGCCTTTGTAACAATAGTTTCGAAATTTTTGTTTTTCTATATTTTAACTTTATCTTTTTGTTTATTAGGTTTTTCCAGATCTTCATAGTCTGATATTTCAGTGTTCGTGTTTTCTTCTAGTCTTCGCCTTATGTCTCTTAAATCTTCTGTATTGTTTCTTTGTTGACTCCTAGTAACGACTTTGCAATCAGTGATTTCATTTTCTTTATTAATTTCGTTTTTTATAACGGGATTCCTAGGCAAAGCGTCGGCATTAGCATTTTGTTTTCCTGGTTTATGAATAATCTCAAATTCATAAGCGGACAATTTCAATGCCCATCTTAATATTCTTGCGTTTCCTTCCTTAGCCTTTTTCAGCCAGGTAAGGGCCTTATTATCTGTTGCTAATGTGAATGTTTGGCCATAAAAGTATGGTCGGAAATGTTTAACACAATAAACTATGGCTAAAGCTTCTTTTTCATAAGTATCATATTTCTGTTCGGCTGTTAATAAAATTCTTGACGTATATGCAATTGGTAGTTCCTTCCCGATTTTTCCTTGGGCTAATGCTCCGCCGATTGTAACGCCTGAGGCATCTGTAGTTAATGTGAAGGGTTTCTTGAAGTCTGGATATTGTAATATTGGGGATTCACAAAGTTTATTTTTCAAAATTTGGAAAGCTTTCTCGGTTCCTTCTGTCCACTTAAAAGGTACATTGTCTTTTAATAAACTTGATAAAGGCCTTGCTATTTTCGAAAATCCTTCTATAAATCTCCTATAATAGCCTGCTAATCCCAAAAATTGTCTAATGTTTTTTATATTTTTAGGTTGCGGAAATTCTTTCACAGCTTCTAACTTCTTTGGATCTGGTTTGAGTCCTTCCTTGCTAATAATGTGGCCTAAATATGTGACCTCTTTTCTCAAAAATTCGCATTTATCAGGCTGAAGCTTTAAATTTGCTTTCCTTAATCTGTCCACTAATTTTAGAAATTTATTTTCATGTTCTTCCAATGTGCTTGAATATATAACAACATCGTTTAAATAAACAAAGAGTTCGCTTCCTTGTAGCCCGGACAAGACAAGATCCATTAATCTTTGAAATGTTGCAGGAGCATTTTTTAAACCGAAAGGCATTCTGTCAAACTCATAATGACCATAAGGAGTTGTAAAGGCTGTTTTATGACTATCTTTAGGATCCATTTTAATTTAGTGAAATCCTGAAGCTAAATCAAATACTGAAAAATATTGGGCACCACCTATTTGTCACGACTCCACAGACAAAACTACACAAAAAACGATTTTCTCATTTGTTAATTTTTATTTATTCATTTTTTTGTTACAATCCTTTTGAGAAACAAAAAAATGTGGAGTCTGGACAAGGTTTGGTCCAGTTTTAGGTGCAGAAACTCAATTCTGCTACCAGCGATTTGGACCTATGCTTGAGTGGGGTAGATATAAACGAAGTTAGAACATTAAGAGAAACAAAATGGGACATAATAACAAAAGTATGCATACATAATTTTAATGAAAGGGATTAGGGGCAACCTTTCCCATTTTTTTTTAAAACTCATTGAAGTAAACCTAATATTTTCCATAAATCATTAAAATTGAATAAAATCTCGACAGGTAGTTTATTGCTTAAGAAAGAAAGAAGGGGAGACAATGAGATTATCATTACGGTAATGAATTGGGGGGGTAAAGTAAAGGTTTGTTACGGTCATAAAATTTTCTTTTATCGAAAGTTAACATTTCTAAGAAGGGTAATCTAGTTAGAAGGGGTTATTAGCTAAACAATGGGAGGTATACAGAAATTTTAGAATAAATTCGATGAATCCGGAGAACCAGTCGGTTTGTAAAATTGATCCAAGGAGATAACAATGAAAAGAATAACTGACATATTTTGGAAAAATATAAACGTGAAGTCGCCTGAAAATAATTTAAACATAGTGAAATAACTGTAGATACTTATCTTTATTGAAATGAAAGAGGTGATAAAACAAAACAAAAATTGTATCCGTGATAACTATGGTCCTGGTGGCGGTCATCCAGAGAAAAATGACTGCGGAGCAAGATGGACAATCCGAACGCAGGAATGGATGTTGAAATTAAAACACCGAACTTCTTTGTATAACCTTATTTAATATTTCACACAAAAATTTGTCGTTGGAACACTGGTCAATTCAATTCTTCACAAACTTCACTTTAACGCAAAACTTCAAAAGATATTTAAAACTCTTGGTTGTCTCAAGACTAAAATTGAAAATTTGATTAAGACCGGAACCGAACTGAGACTATAAACTGGAACTTGGAAAATTTGAGGGTTCACACTGCTAACTCAAAACTCAACTGTCTTACAACGGACTTATAACAGATTACTCCCAACTCTGGGTTTCAACTGGACAAAACTAGTGAAAAATTTGACTATGAAAACTATTACTGAGTGACTGCCTGTTGACTGAGTACAAGAGTTTTTTTAAAGAAAGTTCCTCCACCCACGTTAATTTTTCATTGGTGGAAAATTCTTGGAGGAGGAATTTTCCTTTTTGATCTATTGGTCAAAAATCGAAGGGTAATGGTACTCCTTCGACCAATGACAAAATTACTCGTCTACTTTAAACTTATCATAAACCTAGATTACGGTTTTCCTCTAAGTCAATTGAAGGTACAAATTGGTACCTCGTTTCGACTACTATCAATTTTTACACCTTGTGTATTTAAGGGTTTAAGGCCCAAGAACTACGCGGTCGCTCTCACGCAGCAAATTGTAGGGGTAGATAAGTGTTGGGGAAAAGTATCGCCCAAACTTCCTCTTTTCTTGGAAAACTGAATTTAATAAGGAAATGGTGGGATGTATTTGTCTGTCGGTGCCTTGAAAATGATTCCGATATCTATTTAGGAAACGTCTTCAAGTTCCTCAACCGGACAACTCTAATGATTGATCGGATTTTTATCATATGAAAATTTGTATGTAATTCGTTCACTCTACCATTTTCCTGGAATTTTGATTAGAGAGAAAAATGATTTCGAACTGTGGGAAATGTTAATATTGATTCAGGTGTACGTTTGAAATTCTGGGAATCTATAGAGTTTCTTAAAAAATATTTTATAAAATTTGAATCCGTTACGCTGGGCCGTAACATAATTGGTTTAAAATATCTATTATGTTTGGTAGAGGGTAAGCGTCTCCTATTGTTTTATCATTAAGCGCACGGAAATCTAGGACCATACGCCATCTTTTATTCCCATGAGAATCTTCCTTTTTGGGAACAATCCAAACTGGAGCATTGTATGGGGATTCATAGTACTTGACTATTTCGTTATCTAATAATTCCTTTACTTGTCTATTAATCTCTTCTTTGTGAATTTGAGGAAATCTATATTGTCTTGAATTAATCGGTTGTTCATCAATAATGGGAATTTTATGAGTTAGAACATTGGTTGAAGCTAATCTCCTGGAATATGGAATCTATCGTCATTTAATTCAATTAGTTTATTGATACTGGCCCTTTCTTCATCATTTAAATATTTAAAACGTAAAAGCTGTTTAATTTTTCTACATCTATCATTTTCTTCCTCTACCAAAAGAGGGTTACATACTGTCACGACTCCACAGACAAAAAAAACAACAAAACATTTATCTATTTATTAATTTATTATTTATTCAAATTTTTATAAATTCCTTCGACAAACAAAAAAAATTGTGGAGTGTGGACAAGGTTTGGCCCAATTTTAGGTGCAGAAACTCAATTCTACTACCAGGGATTTGGACCTACGTTTGAGTGGGCTGGGTATTAAACAAAGTTAGAAAATTTAAAACAAAATAGGACATATTAACCTAAAGAATACATATACATATAATTTTGATGAAAGGGGATTAGGGGTAATCTTTCTATTCTTTTTCAAATGGATCATTGGAGTAAACCTTGTATTCTTCTTAAAATCATTGAGATGGTTTGGCAGGTAGTTCATTGACACAAAGAAACAGGTAGTTTATTGACACAAAGAAAGGGAGGGGAAATAATGAAATTAACATATTGTAAACTAACGGTTCGTTGGAATCATAAAACATTTCTTTCTATCAAGGGTTAGCATTTCTGAAAAGAATAATTTAATTAAGAAGGGGTTTATTGGGCAAATAGTAGGAGGTGTACGAAAATTTCCCTATAAATTTGGGTAAATCTGGAAAACCAGAGTCAGTTTAGGCAGTTGATCTGGGAAGATAACATTACAAATAAACATATTTGGCAAAAATATAAACGCGAAAATTTCTGAAAATAATTTGAACATTTTGAAAAACTGTAGACACCTACCTTTATCGTAGACGGAACAAGGTGATGAAAATTCCAAAAGTCCTCCTGGCAGTGGTGGTTCAGCGAGCAGTGATTCCGGAACGGTTGAGTAATCCAAACGGAGGAGTAGATGTTTGGAAATTAAAACACCAACTTTATCGAAACTTCACTTTTTATTTGAAATTTCACCAAAAAGGTTTCACAAAATGCTTTTTAAAAAAACTGGTCAATTCGATTGTTCAAACTTCACTAAACACAATTTGTAAAAGTATTTAAACTATTATTTGTCTCAATATGGATAAGTTCGACTCTGGATTTCAAAACTGAATACAACTTGTATAAAACTTGATTTTGGTAACCGAGCAAAGCTATTACTGACCACAAGTTCTAGAGTGGAAACAACCGAACTCCTGAACTAGAAAAATCTGACTGAACTGAAAAACCTGAGAGTGTTCGACTGAATTTCAGAGTTTTTTTAAAGAAAATTCCTCCACCCACGTTAATTTTTCATTTGAGGAAAATTCCAGAGGAGGAATTTCTCTTTTTGGTCTATTGGTCAAAAATCGAAGAGTGATGGTGCTCCTTCGATCAATGACAAAATTACTCGTATACCTTAAACTTATCATAAACCTGGATTATGGTTTCCTTCTAAGTCAATCGAAGGTACAAATTGGTACCTCGTTTCGACCACTATCAATTTTTACACCTTGTGTACTTAAGGGCTTAAGGCCCAAGAACTACGCGGTCGTTCTCACGAGACAAATTGTTGAGGTAGATAAGTCCCGTTTCGGAACTGATCTATGTTAAAGGAAAGGTGCAAGCCCCAACTTCCTCTTTTCTTGGAAACCGAATTTGATAAAGGAAATGGTAGAATGAATTTGTCTGTCGGTGCCTTGAAAATGATTCCGATATTTATTTAGGAAACGTCTGCAAGTTTCTCAGCCTGACAGCTCTAATGATTGATTGGGTTTTTATCATATGAAAATTTGTATGTAATTCGTTCACTCTACCATTTTCCTGGAATTTTGATTAGAGAGAAAAATGATTTCGAACTGTGAGAAATGTTAATATTGGTTCAGGTGTACGTTTGAAATTCTGGTAATCTATAGAGTTTCTAAAAAATATTTATAAAATTTGAATGCGTTACGCTGGGCCGTAACAATACTTCTGATTTTATGTTCAAATAATTCATTATATCCTCTGAACTATTTATGTGATTTAAAATTTCTTGATTTTTTTGTATAGCAAAGATAAATTCTGTATTTGATTTCGAACGGTTTTGATTAAATTTACTAAACATTTCTGGATGATCAGTTTTTGAAAATGTTTTCATAGGGTTTGCGTTTGATGTAGAGAAATTATCTGCGCTAACATTTCTTTCTTTTAATTCATTTTTAAATTTACTTTTAAATCTATTTTCTACTTTATTTCTATCTTCAAATACAATTTTATTTTTAACCTCAATTTTGCAATCGTTTTTATTTTCAAATTCATTTTCAATTTCATTTTCATTAACGATTTTATCAACTTTATTTTCAATTTCAATTTTATCTTTTATATCAATATCAATTTCATCAATTTTATTTTCAATTTCAAATTCATCTTCTGTATTAATATCATTTTCAACATTAATTCTATCATTTTTATTTTCGACACCAATTTTAATTTCAATATCAATTTTCATCATTGTTATTTTTATCATCAACAACTTCATCAATTTCATCAATTTTACTTTTAACATTTAGTTTATCAATTTTATTTTGAACAATAATTTTATTTTCAGCATCAGTTTCATTTTCAAAAACAATTTTATCAATTTTATTTTCATCATCAATTTTATTTTCATTTTCATTTTTACTCACATTATTAGATTCCATAATTTCAGAATCTATTTTTTCTTCATTTATAAATCCTTTAAGTATAAAACCTTTTTTACTTTTATCTCTTACAAATTGAGAAATCTTTTCTTTTCCATTTTTAGAATTTCTGATACAAATTTTCGATTTAGGATTTGAAGACTCTTCGTTTCCATTTTCATTTTTTTATAATCTTTAAATTATTTTTATTTTCAATTTTTTCATTTTCAATACATTGTTTTAATTCAATATTGGAAGATTCTTCATTTCTATCCTTCGAATTTGCATGACAATTCTTACCTTCTGATTTTAAAGACTTCTCAATTTCATTACTATATTTTGCATAATCTGAAAACATTTTTGGAAATCTAATTTTCGAATCAGAACCTTTCTGATTCACAGAATTTGTAGGAGTTGAATTAGGAGGTCTCCCATTTCCATTCATAATTTCATTTTCATTTTAAATTTTATATTCATTTTTATTTTTAATTTCATTTTCATTTTTAGAATTTATTAATGAGTCTCCATGTTCAATCATCACTTTAAACCTCTGCTTATCATTTTTGGGTTTAGAAAAAGAATTATTAGATTTTGAATTTTCAGTATACTCCACAGGGGAACAATTTTCGAGTTTATCTACCTCCTCAAAAGGTAATAACTCTACAGTGGGTACCCGTATTTTGGCACGCTTATTGTGTGTATTTATTATATCTAAATAAGCTTCACCACTGTTATTGGTGACATGTGCATTACCTAAATAGATGCCTTCTCCGACATCTAATCTCGGGACGTACCCTTCACGTACCTCATTATTTTCAACTGTTACACAAAAGGTTGATCTTGACCTAGCTGGTACTATTATAAATTCGGTAAAAAATGGTATTCGAATTCTTCCTACTTCTAGACAGTTTCTATTATAATCAATTTTGGATCCTGTACTTTCGAAAAAGTCACTACCCAAAATTCCATATTGCTCAATGGGAAAGCTATCTTCGACTAAATGAAATAATGTAGGACAATCTAAAATATTCAAACTAACTTGTCTTAACGTGTATACGGAATGGTTGGTAATACCATTTAATTCTAAGATTTGATCACGATCAATAACAATTGAATCATCTATGCAACCGAGTTTTATCAAATAGGGTCCAGAACCTGTATCTAACATCATTGGAATTATATAATTCAAGGAATTAATTTCAATTTCTATTGTTGGGACTGAATTTCTTTTATTTAAATTTATTGTCTCCCTTCGTACTCTAGGATTTCGTCCTCTTGATATCGTATTGGCATCACTGGGTGTGATTTCGATTTGGGCCCTCGTTGCACACCCGTCATTTGAGACCCTTTGCCGTTTCCCGATTGAATATCAAATTTGTTATCCTGTACCCTTTTGAAACAAGTTTCTATAGTGTGATCTTCCCTTTTACAGGATCTACAAAATATCTTTTCCTGATTATTATCTATTCTGGAGTAGCAATTTTGTGCATTATGGCCGACCTTCTTGCAAATTTGGCAAATTATTATTGGTTTAGAAGGATTTTGTAGTTTCTGTAAGGTCGAACAAGTCTCTGCTGTGTGTCCAGGTTTTTCACAGAATTGATAAATGAGCGTTAAATTTTAAAGAGATTTTACTTGATTACATTGCTTTGCAATGTGTCACGACTCCACAGACAAACAGCAACACAAAACAAATTTTTCTATTTTTAATTTATTTTTAATTTATTTTTTTATACATTTCCTTTTTAAACAAAAACAATGTGGAGTATAGACAAGGTTTGGTCCAATTTTCGGCGCAGAAACTCAATTCTACTGCCAGGGATTTGGACCTATGTTTGAGTGGGGCAGGTATAAACGAAATTATAAAAACAATAATGAAAAGTTGCGAGATGGGTCATTATAATTTTTAGGGTAATCCTTTTTAATCTTTTCCCAATTGGATCACTGGGATAAATCAATTATTGCCATTATTACAGTCGTTATAAAAAGGGATTTGGCAGGTAGTTTTTTTGCCAAAGAAAGAAAAAGGGAAAATAATGACTAAAACCATTGGTAACAAAAAGATTTTTATTGACGGGTGAAATTTCTCGGAAGGGCAATCTAATTAAGAAAGGGTTCTAAACAATCAATAGGGGGTAGTATACCAAGTTTAATGTATAAATTTGGGGAATCTGGAAAACCAAAGTCAGTTTAGAAAATTGACTCGGGGAGACAACATTAAAATTTAACATATTTCGGAAAAACATAAACGTGAAAATTTCTGAAATTAATTTAAACATTAAAAAAAAACTGTAGACACCTACCTTTATTGAAGATGGAACAAGGCGATAAATATAATCCCAATTGGTGGTCCTGGAAGCGATGGTCCAGTAGGAAATTAATTCTCAGTTGTGGTCCAATCAGGTGATGGTTAAAAATGGTGAGAATGATAAGACACAAGTTTGTAATTTAATTTGTTTATTAACACACACACACACACTCTAATTAAAATACACAAAACTATTTTGTTATTAAAGTTGTGTGAACAATAACGCGGGCGAACACAGAGTAAAATAAAAAAAATGACTGAACGACAAAATGACTGAATAATTGATTGACTGACTGCAATATCAAAAACTGTCTGAGTGACTGCAATAACACTGTATCTCCAGAGAGCGAAAGAGTAGTTGTTCGAAAAACTTTACTCAGAGGACTGACTCGCGACTAAATTCCAGGGTTTTTTTAAAGAAAATTCCTCCACCCACGTTAATTTTTCATTGGTGGAAATTGTTAGAGGAGGAATTTCCCTTTTTGATCTATTGGTAAAAAATCGAAGGGTGATGGTTCTCCTTCAACCAATGACAAAATTACGCGTCTACCTTAACCTTATCTTAAACTTGGATTATGGTTTCCTTCTAAGTAAATCGAAGGTACAAATTGGTACCTCGTTTCGGCCGCTATCAATTTTTACACCTTGTGTATTTAAGGGCTTAAGGCCCAAGAACTACGCGGTCGTTCTCACGCGGCAATTTGTTGGGGTAGATAAGTCCTGTTTCGGAACTGATCTATGTTAAAGGAAAGGTACAGCCCCAACTTCCTCTTTTCTTGGAAAACTGAGTTGATAAGAAGATGGTAGGGTGAAATTTGTTTGTCGGTTTCTTGAAGATGTTTCTAATATTTATTTAAGTAATACCTTCAAGTTCCTCAACCGGACAGCTCTAAGATTAATCGAGTTTTTATCATTTGAAAATTTGTTCACCTTTATAAATAATTTTGATTCGTTCTACTATTTTCCTGGAAATTTTTCAAAAAGATGATTTGAATCCCTGAGAAATGTTAATATTTACTCAGGTGTACTTCTTCGGTTTTGAGAACCTGAAAATTGATAGTGCGCTAAATTATTCGATAAAATTTTGTCCGTTACGCTGGGCCGTAAGAAATGTGGTCTGATTTTTTACACAGTTGACAAATTATTGGGTTATCTTGAATGTTATTGACTCTAGATCTCTGTGGATTTTGCCTTCTAAAATAAGATGTATCGGCCGTATGGCCCTGATTATTACAAATTTGGCAATTTGTGTTTTTACTGGATCTATTTTGATCTACGTTAGGAAATCTTTCCTTACAATTTGTCGCAATATGGCCGGGTTTATTACAAATTTGACAATTGTTTAATTTTGGTGAGGAATTGACTGATTTATTGAGTTATTATTACTAATATTATTTTTACTAAAATCCTGTTTCTTTAAATCTGGAAATTTATTTCTTAAGGCGGATTTTGCGGCTAGATCTCTTTCAATACGAATGGCTTCTGTAACTGCGCCATCTAAATTATCCACGGCACGCATTCGTTGGTCAATTTCGGATTTTAGACCTTGTATGAAGCAATCCTGCATTTCTGTTTTTACATGGTCTCTAAAACTATTGTCTATTCGGCCATTATTATTTAATTTATGGGTTTCTATAATCAAGGTTCCTAATTCTTGGACTCTATTTGCATAAGAAACTACATTTTCATTATCTTTCTGATAGACACAACCTAATTCGCCCTGTAATTGATATATGCTTTTCGAAGGTGCATGTATTTCTTTTAAAAATGTAATAAAATCTGATATTGTCTGATAATTCCTACCGTGGATCGCTCTACGCGCTTCCCCACTTAATTTGGTTCTAGCTACTTTGAGAAGGTTTATTTCGGCTTCTGGTGGAAGCATTTCTTTCGCTTCCATGCATCCTAAAATAAAATGAGGGATAATGGTATATTTTCACCATCGAATTCTGGGATCGCTTGTGAAGCGTCCTTAAGGGAAACTAATTGACTGTTGCTAAGAGCCATGTTAATGTTATTACCTAAACTCGGAGGCCTAATATTTATTTCTTTTATAGGATTTGGATTTTCAACTGGTGTTTTGGGTATCGCTCCTTAACTAGTATGATTAATTGTAATTACAGGTTGTGAACCTGTGGCACCAAGTAGGGCTTCCTCTGAAGGAATTCTATGGGTTGTTTTGAAAGGGTCGAATTCTTTATTTTGTTCTAAATAAATTAATTTTTCTAAATTAGATTTTTCTCCAATTGAGTTCCGCCTAGGTTTCCTACCACGTCTTTTTACTGTTAAGGATTCATTAAAATCGCTATCTGTTCTTTCAGATTCAGATTCGGAAGGGACTTTACTTGAACTTTTTGACCTAGTAAACATTACATCCTTTTATATCATTAACCACTCAAACATTTGTGATCCCGGACGAGCCCCCAAAAATTTGTCACGACTCCGCAGACAAACAACAAAACAATACATTTATTTATTCGTTAATTTATTATTTATTCATTTTCTTTTATAAATTCCTTTTGAAAAACAAATGTGGAGAGTGGACAAGGTTTGGTCCAGTTTTAGGTGCAGAAACTCAATTCTACTACCAGGGATTTCGACCTATGCTTGAGTGGGGTAGATATTAAACGAATTTAGAAAATTCAAGAAACAATAATGGGATATAATAACCAAAGGTATACATATATAATTTTTATGAAAGGGGGTTAGGGGTAACCCTTCCCAAATAGATCATTGGTGAACCTATTATTCTTCTTAAAATCATTTAAATTGAATAAGATTTTGAAATGGTTTGACAGGTAGTTTATTGCCAAACAAAGAAAGGGGAAGTAATGAAATTAACATTACGGTAGTTATTTGGGGAGTAAACTAATGGTTTGTTACAATCATAAAAACATTTCTTTCTATTGAGGGTTAGCATTTCTAAGAACGGTAATCTAATTAAGAAGGGGTTATTAGGCAAATAATGACAAGTATACAAATTTTGTATAAATTCCATGATTATGAGAAGACAGAGGCAGTTCGGAGAATTGATCCGGGGAAATTGCAACGAAAAGAATAATTGACATAATTTGAAAAAATATAAATGTGGAGTCCTCTGAAAATAATTAAACATTGTGAAATAATTGTAGATACCTACCTTTGTTGAAATTGAAGTGTAACAAAATTTCTAATCTGTGAAAACTATGGTCCTGGTGGCGGTAATCCAGCGAAAAGTGACTCCAGGGCAGGATAGACATTCCGGACATCGGAATGGATGCTTTTTTGAAATTCAAACACCAAACTTTCTTGTTTAATTCCATTTTATTTAATATTTCACACAAAGAATTTGTCGTTGGAAAAACTGGTACAGTTCAAAACTTCACTTAACGCAAAACTTCAAAAAAAATATTTTAAACTGTTGCTTGTCTCAAGACTAAACTGAAAGTTTGAATAAGTCTGGAACAGAACTGAGACTAAAACTGCAATTGAGACAAAAAAACTGAGAATTCAAACTGCTAACTCAAAAGACATTTGACCGAATTGAAAAACTGAGACTAACTGTGTGTGCGGCTAAGTTCCACAGTTTTTTAAAAGAAAATTCCTCCACCCAAGTTAATTTTTCATTGGTGGAAAATTCTTAGAGGAGGAAATTCCCTTTTTGATCTATTAGTGTGCGGCTAAGTTCCAGAGTTTTTTAAAGAAAATTCCTCCACCCACGTTAATTTTTCATTGGTGGAAAATTCTTAGAGGAGGAATTTCCCTTTTTGATCTATTGGTCAGAAATCGAAGGGTGTTGATACTCCTTCGACCAATGACAAAATTACTCGTTTTCCTTAAACTTATCATAAACCTAGATTACGGTTTCCCTCTAAGTAAATCAAAGATACAAATTGGTACCTCGTTTCGACCACTATCAATTTGTACATCTTGTGTATTAAGGGCTTAAGGCCCAAGAACTACGCGGTTGTTCTCACGCAGCAAATTGTAGGGGTATATAAGTTTTGAGGAAAAGTATCGGCCAAACTTTTTTCTTGGAAAATAGAATTTGATAAGGAAATGGTAGGATGAATTTGTTTCTCGGTGTCTTGAAAATGATTCCGATATTTATTTAGGAAACATCTTCAAGTTCTTCAACTGGACAGCTCTAATGATTGATTGGATTTTTATCATACGAAAATTTGTATGTAATTCGTTCACTCTATTATTTTCCTGGAATTTTGATTGGGGAGAAAAAATGATTTCGAACTGTGAGAAGTGTTAATATTGATTCAGGTTTACCTTTGAAATTCTGGGAATCTACAGAGATTCTTAAAAATATTTTATAAAATTTGAATTCGTTGTGCTGTGCCGTAACATTATCGACCTCCTCAAAAGGTAGTAACTCTACAATGGGTACCGGTATTTTGGCACGCTTATTATGCGTATTTATGATACCTAAATAGGCTTTACCACCGTTATTCACGACAAGTGCATCCCCTAAATAAATACCTTCTCCGACACTTAATCTTGGGACGTACCCTTGATTTACTTCCTTATTTTTAACATTTGCACAAAAGGTGGATCTTGACCTAGCTGGTACTATTATAAATTCGGTAAAAAATGGAATTTGTATTCCTTCTACTTCTAAACAGCCTTGATTGTAATCAATTTCGGACCCTGTACTCTCGAAAAAGTCATTACCTAAAATAAAATTTGCTATAATAAGCAGAAGCGAGTTATTACTTCTTAGAAAAAATTGAAATTACCATGGTTGCAATTAGGTTTCCCTAACCGTTTACGTACCACGAGCCACTTTCGTGCTCTTCTGATTTTGTGTCGTAAAAAGCCAGCACATTTGACCGATACAGACAACTGACGGTGCACTCACAACTTTTCGAAACGCGCTCAACCTTTTAGTCGCATGTACGTCGCACCGTTATCAGTAATCCAATTTGTATTTTGTTATTACCTGTTATAAATTAATGGTATATATATATATATTTTCGTTCGTAACTTTTTACTTTATGTATTGCACTATTAGCACCTTAGATCTAAGGTGCTAATAGTTATTGTCCCACCCTGTATATTTATGACAAGCGCGATCGCGCTCTTCGGCTTTTTTCGACGCGTAATCGAAGGAGCGCGATTGCGCTCCTTAGGACTTTTCGATTTTGTTTTTTCAAAACCCTCTGGTATGCAAACGGTTAAATTTATTCCCTTTTGCTATAAATAAATAAAAGTAAATTACTACTTGTAGGAAACAGAAATGCAAAAAAATTATAAATTTACCTTCACTCTTAATATTTAAAAAAGAAGAACATAAAGGGTGATCAAATTATGTATTTCTTTTTCACCGTCCTAAAATAATATCAAAGATGGTTCAGTGATTCAGCAGGAACTTACTTTTGTTGACATGCTGGTTACGGTAATCCAAAAATAATCCAAGAGGCCTCGATCAAGTTGAATTCCGCCAAGGAAGTTGGAGTGGTGTTGGAGAGGTGTCGAAAAATGTCCGGGAGATGGAGTAGTTAATAATCCAAAGCACTGAACGTTCTTATTTAATGTTTTATTTATTTGAAACTTAATACTCCACAGTTATAATTTCCGAAACACGAATACAGGTCCCACAAATAACTGAAAAAAAAGTTTTTGGCCGTTAAAAAAAACTGAGTTTCGTACAAAAAATGCTTAGTCTCGTTCCTTTTACTACTACAGGTACTACAACTCTGTTTATTCGGAACTGACAATAAGTTCTAGGGTTAAAGAAAGTTCCTCCACCCATGGTCCATAATTTTGGAACGTGTTATTTTCCTGTTGGTTAAAATTGTGGAGGAAGAATCCTGTTTTTTTTAATCTTTTAGTCAAAAGTCAGAGGGTAGTGGATTATTCTTATCGCTAACTTAGATTATGGTTTCCCTTTAAGTAAATGGAAGGTACAAATTGGTACGTCGTTTGGAGTCTTATCAAATTTACACCTTGTATATTTAAGGTCTTAAGGCCCAAAAAGTACGTCGCCGTTCTAACGAGACAAATTATTGAGGTAGATAAATTCCGCGTAGGCGAAAGGAAGATGTCGGCCGAACTTTCTCTTTTTTTTTAAAATAGAAATTTGATAAGAATTCGGCAGGGTGAAATTTGTTTATCAGTTTCTTGAAGATGTTTTTAGTATTTATTTAAGAAATGGCTTCAAGTTCCTCAACTAAACAGCTCTAAAATTGATTGGATTTCTATCACATAAAAATTTGTTCACCTTTAGAAATAATTTGTTCACTCTATCATTTTCTTAGAATTTCGGTTGAAAAAAAGTGATTTTGAAACCTTGAGATATGTTAATATTTACACAGGTGTACATCTGGAGTTCTGAGAGTTGGTAAATGACAAAATTTATTGAATTTTATTATAAATTTTAGCTTTATTATGCTAAGCCGTAATAGCAATCAATTATAACGCAAAAGAATGTTATTTTATGTTACAAGTTCCATTGGTCAAAAGTGTGTCCTAGTATCCGAATCTAAAACCCACTATTCCTTTTTACAAGATTTATCAAATTGCATGGAATATTCGGAAAGACAGGGTACATCTGTGCGAAAGTTATGGTCATCGAAGTGGATAAACAATGTTGTAAAGTCGAACTCCTAGCACTTTGTGTTCGAATTTACTAGAAGATTGTAGAACTAACACCATCAAGGCTAGAATCAAAAGTTGGAAAATTTTAATGGAAACAAATGGATATACATGTTACAAAAATCCGCAATGTATAACTCTAACATTGCGGTGTCAAACATGCGGTGATGAAAAAGCTGACTCAGAGGACATAATATTACAAAGAATTGGAATTATTCAGACCCATTCAAGCTGCAGAGGGTTCACTAACATGTATTCGCAGGAACCAATGAGCTCCAATAAAAAAAATATTACTTATTATGTTCCTGCAATTAATATTACACAAAGTGATTGCTGTATCGTTAAAGAAGTCGAAGATAAAAAAACAATTAAAATGTAACCTATTCATTTGACAAATCTCGATCTAACAAATCTTACACTCGCCTTTCGACACGACAAATAAATTATCTGTTTGTTGTAAGCCACACATTATATCGTTATGCTTCATTGGCAGAATAATATTCGTGGTTTGGTGTATGGCCTTCTGTAATTGGTGTGGTTGCTTCAGAATATTTAAGCGACTCTGCTTTTACAAGGAGTCTACGAAATAGAGAAATCATACCACCTGTTATAAAAAATTTTGTGAACTGTACGTTCTATTCGGATGTGCGACCAGAGTACAGAAATTCTGCGAGAGACACTACTATGAATAATGCCAGCAGACAACGGGGAAATATTCATCCTACGACAGTGTACAACTATGAATATCCACGACAAGAAATAAATGTACAAGAATTTCGTACAAAGGCTTTGGAATCGAGACCAGAAGGATCCCATCGACGTAACTACTTGCGAAATACTTCATGGAAAAGTACTAGTCCGATTTCATTTTCATTTTATAAAAAGAATATGTAATCTCCTAGAATTACAAGTCATTATTTTCTTTTAAATTACAGAAAACATCCGTCTTCTTAAGGAGGGGAGCTGTTGCATACCTACAAATACTCGTCAGTTCTTCTTAGACATAATCCTTGTTTGGTCAACCAGATCCTAAGCTTTGGAGTACCTAATTACCTTAGGACTCTCTTTCGTTCTCCAGGCCCCGAGATTCGCCGTTCTTCTTGCGACAATGCACCAACCCCATTCTTCCTCCTTCCGTAATGTCGCATAGAGACTTACAACAACTCGTTTCTGATTTCGGCTGTCAAGTTTTGGGACTCTATCCGTCTGATGTTGGCAACGTCCCTACTACTGCTTCTTTCAATCGCAGGCTTTTTAATTATCTATCCGATTTGGAGAGGGACTCAGTTTTTCATGGACTGTAGATCAATAGTTTTAAGTCCTAGTCTTAAGTTGTAAATCTCGCTTACTTTAAATTCTTAATCTAAAACCTAACTTTTGTATCTTACGAAACCGATTTTACTTTCTTTTGTCTCACGCGCTTATATGAGTCTTTCGGCTCTATCAGTTGTTTTCGCCGAACGCATAAATGCGTTCCTCGGCCAAATTCATGGTTTCGGCCAAACGCATATATGTGCCCATAATTATGAAAGTGGTCTAAGTCAAGATTTGAAAAAGATGAGATTTTCAGTTATCTCGCATCATTTTATCTTGCAATACACTTTTTTTCTTCATTAATAGACCGATAAAACTCCAACTTTTAATGTTGCAGAATGTAAAAACCTTTTTTATTTTATTTAAAACAAATCCTTTAAATTTATAAACACAAAAAAATATGACTTGGACCACTTTCATAATTATGGGCACATATGTGGCGCTAGTCCGCAAAGGGTTAAACACACTGTAACCTCCAGCTGTCAAAATGTATATTTCTTGAAAACGAAAATAAATTAAAATGTACAAATACAAAAAAATATGCATACTTGTAGCAAGATTATTAATTACAGCAAACACTTGTATGGTATGACTATATCTATTACTTACCTGAAAAATAGCGGTGATCAATCAGAATCGGGCGACGTTATTTCGTGACTCGCATTGAAGTATCTGTAGCTCGATACTTTTAGTGGAGGCTGATACCGATACTCACTGTAAGGCGTCGCTTTTTGTTCATCACCAACTGCAACAACAATGCGCATGCGTGACAACTCGTGAAGGACAAGACGACGAGGAGAATGGTCTGTCTTCTGGTTTGGACGACGACCCTGACGGACGCATTTAGTAGCTGTTGGAAGGACCCGATGTTGGGATTAAGTTCGGGTAGGTTGGTAAGTGCTCGTGGGCTTATTTTTGCGTAGTGCGAGCTTTTTGTAGCTTGTCTCAGTGTATATCTTCAGTATCACTGTGCGTGGGAATTGATGACCAAGGCGAAGTGAACCGCGTTTGAACCCATTACCCAGACGGCCATTTTGGGGTTTGATGGAACCTCATGTTCCCCATAATGTATGTCCCCTTGCGTCTCCTCTATCCAAGGCTTCTTCTGAACTATCGGTTAGGTTTCGATAGCATAGACTTGATGAGGAAATATTGAGGTCTGTAGGTTTTTTTTCGAACGTGCTTATCAAGTAACGCCACCTAGTGGGGCGGTCATTTGTGGCAGCTTTTATCACGTGACAAACCTCATTATTGACCTTACTTTTCAGTATCAAAAATTGTTATACTTTTTTTCTTTACTTTTATAGCATTAAAATTCATTGTTATTATTGTTACAAATCGCGTATTCGCTGGCTTTTATTTCACAAAATCTTTCTCCTGATCGGTGGAAACATTCTTATAGATCAGGTCAGCAGTCGCTGAAGTCTTGGCGATACCTTCACGTCCCGGAGATCAGACTTTGTTGATTTCGGATAGTCGATACTTTGAAACCTATCAATTAGTACTTTGGGATTTACATGGTTAAAACTTCCTGGAACCCTTCTGGTCTTCAGTATCATCTAGAAAAGGTGGCAGCTACTCCCGAGGTTTCCGGGTTATCAAGAGACACGGTGGTGTCTCGAGACAAGTTCATGTATGAATTGGGCCAGAGCGTTACCATGTATCTTTTCTCGACCGAACTAGGTGCGGGCACATGAAAAATAGCAGAAGCACGTTGTGTATATACACGGCTTCAACCTCCATACATTCAAACGCAAAATGTCCACTAAGTTGTATGAGTTTCTCTGTATATATACACAGCTTCAACCTTCATACATTCAAACGAAAAAACTTCTCTGATTAGTATGAGTTTCTGTGTATACCTACACGGCTGGGATGCCTCCATACACTCATCCGAATTTGCCACTGCGTGTCATTGGGATATGAGTTGTGTTTTGTTTTCACGAACATCCAAAAGATAAGCAATAAATATCTTACAATTTAATTTATTTTTACCGCATTATGAATTAGTAAAGATCAGATTACATAATAATAATATGAATAATTATACATCATACTCAAACATCTGAATTGTTCGGAGCCCAACAAGTTCAATACCGGTTCTAATCACGTAAACGGAAAAAATTCTTTCCATTTTGTAATTACTTCGTATTGACATAATGGAAAAAACGAGCTTGTCTAATGTTGTTGGATATCACAACTTTTGTAGAGAGATCCCTTTTCATACATGAATTTGTCTCGACTTTTTGCACCAGAGGTGTTTTTTAGGGGGATATTATACTAACTAACTATTACTTCAAGGACTATCTTGTGCGTCGGAAAGGAATCCATCTAAAATATGACTCTAATTACTATACCGTGAGTATTTTATTTTAATTTTTTTTTAGATTTTCATCCTAATTCGTGTTTTTAATGGCATGATATAATCCATCAGTACGTATCCCACAAACTATCGCTATAATTTTTGAAAAATGTACTAGTACATGTCTTGCAAATAATGTGCTAATACTCTATTTTAGTCATTAATGCATATACGGAAAATGTTATGTTTACGTTACTAACATTTGAGTTAAAATATTTATTGCAACAATTTTTACTTTGCAGGTGGCAAAGACGTGTCCCAGAAAAGGCAAGTCGGCTTCTGAAACATTTCAAGAAGTAGTGAAGGTTATTATTTAGAAAGGTCACGGTAGTCGCTCCATTTACAAAATAATGGATCTTACATCTCCAACATTTTAGTTGAAAATTGTAGAAACGGACCTACTGCTACTCAAGCCTTGGGGGCACACTATTCACATCTTACCGTTGTGTACCTAAAAAATTCACCAGGATCTGTACCACGATTGCCCACAACGCGATAGCTATTGCCCTCCAATGCGAGCCATGGCGGTCGAAATTATCTCTTCTTTAGCCGCTGGTTGTTCCTAATAAATCAACAATTAACAGCTTGTATTGCATTTTATATATAGTTTAATATTTTAAGTTGGTGAAAAATATTTTTCATGAAGTATTTAAAGTCATTTCTGGTCTTACTACGATTATCTGTGCAGTAGGACCTCGCTATAACAATTTCATTTTATAAAAATCTCTCTGTCTATCAATGTTATAAGAATCTTTCTAGGTCCCACCTCGAAAGTTTTTCGACCAATCGCGTTGAATCAATAAGGCGTGTCAATTCAGATTTGCTTCCCTTCAAATATCTCATAAAATAAACTCTAGCTGTCAAACTATATTCCTTGAAGTTGAAAATAGATTAATATATAAAATATATGCATAAATGTAGCAAAATTAATAAGTTCAGCAATATATTTAAAAAGAGAAAAATGTTAGAAGCATTACATATTAAAAAAAACTAAAAATAATGTAAATTTTCAATGTGACAAAGAAAAAGTCAATGACCTATGTAACTCTGTGTTTTCAATCTGTAACGTAAATTTCTCTATTCTGTACGATATAAGTAGTGATCCACATATACTATGTACGGCATCTTAATCTATCTCACATCTTTAGTCATCACATCATAATATAACTGTTAACATGGTGCTTCTTAATTTATTACAGTAGTCAGCAAACTATAGACTTGTATGTAAATAATTTGATAAACTCTTAAAATTTTTTTGAAGATGTGTTTTTATATCTTATACAATAAATTAATCCTGTTAAGCCTCTCACAATATTTAGTATTATACTAATTAATTGATTTACAACATTTATGATTAAAAATCAATTTATTAGTTTCTTTCCTCATAGTATCAAACTACTACTTGCTCTACTTGATGGAAAAATTTACAAGAACCATAAATTTTCTAACAAAACATTAACTACTGTATTAGTTATATCTTCAATTATAAATATTTATAGTTTTTAATTAATTTGTTATTTATTACAAAATTATTCATTATAGATATCTGAAGAAGACTTAGAAATCAACCATTATAAATATAATGGTTATTAATTCTAAAAACTTGCGACAGGTAGACTAGCATTTCGTTGTCCTTGAAACTAATGATAAAGATCTTCCTCTGATGATGAATATCTCTATATGTATAATAAACTTATTTTTTATAAATTGCATATTCAAAAATATCTCAATACATATCATATTTGATGTTACACAATAAAAAAGCGTATACAAATAATTTTTCTTTCGCACATACTGCTGCGCATCAAGTTTATAACCTAGTCACGTATAGCCTCGCAATGTGGGAATTGAAGGAAAGATTGTTATAAGGCATTTGTTTGGTACCTGAGAGATTGTTACAACGAGGTCCAACTACACATATTTATACTACCTTCACATCTTCAAACCTTCTTCAGACCTGGACAGTAGCTTCTAAAACGTATTTTACTAACACTCCGTTAGTTTTTCATTTGTACAAAAACATATTGTCGAATAGTTTTTTTCACATCAATACGTTGAATGCCATGCCGGTTACTGGTGATCGCCACTGAACTTTTCGTTCAGGCCGAGTCGATTATGACAATTGCAATACTATACAATATATGGTATACGATTGCAATAATTGCAATAGTATACCATTGCGCCCCACGCAACGTAGATAGGGAGTCACGTAAATTTGACGTGGCGTTCAACGTGTTAACGGTCCAAAAAAATGAAAAATCGTAAAATTCTTCAGCTTACATAAGACTATATTAGTGTAAACGTTTTCTTTACGTTCAACTTCCTTTATGAAACCCTAGATAATTAAATTTCGTTGAAGCTTGTTTTTCAAGAATACGGAACGTTAACCTGAATTCCAATTTAATCGATTTTTACAAAAAATGTCACATACCATTGGCGTCCATCTTTGCCGAACTTCGGTTTGAAAGTTATACCTTTTACATTTGCTTCCATTTTTGTAGCTCCTTTGTTCTTATTTCGTTTGACTCGCGAGTTATGGGTCGATATAATTTTATCGTGAACAACAGTACTATGGCAGCTCCGTTTCGCCCTTGTATTATTAACGAAAAGAAAGAAAGAGAAATAAGCGAGCGTATTTCGGACCATTAGTCCAGCACGGCAATTCGTCAAATCGAGAGAAATGTAGTATTAATAATGTTTCGCAGCTGGAGCCATCCAAGCATGTTTTCCATGAGACGCAAATTGTGTCAGGTTCCAAAATTGTAACAAATACAATAATACAAGATTTTTCAATTTTTGTGTTAATATCTTTTCAAAACTGGTGCACATTCTAATGTACGTTAATTTCGTTAAATTTAAAATTTAAAGAGATAATCAGTAAGTTCGGCAATGTGCTAACACGTTGAACTCCCTATTCACGCCGCTTGGGTCACAATGATATACACTATTGCATTTGTTATAATCGACACGGTCTGAACGGAAATTTCAGTGTCGGTGACCAGTGACCGATGTGACACTTAACATGTTAAGGGGTTACAACACAGTAAACAAAATTTTTTTTTTTTCATTTTTTTTAATTTCATTTTCTGAAACCTTCAATTGTTAAGAATACTCTCACCAAATTTTGTAAAGAAATTCGTAAAGTTGATGGAGATACAGTACATAATTGAGTTTCTATGTCATATTATTATCCTTTCTCAGCAAAACTTTGAACGCGTTTTTCTCGAAACTATGTTTTTCAACCTGGTTGACAGCATGTTTAAAAAACTATTCATCCGATTTGCATGTACAAAGTCTTAAAATGTTTGAAAATTCAGTCTCTGTGGCACCACGGAGATTTTTTTTTATAAAGGGCCCCCTTAAATTTTTTTTTTCATAAACGATAACAATTTTATGTGAAAAAATTTGTTGGTCAGCCATTTTTTTTTATTTTTAAATATCGAAATTTTGTCCCGTAGTGCCATAAATCTATATGTCTAGTTTATAAAGGAATTTTTTTTTCAAATGAACGGTATGGCTTAATTGTTGTCAACCACCAAATCGGAGTGTCCTTTTGAAAGCGGCGTACACCGCAAACTATTAGTCAGATGGGGATACAAAAATTTGTGTAGAGTCTTGTTTATATATATATATATATATATATATATATATATATATATATATATATATATTGAATACAAGTAACAATAAAAAAAAGAATAATCGTTTGCTCGAAAAAAATTATTAAAAATACACCCTCGTACCGCGCGCGCACTGTGTTGTAACCCCTTAATAGCCGTTTCTGTATGTCAATGTACATTTTTTCTGCGCATGTTTGTAGTTGATTTCGCCGTTTCTTGACAAACATGTAAATTTAATTAAAAATAATATCACAATATTGTTCATTTAAAAATAAAATTAGGCACACACATCTAAAAAAATCTTAAATTTTTTGAATTTTATCGCAAAAGATAATTTATTTTGAATTTGTAGATGATAATATTTTATTATTATTATTTAATGTTATTTTAAAATAAATGTTTGTAAATGTACCATGTACAAATTTTATCATGTGACTACAAACCACGTCAATATAGGACGTGACGTTACGATATCATATCGTGTCAACAGTTTAATACATACATAATGTGTTTGAACCTCTGACTGCAGCACTCTAATAAGAAGCCATCAACGTTTGCGGCACAATAATCGCATGACAGTCGCTGAGTCCGATTGAAGCGCATTGTTATGCTCATTACCAGAAACGTATTATTCGGAAGAAGAAAGTGTGGAAAAAATTATGGAGGCTCAGTCGTTTATCAAATGCTATGTAATGTAGGGGAGACCGGGGTAAATCAAACCATGAAAAGTTGAAAATAATACAACAATTTTTTTATAGAATAAATTCTTTTCTAAATCATTTTTAGATGAACTTCAATATTCAATGAATATAAGTTAATTAAAAAAATTAGTCCTTCTGAATAAAAATTATGATTACAAACAATTGTAATGAAGGAGTAAAAAAAATTCAATTAAATGCGCGGTAAATAGAATTTATGTAAACAACATAAGAAAATGGCTATTAATAAAGTTCAAATTATTTTCTTAATGGTACAATATTGGGTTGTCGTATAATACTAAAAACAGTACGAGATGTAAAATAAATTTTATCCAATTAACTAATAAAACCTCATAACACGTCTTGTATAAGACAAAACGGACGTTTGAACAACTGCACATTTTTTACGCGCAATCTGCTTCATACCATAACTGCTTTTTAGTGGATGTAAGGCAGCAGGCTGACTTGAAAGAGTAAAAGGTTAAGGGGTAAAACCACTCTAGGATTTTCAAAAAATCAATGTTTTTTTTCGCTTAAATGATACTTTAAGGCCATAAAAACAATATGCAATTTGATTTATAATGGAAAACAAATGTTAAAAGGTTCAATTATCGAGTTTGCCACAGTGCCTCAGAGCGCGCGGTGAGCTTTACAAAACTTTAAGGGGTAAAACTATTCTAAGATTTTCAAAAAATCGATGTTTTTTTTCGCTTAAATGATACTTTAGGGTCATAAAAACAATATGCCATTTGATTTATAGTGGAAAACAAATGTTAAAAGGTTCAATTATCGAGTTTGCCGCAGCGCCTCAGAGCCCGTGCTGAGCTTCATAAAACTTCAAACGCGTTCTTCTCGAAACCACTTTTTCCAAACTGGGAGGACGGATTTCTCGGAGACTATTGCATGGATCGATTTGAAATTTTTACAGTAGCTTCACAACAATATTCTCTTTGGAAGTACGTAGCCGTTCTTTGATTGAATGTAAACTTTTTTTTTATAAACAATTTAATGCTCATTTTTAGGGCAAAAAGTCGATTCATTTTTTAAAAAGTGCACCACTTCCACAAAATTTGCTTTAAATAAAACCCTACGTACTTCCAAAGCCAATTGTATATAGATTATAAATTTTTTAAATTTTTTGTTCCATGACTCATATATGCTGAGAAATCCGTCCTCCCGTGGCGGTGTTTTCAAAAAAGCTGATTTCGACGACGGGCTCTGTCGCCGCCATTTTATACGAAAATGACAATACAAAAATTGTTTTTTCTAATTCAATATGTGCTAAATAAACCCTCTGAAAATAAATTCTATTCAATTTGTCATACTCCCAAAATAAACTGTCAAATTTAGGTCTTTTTTCTGTCTCTAGAGTGGTTTTACCCCTTAAGAGATTAGAAATTCTGTTTCAATAATATAAGAAGATTTTCCATACATTAGTAACAAAATCAATTATGAGAAAGCGCTATTAACAATTAAAAAATTTCAAATAATATTTATTTTAACTTACCAAAGGAAATGTGCTGCAAAAGTCTGTAATATACGAGATTCCTGTACAAAATAACAGCGCATTTTCTACGCGCAGACCGTTGCTCTGACCGTTGCTGCAAAGTCATTTTGCAGCAACCACTTTACCCCGACCAATTTGCATCAATCAGTTTGCCCCGACTAATTGGCTTATTTTGACTAATATAATCTATACTTTAGATATTTTGATATATTCATGATTAAGGGAGGAAACCAGTTTAGACGGTCCAAAAAATCGCCTTTTTTTTATTCCATAAACTGTAAGGAAAACTATTCGAGAATATAATATCAAAGTTTTATAACAAAATTCCGATTGGTTCTGATGTTATGAGCAATAAAATAAACGCCCCTCGGTTCAGTGCCAAAGCGCGCGGTAGTTAGAACGGAGCGGTCGCCCAGGAAGTCTCTTATTCAGTTACCTGGCTCAAAACCTTTGTACTACGGGATATTAGGAAGAAAAGGGGTTATTGGCAGATTACCTTGTTTTTAAATTCTTACAATAGAGTAATAAATATCTTACAATAGATCTTGGGTAAAAGGTATTAGAAGCGTTGGAATCGTTTCTTATTTTCGATAGGTTTTTTAAATGCGTTTTTCTCGAAACGATTTTTTTTCAACTTGCGGGAACTCTAGTTCAAAATGTTATTGACCAATCGCTCTAAAAATTTGTGTGAATATTCTTTATTCAATTACGATCAATATGAACTAAACTCTGGGTTGATATTATTGTCTAAAATATTTTTATTATTGCAAAAAAGGTGGAAAAGGGGTATAAAATCCTAACATTTTGTTAGAACACCTGAAGAGATCCAATTTCAACTTTTTTGATCAGAGTCTTTTCATATTCTTACAATTAGAAAATATGTTGCTAATGGAATAAAAAAACTGTAATGATCTCAGGTAAAAATTGTGACTTCCACATTTCTCGCAAGCAGCAAACTCTGATGACGACTTTCCATGGACAGCAGCTTTTAACTCGGCCATTTACAGTGGAAATGACTTGAAAAAATAACCAGGTGTACTTCAAAACATTAATCAAATATTCTATAAGTTCAAACAAATTCTGACCATTCCTTCCCGGTTAATAGAATTCACAAAAACCACTAAAAGAAGACCTCCTAGCTAAAAACTAGTTCCCCACCCCTCACAATAAAATTAAAAGTTTAATAATTGCAGAACTCGATGAAATAAATTTGAATGTAAAAAATTTTTGAAAAGTACATGTTAACTAAGAACTAAAATCACAAAATTTACGGTTAGAAAACGTTAAAATATTAATTTTGTGTTTTCCTCTAAGAAACATGAAATTTGCATGAAAAATACAAACGAATATCAATACAAAACGAAACCAGAAGTCGTCAAACCTTAGGTACGTAAATAATTTTGGAACAAACTACAAAGTAATAATGTACACCTATATAACTTCCAAAGTATGCATCTTATAGAAGAAATTTAATATATAAAATTTAAACGGCTTTGGAGAATACGTTATGTAATATTATAGGACCTCGTTATAACGATCTCTTCGGGACCGAACAAACGCCTTGTAACAATCTTTCCCTCAATTCCCAATCTTTGGAGCTATACGTAACTAAGTTGTAAGCATCATATTTGAGGTTATGTATCACATTTGAGGTCATACAACAAACGCAATGATATAGAGAAAATTTTTCTTCCACGCATACCCCTGCGCATTAAGCATGCATAACATATTCACGTATAACCACAATTGAAAGGAAGATTGTTATAACGAGGTCCTACTGTATATCATTTGCATCATATTTTTCATCATTCTTCAATTATTTTTGCAAGAATATTGTGAGCATTATACACGCGATATTACTCGCATTCTTTTAGAAATTATTTTCCTTTAATTACTCTAATTAATTTTTCAAAAAATAATTAACTCTTACGCGCCTTAATTTTGAAAGGTATCGTAACTTCATTCTCATTATCAACAAATTTAATGCTAACGTATTTAGGTTCAACTGGCCTGCAACTTATTAAAACCTTCTACAATAACACCTGTGAAACGACTTCTCGAAAATTGAACCATGTTTCCTTAAAAAATTTAACTAGATATTGCCTATTCGTATCATCTCTGCAAAAAATTTTTTATTTTGTAAACATGTTAATTAATTCTACATTATCAATACACAAAAGCATTTACAAAATGTGATGTCTAATAACATTGCTGACAGAGTAGAGATAATGCTGTGGGTATAGCTTCGTACTACACAGCATCAAGGGAGATCACCATAAGATGGGATATTTCGTGAGATAGAGCGTCACAAGGCTTACGAAATCGCGTTTGCAGAAACATACTCGTTTCGTAATGTGTCTTGGGAATTTCACGGATCACCAGTTATATTCAAAAGGAAACACAAAATAAAGAGAGACAGCAAATGTAAAATATAGCTTATAGTTTTCATTCCCACGGGAAAAATGACCAAGGGACTTTCTAATATTTTCTCTATCAATTTTCTATTTGCTCGGTATCACCAAAATTTCGTTGTTTCGATGAAGAATAAATATAGATGGCAACCAACACCAAATGCATTGTAAATTCATTTGAGGTTGGCAAATAGTTGACACAATCACAAAATGTTATTCCAGTTTACTGCAATATAAAATTTGTGGAAAGGTTAGATGGAAAACTGAAGAAAAATTCAATGACTAAAACGCTTATAAGCACTTAGAGTAACTTTTCCTCGCGCGTAACGTTGCATGAATAAATGATAAGAAAGCCGAGAAAGGGGCCGTGGGGTATAAATTCCTGGAGGTTGTCCTGCACTCCCTAGGGTGCCGCACGACCCCAAACTATATTAACATAATGGTTGTATTTGATAGATATGGCTAAGTGCTTATCGTATTTCTACCACTGCGCTCTTTGACCTCTAGAAAGTAAACATTAAATAAATCTATACCATACAATATTGTCAAAACATATCACACAGTGCCTTGAACGCATATTTCGGTACAAAGTTCAGGAAATATTTTGATCTGGGACTGGATTTTGAAATAAAGCGCGATTGCCTCAAGTTTCTATAATTACACTGTTTGGGAAAGAAAAATACAGCCATCGCAACATATTTTTAATTGCTATATTAACACGTTCGGCCTCGCGTCACCCGTACTTGGGTGACGGGTATGCTCCCGTGGGGACCACGTCACTCATATATGGGTGACGCTTAACGTTATGGTGCGCCGACAGTAAAATTTGGGCCCGTGAGAAATTCAACCGAATCACGCTTGGGGCCGAACGTGTTAAAATATCGTGGCATGGGTTATCAAAGTAGGGGAGACTAGGGACTGGCGTCGCCTACTACGCGTTGCCGCTGAGAGCACCTGAAATGATTTTTATTTTAGAATTAGAGTTGTTTTTTTAACACGAAAAATAAGTTTTTTTAGCTGTTCTTATACTGGGTGTTAAAACGAAATTATTGTTCTTCCTTCCGTGTAATTAAAATTAGCATAACTATGAGTATCTTAATTTTGTTTAGTTTTTTAACCACTTGCGCTAGAAAGTCTTGCCACGCACGTCGTTATGCGTTTGTCGCAAAATCGCCAGTGACGTGGTATGCACGTCGTCATGCAATTGTTTCAGAAATACTAGACCGTTCTGGTGCTTTCGTCCGTGAATTTTTTGCCAGTGCATATGATTAAATACCTATACAAATGAAATTTATAATTTAAACAAAATTATCTTTTGTTTACAGGCATTTCAAGGAAATTTCTGAAAAGCTTTCAACTATTTCGATAGTATTCAGGAAGTCAATTCAATAATGTTATTTTAAAGCTACATAATCAGGCTACAATTGTAGCTTCTTATGAAGCAGGTATGATATAAAATGGAGTCACAGTTAGCTATGTTGTCTAAAACATTCCGATTTACTCCCCTTTTGCAAATTTAATCGTACTCATAGAAATTACGTAAAACTATGAAAATAATTTATAGAATAACAATTTAATAAACATTTATTACTTGAATTTTATTGAAATATATTTTTAACAAGCGAATTTTAAAATGGCGTAACTGTTCAAAAAATTTTTTAAATTTAATAAATATACATTCTTTCTTCAATCTTTCCGTCTTGAAATTATTTATTTAACATTGTGTTGACGTTTCAACACTAATACGTTGTCATGTTCAGAGCTATATATATAATCCATAATTAGTATAAAAATATTATAAGTAAAAACGATTTCGGATTAACAAAATTGTATATATTGTAGTGAGGTTGCGAGCAACGATAGCGACTCTAACAACAAAATTCGATAGCTAAGACCGTCTACGCAACCGCAGCACAAATTGCCACACTCAGAACTTTTCGCTAAAATTGAGTGCAAAACAGAACGAAAAATAGATATTAGGTTGGGCGCCAGTCCTTGCGGACACGGATTTGCTCTGAGGGGGCCCGGTCTAGATCAGTGGGAGCTACAAGACCCCCTGAGACTTTTTCGAAATAAATAACAAAAAAGAATAAATTTTATTTAGTAACGCTTGATGACAAAAAGAAAAAGAAAGATGTAGTCGGAAACCTTCCGACTAACAATTAATCTTCTTATTAATTTGAAATTACGCGATAGGAGATAGTAATGAAGGTATTTGATAGGAAGATAGCGATAGGAGTTAGGAAAACTGGATACCAAGAAAATCACCAATAAGACCCATTGAAGGCGCTCATCCCGACGATCGGTCCAGCAAACTTTTCAAGGCTCTCCCCACGGCAGGATTCCAAAAAGAAAGTTCCTCAAAGGCAGAATTCCCAAAAAAAGAAAGGCAGTTCCTCAAAGGCAGGTCTCCTCGCAAATAAACGGTCTTCATTCACGAAGGGCTCAGAAATTTCTGAGGAGCGTCGATTTCGGTCACCTCCAGCTGTTATCGAGAGCGCCATCCTTTTCATAGCAGGAATCGGGAATTACGATAAGTGCTCGGGCGATAATTAGGACATCGACCCATTTTTCTCTTATCGACCCGTTCCTGCTGGATCGCTAGATGGCTGTAAGCGAGATAGATCTGTGACATCCTTCTCTTTTTCTGGCTTGGGAGCCGGTAGCTCGTCCTTCCTTCTCGTGATAACGCTGTCATGAGCGGCTATGGGATTCTTCCTTCTTCTTCTTTCCCGTTGTTGCCGGGGCCTCGAATCCTCTCTATCTTCTCCAATCTCTTCTTTGTGCCAATCTTCGTAGTCTTCTTGGCAAGGAAATTGGAGGGAAAAGAAGTGAGGTGACAGCGTTAGGTAGGAACGTTCGGTAAGGTAAACGTTATGTAACATGATTCAATAAAAGAATCGAAAATAAAAATACAATTATGAAAATAATAAAGTATAATAGTTCTTCAGATTCCCGCGAGATTTCTAAGCACTGTTCTAGTTTTCAATAATTCCCGATACCCTGAATTTACGAAAGAATCACAGGACGACAAAAAGAAAGACCTAAATTTGCAAGAATTAGCGAGATTTTTACCAAATAAAGTAACGGGAGAAATTTTCCACGTTACAATATACAACAAAATTGAATTATTATTATTATTGTTTGTAGCGCGGTTGCTCACAACGAGAGCGGCCATAAAGAAAAACCAAAATTCACTAATTAAGATGGGTTACGCAACCGCGGCACAAATTGCCACACTCAGAACTTTTCGCTAAAAATGAGTGCAAAACAAAAAAATGAAAAATAGATATTATGTTGGGCGCCAGTCCTTGCGGACACGGATTTGCTCTGAGGGGTCTAGCACAGTGTGAGCTGTAAGACCCACTCATTGTCAGAGGGAATCCGTTGTCTGGATTAGGTAGGATAAAAATCAAAATGAACAATCCAGACGGCTTTTCGAGATAAATAACAACAAACACATAGATTTTATTCCGTAACTCGCGAAGACAAAAATGAACAACAAAAGAAAGAGATAGTCGGGAACCCTCCGAATAACAATTAAATTCCGTTTTAATTTGAAATTCGCGAAGGGAGATAGTTATGAAGGTAGTTAAGAGGAAGATAGCGATAGGAGTTAGGAAACGGGATGCCAAGAAAATCACAAATGAGACCCGTTGAAGGCACTCACCCCGACGATAGATCTCCAACAAAAACTTCCAAATCGGTAGGGCGGTAGAGCTCCAAAAAGAAAGTCGGTCTCTCCAAAAGGCACGAATTTCCCGGCACAAGAAAACGGATCCTTACTCCGGAAGGGCTCAGAAATCTCTGAGGAGCGTCGATTTCGGTCTCCTCGAGCTGCTATCGATAGCGCCATCCTTTTCGTAGCAGGAATCGGGAATTACGATAAGTGCTCGGGCGATAATTAGGACATCGACCCATTTTTCTCTTATCGACCCGTTCCTGCTGGATCGCTAGATGGCTGTAAGCGAGATAGATCTGTGACATCCTTCTCTTTTTCTGGCTTGGGAGCCGGTAGCTCGTCCTTCCTTCTCGTGATAACGCTGTCATGAGCGGCTATGGGATTCTTCCTTCTTCTTCTTTCCCGTTGTTGATCGAGCCTCTAGTCCTCTCTCTCTTCTCCAATCTCTTCTTTGTGCCGATCTTCGTAGACTTCTTGGCAAGGAAATTGGAGGGGAAAGAAGTGAGGTGACAGCGTTAGGTAGGAACATTCGGTAACGTAAAAATTATCAAAATTATCAAAAATAATTCAATAAAAGAATCGAAAAGAAAAATACAATATTGCAAATAATAAAGTATAATAGTTCTTCAGGTTGCCGAGAGATTTCTGAGCACTGTTCTAGTTTTCAATTTCCCGATACCCTGAATTTCCGAAAGAATCGTGGGAAGACAAAAAGAAAGACCTAATTTGCAAGAAATACGAGATTTTTACTAAATAAAGTAACGGGATAAATTTTCCACGTTACATGTTATTATTATTTTATATTTTGAATTTCTTAAAAAAAATTAAAATAACTTAATCATTTTCACAACACATCGTGAAGATTTTTTCAATTACGTTGTTCTACTAGTAGTGACGGTTACGTCTACAGTTACTGTATCGAAATCAATTTAAATTCATTACACAGGCAAAACTATATGTTAGTAGATGTTTCTGAAATTTATTCAATTTTTATTATAGTCTTTTTTACTGAGTTTAGTATTGTTGCCCGTTATTGTATTTAATATTTACTCTAAATCAGTGTTAGTCTATCCGGTAACTAATAACTTACTCAGGCTAGGAATTGAAGATGTTTTTTTTGGTATTCCCTTTCTTTCTATCAAAAAAAGAAGCACTACCTAAAAATTTATTTAGTATTATTATACGTAAAGTAAAATGTGCACAAGCGTTTAAAATGAAAGTTTGTTGTTTTGAAAGATGGTGGGTGCGATTCGGGCTACAGAACATCTCGAGCTTGCAAACGTGGTGGATGTTGATAAATTCTTTATTTACCTAGGATTAAAATTGTTCACTACTTACAAAAATCCATAAATTGTTTATCAGAGATGGATCTCTTTGGTGCGAGAGAGCAAAGTAGAACTAACAATACGTAAGATGGTTAGTTTGTACAAAAAGGAAAAGACACACTTGCAATATTTTGATTGAGAAAGATGAAACAAAAAAGAGGCGTAGAAGATCCTTTGCGATTGATGTTGATATGTACAATGGGCCGCAAAGAAGTTGCCGCTGGCTGTAGCGCCATCAAGGGGAACGCCGTGAACTAAACGCGCACGGTGGAATGAGTAGATGAAGTACTTGATCGAGTGTTACACGATGTGAATCAATGACAAGTCCGGCGCGCGAGTTTTTGTGAGTACGGTTTGGAATCCAATCTCATCAAGATGTGTATTTATTCTATATGGTTCATTTTATAACGAGATTAACGCTGCTGTGTATAATGTAATATCAGAATTCGTAAATTGAAGCACGTATTAAAAATATACGTCATCTCTCCCAGCGCGGCGTGAAAGCACAAATATATGCTGTTTTTATTGTAAAATGTACGTAAAAAAATATCGAAAGAGCTTTTCCGACGTATTTTTTCGTCAGCTTTCCAATGATATACGCAGTTTTGCAAAAATTGTCTAATTTCGCATTCAAAAACAATTAAACATCTTATATCTTCGAAAGTATATTTTTTTATATTTTTTCATGATTTAGATTGAAAGCTGAGCATTTTTTATATAGAAAAACACGTTTCTCAAAGAGTGCTCAAGTTGCTTTCTTTGAGAAATACAGCGCCAAAACAAAATATCTTGCTCTGAAACGGCAAGTACATCTACTGCCATTTCACGATAAGGTATGGCGCGCGGACTTGGTAACTTGTTGAAATTAATTGTAATAGCAATTAATTTTGGTTCGCAATTTGGTTACCTGTTAAAATCAATTAATTTTAACATGTAATCAAGTCCGCACGCCGTACCTTGCCTCAAAACGGCAGTGAGTCTAGTGTTTGGCGCTGCATTTCACAAAGAAAGCAACTAGAGCACTTTTTGAAAAATACGTTTTTCTATGTAAAAAATGCTCAGCTTTCGATCTAAATAAAAAATACATAAAAAATATACTTTTCGGGATATAAGATGTTTTATAGCTCTTGAAGGTGAAAATGGAAAATTTTGAAAAATTGCGTATACCATTGGAAAGCTGAGAAAAAAATACATCGAAAACGCTCGTTACACATTTTTTTAGATACATTTTAGTAGGGCAAACATCAGTTAGAAGCAGTATAAATTGGCACTCCTGTGCCGCGTCGAGCAAATTCCCTAATTTTAATTTATCATTACATTAAAATTTACTAATTTATTAGTATTAATAATTAGTACGTATATCAACAAATAATGTATTTGGTTTAACCTTTAAATACTCAATCTAACGTGTATTTAACGTGTAATTGACGATTTAATAAATACATCAATAAAATACGAGGTATGATAATTAATTATCCGGAAAGAATTATTACCCGCTCACAATGGTTACACCGGCGTTTCCGCAATAATGTCAATCGAAAACGTTCACATTGCAGAATTACCAATGCAAAATTCATGAAAAACATGAGTTACAATAACATTATTGACAAGGAAATGGTTTCAGGTGTTCTCCTCCGATTTCGATAAAATTTAAATATATTGTAGAGCTCAAAAATCTAACAGACAGGTATTTTTTTGAATCTGGTAAAAGTGGTTTTAAGGGATGAAATTACACGCCAAAGTTATTACCTGAAGGGGTGATAGTGCGATTTCGCATAGAAGGGATTGTCCGATTTCAATGAAGCGAAAACTAAAATGCTCCTTATGTAAATCAATGAAAAGTAGACGTTGAATTTAAGGAAAAAATATCACCTTAAGGGGTGAAATACTCCTTAGCGTTTCTGTTTTCCACCCTAAATAATGAATTTACGACTCGATTTGAACAAAACACTTACCATTTGGAAGCAGGAGTAAAAATAGAGTTGACGTGTTTTGCTTGTCGACGGAGTAACAAGGTTAAGGGGGTAAATTACCCCCTTACTCATCTACGTATTATGTATTTTATGGAATATTTTTCCTCGCAATCTAAATGTCCAAATTAGTTAAAAATATTCTCTCTTATGAAAATACGTTAATTACCCCTCAAATAATCAAGTACCCCTAACGAAAAAATATATTACCCCTAATTATGTGAGTATCTTGTATACTAATATTGTCCTTTTTTTGAGGTCTATTCGAAAAATTGGTGATTAAGTTCAAAAAATTTACAGATACTGTGTTACATATGTGAAAAAAAGACGCTCGAAGGGCGTGAACTACCTCTTTTGCATTTACACTTTATTTATTCGTATGTCACTTTATTATTCTCTTCTTTCGCAGTTCACACATAAAAATTTATTTAAAATAGTTCCGTCCACAAAAGTTCATGATTTTACCCTCGAGTAATGTACCACTCCAGATTAAATAAGGCACTATAACTCTAATTAACCCTTCGAGTGGCCCAATTAACGAAATAGATGGATCTTTACATCACGTAAGCTATCACAAGTTTTTGGGATCGCTGAAGTCAAATCCGCAATCCGACTTTCAAACAAATCACATTCAAAATGACGTATTCAAAATGGCGGACCAAAAACTTGAAAACTTTTCCAAATTCCATGAAACTCGGTATTTGAGAGGTTTTAAGATCGCTGATTACGAATTGGCTGCCAGATTTCTAAAAAAACAGCCAACTTCAAAATGTCGGAATTAAAACTTTGGCTACCAAACTACTCACAATCTATGCCGTCTCTTACCGAGTGCAGCGGGTAACTGAGCAACATCTAAGGGTCATCCTATACTCTTCTTCAAAAACAGACGTTGCAAGACAAACCAGACAGGTTTACGTTACACCAATTTTTTTAATTCATTAAATATAAACTGTAATTGGTGCAACTCATAGATAGTTCTAGCATGACGTCGGTTTTCATATTGCAGTACTCTAATCTAATAATGCTATCACTAGTTATATTTTATTCATGCATATCTGACACTGTAATGAAAATATATACCTAATACCTCAATGGTAAAATATTCCAGGGTAAGTATTTAACCTGTATCTAACTTTCGTCGAAATGTTGCAGTAAGTGTACAATACTTGAAATATAAACTTATTATCGTGAAAACTAAAGTTAAAATCAGTTTTCGTTATGATTCTTGCAGGTTTTGCCAGTATGTAAATGAAACAACTGAATTACTCCTTCACCGGATTTAAGCGAGAAACGCAAGTCTATAGCGGACGTAAACTTCACTCCGTATTATTGCCGCACATGTGTTACCTATTTATTCCTTGTATTACTTATCACGTACTGCAGCGCAATTTACGGGTTTGCGTTGATTTTACTTCCTTAATATTCAACTATATTCCGGATTACTTTCGTGAAATAAGTTATAATTTGTATTATTTAAATAACATATTGTTTGTTAAGTAATGTACTTATTTAACAATTGTGGATTATTTATCATCTGTTGTATGATAAACCAAACTATTTTGTAAAGTGTTGAGAAATTCACTGTAAATGTAAAATATTAATAATTTAAATATAATCATTTATCCGTAACGATTTAGTCGCTTGACTTAAATATTGGTTTGAAATTTGATTAATCCAGACATTTTTAATTAGTTATTCACTATTGGTGTCTGATTTCTAGTAGAAATGCCGCTATTTATAGAGAATATTTCCCAGCTCTGAGGCAATAACAGTCAGTTGCGATAGGACCTCCTTATAACAATCTCTTCGTGACCGAACAAATTCCTTATAACCATTTTCCCGTCAAGTCAAATATTTCATTAATTTTCACATTCTGAAGTGGTCAAACCATCTATCTCTAAATGTTCTGTTTAGTAATCAAGTGACAATTCGCGTAGAATGAGCAGGACATCGATCTTGCTAGTACCAGATTGCTTGTTGATTCTGTCGAAATTTGTTGTGCAGTGTTTTGTACACCCATACGTTTCATGAAATACATTGAAGATCAAGGTCATCATTTTGACAACCTACTCTAGCAATGATAATATTAATGAAATATGTGTTGTCATACAGTCAGTTTGTGTGTCCTCCAATGACCTTTAACCCTTTCGGAACTACTGCCGCCTATCGGCGGCATCTACTAAACGTTCTCCGGGTACTACTGCCGCCCATTGGCGGCATTCACTAAACGTTCTCTGGGCACTACCGCCGCCCATTGGCGGTATCCACTGAACATTCTCTAGGTCCTACCGTCGCAAATTGGTGGCATCCTTAGAAAATTATGTGGGCGCTAGGGTTTTGAAAAGCCCGAATGAAAAGTTTAATGTCAATCATGATCGAAATTTCTATGAATGCCGCAAAACACGTTTTCGCGGCTTACGATGACGTGAAGTGCAACCACTTTCGTAAGAACTTTCTCGTCCCACGAATCTATAACCGCGGCCAACTCCTCCGTATCGAAAGGGTTAATAATAGATCGTTGCCTATTAAATGGTGCATGGAAAACCATATCATTCCATTTAAACAAGTAGAATTGACCTCCATATTTCCTATACACCTCCACTGACAAAAAATTATTGATACTACGTTTCATGCCCCTAGAAAAAAATAACTTTTATTCAACACTTTTTTCTATCGTCAAAAACAAATTATTCAGGTGGCCTGTTTTAGATGCCTCACCCTGTATAACGTTACAGCTAGAGACAATAACGTTTCCAGATACAGGTGAGCTCACTTGACTCGTGGGCGCTAGTGTCGCGAATAACGCTAGATATAGTGCCAGTTACCCACAATGTCGGCGTAACTAGCCAAATTTCTACCTGGGTGAGGTTGTTTTTCTAGTGTCTAACGTTGCGATGAGTGTAATCTACAACAATTCTTCACGTATGCGATCATTTCTTTTTGCTGTGCTACCTTCCTGTCGCCTTCCTATTTTATTATCATTCGTTTATAAAGAATTTGGAAGACGAGTGTTTTCGATTCGAAGGAAACGATTGATTTGGGAATGATTTGATTTTACAGTGAAAACCCTGTTACTTGTGTTATCTCTAACTTGGACTTTATTCCTGCTATGGAGAAACTGCGCGTGCACACTGACCTGATATGCGCGCGTAGTCTCGTATATGTAGCATATACATATCTATGATTTGCCTGTAGTAATAAATGTACGCGTGAACAAGTTATAAATCTCTTTGCTTATAATAGAAACAGTAAATCTACATAAGCTCTAAATGATTTCGAAAAAAGTTATTAAAAAGACCACACAATTGTTAAAAGTCAATAACATTTATATTGAAAAAAATGTTACTTTATTAAATAAATATCACGCCTGCGAAATCTATCTGATTTATTTTATTTTAAAAACCTGTAAAACATTGTTCAAATTCAAGTTATTGTGGTACATAACCTCAAACTAAGGAATTGACTGAATCGAGTTAACCCTGAGGCCTCGTACCATCTTCTTTCTATGTTTTTCAACACATAACCTAGTTTCACTTGCAAGCCACGCTTTTATACGGCCAAGTGGGGGATTCTTACATGAATTCTCAGAACTGGTAACCCGATGTGCTCAAGTAACAAAGATTTTACTGTATGATGGTTATTCGTATTACTGATTGTGAGTGAAAAAAAGAAGTTTCTAATATTATTATCTCCCGCTAGAGGGCTAAGGGTTCACTGTGTGAGAGGCTCCTCAATTCACCTAACATTCTACATATTTCATCTTTTTCACTCATCAACGGAGTATTTCCCAGTCTTTGGAAATCGTAATTGATTTATCCTATACCTAAAACGAAGTGCTCCACCTCCACCGAATGTCTTGATGAAAATGGTCTGCAAGACCTTTTTCAGTTGGCTTACAGAAGGTACCACAGAACCCAAACTGCACTGGTCAGAATCTTGAATGATATTAAGCTTGCCACAGATCATCATAAGGTTAGTTTTTTTCGATTTCTCAAAGGCTTTCGATAAAGTTCACCACTTCACCCTCATTCAGGTACTGAGGGAACTTACTTTTTCCAACTCATTCCTGAAATAGTTCTGTTCCTAAATAACTGGGAGGTCTCAGGCTGTCAAAGATGCAGACGGTTCCTCATCATCTTGGAAAACCCTTCTATCAGGAGTTCCTTGAGGATCGGTTCTTGGCCCCTCCTTTTCTGTTTATATGTTTCAGGGACCAACCATCAAGTGAAGCACTCTTTATACAATCTCTACGCGGATGACCTAAAAATCTACCTGGGCACAAAACCGGCTAACTTGAGAGACACGATGAATGAACTCCGGGACATCAACGTCATATGCAGCTGGAGCTCGAAAATCGACCTTGTTCTCAACCATAAAAAACTAAGGTCATGATAGCCGACATGACTAGAAGACTAAACTCCACTGACTTCTCCACCATACCCAAGATGGTTGTCAATGGAGTAGAAATTCCATTCTCCAACGAGTGTCTGCATCTTGGTATAATAATCACCAAAAATTTGTCATAGGAAGCTCATATTAGAAACTGTTAGAATGATTGGTTAGGTGCAGAGATTCAGGGCAGTGAACAAAACAGAATACAATAATATAGTTTATTGTAAAGAAGCCTAAGATAATACAATACAAAACAATAGGACGCAAAGAATAGGTTACTACGTGTGCGACACTTAGTCCCGAAGTGAGGTGACACGCTAAAGTGTCTTAGTGGCGTATCCGTCGATAGGTGTCGCCCGATCTCACCGAAACCACTAAAAAGAACGACAAGATACTCGAAAGAGTGATGCAGCTGCATCAGATTTATTTTTAACCCTCACAGAGATAAACACATAACGCTATACTTAACGGAACTAGGCTGGCTCAAAATCCAAGAAAAGCGCCTATTTCTTCTTGGCAATTTAACGTACTCTATTCTGGAAAATAAGTATTTTAATACATGTACGGCAAGTTCATTTATCGCAATCAGGTTGTCGGCAGAAACAGCAGATATGAACCTTCAACACTGACAATACGTGAGTCTTGGACCGAAACCTACAGGAACTCATTCACTAGCTTTGCTAGTAAACTATGGAACTCTCCACCAGCTAGAGTTCGAAGTGAGACATCTTTTTCGGTGTTCAAAAAATTTTTCTTTGAATTCATAATCTCTGCGAGGCATAAAAAATAAACCGTAGCAAACTGTATCTAGCTGGAGTCTGTGCCATTTTAATTGTATGCCACTTTATTCTATTAATTTCATTACTTTATTTTGTTCAATTCTTAATTAGTAAAAATGAAAAGTACATTTTTGTCAATGACAACCGCAATCTGTAAATAAATTCTTGGAAAAAAAGTTTTTTATTGCATAGCCTTAATAATTCATGCGATAGGGGGTTAAAATTCTTTATGACCCCCTACACTAGACCGGGCCTCATCAAAGAAAATCCGCTTTCAAATTTCGAATTTCGTGTTCAAAATTTTAGCTGCTCCCTCTTTTTTTTCTTTCGATTTCTTTGTATAGCATTTCTTTGAATCTGACAGTTTTTGCGTCTCTTAGTTGAAAAGAAATTTTGACTTAGAGTGGTGCTGCAGTATATTCAAGCTTACTTCAGTTCGGAATTGTTTTGATACCATTGTCCCTTCAGACATTAGGCTTTCATAACATTTTCTGAAAGTTCAAGAGCTTTTATTTAACTGGTCAGGTTTTCTTATATAGGCACAAAACTAATGTGTTTTTATGTATTTCTTTTGAATGTGGAAATACCGAGCAATGGTTTTCTCTCTTGGCGTTCTTTGAAAGTGCATTGCAATGTACGATATTTAGAACAACGCGACTCATTCGCGCGTGAGTAACGCAAATAATGCAAGGAGTAGGGGAAACAAGCCGAGAATACAAATCTAGAGTGAAATGAACAATACCCAAGAGAGTTACTGGTTCCTAATTGAAACCAACCCTTTCCTCCCTTCTCTCCACTAACCATTCCTTTTCAAGTTACTACAATTTCCCTTTTTCGTATACCATCTATTTATTCGTATAGATGCGTGCCATGATCTTTTCAATCTCTCTATATCCACGCAGGATATCATACAGTTTGCGACAAGAGCTTGAAAATTGTATTCATTGATTCCTATTGTAGAAGAATTACCATGGAATAAGCAATTTTAAATACCTTTATGTGCAAAGTCGTACCCGTAATTTATATCTTGTGTGGGTTTATCGAAGGAAGCGGTTTAATTCAATGCAAAGAAATCACAGTAAGTAGACAAGTTTCAACACTACTGGTACAAAATAGGAAGGATTGGCTTAAGAGCATTATGCAAGGTTCAAAGTAGAGGGACTGAGGACAGTTGAAACGCGGGGCATTTGAAACAAATGAGCTAATTCCGAGACGGTAAGTGTATAGGGATTAAGTTTTGAAGGGAAAAAGGACCGGCTTTCGATTCTTAATTTGTGGCTCACTGTGTGTTGCCGCTGAGAGCACTTGAAACGTTTTGATTTTGGTGTAATGTTTTTAAAACGAAAGGTCAGTTTTTTAATTGTTCTTATATTGTGTATTAATCCAAAACTATTGTTCCTTCTGTGTAATTTAAATTATCATAACTATGAAAACCTAGCTTTGTTTAATTTTTTAAATATCTACCTAAAATAAAACTAATAACTGAAACATCATTGTCTTTTATTTGCAGACGTTTTAACTAACCCCAAGCACTATTTCGATTGACTCAGGCTCGGTGTCATTGGAAACGTTTTTTCAAAATTTTCCAAAAAGCTTTTAATATTTCGACAGCATTCATGAAGCAAAATCAATAATGCTATTTTGAAGCTACATAATCAAGTTACAATTGTAGCCTGTCACGAAACAGATACGATATAAAATGAAGTCACAGTGAGGTATTTTGTCAAAAACGTTCCAATTTAACCCAGTCTCCCTTAAACTTAGAAATTGAAGGAAATAAAAGAGAGTGTTTATTATCATAAGACAACAACGAATTAGGCTAACGAACACCAATACCAAGAAGACCATCTTATATAAACGGCCTAAGTTTTAACAAGTAGTTTGACATTTTCAATGCAATTGACTTTTGTATGAGGCCTCTGAATTTTTTCTAAAATAAGTGGTTTGTATCAATTTTACTCAAACCAATCAGGCTTTATCCAATTTCTTAAGGGAGTATTCTAGTCTAGAGGCATGAATTTCGGCCGTTTTTTCGCGCTCTGTAAAAATAAAACAAAGAATATTTTTACTATCCATTTTTTTATCATTCGTTTATTGATATTTTAAGAACACATGAAAAATTGAATGAAAAAAAAAAATTCAAAATTTAAGAAGTTATGAGCTGGCAAAGTGTGGGGTCCACAAAAAAAGAGTGTCCTGGCGTACAGGGTTTGAACCCTTCTGGTCAGCTGAAACAAAAAAATCCAACGGATTCATAATTAGTAAGGATGTCGCTATGGGCTCACCCAATGACAAGTCAAAAAAAAATTTTTTCACAAAATGGCAGCCGTTTGAAAAAAACAAATTTCTTTCTGGCCGTTTGAAAAAACAAATTTTTTTTTCAAACGGCTGCCATTTTGTGAAAAAAATTTTTTTTGACTTGTCATTGAATGAGCCCATAGTGACATCCTTACTAATTAAGAATCCGTTGGATTTTCTTGTTTCAGGTGACCAGAAGGGTTCAAACCTTGTACGCCAGGACACTCTTTTTTTTTGTGGACCCCCCACTTTGCCAGCTCATAACTTCTTAAATTTTGTTTTTTTTTTTTCATTCAATTTTTCATGTGTTCTTAAAGTATCAATAAACAAATGATAAAAAAATGGATAGTAAAAATATTCTTTGTTTTATTGTTAGAGAGCGCGAAAAAACGGCCGAAATTCATGCCTCTTGACTAGAATACCCCCTTAACTCAGGTTCCAGTGATTGTCAGACAAACATCATCAGAATCCAGTTTGCACAATAAGCCACACAAAAGATGACATTGATTTTAGCGCCTCCAAACGGAATTCGGTGTACCACACGCGCTTGATGGGAAGAGCAGACGAAATACTTGATCGAATGTTTTACGATGCAGATAAGTCACGGAGCGGAAGCGTAAATTTTTGTCACGCGAGTTGGAATTCGATTTCACCAAGGTCTCTAAGATCTTCTCAAGGTCACCAAGGTCATCTGTTCTGTCATTTTAGAATGAGACAAATGCTCTCTTGTTTGGAATGTAACATTAGGATGCGTAAGTAGAGGCACATATTAAGTTCACAGTGCTCTACTCTGCGGCACTAGTGTCTGGAACACCTTTTGTGCGGCTCTTTGTTCCTGTCATTATAAGTAGGATTTATCCATTTTCTTAATTAAACCAAACATAGTGTTACGTATACGTAACTCTCGAAAAGATCTCGCATGAAAGTTCGTTTGCAAATGATAAGACGAATATAATCTATAGTAAGGGTACCGATGACTTCTGCAGAAATCTTTCGAGAAGCCATAACAAAGGCAACCCAAGAAGACGAACAATGAATGCTTTTTTTTTTTTCTTTTTGATAAGCAAATTCCAAGTGACCAGCGCATGCAAAAATTTCTTAAGAAAATCTCGCTCGAGAAACCTGAAACTTCTTAATTTCATAAACTTCCTAAACTCATAAATTCGAGTTGGCACTTGGCAAAATTCCACAGTTATCAGTACTGTTTACAAAAATCCCCACTACAGGGAATTCCAAAGAACCCTTCCACCGTTAGAAGCAAAATCCCTACCCCATAATCTGGGTCCAATGAAAAAACTAAAAGATTAAGTTTGACCAACAAAGAACTATGTGCGATTGTGGAGAGGAGTAGCCTAGGATTATTATTAATTATATCGAGAGCAGCAAAAAAAAAATCTTCATCGAGCAGTCAGTCAGTTTTCAACTATCAAGTCAGTTCTTAACTCTCAAGAGAGTCAGTTTTCAAGTCTCAGGACAGTCAGTCCTACGATCTCCTTAAGATCACTCGCGGGGTCTTAGGATCATTCGCGATGACTCCCTCACCAGTCTTAGGATCACTCAATCAGTGGATCCAGACTCATTCGGTCTTAGAATCGTACGTCAATTCAGTCATTTGTTAACGCGGCCTCGGACTTTTATATTTTTATTGGGTAAAATATAGTATTTTAGTATTCAAAATTAAACAGTGTAGTGCATTATTTCCACATCCTACAACCTCCATTGCACCATCCTCACGGGTCATCACTGGTCAGCTGCCGCCCAACTACCCTCCAGCATTCTTCCGTTTGGATCAAGGACACCCCAGTATTCCTGACTTCAAAAGCTAAGCGACGTTTTGTCCATCCATGGATTAACTTCAATTCCAATTTCGATTCCAATTTTAATACTAAGTTCAATTCCGATTCAAATTCCAATCTCAATTCCAATTTCTATTTCAATTTCAGTTTTAAATACTAACTAAATTTCTATTTCCATTTCGATTTTAAATATTAATTCTACTTCTACTTCTAATACTAATTCAATCTATGATTCTGTTTCAATTATTTAAATACTAATTCTATTTCTATTTCTACTACTAATTCTAATTCTATTTCTAATATTAATGCTATTCCTATTTCTATTTCTGATACTAACCCAATTTCAAATACTATTTCCATTTCCTAGTGAACGGATAGGAATACCGGTCCGTTCGCTTCATTCCATTTCTATTTCCATTTCTATTTCCTAGTGAACGGATAGGAATACCGGTCCGTTCGTTTCATCCTATTTCTATTTCTATTTCCATTTCCTAGTGAACGGATAGGAATACCGGTCCGTTCATTCTATTTCTATTTCCATTTCCATTTCTAATTCCTAGTGAACGGATAGGAATACCGGTCCGTTCGTTTCATCCTATTTCTATTTCTATTTCCATTTCCTAGTGAACGGATAGGAATACCGGTCCGTTCCCTTCATTCGATTTCTATTTCCATTTCTATTTCCTAGTGAACGGATAGGAATACCGGTCCGTTCGCTTCATTCTATTTCTATTTCCATTTCTAATTCCTAGTGAACGGATAGGAATACCGGTCCGTTCGCTTTATTCCATTTCTATTTCCTAGTGAACGGATAGGAATACCGGTCCGTTCGCTTCATTCTATTTCTATTTCCATTTCTAATTCCTAGTGAACGGATAGGAATACCGGTCCGTTCGTTTCATCCTATTTCTATTTCTATTTCCATTTCCTAGTGAACGGATAGGAATACCGGTCCGTTCGCTTCATTCGATTTCTATTTCCATTTCTATTTCCTAGTGAACGGATAGGAATACCGGTCCGTTCGCTTTATTCCATTTCTATTTCCATTTCTATTTCCTAGTGAACGGATAGGAATACCGGTCCGTTCGCTCCATCCTATTTCTATTTCCATCTCTATTTCCGAGTGAGCAGATAGGAATACCGGTCCGCTCGCTCCATCCTATTTCTATTTCCATCTCTATTTCCGAGTGAACAGATAGGAATACCGGTCCGTTCGCTGTATTTCTATTTCTATTTTATATTTCGAGTCACCCGGTATTATATATTGACCTATCCTAAGGATCACATTGGTCCTCAGTAAGAACTCTGCAACCTGGACTATTTTGAATTTTAAGCACTCGTATGTTTAGGTAAAATATCCCCTATCAATGTCGATTACAGAATATATATATATATATATATACACACACACATTTCCAACAGGCTAACTAGTCGTTTGATTCCAACAATTTCCTATCCCTGAATCGATACTTCGATATCGATTCAAAAATGGAAAGTAAGCCTTGAGTTGCTCTCGAACCACAATTCGATACCCCAACTTTAGACGTAACAATAGTAAAAAATCTATACACAAACTTCAAAACATCCAACTTTAATGAAAGTAATCCTATTAATTTAAATTATAACGAATTAAAACAATTTTCTGAGAAGTATTGAAAATTTCAACCACAATGGATCAATTAATTTTCATTCTTTTTCGTCAAACATTTATATAATAATATAATTAAAAAATCACAAATAATATCTGTTCCAAAGTTATTGAAACGTTTGGTAAGTCTTTTTATATCAATTATTTCCATTTAACTCATTTATATTAACCCTTTCGCGGTGAACAGCGCCTTTAGGCGCTCAGCCATAGACGCTCACGCCGAGCGAACAGCCCGTTTTGACGACGTTCATTTGTTTTCAGTAACTGCCCAATAATGTCCATTAGGTCGTTTGTTTTTGACGCGCTAGCAGCATACGCTTCTCGTGCAGAGATTTTTTACATAATCAAATATATGAAATATTTACATATTTAATTCTTGGATCGACATTTTTATTAACTGAGACTATTCCGGTGGAATGTAGTCTGGATCGAGATTTAGATTTTAAACTTAATCAAAATCGAACAATTCGCATTTTTTAAGCGAAAAGTGACAACATGGAAAAATAACCTGAGACCTGGATTTGAACCAGGGACCTTCACTTCTACGCAGTGAAGCTCTTGTCCAAGAGAGAATTTTATTTATATAGATTATCCAGGATCTGAAGGTATCACCAGGACTTCACCGACCGCAATCCTAACTTGAGAAGAGACGGCTAACGGAAAGGAACAAACCGCGCGAAGGTGCCAAATTAAATATCTCCAAATATAATAAAAATATAACTTAAATTTACTTACTAAAGTTACGTGAACGTAATAAGTTTTTATATTTCTATTCTCTTTTAGGACACTGAATATTTATTCCATCGTGTATACCTAAAGGGTTTTCCCGAGTTTAGCTAGTTTTCAACAACAAACCGGGTATCTTGGATTTTCGACAATCATACATAGTATAACAACAAACCAAATATAGATACTAGGTTTGATGTTAAATATTAGCCAAACATCTGGAAAACCTTTTATATTTACACTGCTTTATGTTTGACCTCACGTGTACCACTACGTACTTATGCAACATCTGTTTTACTCTAAATATTACTTTTGAAGTATAATATTCATGCTTTTGCACATATATGCTTGGAAAACTTTCGAAAGTAAAATACATTTCCAGCAAAAATCAAGTAGTACACAATAAACCATGAACATGTACGAGAACAAATTTTTGCAAGCACTCTAATTCTTGCTAATGTAAAACAAAGCAGAAACACTCCTTTTGATTCACTTCGTTATTGTCCTGAAAATTATGCATTTTTAATTTTAATTTGGAAATACGAATAATATTCTCATACTTGTACATTTTTTTCGTTTCGATGGTTTAGAGAAACGAAGTAGAAAAAGTGGGAGTGAAAGGGACATAATGTATTGCTAAAGAGAACCATTAGGTTATTAAAAACAGTAAGGCGAAATAAAATGGAAGAGAAAAGATTAAAAAAGGGCAATAAAGAGAGGGCTACGCTGTGGATGAAGCTTGGAAATTAGTTCTAATGTTCTCGTGTTTAGTTTTAAAAAGCATAAAATTCGTACAATAATAAAATATAGTCCAAAGTGGTTATACTCTGATTATTCTTATTACACTTACACATATTATAGTATATTAATAATCGGATTATTCATATTATATTATCCAATGATAAAGAAGTTTAACACGTTAAACCGCTATTGAATAATATAAAAGTGAAGAGTTAATAATGACTAAAATAAATTTTTTATGTCTCACTATTGATTATTCTATATTGAAAATATATAAGTTAAAATAATTAATGAGAGGTTTCATAATCAAAGTAAATTCAAGGTATTATTAACAAATTTCTAAATTTTAAGTTGTCGCAATTATTGGGTCGTTCGGAAAGCTCGCGCCGTTTTCCTAATGGGTCGTTCGGAAAGTTCCTGCCGATTTCCTAAAAGAAACACAATTGTAAATGTGTGAATTCTATATTCACACACACTCTATAATGTACATGTACAAAACAAATAATAGATTTACATTTCACCAGAGTTTCTAAAGGCAAGTGAGATTAGCATGTAACAGGGAATATCGATTCCCTGATACAAAGATCTCGAACCTCCCACGCACTTTCCCCACGACTATTCGCGCCGCGAAATTCAATCGATACGATCGATCGGCATGGATCGATCGCATATACGTCCACCGTGGAAGTCAACAAACACTTAGGTTAAGTTATTCCGCGGTGTAAGAGCGACATAATATGATTGTTAGAATTAAGGCGGCCGAAATATATATTACTATAGATTCGCATTAGAGATCGTAGAGTCGATAAGAGTAGGTTCGGAACGGGCCGAGGCGAGTCGCGATAACCGAACACGAGGCGCCATCTGTCGAAGACGACGGGGACCAGACTTTCGACCACGTGGAGATTCGTCGCGGAGACGAACCGGCACTGACGCCATCAGAACCACGTCAGTCGAAGCAGCCGTTAGTGGAAGGAGCAAAGTCGACCCCGGAACACTCCAGGAAGGATTTTCGACGTCGTCCCAGCGGGGAAAAATCGAGAGACGTTTTCTCCGAAGCAATGGGGATCGTCTCTACCGCAAAGTCGAGGCCAACGCGGAGTTCAGTCCACCAGAAGGCTCGTAGATGACTCGAGGGGTACGAGTCGTCACTCGCAGCCAATGAGGAGGCTCGTAGCCCCGAGATCGAGAAGAAGACGCCGGAAGTGAAGCCGACTTCTTCACTTCTACGCTGGACGTAAACCCATAAGCACGTGCCCACGCGGATAAAGAAAGAGAGAGAGAGAGAGAAAGAAAGAGAGAACGCGAAGGAAGAAGACGACCCGGTCGAGGGACAAATATCCCATTTTTACGACGTCGTCGACGGAACAGAGGACGCCACCCGGGACCCAGAACGGAGAAAGCGTGAGTCCCGTATTCGTTATCGCCGAAAAGGAAACGAGCGAGCTCAGGAGGTCGAGCCACCTGATTCGACAGGTGGCCATCTTGAGTGAGCTCGTCGCGCCGTTCGCGACACCTCGCCCCGTTTCTTTGTTTTTTTTGTTATTTCTTAGTATTCATTTTGTAGGATTTTCTTTTGTTTTATTTCGACTATTTTGTTATCGGCAAATATATTTATTTTTATTTTATTTTGTTTGTCGAACGTGTCGTTTATGCGAACCCTCCCCTCTACCATTTTCGTTTCCTGAGTTAGATCGCGGTGCATAGCACCTGGCGCCCACGATCGAGCCCTTTTCCCGTTATTTCGATTTCAGGATTTCAGGGCGATTGTGACGTGTGGGGTGTGTCGACACCCCCCAACGAAGGGATTGTGAGATCCTCGTCACAAGCAATGTAAAAAATATTTCGAGTTTTTTGTGTCTCAGAGTCGCAATATTATCGCGTCTTAAGAATACGAGGTCAGATTTTACGCGCCCGTTCGCTTTCTTTGGCGGTCTGAATTTTCACGTTCTGTCAGGGATATAGAACGTATATCCCTATACACAATGCATATTAACCCTTTGGCCTATAACCACGAGTGAGACTCGTGGTAAAAAATTTGTGCCATAAGCGAAAACCACGAGTTTGATTCGTGGTAAAAAGTTTGCGCCATAAGCGAAAACTACGGGTCTGACTCGTGGTTAGGAATTTTTTATTTTACAATTCCTTTTGTTGCCCCGAAATATACATATATACATTTTGCGCTAGTTGGGGCACACGGCTGAGCAACTAAATGGCACGGCGCGCAACCGACTTTCTTGTTTACTATGGCTCGAGCGATCGGCAGATGGCGTGTAGGCCAAGGGGTATATTATGTATATAAAATAAGGGGGTTTTTGTTCCCGTTAATTTTTTACTTTTTATAATTTTTTTCACATTTTTATTTTTTTTTTCATTTTTATTTATTTTTGGTGTTGCCCCATTCGGTTCGGTCCTCTTCTTCTGGAGCGTCATGAAAATTGATGTGCGATAGGATTTCTTAAGGTAAGGGAAATAGTAATAGTCCGGGAGGCAGCGTTGCATTTTTGATGGTGATTTTAGGTCGATCAATTCTAAGCAAAATCGATTGTTTAAATCTGTATAACACTCGAATTAAGAGTCAGCAGACGCACCAGGGGTGGACCGAGTAATTAGAAAAAATTCTATTATGCAGAAAAAAAAATCCAAAAATGTTTTTTGGTAGTTTGAAAATTCATACACCGTTTTATTAGATGAAAATAATAATAAAAACAATAGTCAGCAGGAAAGATCGTGGTGGGTTATACGTCAGCAGGGTAAACAGACTTGAATAAAAAAAAATACCGTCGATTCAGTGCAGGTCGAATGCAACTTATCCAGATGATTATTTATGTCAAAAAAATAAGAACAAAAAAAATCGGCAGAAAATGTCGGGGGGACGGCCGTCAGCAGGGGGATTATATGTAAGTGCAGAGCCGGCATTTAATTATAACATAGACCAACCAAATGTATTATTTTCCTGATTATTTTACCCCCTTCAATATTCATAATTAATTTCAAGCGACTCATAATTAATTTAATTATATTTTATTCCAATTTATTTTTCTATACAGGTGACTTTATATTACAAGGATATGAAAAATGTGATGTAATTGTTCGGATAGAAAGTAAAGTATGTTAGATTACATTTATTAAATGTTCAATCAATATCAACATAACTTATTACAAAAAAACTTCAATAATCATAAGCACAACGACAGGATTATAGCTCATAACAAATAAGCCTCTCCAACTCTCGTAGTTAAATGTATCCCCGAAAGCCTCAAGGGGGGATGACCATTTAGAAGGTCCGAAAATTAGCGGTTTTGTCGGTTTTTTTTCAAATAAAATGGATTGTCGGATACTATTGGAAGTTTGCAATCTTTTTATTTAGTGTTTGAACATTGCAAAAAAAATATCAATATTTTGTTGAATACAAAATGGCGGTCGTAGACGCCGTCCATCTCGCCAGTAGTATCTTACAGCTGTTGGCATGATTTATCAAAAACTATTCAACCGATTTGAATGAAATTTTGCACAGATCTTCCTTATACTATCAGTTTATCGGTGAACCTAAAAAAACGTGTGAAATTCGAATTACATCATATAGTTTTTTTTACAAAATGAAAAAATATTTGGCGAATATTTGGTGGAAAATTACAATATTGACTTTGATAATTTGCCATCTTGCGAATTTTGCATATATTTCAATTCTACTGGTACACCGATAGCGTATGGGTGTAAACTTAAAAAAAAATGGTTCATCTGTTTGAGACAATTACTGCCGAAGCTACAATGCCAACAGCTGTAAGACTACCAGCGAAATGGTCGCCGTCTACGACCGTCATTTTGTATTCAAAAAAATATTTCTATTTTTTTTACAATGTTCAAACACTAAATGAAAAGACTGCAAACTTCCATTAGTATCCGACAATCCATTTTATTTGAAAAAAAACCTACAAAACCGCTAATTTTCGGACCTTCTAAATGGTCAAATAACAAATAGAGTATATGCAGTATATGAAAAAGGTGAAAATCGCGATTTTTATAAGAAAATCAATATCAGGCTGCTTGAAATTAATTATGAAGATCACTTAAATAATATATTTTACGAAAAAAGGGTCAGTAGATTATTTGACGGGGGCAAAATAGTCAGCAGAATAATACATTTGGTTGGTCTACTGCACTTATAATCCCCCTGCTGACGTCCTTCCCCCCGTCGGATTTTCTGCTGACTTTTTTGGTTCTTATTTTTTTAACATAAATAGTCGTCTGTATGAGTTTCATTCGATCTGAATTGAATCGGAGTTATTTTTTGTTATTCAAAACTATTTATCCTGCTGACGTATAATCCACCACAATCTTTCCTGCTGACTATTGTTTTTATTATTATTTTCATCTAAAAACACAGTGTATGAATTTTCAAACGATGTAGAAAACATTTTTGGATTTTTTTTTTCTACAAGATAGAAATTTTCTAATTACCCGGTCCACCGTGATTAGACCTGCTGACGTTCTAATCATTGAACGGCTACTTGTGAACAATAAGTTTTAATGTGAATCAATCGACTTAAAATGATTATGTCATTTGCAACGCTACCTCCCGGACTATAATGGAAATTGGTTTGGGACGCAAGTGGCCCACTTGGACTGAATTGAGAAGCCGACGCGTGCACTACAGTCTGAGGGAGTGGTCCTGGTTGATGCCAGCACTAATCGTTGTCCGAGCGTCACAGACATACGTTTAAAATTTTTTTTCTACCTTGGTTATCTTGACCAACTCTTCCGCCATCCTGAAATACCTTCCGCCATCTTAACCGTTTGCGTACCACGAGCCACTTTCGTGCTCTTCAGATTTTGTGTCGAAAAAAGCCAGCGCATTTGGCCGATACAGACAACTGACGGTGCATCCACAATTTTTCGAAACGCGCTCAACCTTTCAGACGCATGTACGTCGCATCGTTATCAGTAATCCAATTTGTATTTTGTTATTACCTATTATAAATTAATAGTAAGGTGTCCCATTTTAACTTGGACAAATAAATAAGTTGAAAAATGGCATCCTAATTAAAAAATGTTTCTAACAAAAGTTGAAGGGTATAGAGAGAGTGATCTAATGGTGACTTTGACTTTGACCTTGACCGTGACCGTGACCGTGATCGTGATCGTGATCTTGTCGGTCATTTCAAGGTCAAATTGATCCTTGTAAATGGTAACACCAACTTTTGATGCCAGAAATGAAAAGAGCATGAAATTTTACATTCAGATATGACCTTGACCATAACCTTGAAGGTCATTTCCAAATCACATTGATTTTTTTTATGGTTCCCGACAAGCTAAGCCTAGGTAAAGCAGGATCCCAACCAGTTAAGGTAAGGAGAGCAGGCTCCCAACCAGTTCAGGTAAAGAGAGCATTTTTCCAACCAGTTAAGGTAAATAGAGCAGGTTCTCAACCAGTTAAGATGAGGTAGAGTAGGTTTCCAATTTATTAAAGCTAGGTAGGATCTGTTTTTAACAAGTTAAGATAAGATACAGAAAGAATACAGAGTTTTGCTTAGTCATTATTCGCTGCACCTCTTGGCAAGAGATGTTCGAAGTGCCCACCTTGATTTTCTAAACGTATAGTAAGCCTTGTCCTATAATTCTGCATTACCCCATTGCAGAGTTTCTTGCGTTACCCATTGACAAGCTTGCGTTACTTTTAACATCATATCTTCTCTGGTTATAGGAGCTTCCTGATGTACTGCGTCTTTAATAATCCCCAAAAAAATGAATCAAGAGGATTTAAATCTGGAGATCTTGGTGGCCATAATACTGGGCCATTGCGGATACTAAGTCGTTCTTGATATTGCCGACGAAGGAATCTAGTCACACGCCGAGCATTGTGAGCAGGAGCACCATCCTGTTGGAACCACATTCTTTGTCGAACATCTAATGGAATATCTTCCAAATAACCAAAGAGATGATTTCGAAGAAAATCCAAATACATGACACTATCGATAGTTTTTTCAAAGAAATGTGGTCCAATAACACGTCCATTAACTATCCCTGCCCACACATGCAAACTCCATCGATGTTGATTTAATTGCTGTCTGTACCAGTGAGGGTTAACTGGTGACCAATAGTGACTATTGTGGCGGTTAAGACTGCCATTACTATTAAATGTAGCTTCATCGCAGAAACATACGAACCTTACGAAATCCGCATCTTCATCTAACTTATCAAGCGTCCACGTACAAAAGTTAATTTTTAATATACGATCATTGTCATTTAATTCTTGAACAAGAGTAATGTGATAAAGATGATACCTTACTAGTCGCAACAAACGATGAGCAGTAGGGACACCTAATTCCGGTTCAATTTGACGGGTACTTAGATGGGGATTTAGGTGAAACACACCCAAAATGGCTATTAGCCTTGGATCATCGTTCATTTCAGCAGTGGCTCGATTTTGTTGCCTATGTCGATGAAGCAGATTAAACCGAGATCTTCTTTCAATATTTATAATTTGTTGTGGGCCTGGAAGCCGACGGTCAGGATAACGTTGACGATAAAGCTGAGACGTATTCCTATAATTTCGGGGACGTTCGCCAAGAACCAAAAGAATATCAACGACGTCATTCGGTGGGTAATTCGCCATCCTTATTTAAGCGAGTGATACGATAAAGCAACTTTTTACAACTTTACTGATAATAAAGGAAACAATTTCGTGGGCAAAAAATTATCAATTCATAAACTTTGATATAATTTACTTTCACGTGAAACAATATTTATACTGCAGGCTACCCTACTATAAAAAATTACCTCCGGTCTGAGCTCACATCAAAGGTTTTTGATTTTTCATTGAATTTGCAAGAAATGAATTCAACGGGGATTACCGCTGATAATGATTTCGTAGTCAGAATTGTAAAGTTTACAGTGGCCGATCAAATATCGAAGCAAGAAACGATGCAGGGAGTGGTAAACCACTACAGCAATTGTTAAAGGACTGTCAATAAAGCAGCTAAATCCTGCAATAAATTCCTTCTAATTATCCTGAAAATCTACCCTGAAAATCGAACTCTTAAAAGGAACAAGCAGTGGAGTAGCTGGAGAATGTGGAAAATAATTTTTCGAATGACTAAGGAAAAGGTATTAACTATTTACTAAAGTGTTGTGAGAAAATGTGTGGTCATAACCAATTAACGTTCGCCATTATTGGTCACCAAAGGTACAGAACTTAGCCATTCGAAATATGTGACTAAATTTAAATTCTCTTGATTCATTCTTCTGAGGATTTATTAAAGACGCAGTATATCAGAAAACTCCAATAACCAGAGAAGATATGATGCTAAGAGTAACACAAGCTTGCCAATCGGTAACGCAAGAAACTCTGCAAGGGGTAATGCGGAATTATAGGACAAGGCTTACTTTATGTTTCGAAAATCAAGGTGAGTACTTTGAACATCTCTTGCCAAGAGGTGCAGCGAGTAATGACTAAGCAAAACTCTATATTCTTTCTGAACCTTATCTTATCTTGTTAAAAACAGGTCCTACCTAGCTTTAATAAATTGGAAACCTACTCTACCTTATCTTAACTGGTTGGGGACCTGCTCTCCTTCCTTTAACTGGTTGGGAACCTGCACTAATTACCTTAACTGTTTGGGAACCTGCTATCCTTACCTTAATTGGTTGGGGAACTTCTGTTCTTACTTTCTCTGGTAGGAAAAATGCTCTCCTTACTTGAACTGGTTGGGAGCCTGCTTTCCTTACCTTATCTGGTTGGAAATCTGCTTTACCTTGGCTTAGCTTGTTGGGAACCACAAAAAAAATCAATTTGACTTCGAAATGACCTTCAAGGTTATTGTCAAGGTCATATCTGAATTTTCTGCTCTTTTCATTTCTGGCATCTAAAGTTGATGTTCCCATTTACGAAAATCAATTTGACCTTGAAATGACCTTCAAGGTCACGTTCAAGGTCACCATTAGATCAGCCTCTCTTTACCCTTCAACTTTTGTTAGAAACATTTTTTAATTAGGACGCAATTTTTCAAGTTATTTATCTGTCCAAGTTAAAATGGTACACCCTGTATATTTTCATTCGTAACTTTGCGTATGTATGTACAGTGCATATATTTATGACAAGCGCTATTGTGCTCTTCGGCTATTTTCGACAAGTAATCAAAGGAGCACGATTGCGTTCTTTGGCTTCTTCCGACGCATAATCGGAGGAACACGATCGCGCTCCTTGGCGCTTTTAATCGTGTTCTTTCAAAATTCTCTGGTACGAAAACGGTTAAGTTCGAATCGCTCCCCGCAAAATTTTAGTAGCGTTCCCTGTCTTCTTCGTAAAAATACGAAATACCGTGCTTTCGTCCTTACTGTCGAAGAATTTGTAATTCCCAGGTCCTTCCGGCTGAATTCACAGATTATACTATTTTTCTGTTGTATCTTTTCCATGTTGCCACTCAAATTAGGAAAACTGATTCCTTTCCTAAAAATTAGTGATCTCATGTAACGATCGTTAAATATAATACACTCTAGTTTTTTTTATCATATACCGCGTGAGCTTTCGTTCTTTCCCCTTTTCTTTCTTTCCTTTTCAGGAAGTTGAGGCAAAACCTCCTCTTTGGCTTCTGCTTCCCCGAGTTAGTCGTGTCCCTTCGTGCGCCGTTTCGGGCCCCTCGGTCTCTGTTATTGAGAGCGATTACCTCAACTGGTGTCCAATTGTTTCAATATTTCATAGTCTATCGGACTCATTATACCCTGAAATTTCTTTCAGAAATAGAGACCGAGAGGACCGAAGTTAGGGATGAGCGTGGATTTGTGCGCATGGTGCGTCACATGATATATACGAATTACGCCATTATTACGATAATAGTAAATATGATAAAATGATTCCAACCCATTGTTTGTCTAGTGATGTAAAAATTCCATTTTGATTAATTAGATACAGTAGTGGCCAAAAATATAGGACCACCCTCTAAAAAAGCATAACTATACCTATAGAGCCGCTTCCGCCACAGGTATCGTAAAACCGACCACACCAATGGAAAGATCATGCAAGAGAACCCCATAGGTCCAATTTTGGTTCCAATCTGCCAATTTTGTACCGCATGGGGTCAATTAATGACTTTTAGCATTTTTGCCTTTTATCGAATAAGCTTTTTTAGAGGGTGGTCCTATATTTTTGGCCACTACTGTAATAGACCGAAATAGGAGCGTTCCTCTGGTCACATATTGGTTAAGGTTCCTTATTTATTAGATGTTGGTGAGTAAATCTGGTATGTCTTATTCTCAATCTTGACGAGACTGCTTGCATTAATCGTTAAATTGTTTTCTAATCCGTTTTCACGTTTAATGTTATTCCATTCATTCATACAACAACCACTTTTGTTAAGGACTCGAATCCACGTTTTTCCCTATTTTTCTAACATTCCGTTTGTTCTAATTTTATATTTGACAATACCCGAATTAGGGCAAATTATATAACAATGAATGAAGAGGTTTGTATTTGTGTTTAAATTCAACGTTTAGTGAATGCTTTTTCTTTCGCACCTCACCGGAACTACATGTTCTTTAATTTGTTAATATTTAAATACACGCAGTCACGTAAAATAAAAGAGAGTGTAAGAGAGGATCTAAGCATTGGCCAAAGTATTTTGGAATAACATTAAATTACTAACATTGCTGCATCTGTTAGCTTCCTTTGCTGCCTTCAATATTACCACTTCTCGGGGAGGGAGTCAGGTCGCTAATGGGGGTTAAAACGCGAAAGTGACTGATATATGCAGAGTGATTTATAATGTTCACAATCGCTCTCAATGGCATATTGCACTCAAAAAGATATATAGGTATTACTTACAACTTGCTCTAGGACATATAATTTTGTATATAAGTAGAATTATTATATTGACAGTTACAGCGATAGACTTTTGTCCATACCATTCTCGATAATAATTATCAAATAATTATCGAAAGATTTCGAAACAACTTTATGTTGGCGCCCATCGCATCGTGAATACATTACACTGATTATCGAGTTTGTCTGGTCTTATAATTCGTTAAGGTAAAAGCAGCAGTTTTGGGCACTATACCATATGTGGACACTTTTTACGATACTATGATATAATCCAGGTGGCGGGTTATTTTTCCATGTATCACTTCCCGCTTAAAAAATGTGAGAAAAAGGGATATATAGTAATTACTTTGTCTTGGTATTACAAGATTTGCTAATAAAAATAGTTTCAGTTGATTTAGATGAAGTTCCCAATCTAAATCTCGCCCTAGACTACATTCCATCGGGATAGTCTCTATTTATTTACTTCATTTGTAAATAGTTACTAATGAGTCGTTAAACCAGAAGAAATAATAACACCTAAAAGTTTAATATTTAAAGTATCGCAACTAAGGAAACAACCCAAACCATATACTATGATATATTAAGGTAGGTGTCTAGTCTAGAGAGCGAAAAAAACAAGCTTATTTTCGAAAAGGTTTTTCTCAGCTTCTTTATTAGATATTACAATTACAACATTTTCTAGGACATAATGCTTTCCTTATCGAATGGGAAAAAATGGTTTACATCGTCCAGCGTTTCTTTTTTTTTTCAATTTTCAGAAGGCGCCAAAGTCGAGTCATCAATAAAAAGGTGTTCCCATGGTGGACAAACAGTCTCCGCAGCCACTAAATCGATTTTGATGAAACTTTGTACGATTCTTAATTAAGGTTTTGTATGGTAATTTACCAGATTTTTGTAAAAAAATTTATAATTTAAAAATTTACAGGACGCAAACGGTGCAAAAATATGTCGATTTTCGTACAGTGTTTTTCAAATGACCGCCATTTTTTTTTATTATAGATTTTTGGTAAACGGTGGTGAATTACTATGTGGCAAACCTTCCTCTTTAAAAAGATTTTTCCTACTTTTGTTTCAAACGTTCCAATCCGAAGATTGTTTGTCCGCCATGGATATTTTTATCGAGGACTCGACTTTGGCGCCTTCTGAAAATTGGAAAAAAAAACGCTGGACAATGTAAACGATATTTTTCCATTCGATAAGGATAACATTATGTCCTAGGAAATATTGTAATTGTAATGTCTAATAAAGAAGCTGAGAAAAACGTTTTCGAAAATAAGCTTGTTTTTTCGCTCTCTAGACTAGACAACTACCTTAAATAGTGTTATTTCTATAGTGAATGTACTGAACATATCTTTAAAAAGTATAGAAACATATGAGATATGAATACGCATCGTGACAACAACTTTAGACATAACCAAGTGTAAAATAAAATTCCACTGATCAGTTTTAAGTAATTCTTATAGACGTTAAGAATAACCTGAGTAACTAAATAAGTGATCCGTTTAATTGTTTACCTTATTAATTTTGAATTACTCATTACATATAAAATGAGGTAATTTTAATGTGTTCAATGTTATATATTAGATTGCCCCTTAATATTATTAAATGCAATATAATCAAATTATTTTATAATGATATTTTCCAATGACTTATATTTTAATACCTTGTTTCCGAACTGATATTTGGATACTGGTATAAATATATATTTCTTTATAAAAAAATGTTTAAACGAAGTTCAAAGTACGTATTCTTTAACCCTTTAACACTGACATTTGTGGAGTACATGAGTGAATAAAAATAAAATCATAAATATCGCCTATTTCTACTACTGTCACACTGTTGTTCCCCCTTAAGTATTTTTCGTTAGACTAATTTATTTTGTTTTCTCAGTTTTTCAGTGCATCGTTTTCGTCTTCTTTGCTACATAGTTTTGGATAGGTTCGATTTGGGCTACGTGGCGAAATAGAACCATTGACTTGTGATACGCATTTCACGTTCATTTTTCTGAACGTTATTATCTTTTTCTTTTCTTTTTCTTTATATTAAAGCATTCCTAGTTCAAATTCCAGTACAGTCTGTCGGGGAAGATTTTCTTTTGGAATTAGGCCCTTTACTTTCAAGTTAGAGTTACAGCCGGTGGAGTCGTGGCGACACTTTCATTTCCCGCAGGTAAGAGTCAGTCTGTTTTAAGTTTTCAAAGTTTTAGAACCGATCAGTTTGTCCTTTCGGATTTTGGGACGGTTAAAAGTCCTTACTACCCTTTCGGCTGTTTGACACAACTCGGAGGGGTTTGTGTTAGGTAGCCGTTCCCGAGATTTCCCGGTTACAAACATATAAATACATTTTTATAATAATACTACTTTGTAAATGAAATTAATAAAATTCAAACAAAAACATATATTTCCAATAGTTATATTGTTAGATTTTTTGATTTATGATAACTAAGTATACGTAATATTTACGGGTGTCGAGAATGGCGGAAAATTTTTATTACAGTAGAATCTCCGTACAAGATACCACAAGGGACCGGAGGGGAATATGATTCCGAAAAGAGAAGAAAACCCCCACTCAGCGGCCTGTTACGCCGGAGAGATATAGATCTCACGGTCTTCGTACAAGATACCATGCAAAATAGTTTAAGGGGGGATCCTGGTCCAGCGCACGAAAAAAACATGGTTCTTTTCAATATTTGTGTTAATATATAAGTGCAATCAACTTCAAACATTTTTAGCGTATTAGTATTACTCTAAAAGATTACAAAAAAAATTTGTTTACATGAAAAAATGAATTAAAATAAAAATTATAAGTTATCTTGTGAAGCACCTTCAGCCCAAAACCTCTGATTGGCGTACACTATCAAGATCGCAAAAATGGTTTAATCTGAAAAAATCAAGTTAATTTTTAATCTACATACTCATAGTTTCTATATGAATAGACGCAAAAATTTAAAAAATTAAGAATCGGCATTTTTACTGCAAATTTAAAAAGAAAGTAGAATTTTTCACCAAAAAAATCGGAAAGAAAGACTTATATAAATTTTTTGGACGATCTTTTTTAAATAATTTGACATTCATATAGAATATAATCATATATTTTAAAAGTACGAGTAGTTTCAAGTCGATCCGTTCATTGGTTCTTGAGTAATCGTGTACGCCATTTTGGAAAACGTGGTTTTGACAAAAACGCGTTTAAAGTTTTCGATAAAAAAAGTAGAGAAAAAACGATGAATAAAATTTTTGTACTGGATCGTACTGCTTTTAGTCTATCAATTGGCAATTCCTGAACCATACATAATGCCTTCAGTTTCTTCAAACCGTTGCGTTTGTTCTAATTTTTTTCTGGACCAGGATCCCCCCTTAAAGTTAAACCGATAATGTAGGTTGCTTTGTATTCCATATCCTTTTCCATCTTTTTTTTTGGTCACGTGACTAAAAGTCCGCAAACGAGGAGTTCTCGCAGTGTTGATAAGAAAGAAAGAGAGAAGAAAAGTTATTTTTACCGTTTGTGCAATTATCTCACGTAAGTAAATCAATTTTAAACATTTGAAACACATCAGAATAGGTTTGAGTTCATGTCCCCGACAGAAAACTACGTTTATGAGTCCTTGAAAATTCTCTATAAATTTTAAACCAACAAAAAATAAAAATGTTATTTTAAATAATTAATAATTTATGATAATAAATAAAAAAAATCGTTATGTTTAAATAATTCTCATTTTTTCTCATTTATTTCCGTGGTATCTTGTATGGAGCAAGCGACTCCAAACATTCAGAGACGAAGAGGCATTAGGAGTGGGAGTAGTGGATTAGCGAAGGAGAACCCGTGGTATCTTGTACGAAGAGAATCGAAGATATCTTGTACGGAGATTCTACTGTACATGTATCGCAATTTTTATGTTCAAAAATATCTTAAATTCATAAAGTTCCAAGAATCAGCGACTATATCGTTTGGTTACCATATATGAGTATTTAGCGGTGTCTACTTTACCTAAGAGTTGGATTACTTGAACTTACAGAATCAAGAAAGTTTATATAACGTATTAAATTGTCAAATAGCAATTACTTTGATAATTTGTGGAAGTGAAAAACCAGTCATAAATATGTCACTAGAAAGGTAAACTTTTTAAACAACCAGATATCTAGGATCATAAAACCCCAAAACGATTCAGGGAAAATGGCAAGTCAAGCGGCACAGCATGTAAGGTGTTTACGGACATGATTAGCGACAGCACACAAATTTTTAAAAGAAAGAATCCTATAGATCAAGTGATGTTAACGCAATTGTTATAAACCTAAGTGAAGAAAAAGCAACTGAAGAAAAAGCAAAATTAGAATACTCCGAATATTTGAAAATTTCGGATTACCTAACCTCCCGTGTGAATTTACCAATAAAGTAAATTAATAAAAGAACAAACTTCATACATTTTATGTGATGATGCGAAGCTGCAGTGAAGTAGAGTATAAATATTAACACGTTTACTGCCGTGTAAAATTTACATGACTCCCTATTCACGCCGCGTGGGTCGTAGTGGTATGCGCTATTGCATTTATTACAATCTGCGCAGCCTGAACGGAAAGTTCAGTGTTGGTAACCGGTGACCGAAGTAGCAGTTAACGTGTTAATGACTTTATGTAAATATATTTCATGTCAAATTGCTTGCAAATTTTCGAAGTGCACATGAAAGCCACAGATATACTGACAAATTCAGCATTGAAAAAATCTGGCACAAAAAATGGGATTTTTTTAAATTACTGTTGTAGATGCATTTCCAATGATGAGAAATTAAATGTAGGAACACTCTTTAAAAATAAAAGCATTTTGTTGGTTCCAAAGCTGCTGTAAAAAAGAATTTAAACCTATTGTCGTCAGAACTAGGTTGTGCGTACGAAATATTTTAACATCCGTTCAATATCGGTTCACAGAAGGGTTGAAAGGCGCAGAAGGCTAGAGGCAGATTTTAATCCTCGTTCTAGACCAAGGGAAAGAAGCGACAGTGACGTGACTTAAAGTCTCTTCAGGCGAAATACGTAATTCCCTCCTTTTTGATTCTTCTTCAACAATCTTTCGAAATTGTTCTATACTTTTGGATGGGGTTTAAGAATGAAATAGTTCTTTGATAATAATCTTCTGTTCGCCAGGGTTTCCTAACTTAAAATGCAAAAAAAATCATCAAAAACGTCACATTGTATCCTTTGCTTGCGAAATACAATATGGAATCAAATAAAAAAGATGTACTTTGATTCTTTATTTGTGTTACGTCCACGTAACTTTAGTGAATAAATTCCAGCTAGATTTTATTTTTGAAAGATACGCAGTCCAAATAAATACGGAGCGCGCTGTGAACATTCAGGAGTTCCTAGCAAGGCCCTTGAAAAGCAATAAAAGTGCGCCCAAGATGTCGAATAAGAGTATAAGGGAATAAACCTTTCTTTTCCTTATCTACATAATAAGAAATGTTTAAACTGATTGACATGTGTAAAAAGTATGGTAAACTCCACTCAGAATATTCTGAACTTTTGAAACACATCGATTTCAAAAGGTCACTTGATAAAATTTTATATCTTTTTAAGTTTGTTTTCAAAATTCCCTCCAAGAGTTTCTTTAACATCCTTTCTGCAACTGATAAGTAAATGACTACTTAATAATTAGAGATCAATAAAAAAGTTTTACATTATTTTACCGAATGAGAAATCACATACAATCTTGAAGAGAGGTGATCAAATAATTTTACAACCAATTCAAGAGCGGAGAAAATAATTAGTCTGTTTCAAGTTCTATCTCGGAAGTCTATTCGGAAGGTCAGGCTCGGGAGCTCAGCCGCAGGAGCTCAGGCTCGTGAATTAACCGGAGTGTTTAAATTTTTACATCCTAAAATCAATAGTTAGCTCTGTTTCTTATAATTAGACAATATCCAATTCATCCATTTTTATTTCAATTAAATTACTTTAAATTTCATGTGTAAAAGTTTCTTGTTATGTTTTTATAAAATCCAAAAAATTAATCATCGACGAATCTATTTCTGATTCAAAATATCACTAAATCATTATGAAGTTATGATCATCCACGGGAAGAGGGAACACTTTCGGTCACCATCCTCATTCATTTCATCTATCTGGTAGCAGAAACCAAGGTCTTGTGTAAAGTATCAAAAGTATTACTATTTCTTAGTTAGTAACTGGTTATCAATTCTAATTGTCATAACTTAATCAAATTTTGTTAAAAAGGAAATGCTAATTCCGATTTAAATTCCAAATCGGTTCTCTTTTTAGAGAGTCTAGAATTTCCATTTCCACTCCAAATTAGTTGTTTTTTAGAGAATTTAAAATTATAATTTCAATTTAAACTCCAAATCCTTTCGAAACTTTCTTAATCGAGAAATGCCGAATTTTCGAAAATCTTCTTAATCTTTTCGAAATATTCTCAGTCAAGGAATTTTTCCCAAATCCTTTCAAAACTTTGTTAGTAGAGGAATTTTGAATTTTTTGAATTTCTTTTGTAACTAACTCGAAACTGGTGCCCTAATGTGATTTCGCATCCTAGATTTATGATTCTCAAGTAGTTTATTGTATACTCTGATTTCTTCTACATTTCTTTCAAAAATTATAAGTTTCGACTTCGCCTATTCCAATAAATTCCTATCCTTGAATCGGTTTTCTAGTTCGATCTAAAAATGAAAAGTAAGACTTGTGTTGCTCTTGAATCACCGTTTAATATCCTAACTTTAGACGTAACATCTGTAATACAAAATCAAAAGTACATTGTTATTATTCACTCGTATCATCTTTTAACCTGATTTTGAGCGGTCTTACTATTTGTTATTATGTTCTAATGTGAAGAAAACAACATATTATTAATGAATTTTGTTTTTGAAAGACTACTCACAAAAATGATTTATTATACGTAGATTCTGCTTTTGCAAATGCACAGCGCCTATCTCCATCAGCTTTCATCTTTACTAACGGAGCACTTAGACACTCAAGTTTCTTTGTCATATTCTCACGCTACCCTTCATTTCTTTTTGGTGTTTTGCTGATTTTCATGTACTCTCATTTTACTCTTCACCATATACTCATAAAATTCCTAGCTTTTTCATTGTACGACCCTTTCTACAGACAGCTTAAAATACATCATGGTTTTAATACTTTTAACTCTTTTATAATCCGCTTTGCCACTCCTAAGATCCAGAGACCTCTTAGCTCTTTCCCGCTATTATACAAAATATATCATGCAATATGCTGGAGATTCTGAATTTCTGATTTGTATTTGCAATGATGATGAACACAACAATACTTTAAAAGTACACGCTAAAACGCGATTCTTGCAATGAAATTCTACTGTAACAAAAATCTAGTTAAGGAGGTTCTATCGGTAATAGATCTAAAATTACGAATTTTACGAAAACTTACAGAGTTATAAATAAAAGCCTAATAAAGCTGTAGTTAAATTTTTGTGGGGCTTCATGGATTTTGAAGCGAGAAAAAAATATTTTAATTTTTCCAATTTTAACATTGTGTTTTATGGAAAATCACTTATTCATCGTAATATAAAACGAACTAAAATTACGATTCGTTTGGAAAAATTTGTAGAGGTTGGAAAATAAATAACGAATGGATTGCAACTTTAAAAATGATCATTCATAGGATATAAGAATCACAAAAAATTGATAATCTTGTAAAAATATTCATTATATTTTCTCCGGCGGACATATGGCAACGTACTCGACCAACCGCTTCTCTCTCTCTCTCTCTCTCTCTCTCTCTCTCTCTCTCTCTCTCTCTCTCTCTCTCTCTCTCTCTCTCTCTCTCTCTCTCTCTCTCTCTCTCTCTCTCTCTGTCTCACTCTGTCTCCCGTGCGTCGTCCGTTATTATTCTGTCATCAATCGTGTGCACAGTGAGGTTAGGAATTGCATAAAAAGTGAAAAGTTGAAAATATTTTTAATATTGTAACTAAAAAAGGCTTATAACTGAGGAATTGTTTGAAGGAAGTGTTTGAACGTGAATTATCTTGCGGCCTTTTATAGGATTGACGAGTTTGCAATTCGAATTATTTTTAAGGTTATCAGGTCCGCTTTTTTCTTTCCATAACCTTTAGATGTTTTTTCCAATTCGCTGCAGTTCACGCCGCCTTTTGAAGACTAGCTGAGACTAGTTTATCTTTCTAATAAAATCTTGGTTGCTTTCCGCTCATTTTTTAATCGTATTCTATTCAGTCAAAAGGTAAACAAGACTATGCAAGAAGCGACGTTGACAGATCTACAAAAGACGCTACGCTAATCAAGCGCAAACTGTAACGTACACTGTTTTGACTACTTATGTACCGGTAGAACCTCCTTAACCTTCCGTAGACACACATGGGTCTGTGGAGTCCAACCGTTTTTAGAACCGGATATATTTCAAAGGTAAGTCGATGTATCGGGTTCTTTAAAAATTAATTTTTATCCATAACCCAATACATGCCCTCTTTCTATAGATCTCAAACTACTCTCCTGAATTTTTTTAGATTTTTTAAACGTTTCTAAGAATGGTAAAAAAACGTTAGAAATCCGTGGACCCATGAGTGTCTAGGGAGGTGCGCAAATTATAGTGTGTCTACGGAGGGTTAAGAGTTTATTACCAAAAAATGTTTTCATAAAATAAATGAAACTGAAATAATAATATTCCGTCGTTTTCTTCTTTGACCGTTTTATACATATATCACATATACTTCATACGACTTTTCAGCCCCACAATCTAGTCCTTCAAATGCTTCGTAATACATATCGCCATCGTATTATTATAGCTTTACGTGAGACGTATATATAAAATAGTTGAACACTATGGCATAAAACATCTAAAGCGTTTATGCTAGAAAGAGAAAAAGTAAGATAAAAATTAAATTTTCAATCGAATAATTCTATATTAATGATTCAAAAAAAGGTGTACATAACCTTTAATTGGTTACGGATTTATTATTTATATTATAAGAGATACAATTATAGTAAAAAGTAGTTTCATACCCAATAATATATCCCAATCGTTTATTTCGTAGCATTTTATATTACCATTAGTCCAGTGACCTTATATTCACTGACGTTTTCTAATTATATTATTTCATATCGTAATAAATCATGTTACGTCTAAAGTTGGGGTATTGAACGGTGATTGTAAAACAACTCAAGACTTGCTTTCCATTTTCAGATCGATAGGCAAAATCGAATCAGGGATAGGAATTTGTTGGAAAAGACAAAGTCGAAATTCATAACTTTTTAATGAAACGTAGAAGGAGTCGGAGAATAGAGTAAATTATTTCAGAAGCTAAATTTAGGATACGAAATTATATTAGGTTTCGGGATATCTACAAAAGAATTTGAAAATCATCCAATGAGAAGGTTTCGAAAGGATTGTTTAGAAATAGGAAATAAGGATTTAGTCTAGGATGTAAATAAGGATTTTACTCTAGTTTGGGAATCCAACCGGATCACATTTGGAAATAGTAGATTAGAAAATGAAAGTAGGAAAAAGAATTAGCATTTCTCTTCAAATTTCTGATTGAAATATGAAAGTTAGAAATAATGATCAATAATTAAGATATAGTAATACTTTCAAGAAGGCCATGTTTTCCGCTCCCAGATAAGTGAGATGAATGATGATGCTGATCTAAAGTTTTTTCTCTCCTTGTAGATGATGATTTTATAACGATTTAGTGGTATTCTTATTCGAGATAGATTTGATCATAGTTAATAAATAAATTTAGTAAACGCGATAATTTTTCCGTTTTTATTAAAACACAACAACATATTTTTCACATGAAATAATAAAAATGAAGAGTGATAAATTTAGAAATAGTAGTAGTAAAATTGGAATTATTCAAATATAAGAAACAGCGCCAACTATTGGTTATAAGAAGAAAAAGGTTTACAGCAGTGGCCAAAAATATAGGACCACCCTCTAAAAAAGCATAACTATACCTATAGAGCCACTTCCGCCACAGGTATCGTAAAACCGACCACACCAATGGAAAGATCATGCAAGAGAACCCCATAGGTCCAATTTTGGTTCCAATCTGTCAGTTTTGTACCTCGTGGGGTCGATTAATGACTTTTAGCATTTTTGCCAAAATCGTACATATTTTATTTCCTGGAGAAATAAAAAAACTGTTTCTGAAAATAAAAGGTGCCTCGTCTCATGTAAAAATGTACAACGTTTTCGAAATAAAATACTCCGGTTAAATATTTCTTAAAGTTTTCAAGCCACGGTACAAAAACGTGGCTCGCGGTGACGATCGGTAAAAAAAATATGTACGATTTTGACCAAAATGCTAAAAGTCATTAATTGACCCCACGCGGTACAAAACTGGAAGATTGGAGCCAAAATTGGACCTATGAGGTTCTCTTGCATGATCTTTCCATTGGTGTGGTCGGTTATACGATACCTGTGGCGGAAGCGGCTCTATAGGTATAGATATGCTTTTTTAGAGAGTGGTCCTATATTTTTGGCCACTACTGTAAGTCCCGAGTCTGAGCTACCGAGGCTGAGCTCCCAAGGCTGAGTTCTCGAGTTTGCCTTTCCGAGCAGACTTCCGAGATAGAACTCTAAACATCGACTGTCGAGATCGAACTCCAAAACAGAACTACTATTTTCTTCGCTCTAGAATTCATTGTAAGATTATTTAGTTACCTCTCTCCAAAATTGTATACGATTCCTTATTGGTTAAAATAATTTGAATCTTTTCTATTGGTCCCTAATTCATAGGTAGGGATATTGAAGAAATCCTAGGAGGGGGTTTTCCAAATGAAAGACATAAAATTTTGTCAAGTGACCGTTTGAAATTTATGTGTTTGGAAAACTTCAAAATACCCTAAGTGAAGTTCACTATACCCTTTGCATATGTCAATCAGTACAAAGGTTTCTTATCATACAGATAAGAAAGAGAAGGGTTTATTCTGTATACTTAGGTTTGTCATCCTGGGCGCAGTTTTATTGCTTTTCAAGGGCCTTGCTAGGAACCCATGAATGTTCAAAGCGCGATCCGTATTTATTTAAACTGCATATCTTCGAAGAAGAAAAAAAAATTTAGCTGTAATTTACTTGGTAAAAGTTACGTGGACGTAACAATCATAACGATTTACCTTGATTTATATCTCATTACTTATTTTTTATACATATATATCTTTTTATACATTTTTCTACATTTAGAAATGAAACTGATTTGAAAATGGTTCTAAAAACCGCTCTAAAAAGTGCAAAATCTTAATTTCTTTTCGTAATTTCTTTTGTCACATTTTTACTTAAATGCTGAATTAGTTCAAAACTAAATAAGACTAAATTTCGGTTTTTTAATATCTGTATCAAATGAAAGCAACGAAGCTACAATTAACCTTCGTTACGTGAAGATGTGGGCAGTGTTGATTTTCAGCGATAAAACAGGTACAGAAGTGAAATGTAATCATGTTCCTATTAGTATAACTTACAATTAGAGTTGCCGACTGTCCTTTTCTCCCAGGTGTTCTGGATAGTTTTTAAGTAGCGTCTTGGATTTTCGTTCTTTTACTGTGTCCTGTTTTTAAATCGAAATGTATTTCCGGGTATTTCCATCTTAAAATCCTTGGTTTCACAATTTGGAGATGGCAACCCTTGGTATCCTATAGGTTTTATATATTTCCTGAATTTATAGAAATACTGTTCGATTCATTTATGTCAAAATAATGATCTTTCCTGAAACAGAATAATTTTCTAAAAATATTGCTTTCCGCGACTACCTACAAGTGATTATTTATTTTTTATTAGATGTCGACTTTGAAAATTCAAAATTTAAAGATGTTTTCAAGTAATTCAATATTCAAGTAATTTTTAAAAAATATATCTTCACTAGTTCCTAATACCATTTTGAAGTTGGTTTAATTTTGAGTATGTATAGTTCTTTTTTATTTTAAATTTCTTCCTTAATTGTATTTAAATTATCTTCAAATATACCCCTCGTATAAAAAAATCGTTTGCCAGAAGTGCAACCCACACTAAGCTTGCGCCTTAATAAAAATAAAAAATGTACGCTGAGAAAGGATGTAATGAGTCTGCTATCGATTCTGAAATAAAGCTCTCTTAGACAGACACCACATGACAATGAACATCGGCTCAATTTGATGCACGAGAGTCTATGAAATATAAATGATGACTAAGGCTTTTTATTATTTTAGTTTAGTATTAATAGAACATACAAGACGGTCGATTCCTATTTCAAACGGTTTAATTTGTATCATCATTTCGAATTTGCGAAACTACTAACGACTTGGTATTTCCGCCAAATTGTCATGGATGAAAAGAATTGAAAACTTTACAGTTCATTAGGATTATTTGGACAAGCATAAGATTTCGTCTACATACTGCTAATGTATTTAAGGGGGGAAATACATTTAGCAGCTTTAAAAAATCAATATTTTTTTTTGCATAAAATGTTAGTTAAACATCTCAAGAATAAGGTGGTAAAGTTTTAAACTGAAATTCGGTGTGGCCCTGGAATCGCTAATTAGCCGGTAAGTTACTAAAGTAATTGAGTTTTCGTAGTTCAGAACTTTAAAAACGTTTTGCGGAAAACTACATTCTTTAAGATTGTTTGAAACATAACTTTAAAACGAATCCACCGATCGTGCTAAAATTGTACACACACCTCAATAACAGTATTACCTTGAACTTATACCTACTGGTTTATGAAAATCGCTCAAACTGCTTTTTATTGCCAAAATGAAAAAAAATTTTACGTAAAATTGCAGTTTTCTTTTCTGAAGTATTCCACTTTTGTAATTTTGAATTTTTTAAATGTTTCTTAGGTATAAGTTCAGCATCTGGATGTTAAAATACTAAAAATTTTTTATTCATACTTTTAAGATGATTCCTGGAATATCACGACAGAACATCGCCATTTGACAATATTCCTTAATGGAAAAATTTATTTAAACAGTTTAATTATGTAATAAAGTGTACCTAAAGTTTCAAGAATTTTAAACATTATGTTCCTTAACCTTTTGACTGCGGCTTACTCTTGCACGAAACTATCAATATATGCGGCAATATTCAGATGTCAGTCATTAAGGGCGCATATATGCATCTTTCGTATATATTGATGAACTTGCCAAAGCGTATATATACGCCTTTAGCAGTCAAAGGGTTAAAAAAAATGATAAAAATTGACTATTTTCTCACCGTCTACATGTATTTCCCCCCTTAAAACACAATATGCAAACTGGCCGAAGTGAAAGTCGAGGATAATATCTTATCAAAAAACTGTTGCTAATAGCATGATATATGCATCACGCGTCTTGCAAGCAGACAGTTCGGATCAGCTATGCTTTTTTTATTGGTTATTCATTGTGATAGAATAAATACTTTAATCGAGCCTCAAACTTTTTTACAAGTCGGGGCCGAAAGGCTCAAATTTGTTGACAAAAAAACCACGTCCACAGGCCGCTGTCATTGGGTGTCGGGGCACTCCAACGATTTTATGTCTTTTATAAAAACTTTCGAGGCAACAAGGCCCCAGATGCAATGCACCACGTTTTTGGGGTAATCCGGGACGTAGTAGAGTAGTTCAGAGTGTCAGAAGGGTGCAGGGGTTCGACACGGCACAAAAAATCAACAAATGAAAAGATAAAATATGTATTGACAGAATATTGAAAAATGACATTTCGAAAAGAAAAATAGATATTTAGATTTAAGGGGTAAAATCACTCTAGGATTTTCTAAAAATCGATGTTTTTTTCGCTTAAATGATATTTTAGGGTCATAAAAACAATATGCCATTTGATTTATAGCGGAAAACAAATATTAAAAGGTTAAAGGTAAACAAAAATTACAAAGATTAAAGTGTTCATAAAACTTTAAACGCGTTTTTCTCGAAAATACTTTTTCCAAACTGGGAGGACGGATTTCTCGGAGACTATTGCATGGATCGATTTGAAATTTTTACAATAACTTCACAACAATATTCTCTTTGGAAGTACGTAGCCGTTTTTTGATTGAATGTAAACTTTTTTTTATAAACAATTTAATGCTCATTTTTAGGGCAAAAAATCGATTCATTTCTTAAGAAGTGCACTTCCACAAAATTTGATTTAAAAAAAATTGTTGGAATTGAAATTCCTACAGACGACTTGCGACTCGACTCGTCTACTATGATTCTCTCGAGCCATGGGACAATTGACTCCCGTCTCTATGTAACTAAACAAATGCAACTAAAAACTAATGTTGCAGTCGTGATTGTTCTTCCATTGCAAGTTGACGTTTTTCTGTAGTTCTGTTCGTTAATAAAAGCCGCTCCAGATATTAATACCGTGTCCAGCCGCTTATTCTTTACGACAGGTTATGGACCCAGGTAACGTAATCAAACTGGTCGGAATTTTACGCGAAACGGAGAGCGTCACGATACGTTGACGATAATCGATACGTGCGCGAAATCGACGGCGATCACATCGCGTAGAACGTATTCACGCGAAAAGAGCGGTGAACGAGTTCGATAGTTCGATCTTCACGAATTGCATCACATCGAAGGTATCCCATATTCTTACCGAAGAAGCGAGATGAATACGACAGGCACCGTGCGGATTGAAGTGCTAGGGCGAGATAATTACGACACGTGGCGATTACAAATGCGTGCATTACTCGTGAAAAACGATGAATAGGGGTACGTGAGCCAGGAAGTCCGCAAGCCAGAACCGAATGCCGAAAATGAGGCGGCTGTCCGCGACTGGATTGTAAAGGACGATAAAGCTAAGTCCGATTTAATATTATCGATTGGAGCGAGTCAGCTGAAACTAATAAAAAATTGCAATACGTCGCGAGAGCTGTAGCTGAAGTTGGAGCAGACGTTCCAGTCAAAGGGGCCCGCTCGGATGGCGACACTATTGAAGGGCCTAACGCTGCTGAAGATGGAAGAAGACGGAGATGTACGGGAGCACATGCAGGAATTCTTCGACAAATTCGATAAGCTCGCTGATATGGACGTACATATAAATCCGAACCAGCTCAGTATCATGGTACTGTATAGTTTGCCTTCAAGTTTTGAGAATTTTCGTATAGCGATCGAGAGCCGGGACGAGCTGCCGACACCGGAGAATTTGCGGATAAAGATCCTAGAAGAATGCGACGCCAGAAAAAGTGTATCTGGATCGAAGACGAATCAAGGAGCGATGTTCGTCAACAAGAAAAATCACTATCATTCAAGGCCAAAGGATAATCGTCGTGAAAAGGAGCAGCAGAATAAGGGGAGAACCTTCAATCTCAAATGTTTCAAGTGCCATGAAAAGGGACACAAAGCGAGCGAATGTTCATTGCACAAATTAGAAAACAAGAGATTTACCAAACCATCTTGTTTGTCAACTGTAGAAGAAGGGTATTGCAGTTAGACGGCTGAAGAGGTTTCCGCAAGCCTATGGTGCCTCGATAGCGGATGTACGTCTCATCTCTGCAAGAACATCGGAGTATTTAGCGAAATGCAGGAACGTAAAGATGAGAAGTTAAGCTTAGCGAACGAAGCCTCCGCGGAAATACGCGCAGAAGGGACAGCTCAAGTAATCTTCGTATCCAACCGGAAGAGAGAAGTCGTGACCCTACAAAAAGCCCTGCGTGTCCCCAAGTTACGGTCCAATTTGTTATCAGTGTCGAAGATAACGGACAAGGGATACAAAGTATTATTCAAGAAGGAGAGAGCAACCATACTTGACGACGAATGAACAGCTCGTTGGACGGCGAAGCGATCTGGTAACTTATACTACATGCAAGTAGAGTCCATCGATAGCTGCCAGAACGTTGAGGTGACTCATGATTCAAGCAACAGACGAAGCAATAATTCAGTGGAATACGCCCACTTATGGCATCAGCGTATGGTTATCTGAATTTCGATGACCTGGTGGACGCATCGAAACACGGAACGATTCGTGGAATCGGGAAACTCCGGAAGCCTGAGAACGCATCCTGCGAGGTCTGTATTCAGGGGAAGATGAGACGAGCTTCGTTTCCGAAGGAGTCAAATCGGAGAACCGAAAAATTGGAAATAGTCCATACGGACATCTGCGGACCGATGCGTGTATCGTCACATGGTGGATCACGGTATTTTATAACATTGACTGATGATTACACGAGATGGACGGAGGTTCGGTTCATCAAGAATAAAAGTCAAGCTTTAGAAGAATTCAAAACGTACAAGACGATGGTCGAGAAACAATTTGGAGTAAAAATAAAGTATCTACAGTCCGACACCGGCGGGAATACGTTAACTCCGAATTCGACAAGTACCTGAAATCGGAGGGAATAAAACGTCGTCTTACCGCACCATACACTCCGGAGCAGAACGGCCTAGCGGAGAGAAAGAATCGCACTTTAGTGGAATCCGCTAGGTGTATGTTACTACAGGGTGGTCTGTCTTCGTCTTTTTGGGCTGAAGCAATAAATACAGCCAACTACGTACGGAATAGATGTCCGACGAGAGCATTGGGCAAGAAAACATCTCACGAATTATGGTAAAGGTGAAGAAGATGGTTTAGAGAGTGACGCAGGTATAGGCAGTGGTACAGATATGGAAGGCAATGCAGAAGCCGAACCTGCCATATCAGACACACCCACGAGACCCACCACAAGACAGAGACTCGGACGTCCTTACATGCTTAGGACCGGACGACCGGGAAGAACCAAGAAGATTTTCGGTACGGTCGAGGAACAACCACCGGAAATACTGAAAGCGGCGGAGATAGCCTGCACAGCAGAGGTCTCCGTGAATAAAGCGCTCGCCGGGGACGATGCGCCGGAATGGACCGATGCGATGGCTTCCGAGGTGGTCTCCTTATTAAAGAATCAGACGTGGGAAATCGTAACACGTCCAAAAAATTGAAAGTCATTGGAAGTCGTTTCGTACTGAGAAACAAGTACAGGACCGACGGTACAGTAGAGAAGAGGAAGGCACGCGTAGTGGCTCAGGGTTTCAACCAACGTCCAGGAGTCGACTTTCTCGAATCGTATGCGCCAGTAGCCAGACTCAGCTCGATTCGTGCTGCGATGGCCGTAGCGGTAGAACAAGATATGACGGTGAGACAACTAGACGTCACCACGGCATATCTGAATGGCGAACTTCAAGAGGAAGTATACATGGAAATACCTCAGCACATTAAACCAGTATTAGAGCACATCCTCACCACAGGGCGTGGAACGCGAGAGGTGAAAGAGTCTGCCAAATTAACGCTGAACGAGATCGAGAAGGGTGAAATGGTATGTCGATTACAAAAGGCTCTGTACGGACTGCGCCAAGCCGCACGAGCCTGGCATACGAGACTGGAAAAGGAAATAACCAAACTCGGAGCCATTTCATCAGCAGCCGATCCATGCGTATATAGCGTTGGAACAGGACATAACCGTAGTCACATCATCGTCTACGTGGACGACATCTTATTAATGTTCCGGGAGAAGAATAAAATCAAAAGAATCAAGGCCCATCTTAGCAAAAGTTTCGAGATAAAAGATCTTGGCAACATAGAGTATTGTCTCGGGATCGAATTCTCCAGGACTGACGCCGAAATCGTACTGAGTCAGAGAGGCTACATTAAAGAAGTTCTCGAACGTTTTAGAATGGAAGAGAGTAAGCCAGTCTCGACGCCGATGGAACCGGGAGTGAAACTATCCAAGGGCAGGAAAATCGCCGAGGAGAATAAGCAAAGACCGCCCTACCGAGAATTGATCGGAAGTTTGATGTACTTGTCGATGGGAACGAGACCCGACATATCACATGCAGTAAGCTACCTAAGTCAGTTTAACGACTGTCACGATGAAACCCACTGGAAAGCCGCGAAACGAGTACTGCGGTACTTGAAGGGAACCAGGAGTCTCAGCCTGGTGTTTTCAAGTGGAACCGATCGGCCAGCGATCTACACAGACGCTGACTGGGGGGGCTGCCAAATAGACAGGAAGTCGTATACAGGTTACACTTTTATTGGAAACGGAGCCGCTATTAGCTGGGAATCGAAGAAACAGCCGACGGTGGCCTTGTCGTTTACAGAGGCCGAATATATGGCACTCTCGGAAGATACGAAAGAGGCCTAGTAAATGAGAAGACTGTTGGGAAGCTTCGGAATAGAGTTGGATCAAGTACCAGTCCGAAACGATAACGATGGAGCACAAGAACTGGCATCGAATCAGGTCTTCCATACACGAACGAAGCACATAGACATTAGACATCATTTCGTGCGGGATGTACTTAAGGAGGAATGTATTACATTAGAATATGTACCTACAGGAGAGATGCCAGCTGATGTTCTCACTAAAGCGTTATCGAGGGAAAGACATGAGAAGTGCGTACACTTGATGGGGCTTAAATTGAGGTCCATCGAACACAAGAGCAACTAAAAGATAATGCCCATTCACTGGTCGCAATTCGAGGGGAAGCTTCGGAATTCGAATTCCTATCGACGACTTGCGACTCGTCTATTAATGTTCATTCATTGGTCGCAATTCGAGGGAAAGTGTTGGAATTGAAATTCCTACAGACGACTTGCGACTCGTCTACTATGATTCTCTCGAACCATGGGACAATTGACTCCCGTCTCTATGCAACTAAACAAATGCAACTAAAAACTAATGTTGCAGTCGTGATTGTTCTTCCATTGCAAGTTGACGTTTTTCTGTAGTTCTGGTCGTTAATAAAAGCCGTTCCAGATATTAATACCGTGTCCAGCCGCTTATTCTTTACGACAGATTTTTAAAAAATCCCCTACGTACTTCCAAAGCCAATTCTATATAGATTGTAAATTTCTTTTATTTTTTGTTCCATGACACAGATATGCCGAGAAATCCGTTATCCCGTTGCGTGACAATACAAAAATTGTTTTTCCTAATTCAATATGTGCTAAATAAACCCTCTGAAAATAAATTCTATTCAGTTTGTTATACTCCCAAAATAAATTGTCAAATTTAGGTCTTTCTTTCTGCCTCTAGAGTGGTATTACCCCTTAATAAATTCGAGTGACCAGGGCACGCTGAGCTTGCTCAGAAATAACAGAGGGAGCCGCCCATTTCGAATACAGGTTCCGATGAAGACTTGGATACCTCCTCAACTCTTGTAAATTCGGAAAAATTTATATATTTCGATCGTCTCGGTTAGTCAATGTTTCCTTGAAAAGCTTCAGTCTCTCCCTTGTACGATCAATCTTGATTGCGATCCAACGTGGAAATTCTCGTTTCCGATTTCTTTTTCGTCAGGACGAGTACTACCCAAGTCGTTGAGAGTCTTGCATACGGAGTGAGAGGTCGCTTCATTCTTCCCGAAATCATTTAACTGCGGTTCGCGATTTCGCCGATTATTTGGTCTCCTAACCTCACTGGAATTCCTCGTCTCAATTCTTTCCTTCGGGATTTCGGAAGCCGTGGTGTTTCAGATGGACTCTGGGGATTCTTTCCGACAAGTCTCGGAAGTGTCGTCACGCGGCGGTTTCTTCTACTCGTCGTTACTCCGAGGGGTCAGCGCGCCGTACCGAACGGTACCGATCTTCGCCAGCTGGTATCGCCATCGACGTGATTTCGTAACATCTAATTACATTCTATATTCGATTCTTTACAACATTTACCGACTGTGTCGGAGGTGTGATATATTACAATTTCAGTTCTTACCACTAACTTATAAGTTTGGTGGGGTTTCAAGTTTGATCGACAATTGTTAACGTTTCACCAGCACTAACCTCAATTGGCGACCCGAGTTTTCAGAACCACGATTGGATTCTTCAGAGTCATTAACTATTGTATTAAATTCATCTTTAATCTTCGCAGAGACGATCACTTAACGTTTTATTTTTAATGTTCTTGAATGGCTGAAATCAGTTTATTTTTTCTTTTTTTTTTAATTCGAATAAACTGATTCCTCCGGTTAATTAGTTCTTACTATTCTTAAATCGATTTGTGGGAAGGTGGTGGAAAGGCCGGAAGAGAAACCCGTGAATAATATACACGTATTATATTGGTTTATTGAGACACTAGAATAAGAAACTATCGGTAATTAACGAAAACACAATAAGTGATATAAATCCACGTCTCGTGCGAGCGATAGCCGGCGGCCATATTGAGCAGAAGGCGGTTGAGATGCCAGTGCGACTGCGCGGTTAAAGGAGTGATATCGAGCGCGTGTATCGATCGAGAGATCGAATCGCAATAGATGGCGCTCTTAGCGATATTCCGTTTGATGACGTTGGCGGGATGATTGAAATTCCCAACACGATTGAAGCCGGTTTTTTCATTTCCCATTTTATTCATACTCGTACATGTTAAATTAATGTAGCCGTCGATGATTTTAACTTATTGTTAGATTTTTTGTCTTTCATTCTTTCTTGTTCAGTGCCCGCTAAAGAGAAATCCCTTGGTAGAATCAATAAGGATTTGAAGAAAAGGGTGAAGTGGATTCAAAAAAAGGGACTATTTAATTCGAGAGCTCTTCCGATAAATGATCTCGAGTTGGTTCAAATCAAGGAACCCTTGGGACATACTGAAACTGGGCCTATTATTCGAAGAGATCGATCCTCGATGAGGACGACTTCTGCGAAATAATTCAGTTAAAAGTCGTAATGAAAAAAGGGGCAAAAATAAAGAAAAGTCTTGTTAAATTACTGAGCGGTTCGGATTGAAATAGGAATATATTTCGCATTTATAGGGTTTAACCCGCTGTTATACGATAGGGTATTTTGAAGACCCCATGAGACTCTGGTCGTCAATCGATATTTTGGACCATTTCCAATTTTAAGCATGTTTTAAATTTAGGTAATTTTGGAGTTGGAAGAATTCGTATACAGAAAAATTGTATTAAAAATATAAACACATAATGTATGTGCACTTTATTTAATTTATTTGTTTTATTGCAACAACATTGTTTAGTTGCTCTTTAATTACTACTCAATAACGCAACTCTAGACGTACCAGTGGCAAAATGCTGTGCCACAATATTATTAATTCTATGCCGTTCCGTGACACCACGGTCGTGTCTCGTGTAATCTTGCAAATTCCGGTAGCATTACGTTAGTGTCGTGCATAAAGTTCTGTCGACACTCAACGAAAAAAGTCCGATTAGACATACGGACGGTATAGGGGTAATAACATTAGCCTGTAATATTAAACAATTTTTTTTAATTGACAAATATAATTCCTGATTTATTCCTGTTCCATGCAACGAATATTAATAAAAGTCTTAATAAAAAGAATTGTTTGATCTTTTTAGAATAAATTTTGTTCGTCCTTCGTAGATTTGTTCGGTTGTAAATATTGCAACCTCATTTCATTCCTTTCTCCTCTTATGAGCCAAGAGAGAACAACTGCTAAGCCCCAAATCCCACCTCTAGGTGCCTTCTGATACTAGAAGAGAAGAAGTGACACCCAAAAGGGAACAGAGAAAGATATTAGATGCTCGTCAAGATCTATTAGGACTGCTCATACGATAATTCGATATTCACTGCGGCGGGGGGGGGGGGGGGGGGGGGATAAGAGAAATAATAGCGCAAAGGAGATTGTAAAAGATATTTACGTATTTACTAAAGGTGTATTTTTAAGCGTAAATACTTACAACCGTACAAATCTAGAAATGAGAAAGAAGAATTTTTTAAAAAATATCTATTTGGAGAAAAGGGATTAAAACCTACAATTTCTACTATTTATTTCCTTAAGCATAATAAATTTATTAACACATTGAGCGCCGGCTTATCAAGCTATAGACCCAGAAACCCGCATTATCGCGGGGCCGGCACTCAATGTGTTAACACTTTAAGGGGTTACATACGTCCAGCATTTTCAAAAAATCGATTTTTTTTACAGATTGTTGTTCTCTATAGTTTTAGGCTTATTTCTGTGAAAGTCGATTACAAAAATTCCCCATAGATCCAAAGTTATGGTAGAAAATGTGACAGCGCGACGAGAGTTTGGTGCGCATCGCAGGTAGCTGTCCTTTGTATGGGACGGCTGACCGTTACCTGCGATTGTTAAGGTTTAAACAAAAACAATTAATTACTGACAAGGAAGGCATATAATACGAAGCCAGAATGGGAGATTGAGCGTAAGTGTACAAAACAAATAAAAAAATTCATAAAGTTCTTGCTTTAGCTGCGCGCGAGTTCGAGCAAAACGCACTTAAAACTTTAAACGCGTTTTTCTCGAAACTACTTTTTCCACCACGGTCTGCATGATAACTCATACAGTTTTTAATATTTTTTTATGCGATTTTTTTTTAAATGTTCGAAATCGTTTTCTCTATATTCTGTCGGGCCAGATTTTTTATATTTCGAATTAAAAATTTTATAGAAATAATTAAAATGGAAAATTTTTTGACATAAAACGCATACTTTTTTTTAAACTGCCATAAATTGCTAAATTTTTCGAAATTCCAAATTCCGGCTCGACAGACTATAATTACAACTTTATTAAACAAGAATTTTTTTATATTTTGCAAATCGATCAACATTTACTCCAGAAATGATGCAGACCGTGGAGCAACTTTTTTTTTTTAATGTTATGAATGAAGTGATTTTTTATGAAGTAATTTTTTAAAAAATAAAATGAAAAAAATTTTTTTATAAAGTTTAAATACCAATAAACCATGTACACTATTTATTTTTATAAATTTTTATTTTTATCCCTATTTAAAAAATTCTTCTTTTAGAGCATTTTTGGCGCTGCTGGACGTATGTAACCCCTTAATACGTTAAATATGCTAATTTTCGCAGTCAAAAGCGAAATATACTAATTTTCGTAATATCTGGAACATACTACTTTCCCATTTAGTAACTAAACGTAGTATGTTCTTCATATGGTTTTCTAGTACAGCAATATTTAAACAAATGAAATTTTATAATATGAAAGCTTGAAAGGTTTGTACGAGTAAACAGGCTGCCCCAAAAATGAAATAGACTAAACGCGTGAACTAGACGAAATATGATACTATCTAAGACTGTAACTATTATAGTAATATCTTGTACTTCATGATTTCGTAAACTATCCGGTGCTATTAGTGAATACATAAAGTACGTAAGTTAATCTTCATATACTCGAATCTTTCTCGAAAATTGTTAACCTACATAAATTCTGCAAGTTATATTCATTAAATGTCAAAATAACCATAGTAATTTTATAAATAATTCATATACAATCATAACGTGAGAGTGCCTTAGCTTTACCTGGTGATATTTTACAGAGGATGTTACCACAAAGCTCGAGCAGTAAACAATTCCAGACATTTTAATGCAGCCCCTGGTGGGCTGTAAGATAGTCACGCAAGCTTACCTTTTTTCACGAGGATCTCAAAAGTGAGACGGAAAATTCGGTATCCCTTAAACCCGTCGTACGACAATCGATAAGACGTACCGTGTCGGCTGATAGGTTCCTGAGGGAAATGAAATATATTATTTACATTTACCATTTATTGTGAATTACATAGCTCAAAATATTTGTAAATATATTATAAATTATAGTAACAAAAAATCAAATAAATTGTGACAAATATTTATTAAAATAAATAAATTAGATAAATAAAATAAATAAAGGCTGAAACAATTAAGAATTTCTTCTATCGGTAATATTCGGTAAGGCTCGGATCAACCCGTGGGACAGAGAATAAAAAGGAGACGAGGTTTCTTAATTTTTATGCTACCATTTCCATTTTTTGATCATTTATATGTCTGGAACGGCGTGACCAATGATAATATTTTTTTTTAAATCTGTAACGGGAATGTTTAACAGTTTCTTTGCACTTGGCTTTAATAGTCGCTCGTGAAATATTGTATTTCTTTTTTCGAAAACAAAGAGGCGTTGACAAAAATACTTTTGCACAAAATGTTTACTAGTGTTGTGGGATAACCCAAAAAAAGTTTCGTCAAGATCCGTGGCATCAGGTGCGTAAGGTCTCCTTATAAATGAGGTACAAAATAAGAATTATGATTGATTGAATTTCTAATTCCTTAGCGATTAACGCCAGTTATAACCGCCATCTTCTATAATACAGTACGATCGCTCTACAAGATACCAAAGGGACCGAAGGGGAATATGATTCTGAAAACAGAAGAAAACTACCGTTCCCCCACTCAGCGGCCTGTTACGCCGGAGAGAAATAGATCTCACTATTGTTTGTCATTTATTTCCGTGGTACATACATTGTATGGAGCGAGCGACTCCACATTCAAAGGCGAAGAGGCATTAGGAGTGGGGGTAGTGGATAGCGAAGGGGAACCCGAGGTATCTTGTAGACCGAGATCGAAGGTATCTTGTAGAGCGATCGTACTGTACTTGTTTCGTCATCGCAAAAGAGTCAATACCTTTTCGATGTACAGTGGGATCAAGAACCCCCCGTTTTATTAATACTTATTGCACAGTTGGATTTTTTATTACACCGTAATGAGTTAAAGAAAATCTAGAGAGAAAGCGGATTTTTGTACAAATAAGACCTCCTTTAAGACAGACTCCTGAAAATAAAATTCACCAACCCAAGATTCTAAAAAAATTGCAAGGAAGGAAGGATAAAACTTCATTTTGTTAAAGGGGACATCGAAGAAAATTACCACACTGATGGTTCTATATCGGAAACAGAGTAACAAGTTAGAATCTACTCTATAACGTCATCAATTTTACTTTCTATCATTTTAATCTTTCGCTATAGATCAGTCATTCATGTCAGTAATTTGTAGCGCGACGAAATAAAAGATTAATTGGAACAATTTACTTTCCTCCAAGTATCCTTCGTATAAAGCAACATCCTTTAACACTACCATAATGATAAACAGTCCTTTGTAATTTCACTTAAATCGATTCTAGAGAAAAACTACTCAATAAGAAATAAAATCAAAAAGACTTCAGTTCATCTTTCTGATGTTGACTTCTGCCTTAGGAGGCGTTTACGAAATGTTCAACAGGGACACCTACAACCTCTTAAGGGGGTATTGCGGTGTAACAGGTTCAAAAAATCTAATTTTTTTTCCTTGCATAAATCAAAAGTACAATTTTTCAAGAATGTGTTCCAAAAGTAGTATCGCAATTAAGTAGCAGCTGTAAGTATCGTAAAACTTCGCCAAAAAGTTTGAACGCAATTATCTCGAAACTACGTTTTTCAAATCGGTGTCTGGGATAGCGCAAAAACTAATCAATCGATCAACTTCACAGAAGGCTTAATCCAATCAATATACATTTCTCCTGGGGTTATACCAACAATTTAAATAGAATTATTTAATTTAATATTATTTAACGACTTTTTTAGTGGCAATATGTAATCAATTTTTGTGTCAAAAAATTCATTTTTTCTTCAAAACCCTAGGATTTTTTTGATTCTTCATGTTTTCTTTTAACAAGTGGTATAACCTTAGCATAAACTATCTACTTTTAAGAAAATTTTTCATTTTTAATTATCGGATGCTTGTAGCAGGTGCTATACTAGACACCAACAATCCGGAAGTGTTTGGCACAATTATGAATACTAAATATATAATACAGAAAATGGCAAGAAAAAATTTGTTTTCAATATTTCATGAATGCTTCTTCATATCCCAAAAGAGATTATTTGAGAATTATTAATAGTTTTCCAAAAATAAATTCATGAAAATCACCTATTTTTAAAGCTGTTACACCGCAATCCCCCCTTAAGGAAAGCCAAGACTAGAACGTCTGCATGCAAATGTCAGATTTCTGATGTGGTTCCGGTAAAATGTTTGTCCGTCAGATAGGAGATCTATAGATAATGATCATTGCTAGGGTTTTGTCAGGGTTCTGAGGGTCTTTTGACTTCTTTGAAGCCTATTTTTGTACTACGGATTCTCACATTATTTCTGTCACAGAAATGTTGCTCCATAGTGGTATTGCTGATTGAGTCGTTAGTTTTGTGACTACTATATCTCCAGCTAATTATATAAGCTGTCATGTCCACAGATCCTAAAAGTCTAAAGTATTTTCTTTTTCTCCTTCGCCTTTTGTGACAAACGCGATTACGTAATTCCTAAAATCTTTTACAAGGGTTTCAGCCCCATTTTCTTTGGATTTATTTGATCTAATTAGAAAACGCAAAAAAATATAACGTGAACATCGCGCGGCATCATTAGACTTCAGGAGATAGAATGAGAGACTACCTAAATTAAAATTCGCGATCCGATTCCTCTTTGAAGAAGCGAGAGTTACTGACTGTTCCCCGGTATGAAAGGTCATTCAATACGTTTTAAAAATTGAAATAAAATAGAACAAAGTAATTGCTCAAATGCAAGTGGGAAGGGAAAATTGGTATGTTCTACCTCCAGTGTAACGATATAGGTGCAAATTGTTATTATAGTCGGAAGATCACATCTGGCAAAAATAAAATAAATAGAAGAAGTCATAATCGTCGATCTACCTTAGGTTTGGTAATTTAAATATATATTTACGTATGACATAAACTCAAAAAGAAGAGTAGAATGTTACAAAGTTCGATAGATATGTTACTAAATTGAACGTCTTAATCCATAATCTAACTGTTTAAAGTAACACAAGGCAAGACCCAGCTTGGAGTTGCCCCGATTAGTACACTGTTCATGATTCGTTGAAATTGAGATTGAGCATTCTTCAGTCCGAAAGGCATACGTGCAAATTCAAAATAACCATTCAGAGCTGAAAGTGCAGTTTTCGAAGCATCACGAGGATTCATTGGAATTTGGTAAAAGGCAAAATCCAGTCCTCTCCTCTCTTTCTTCTTAGCTGCTACACAAATAATTGTATTGTCCAATAACATGTCATTGAAAGCGTTGGACTTCAGCTGCAATACGTGCACATTGAACCAGACGTCCGATTTCATAAGTGACTTTATTTTCTACAACTTACTGCATTTAATTTACTCCTCAACTTCTTTTTCTACCACATACCCGGTTTCTTGATTGGGCTTGTTTATGAATAACGATCCCAACAGACACTTATATCGTTACAAGTTTGTGTCGCTTTTAATTAGTGGTCACGGTCTGGTGATTATTTGTTAAATAGTCTTATTTTCCGCCAAGTCCTTCACTTTTTTCACCTATGGAGACTAAAGCATTTTTGATCCCAATTGCGCAATTTTCTGAGTTCTCCCTTAACATTGCTTCTCTCCCACCAACCTCACCCAATCTCTGTATCCAAACATCACTCTACAAACACTGACCAGCTTGCTGCGTTACGAAAGTGGTTTGACGCCCTTGCAAACTTACTCCTAATATTCGCTCGAGAATTAAGACTACCGAACGGTCGCGATCATCAATTTGGACAAAAAGAAAGCAACGAACAGAATCCTGGGGATCTTAACCGGGCATTGCAATTTACGCTGCCACCTGCACAAGACACAGAGGCTGTGTAGATGTTGTGACAAAAAGGAGAAAACATCCAGTTACTTTCTCATGAAATGCCCAAACTTAATAGAATATTGACGGAAGTGGCTGAGCGGTAGAATCTTCAACAAGGAGACGTTTTATGAGAAAACTTTGGAAAAGATACTGGCTTTCTGCGGAGGGTTGGGAATCATTAGTACCTCAGAGGAATAACTGCGGAGGGGGGGGGGATACAATGGCGGAAGCTTAATGTCCTTGAGCCTGGCATCGCGACTTGTTAGTTAATAATAATAAAACGGTTGTGATGTAAAACCTTTCGTGACTTACTCTATCGTATTATTTAAGATGTCAAAGTAGCAGCTTTGACAGATAGGTTCACAATTTTCATGGTCCCAGCTGATCCGTGGAGATGCCACGTAAGACATGGGTAAACAAACCAATCCAGTACCTATCCTCCTTAGATTCTTTGATCTTCTGATCTCAGTAATTACTTTGCAAAAATGTATACTTGTTCTGCCCTCTGTAAACTTCAAAAATTAGTTCGTATTTACCAACTAGTTGACTTGTCACCTTGTTTTTGTCACACTGGTACAGATGCTGATGTCGTCGAGTCCCTAAGCACAGCCGATCATAGTTCTCGCGCCATTGTCTCTGATACAGATATTTTTCACCTCTCCTGGTATCGGAAGTTCGCCTTTATCCTAGCCTTAACTAAGACCAAGATACCAATTACACCATCAAACACAAACAGAACTGTCTTTAACGCAATCAATTCGGGTTCTGTAGCGGGTACAGTAATCTGTGGACAGCTTTATTTCGGCTTTCGTAGGATACTAGTAGTGGGACTGATGGGGCATGAGTTACCGTGCTGATGCTCTTTGATACGTTCAAGGCGTCTAAGACCGTGCTTCACACCTATAGTGCATTGGGGCCGGTGGCCCCACTTACTGAATGCAAAGTACACTAAAATATTTTCTATTCGACCAGCAGATATTTCCTGCAAGTATGAGAAAATCGAACCATATGCACAGAACCTAAACTCCAGCGCCACCTATCGAAATGAAACATAACTAAATTGAAATAAAACTATATACCTTCCACATTATCTCAATAACATATGATGGGAAATATGATCGTAACAAGTCTACTTATTTACCAGTGATGATGCGGCTTACCCATGCACGATGGATTTTATATATAAAGATTATCAAAATGTAGAGGAATATTTTTTTTCACAAAAATCTAACAATAAAATCCAACGTAAATCGAATGCAGGTTTTGTTTGTATTGACAACCGTGAATTTAATTTAAGTCATTTCCCGTATTACTTTCCTAACTGTTTGGATAAAAGGAGTAGTGCAAAAGAATCTTGAACTTATATATTTGAAAACTTCTTGAGGAAGGATTCTGAGTTCAATTAATACGTAAGATCCAAAGTAGAGAGAGATCCCCCCACGGGAACCATTCGTAACCCTCTTTGGTATCAATTGCTCTGCTCGTCTAGGTCGGCAGTTACGATAGTGAGACGTATATCGCCTCAGGTTCAGGCTACCCTTTAATATTAAACGAAATTTTGTACAAGTTCAGTATAATTTGAAAAATTGTTTTTGCTGCTTAAATTTTATGAAATCACTCTTCCAGAAAAGCTAATACTTCATTTGAATATTAGATTTTTAAAACGACATTGAAGAATTGTTTCTTTATATAAGTTTTGTGCATCAATATTTTAAAACGTACTGTCCTTTTCAATAAATTTGTATTTTAAATAAATTAATTATTACGTTCGTTTGCATTGTTTAGGGGAGACTGGGAACAATCGGAACGTCTTTGACAAAATAGCTTACCGTGACTTTATTTTATACCATACCTGTTTCGTAATAAGCTACAATTGTAGCCTGCTTATGTAGCTTTAAAACATCATTATTGATTTTGCTTCATGAATACTGTCGAAATAGTTAAAAGCTTTTTAAAAATTGTTGAAATACATTTCAAATGACCTCGAGTCTGGGTCAATAGAAACAGAGCTTGGAGTTAGTCGAAACGTCTGTAAATGAAAGAAAATTATATTTAAATTATTAGTTTTTTTTTGGTAGGTAGATATTTAAACAACAAAGCAAAACTAGGGTATTCATAGTTATGATAATTTAAATTACACAGAAAAAGGACCAATAGTTTTGCATTAATACACAATATAACAGTTAAAAAAATTACTTTTCATGTTGAAGAAACAATACACTAAAATAAAATCGGTTAAACTGCTCTGCCCCTCGGAGCCCAATCCCTACTCACTAAAAGTCTCACATGAATTCATTTCTTTCAAATGACCCGCGTTTCAATTGACCCCAGTCTCCCCTACAAAAGTACTCTACTACACGCGTTGGATTATATTAGTAACGACTCTTATACAGATCATTGAACTGCAATTAGACGTATCTTTTCCGTTTGATTTTTTCAAAATTCTTTAGATATGAAATGTACAAGATCTGAAATGATGGATTTTAATGTTTAGAAATTCTATAAGTTAATCTCTTCAGACCTGGTACAATTTTTGACAGAATAAATCTTGACACTGAAGGGAGTTCCAAAATCGAACAGTCATGACGAAGGAATTGTCGAAAATTGTCGTCCTGGCGAAAAGAATGACTAGCCATCGGGAGCCGTGGTGAATTTTGGATGAACTGCTAATATTAGAATCAAGAACCATCTTGTTAAGACCTTAGGTAAGACGGCATTCCAGAAGTAACAATTTAGAAGATCAGATTGCTAAGAAAATCTTTTCTCCTACCACCAACCGACAACCTACCCAAACGAAAAAGTCTGAAGGGAGAGAACAATTTGGTCAATGTTAGAGAGCAGGGCCTGTTCTAAACGCCACAGTTTAGATTCACTACAAAGATCCCTGGTCCACGAAAGGAATCGTATATCCATAAATGATCAGCGTGTTTGCGTGAGAAATTTCTGTAAGAGTTTAAAGGCGGGGTACTGTTTATAAACTTTTTTTTTATCATTTTTTTTAAATTTCATTTTATGAATGTACAACATCTGAAGAATGTTGTACTAAATTTTTAGAGCATTTGGAGCAAAACTAAGGAAGATATAGCGATTTAATCAACGGCTGCTCCGAGTCACTACGCTCCGATTTTGTATACCTGCGCGACAGTTGCACGGTTGTTTTTTGACTGTTTTTCGTTAGAATTTTAACATTTTATACGTTTGTGAGTGAAAATGCCGAGAAAAGTTAGCAGAGAAGAAAGAAAAAGGAGTAGTTCACGGCATCGATGATTCTGAGTAAGTATACAACGAGAAGAAGAGAATTATTTTGATTTTTTACTGTTTAAAACTTTAAATCGATTTTCAAAGTCGGTGGAGGCTGTCATTTCAAATCCACTGTACCGATCCTCTCCAAATTTTGTACATTACTTCTCTGTATAATTCATGAGGTAACACTGTCGAGTTTTTTAAAAATTTGTTGTTATTTTTTATTTTACAATAATAATTAGACCGATTTTTTAAAGCGAAAATCGCGTTTTTCGCTTTCTAGTGTCACCAAAACTCGAAAAATAATAAAAAAAGAAAAAACTCAACAGCGTTACCTGGGGAAACTCATAAAATAACAAAAACAATTTGATTTTTTTATTTCAGATGATCGAGTTCCGAGATATGACCTCCACCGCAAAACACCTTTTTTTCGAGACGTCTCCGGAGATTGGCTGCCAACGGCTTAGTTTTCGATATTTTTGACTGAAAATTTAACAAAATGTTTTTTAAATGACATACTACAATACTGTAATTAGCTAATTTAAAATGCATTACCCGTATCTTTTAAAAAAATTATTGAAAAAGGCTCTTTTTTTGACAGAATTAACAGTACCCCGCCCTTAAAGCTCTGTATCGAAGGTGAACGTAGGCACTTCGAAATAGACAAATTGTAAGTCCACTACTTCTGTATCATTATCTTTCCCTTATATTTTATTCTTTTTATTAACGTGAAATAAACGTTTTGCACCAAAAAAACCTTGTTAGCCGGTTTTGGCGTACCCTGTATAACATTGTTATAACGAGGTCCTAATGTATTTAATCATGTAATACAGAAATATTTCATTTTTGTGTCAGAGAATACACTAAGGCCTTCTTATAACAATCTCTTGGAGACTTAACGAACACCTTATAAAAACCTCTCCATGAATTCTCACTCTGCGTGACTAGGTTATAAGCTTGATGCGCAAGAGTATGCGCAGATACAAATTTTCTATATACGTTTCTGTATAATGTTACCAAGCGATTGTTACAGGATGCGGTTTTTTGGCACACCATGTATGAGATTGTTATATCGAGGTTCTACTGTATTTAATTATGCAATAAAAAAGATTACTCTGTTTTAATACGGCATTAGGGCGAATGTGCTATACAATTGGTTTTACTAGGCTTCTTTTTAGTGCTTGTTTTTTTAACTACAATCGCAACAGAACCAGATATACTTTTTTTTTTAAAAAACATTACAAAACTTTCAGAAACCTAATGGGCAAGCTGACTGTATAAATTACAAAAAATCAATCAGTTTCGCGGTCTTGGATAACATGACTAATAATAAGGACAAAGCGGATGTATATATATTTTTTTTATTTTAATGAGGCCTATTATACCCTGGAGTTTAAACTTTCTTTTAAAATGAACCTTAAATATAGCTGAAAAAATGGATTATTCATTTGTACACTTTTGAAAAACAACGTTTGAAATTTGTAAAAGTTTCGCGGATTGATTCATATTTGAGCTAACATACGTAGAACATAATGCTTGTGTGTTTAAATTGTTTAAAAATGGGTTAAGGATGTTCTTGCTTTTGCAAAAATCAAAGATGAAATTCTGAAAAAAATTTTGATTAATAAATCTAAAATTATGGATTTTAAATTATTTTTTTGAAAATTTTTCAATGTTTAGTTTGTGAGTAATCGATTTTCGAAAAATAGCAATTTTACATGTTAAGTATAGGGAAAACAGAAGTCCACATGTTCTACTCAAGAATTCTAATTTACTAAAAAAGATTTTTCAACCAAACAAATTTTAAAAATTGCATTATATTACTCTGTACTTAACAAAAATTGAAAATAATTGACCGTTTAGTTAATTGTTTATTTAGATTTGAACGTGATAAAAACGATGAAGTAATAAACAGGCGTAAGCAGCGTGGCAACATCGTATCGGTAAGAGCGATATCTAGCGGTATAAATTCAAACTTTTTCAACGGGAAGTTTGAAATTTGCGTACTTGCATAAAGTACGATAAGACAAGATTTGCACCACAACTCTTTAGCGATTTGGCTGATATTCACTATTCTTCGTCCTTCCACTACACATTCATTTTCCGAAAGACATTTTTTTCTTCTTTTAACAGCAACACTCACGTTATTTCGCCATTCAGTTTTCCTTTTTCTTTTGAAACGACCTTTATGACGATGTTGATCCATCTTTGCAGGTTATGTACGAATACGAAAAATATATGTAACAGCCTTGCCAACTGGTAAGAAATGAAAGTTTTATGGACAATGTTGCCAGATGTAAAGCGATTGAAATAATAGAAACAAATAATATATATAAAGATAATTTAGAGGACTATATCACGGTGCTCTTCTCAAACATATTTTTAATAACTAAAAACATGTGTTGCGTTATATTTACGATTGAACGTTAAAATGTTTTCGATTATAAGATTTACTTTTAGAAGATGGTACTTTAGTCAAATCAGTGACTGTAGCTTATTTTATTTTACCTATATTGCATATATTAATCGTAAAATTAATTGTTATTGATAAATTACGTTGTTTAATTGTATTATCTTATAGACATGCTCCTTAATTTTTTGAAATTTCCTATAAAAGAGAACCATTGTACGGATATTTATTTGACTAGATTGTCCCGCAACAACATCCTTAAGGAGGCTCTTACGAGTGCAACTGAACCCAAATGTTACAAAAAATGAATGGAAATATTTATGAATGTATTTTATGTTTAAAAATTGAAAATGATTTTCAATAAATAATTCTAGTGTAAACATTACATTTGTTGTGCGTATTGTCTACTTTTTATTAAAATAAATAGACTGTAACTTGATTAACCCGTGAGTAACCGAAAAGTATATTTCCGGCCCAGGTTTACGAGAATGCCCAGTCATAGACGCATAGACGTGCGCGCTTCTCTCGCGCAGCCGCGTTATATGAAAAACATGGCTTCCCTACAGATAACCGGATGTAATCAAAGTTTACTCACTTTAACATATAATATCTCAAAATTTTCCACGGTTGCAAGTTATTTACAAAATGTAATCTGAAAGAGGAAGCTTTTATCTTTAAATTCATATATTTTATATTGTTCAAAAATTTGTTCACGCTTCAGAAATATAATTTTTTCATGCAGTCCCATAAGAGTACATGTTTAAAAGTAACAATTTCAAGATGTAATTTCATCAAATTTTACACGGTAACACCATAAAGTAAAAATACCATAAGATTGGGCATAGCTTGAGCTATTGAAAATATTACAGCTGAGTTCATAAATATTTGTGCAAGAACCTCCTTAAAGCAACCTAAACATGAGTATTTCGTAATTTATCGACCTTACTCACTTAAAAACAAAAGTTAAAAACAAAAGTTGCATGTCTCGCATAAATGTTAAATTAAAAGATTAGCTTATTGGCTCCCCCTTGATAAATTGCAACCATTTAATAAAAGTTGTAAATAGAATTACTAAGCGGCTTGTAAGATGTATGTCAGAAGATAGTTCCGAAAAGTTTAAAGCCTAAGATTTAGATTAATAGTGTTTAATTTTTTATCAAGAATTACAGTGAAAATAAGTTTATAAATTTATAGATGTATTAATTTATCGTGTTCTGTTATGTATCCAATGTCAAGTTTATGGCACAGGCGGTTAAATAAACGCAGTATATCAACTTCGAAATTTGTTTGCTTTGTTTTACGATGGAGTCAGAAGGCATGTCTTATTGGATTTCTGAAGAAAGTACGCTATAGTGCGAGGGTTGAAGAAAACAAACCGTTTTCCAGAACGCTTGTGGCAGTATATTTCTTTACCCTGCGATGAGTATTTTACAAATTAGGAACTACAATTTTATATTACACTTAACTATGAAATGTCGAAATATGGAAATTACAATTTATCAAGAAATACAATTAATATTCGCTGAATAATTGCCTTGCGCTCCAGTTCTATATGCGTAAGTCGATGACGACTTACACACGGTTCCAGTATAGAACTCGAGCGCAAGGGAATTATCGCATTCGTCTGATTTAGTGACCTCGCTTCGCTCGGGCGACAAACGCTACTTGTGCGATAATTGCCATTTTTACACTCTCGTTACGTAATTTTCTACTAAATCCAACAAAATGCAGAACACGTAAATATTTTTTAAACTTTCTGTTTCTTACAACTTATAAAAAACACCTCTGTTGTTAAAATCATGAGGTCAGTTACTTACATAAGAATTTCTTTTTGACATAAAAAGGATTATTTTTAAAAAATTAGGTATAAAAAAAATTGAATGTCACGTGATAAAAGACTAGAATTTGTTAATATTTGAGAAGTTAAAATTTATCACGTAGATTCGCCTTAACACTAAACCTACCGTGACGTCACCAAGTCATTTAAAATACATGTGAAAAAGGTCATTTGACCGCTCCATGGTAGGTTTAGTGTTAAAAGTAAAGAAAATCAATCTATTTCTAACAAGATCAAATTAATAATTTCTCAATTGCCAGGAAAAATTACAACTTTGATTAATGCTAGACAAGAAGGTGACAATTGCATGTGGTAATTGAGTTTAAATTTGTATGTTCGTTGCTTTTTACATATCTTTTCTATTAATTGAAAATGTGCTAATATAAAAATAAATTGGAAAAATTTGCACAAATATTAGCCTTTCCTATTTAATCACTTTGAATTTCAGTGAATAAAATTTATGTCAAATTCTATGTAGATATAATTAAAATACATTCACGAAAAATTGCCAATGTTACGTAATAACATAAAAATAATAATAATGATGATGAAAAAAAAATCATTTCCGATTTTTTGTATTCACATCTTTTACGTATATTTACCACATTTTCAAACATTGCTGGTTGCTAGTTTATAACATATATTTTGTAGAATCTGTGAAATTGGTAAATGATATTTAAGAAAAATAGAATATTAGATTCGATCAATTTTATCTCATTAAATTTAAAACTGCTTGAAATTAGTACTCGGTTAATGTGCTTTGAATATTCTTCTATAATTAACCCTTTGCGGTTGGCAGATTTCGCTTTTGGGAGTACCAGCAGGTCGGAGCAAATTTAGCCTGAACTATTATTTTTGCGATTTTCGAAGTTTCCCGCTGCGGAGTGATCGACTTCTAGGATTTAAATATGTCCCCGCTACGGGACACCGACCGCAAAGGGTTAAATACAAGTATAGAGGATTTAATTTTCATTCGAATCACTTTTACATGATTTAACTAATTTTTTATTAAATTCATAAAATATTCTTTATAGTGATTCTCTAGTTTAAAATATTATACGTCGTTTCCATTTGTACTTCCCCTCTCCACACCACAGCCCTCTAGGTCCTAATTGCTCCTCTATGCGCGTTCATTATGCGCAACGGACTTTCTAAAACTGAAATTGTTTGAAACCGGGTATGTGGGGAAGCTTACGATTGAAAAAGCGATGGAGGGGCACGGCGTTTGTGCAAGAGTGGAGGAAACTACTCCTACCTTGCACCGTGGTGTAATTTTGTCGATCGCTGCAGTAAGTTTCACTATTATTTGGCTCGGACCCAATAATTGCCCAAAACATTACACTTGCTTTATTCACTTGGCGGTTTGCTTATGACAGTTTCTCTTCTTGTTTGTGTGGTGACAATAATAATCGAAACCATATGGAGAATGTAGTACAAATCTTTTCTCTTCTATAAATACAATTTTTTGCAACTTCTTCTTCTACAGTAGGGGAGACTGGGAATGGTTGAAACGCGGATCATTTGAAACAAATGAACTAATTCCAAGACGGTTAACGTTTAGGGATTGGGTCTCGAGGGTAAAAAGAACCGTCTTTCGTGTCTCAATTTGTGGCCCACTGCGTGTTGCTGCTAAGAGCACTCGTAACGTTCTGATTTTAGTGTATTGTTTTTTCAACATGATTAGTAGATTTTTTAACTGTCGTTATATTATGTCTTAATCCAAAACTATTGTTCCTTCTTCTGTGTAATTTAAATTATCATAACTACGAATATTCTTGTTTTTTTTAGTTTTTCAAATATCTACCTACAAATAAAACTAATTATCTTATATGTACACACGTTTCGACTAACCCCAAGCACTGTTTCCATTAACCTAGACGCGGGGTCACTTGAATCGTTTTTCGAAAATTCCTAAAAAGCTTTCAACTATTTCAACAGTATTCATGAAGCAAAATCAATAACGTTATTTTAAAGTTACATAATCAGGCTACGATTGTAGTGTATTACGAACACAAGTAATGTTATAAAATGAAATCGCAGTAAGTTATTTTATCTAAAGCGTTCCAGTTTACCCTCCCCTACATTTTCATTTTTCAACCATAATCAATGCTTTTTACGACTTGCTGTCGATGCAGGTTCCCGTATCAATTCCAGTCGTTTAATATTCTAATATGGCTGCAGTGTACATTCAATGTTCATAGGATTAGTTTTAACTGTAAGAGTTGAACTTTTTGATGCTGGTTGGAAAATGACATGTTTTTTTCCGAGACTGCTTTTCTTATTGTTAGTCCTTTTATAAACTTCACAGCTTTGAAAATAGAAAAATTTGTTTCATGTAAAATTAAATTGACTTCAATGGCAACTTCGGTTTCGGGTTAAGAAGTTAACAAAATTTGGTTTATTTTTCTTATACTAAACTATTTATTCTTCAAAAATACACCCTTATGCAAGTGATATATTTATAAATTGTTAATGTTCAGGGTAAAATTAACCTCATATCATTTAAATCGTTACTTTATTAATTCATCTTATTCTTGACTGTTAAGTGACTACTCGTTTATGTGTTTTTTTATGAGCGAATGAGTTAGAACAAAATGTTCTCTCTATTGCGATTTCATACAAATATTTGTTCGAAAATGAAATATTTATCGGACAAATATTTATGAAAAACACTAGGTAACTATTTACTTCGGGAACTTTTCCAAAACTATACAATACGTTTCAGATGAAAATCTTATTTTTAAAAAATAATGTACTTAGTAATAATAAAACCGTTAATTTGTAAATTTTGTTACACTAAATTTCCTGTAATAATTTGTTTTTCACTGCTTTGCAATTGAATGATAAATTCGAAAATGAGTAATAATAAATATGAATAGTAATTTTTTGTTTAATATCGTGATATCTATATATATACACTCGATTTTTAAATCTTTCGTCAGCTCGTACAATTTAACATTTTTCTTTCGAGTTTTTGAAAATGGCAACGCCCAGTTCTGGTTGGTATTTTCCGCGCGAAACATAAATGTAAGATAACATACGAAAAATAATTAAAAGCCTAAAGGCGGCTCTCCACTGCACGCGAGCTTGAGACGATTATCCTCTACCCTGGCAGCCAATGACAACGCTACGCGGACGTGGGTTCTTTTGTCAAAAGGTTTGGAAGTTGTCATCATATAATAGGTGTGGAAATAGCAAAACGTTTTATTTTCCTAACATTATGAGTAAATGATAACAACAAGAAAATAGTTGGTAATTGTTTTGAACAATTATTAACGGCAGTTTATTGTATTAATATATTTAAAACAAGCAAACTGAAATGCCGGTATACATGTTTCCAATAAAAATTTTACTCAATTATATACAGATGTAGTATAAGACGTGCAGAGCAAAGAAAAAACTAAGGAGAAAGTAGAAAGGAGATGGCGTCAGACGAATAACAAACGGTGTCTCAGGGGACGGTGCACCAGGTGCGGGGTTAACCCCTAGCTTATACGTCGCGATAGTATAAGAATGTAGGAAAGGAACCAGAATAGATCCTTTACAACACGAAAGGTCTAAAGACCTAACAGAATGGCAGACAGGAGAAAAGCTCCCAGTCTAGACGGACATGAAAATTCCTACGTGACTAGTAAAGTCATCTTAGAGAAGCAGTTAAGTCATCTTCAATAAGTAATTTTTATTATTCGATTTTGTTTACAATTTTTGAGTGGCAACAGTAAGGTAATGGGCGATTTTTAAGCTGAACAAAAACATACGTCTAAGCGCTATCAAATGCTTCGATTTAGAATTTTACACATACACAGCATAAGCTTATCGATGAATTTTTGAGTCAATGTAAAACATAATTTGTCAATTTTTTATTCTGCAAATCCTTAAAATTTTTATATTGGTGTTACGATTAATAATGGTTATTTGTGTAACAAGTAGCCTAAGTAAGGCATTAGGCGTCCAGCGCAATGTTTTTAAGACGAATCGTAGATGCATATGTACGAGGGTCACTACAGAAAGCAAAGTTTTATAATTAATAAATAAAAGTAGGTTCTTTGGAACGAATTATGTATATGGACTTATTTTATTTTCTACAAAATAAATATTTTTATAAAAATACTTAATTTAACTCGCTTTATTTTGTAACATTTTATATTAGGTATGTGACGTTATGAGATGTTTTAAGTTTGATGTTAGTTACTGTTTGGTTAGAGGTATTAGTAAAGCTCATGCTAAAAACATTTTGTGTTGGGACATAATCACTGCAATGGTAAAAGAAGAGAGCTGTAATTACCAAGTGTTTTATAAAGACTCGACAAATGAATTATATTATCGTTCATCACATTATTTTGGTTTTGTATAGTAGGAATCTCTATTGCTTTTTTATAAATTAATTTTCACCAGTCGATAAACGGCCATTTTGTGTTCGTTTTTTAGGTACATTAAGGAGGCTCTTGCGAGTACAACTGAACCCAAATGTTACAAAAAATGAATGTAAATACTTAAGTATGTATTTTATGTTTAAAAATTGAAAGTGATTTTCAATAAATAATTCTAGTGTAAACATTACATTTGTTGTGCGCATTGTCTACCTTTTATTAAAATAAATAGACTATAACTTGATTAACCCGTGAGTAACCGAAATGTATATTTCCGGCCCAGGTTTACGAGAATGCCCAATCATAGACGCATAGAAGTGCGCGCATCTCTCGCGCAGTCGCGCTATATGAAAAACATGGCTTCCCTTCAGATAACCGGATGTAATCAGAGTTTACTCACTTTAACACATAATATTTCAAAATTTTCCACGGTTGCAAGTTATTTACAAAATGTAATCTGAAAGAGGAAGCTTTTATCGTTAAATTCATATATTTCATATTGTTCAAAAATTTGTTCACGCTTCGGAAATATAATTTTTTCATGCAGTCCCATAAGAGTACACGTAAAAAAGTAACAATTTCAAGCTTTAATTTCATAAAATTTTACACGGTAAGAGGATGAAGTAAGAATACCATAAGATTGGTCATAGCTTGAACTATTGAAAATGTTACAGCTGAGTTCATAAATATTTATGCAAGAACCTCCTTAATATATAGGAAAACCGCGAATGTGTTGAATACAGATAATTTTTGGCGCAATTTTGATTACTTTAATTTTTTTAAAGATAATAATTTTTGATTGAATTTTTTTAAAGATAATTTTGGTCCACCTAAGGTCACCATACGTAAACACGAGAAACTCTTAGGTAACAGGTGGTCCCACGAATGCAGTAAAAGCATTAAATACAGAAATGTACGGGTGTAAAAGTGTACGAATATTCGGTGACCAATATTTGGTCACAATTTCAGTATCAGCTTGCGCGACATACTTCGGTGTAGAATAATTCCAAATTTTTAACAAATGTTATAAAATTCAAATAAATAAATAAATACAAAAATAAGTAAATATTTCATAAATTAATAAATATAATATTTATGTTTTGATAGAAACTAACGATAACATTATTATTAAATTGGGCAGTCATGAAGGATAAAATTTTCAATGTCAAGAATTTAAAAATATATATATTAATAATTATTTTGTCTCTAAAACAAAATTGTAGTAATTATGTCAATCGTAGCAATCCGTTTGGATATTAATATTATTTTCAGTTTCTTCAATATACATAACTTCAAGTATTCGTCTTTTGTAAGTATCGCTTTCAGTATTTAAAATTCTAAATTACTTTTAAATCAAAAGAATGTTTGTTTTTTATTGTGTTATAAAAATGTTATACAAATGAAATCACCCCTTTTGGTCGTTTATAATTTTAAATGTATTGACTTTAACCCTTAAAGGCCTAGAGTATCAAATTTTATACTGGACTTTTAAATGGAATTGCACACTTGATGAATTTGATATTCTAGGCCTTTAAAGGTTAAGAAAAATGTATTTACTTCATTCAAGCAATTGTAAAGGAAATGCGGAACCATACGAGATATCTTAAATTTAAAAGTTCAGCGAATTTCGCAATTAATTTGACCATTTGAATAGAAGTAAAAAAACTAACTAATATAATACTGCCTCAAAACCTTGTGCCCTGGACTACATTGCCTGCTGCTCGTCCAACAAACTCAGCCATTCTGGAGGAAACTCAATAAATCAATTCAACTATCGTCGACGAACAGCAGTTTCGTCATTTGAGTGGTGTATTTTGAAAGTGGCCTAAGTCCAGTTTTTAAAATTTTTCAAAATGTTTGTATGATAGCTACGTTCAAGTGGCACATGTTATTACAGGTAACAACAAAAAACTCACAAATGGAAAGGACTTAGGCCACTTGCACAATAAATGTTTCATTTATTTCCCTCTTCATTTTGAGGAGTTACCTAGGTAAAATACAGTTTTTATTGTTTTTATTCAGGAATGGTTACTTGTATTCTATCGAGGATAGGGCATCCCCAACTTTTTAGGTACCCCCTTTTTACACGATTTCCCCCCATACTAATTTGGCCCAGCCCAGAGTTTTGTCGCTTAGGCAAATTTTTTTTTTTCAAATCATTTTTCGCTAATTTAGATGGTTTTTGGTAGCCTATTTTTAGGGATTTTTTTCAGAGGCCTTGATGGGTTAATAATCTACTAATACTGTAATATAAAATGTAAAAAATGTAAATTTACTACTTTTATTAGTGTTACTCATTTATTTTTTCTTCTTTTTCTTAATAGAAAAGGGGCAGTGGGAGGAAGTAGTTACTTTCATCCATTGTTATACTGAAATAACTAAATTAATAAGAAATATTGTTACTTTTCCGAGATACCCAGTTGTGTAATGATTACAAAGTTTTCTTATCAAACTTACTTTGCTGTTGAAAATACTTCGATGAAACAAAAATAAAGAGGGTTTTCATACTTATGTATCTCATTTCTTGCGCACCTGTACGAAAACATACATACGCGCGCGCACACATGGTTGTAGTACTAGATATTCTCCCATACTACGGAAATGGCACGATATACAGATTTTGTTATTGTATGGAATTCCTAAATACATTGCCATGTACTTACAATCAGAAAACTGGTTTTTAACATAACTCTATTGCAGTTTTGAAACCTTATCTTTTTACGTATATCGATCTGTTGCTGAAAATAGATTCAACATAAATTCGAAAAAAAGTGTCGGACCAATAGTTTTATATTTCTTCATTGGTATATACAAACGGTATATTACGACGCACAAATGATAGACAAAGGCATAACAGTTGTAACGTTTCAGTATAGAATGAAATTTTTTGAAATAAAGATTAATGGGGAAAGAATTGGAATGTGTTCACTTGACTTGCATTGCGGGTATGGGTGCGCACCCTTACGGGGTAAGTGAGTGCATTGCCTGATATACTGAAAATGATCGTAATTAAAAGAAGACATAACTACAACATTTTCGAGGACATAATGCTATCCTTATCGAATGAAAAAAAAATGGTTTACATCGTCCAGCGTTTTTTTTTTTTTCAATTTTCAGAAGGCGCCAAAATCGTGTCCTCAATAAAAAGGTGTTCCCATGACGGACAAACAATCTTCGTAACCACTACATCGATTTTGATGAAACTTTGTACGATTCTTTATTAAGGTGTTTTGTATGGTAATTCACCAGATTTTTGGAAAAAAATTTATAATACAAAAATTTACAGGTCGCAAACGGTGCAAAAATATGTCGTTTTTCGTACAGTGTTTTTCAAATAGCCGTCATTTTTTTTCTATTATCGATTTTTGGCAAACGGTGGTGAATTATCATGTGGCAAACCTTCCTCTTTAAAAAGTTTTTTTCTATTTTTGTTTCAAACGTTCCAATCCGTAGATTGTTTGTCCGCCATGGGAACACCTTTTTATTGAGGTCTCGACGTTGGCGCCTTCTGATAATTGAAAAAAAAACGCTGGACGATGTAAACCATTTTTTCCCCATTCTATAAGGATAGCATTATGTCCTAGAAAATTTTGTAATTATAATACCTAATAATGAAGCTGAGAAAAACGTTTTTGAAAATAAGCTTGTTTTTCGCCCTCTAGACCAGACACCTATCTTAAACGAAAATAGTAATCTTCTTATGTCAATTTTTAGTCTTTGTATGTTAATCGAAATTATTAATACTTAAATTATCACATCAACTTCAGACCATTCAATTTTCTAAGACAAGACTCACTAACACCAATGGCAGTTGCAGCAGCTCTCTTGCTTGTGCCATTTTCAATAAGATTTTTGGCTCTATTTATTTGTTGTTTCGTTACTGGTGTTAATTCAAAGATCGTAAGCACAGGCACACTTTCTCCAGCATAGCAAATAGCAAATAGATACGCATAAAACCATAGATAACGAACATAACCTATAATTTTTACTACAAATCTACCGTAGAGACAGTCTTAACTCTGAAAAAAGTTTCAGCTACCGCTGTCTAATCAGGAACAGGTACGTGAAATTGTATTCTGTGATAAAAAAAACTAGCAATAAAACTATCAAATTTTACTCTTGAAGAACAAATAGTCGAGCAAACGTCGCATGACCGTGTGTTGTGTCGGAACTAATTGTCCACTCAGGCCCCATTGTACGTCCCACAACCCAGCCATCCTCGCCACCTATTGCGCAGATGCATGCGATGGACACACTCACCCACTGCGCTCGATTACCCCGAATCACTCTACATACAAGTTTTACATACGTATGGAACGTCCAAATATGTCACAAAAGTCTTGAATATAAAGAATACACAGATTAAATATTAAAAATATAAATAGAATCAATTTCACGTACGTATAAAAAGATGAACCTTTTTATAAGGTCTATCTTTTCCTCGGACCTCGTTATAACAAACTCTTTGGGACCATCTTTTAACAATTTCCTCTTAATTCCCATTATGCGTGATTATGCATGACTAAGTTGTAAGTTTAATGCACAGGAGTATGCGCAGATGCAACTTTTTTATACGTCTTCTATATGTTGATTGTGTAACTCAAATGTGATCTGTATTAAGATATTTTTACATGTGCAATTAGTAAAAAATGATTATATCGTACATATAAATAAATTTGCCATTAAGGAGAGATCTTTATCGTTGTTTCCCCCGACATTTTGATATACACTACATATGCACATTAGCTGTTTCAAGAAAGATAAAGTTTAATATTTGGAGATTATGTTATGAGACATTTGAAGGGAAACAACGTTTATTACGCGGAGAGGTCGAGTTGAAAACTCTGCGATAATATATAGTTTTGTCTAACTTTATTGGCAAAGGAGTTAGTCACTGAAACAATTAGTAAAACGATTAGTAGTTACTTTCAATTATCTTCTAGAGTTTTAACGACATGTGTAACATAAGGGTGAAATACGTATAACATACGCACAGTTTTGTGTTAAATAAAGGTTCATAAAATGGATAGACGTGACCTATAATAAACTAGTTGATCCCGACGAACATTGTTCCGCCTCATTGTTGCATGTTTTTTTTGTTCTTTGTATATAAAATCCATAAAGAATATGAATATGTATAAAGAAAGTACTATTGCTATGAACCGTCAGGGGTTGCATGTGTCAATCTCGATCAACGCGATTTATTCGAAGCGTGACTGTAGCATCACTTACCGAAGACAAGGCACACTAAAAAAGTTTCTTTTCGGCCAATAAACATTTCTCGCAAGTATGATCGAAATCGATCAATAAATGTGAAAAATTAAACTTCAGCACCACCTACCGAAATGAAACGTAACTAAAAACCTTACTCACCAACTCGATAATATATGGTGCGAACATGACCTCAATAGGTTCAGTGGTTTCTCAGTGATGATGCGGTTTTCTCACGCATAATGGATTTTACATACAAAAATGTGTAATATTTTGTTACACAATGGACACTTTGGCTCCGAAGTCATTGGACGTGTACTATCATCAGTGCAAAATCATTTTAACACTTAAATATTTTCTGCTTTTGTACTACTAACAAAACCCTACTTAATACTAGACGTATGGATGTATAATATAAGCATGAACAAACGTAAGATAATTTTGATATTTTATGTAATCAAATTTTGTTAATGTAGGTAAATGTCCAATGACTAATGAGCGTAAGATGAATACTTTCAATTAAGCGAGAAACATTGCGTGTGCATTAGTAATAGCACATAACATGCCAGTAAGGGCACATGTGCAGCATTTTGAAGTAATTCTCGTGTAATATCCCGTATCAATTAATGTAAATATAAGCTACTGAATTCCAATCCGCTCAATTTTCTAAGTACATTGTAAGGTAGAAGCACGATTTATGATCACCGTTTTATTTACTTCGATATGTTCGGTATATTCTCCGATAATTTGCTATAAATGGTACGTTCATTTAACATCGTCCAAATTATTTTCTTTCGTTCTTAGTTGGTTGATAACGAAAAACATTTTTAATAGAAAACCGAAAGACTGGAGAAATAATATATATTTATTTACAAGCTACGGTCAATAAATGTTATTTCTATAGAAAATAACTTTGTAAAGTACAGAAACATATGAGATATGAATACGCATCGTGATAACAACTTTAGACATAACCAAGTGTAAAATAAAATTCCAGTGATCAGTTTTAAGTAATTTTTATCACAGACATTAAGGATAACCTGAGTAAGTAAGTGATCAATTTAATTAATAAACTTATTAATAAAGTGACTAATATTGTAGGTCACTGAGGTACTTTTAATGTCTTTTATGTTATATTGTCAGGGGTTTTTTATATTGTCTCTTAATATTTAATTTAATATTATTATAATATTTAATTATAATAAAGTCAAATTATTCTTAATTAATAATATTTTCTAATGACTTATATTTTCATTTCTTGTGTTCAAAACCCGCGTTTACCCTGTCCAAAAGTAGTTTAGAGTGTCCCAAGACGTTGAAAATAGGTAATATTGTAGAATTACATTTTTTAAAAATAATTCAATTGAGAAGCATATTAATTATACCACTGTCAGATTCTTTACATCTTTTTGATTATTTACAATAATTATTTATTGTTCTACACGCTATTTTATCGTAATTAAAAAGTTGTTTAAGTCACTGAGAACCTTAAGGGGGGATTGCAGTGTAACAGCTTTAAAAATAGGTGATTTTCATGAATTTTTTTTTGGAAAACCATTAATAATTCCTAAATAATCTGTTTTGGGATATGAAGAAGCATCCACGAAATATTGAAAAAAATTTTTTCTTGCCATTTTCTGTATTATTTATTTAGTATTCATTATCCTGCCAAACACTTCCGGATTGTTGGTGTCTAGTATAGCATCTGTTACAAGCATCCGATAACTAAAAATGAAAAATTTTCTTGAAGGTAGATAGTTTATGCTGGGGTTATACCACTTGTTAAAAGAAAACATGAAGAATCAAAACAGTCCTAGGGTTTTGAAGAAAAAATTAATTTTTTGACACAAAAATTGATTACATATTGCCACTAAAAATGTCGTTAAATAATATTAAATTAAATAATTCTATTTAAATTGTTGGTAAAACCCCAGGAGAAATGTATATTGATTGGATTAAGCCTTCTGTGAAGTTGATCGATTGATTAGTTTTTGCGCTATCCCAGACACCGATTTGAAAAACGTAGTTTCGAGACAATTGCGTTCAACTTTTTGGCGAAGTTTTACGATACTTACAGCTGCTACTTAATTGCGATACTACTTTTGGAACACATTCTTGAAACATTGTACTTTTCATTTGTGGAAAGAAAAAAAATTCGATTTTTTGAACCTGTTACACCGCAATCCACCCATTAAAGCGTCCAAAAACGATGTTTTTATCCTATCGTTCAAAAGATAATTTTCCCAAATTGAGTTTGAAGCTATTTACACGACAACCTGCAGATTCAAAAAGATACATGCTTTCACTTTTCATATTACTATATGCAACGCAGGGGTTTGAATTTATTTCCGAGGCCTCGAGTGCATGTATGCATAGGTTTTTCTCTTGCAGTGTTATTGACAAGACTGGGAGTCAGTGTAAGTAACGTTAAAGGAAAAGAATTCAAATGAAAGCAGGATGGGGTGCATTTTCAAGGTAGTAGGTACGTTTTGGCTTTTATCCCGTGGCAGAGAGGGAAGGTAGATTTATCCTCGGTAAGAAAGCGCATGCATTCACGATCTACGTAAGTAAAATAATAAAACACAATGGAGGGTACGTCGAAAGCCGCTACCAATAGCAGAATGTTTTGTTAGTCGACGTTGTTGGTCGCTAGGAGGGTTGTAGGTGGAGCATCCACCAGAACCGCCCTGAAGCACAGGTGGAAAATGCAGGTAGAAAACCTCGAGTCTTAATACGAAACCTATGTCGAATGAGTGGAACTGTTCAATAACATACTTTCATCATTCATAACTATTTGTTTATCCATGCCAAGGAAATATGAAGTATTTTGGAATTTGTTTTTACACGATGAGTAATATTGTATTTCGTGATACGATGAAACGTGTATGATTCGTGTACAAGAGGGCCCAATAATTCCAGGGGTAAAATATTATTCCTGCTTTGCTTGTGTAACAGAGGAAATTTGAGGGTCGAGACCCGAGGTCATTTTGGTGTCAGACAGGTGAAAGAATTCCACGTACGGAAAAACTTGTACGAAAGCACGTAGACGCGTATTTCTTTGAGGAAATGGTGAATTCACCAACCACTCTCATGGAAGGGGTTGATGGTAGTATAGAAGTTTCTCACTAGATGAACATTTCGAGTACGTACAAGCCGTCTAACGCCCGTAGCGCTGCCTAATGTATCGTTGAGAAGATCTTAAAAGTTTCGTGTTTTATCTATCATATGGCTGAATGTTGTACTTAAATTTTCTCAACGACATTTTCCTTTTTATACATTTACAATCGAAATTCAAAACGTTTATTGGGTTTTATAAGGAAAACGCTGGGAATGGGTACATATTGAAAATGGGACGTAAAAGGTAATTTAAAAAAATGCAGTTTGCAAATGTAAAGATGAAAGGCATAAGGTATTTTCGAGAATGTATTTCATAGTATTGACCATACGTATAAGAAAGATTTTCCGTTTACCTCATTAAGATGAAGTTAGATAAGCCGAGTATCGATAAGGCACGTTTACACGTTTTACTGAAATTAACAGACTGTGTGTATCGAAAATTGAATCTGAAAATTGGATGAACAAAGTTGTGCCATAAAGATGTAAATTGCCTTTCTAAACCATTTCTATATTATCGTTATTCTCTTGTATTGGTTTGTTTCATACTTAATCAATCCGTTACGTACAAAAATTCGTTAAAGTATCCATACAAAAATAAATATGTATAATTAGAAGTGATCATTTATGACCACGCACCATCAGATATAAAAAATTGAACATGATTCCCGTTAAACGTAGGGGAGACTGGGGTCAATTGGAACGTTTTTGACAAAATGGCTTACTGTGACTTTATTTTATACCATACCTGTTTCGTAATAGGCTACAATTGTAACGTAATGATCAAGCTTTAAAATTGCATTATTGATTTTACTTCATGAATACTGACGAAATTATTAGAAGCTTTTTAGAAATTTTCGGAAATCGTTTCAAATGACTCGGAGCCTGAGTCAATAGAAACAATGCTTGGGGTTAGTCGAAACGCCTGTAAATAAATGATAATTATGTTCAAATTATTAGTTTTATTTGTAGGTAGATATTGAAAAAAATAAACAAAGAAGGAACAATAGTTTTCGATTAACACTCAATATAAGGATGGTTAAAAAACCTACTTTTCGTATTGAAAAAACAATCCAGAAAAAATAAAAAACCGTTTCAAGTGCTCTAAGCGGCAACACGCAGTGGGCCACATATTGAGACACGAAAGTCGGTCCCTTTTCCCCTCGAGGCCCAATCCTTATACATTAACCGTTTTGGAATTAGTTCATTTGTTTCTAATCACCCGTGTTTCAATCGACCCCATTTCCTTTACATAGATGATCATAGATAACCGTATATCATCTCACAACGCCATGTATAATAAAATATTTTTCCTAACAAGGTAAAATGTCGGATTATGGCATTCATTTAGTTAGTTTGCGTAAAATACATTTAGCGTGTACAAAATGTCTTAAACGTGCGTACAATAACATTTACGCACTCGTAGGTAAAGTAGAATGCGCAACTCGAGCGTAAGGCGATTATTGCACGAGTCGGCTTTGTCGCCCAGGCGAGGCCAGGGCGACAAAAACTGAGGCCAATTTCTCGCTCTCCTTACGTAATGTATATTATACGGTCCTATGTACTTATACGGTGTGCTGTCGAATAAGGTAGTAGTAGAAACAATAACAAAAGAAGTATGAGGGTAACACCAAAACATTAAAAATCTTATTTCTGTTATTGCTTCTATCACTACCACTATCACACCACTGTGATTACGATGTGTTGTCGTTCAACAACAAAGTAGTAGTAGTAATAATGCTAAAAAAGTAAAATGGCGAAAATCAAAACCCTACAATTTTTTTAATATCTACCGAACCTCTTCGACGTTCTAATTGGTCGGAACGTTTTATTTAATAACTCGGTAATCATTGCGAATTTCGAAAAATGATAAAAAACTTTTCTTCCCAATTTTTCACCACCTACCACCATCTCTCGGCTTTGACACCTTACACCTCACACCATGTACATATATGCGCTTCCAATGGTAATCTTATTTGTTGTGGTATTGAACCATATATGAAACGGATAGCTGATTGCAGTTCAGGTATAATTAGATATGATGTATTATATGTAAGATCATAATACATCACAACACTAGAAGTATTACTAAACGTAATAGCAATAACAATATAAAATATCGATATTTTATTAGCAATTCATTGTGAAGTGATGTTCTAAACGAATCGATGAAAATACGGTAATTTAATTAATTTATAATTAATATTATGTAAAATGGTCGTTATATATGTATATAATTTTTTTCCGGTAAATAATGCAGCGGAGAATATACCTATAAATATTTAAAATTAATTTCTTTTACTCGGTAAAAGCCTCATTATTTTTGAGACGTTTTGTGTACTTTATTCAAACTTCTGTAAAATGTTTCTCCCTCTTTCTCTCTTTTTATCAGAAATATATTTCCCGCTTGCAGGAAAACTGATATTTTCGTAAAAGCAACATGTACGATATTAGAAATACTTTCCGATATTGAACCCTGGATGTATTTTCTACCTTTGCATTATAAAATAGTAAATAAGCCCGGGCTACTGCCTGTAAATTTTAGTTCTTACTTTGTATATACCTCAAAATTCGAGGGAGTGCACAGAAAATTGCTGAAAAAAAAAGAAACGACGTAAGAATTGGCAACTCGCGATAGGCTTTAAAGTAAATATTGTTCTCTTCAGTAAATTCGTCAAGTTTGACACTTTGATCCTACTACAAGATTCCCGAAGTACCTGTCAGTTAAGCTCCAGTACTTATTGTTACGTAAGTATTTTAATGGGCAAGTTATTACTTTGTTGTGTTGGGTTTTAAGCTTCGCTTCGTGTTTGAGATTCCAGAGAAACTTATACTGGGTTCACAAAGAATATTCTTGTCATTCCCTTTTCCTCTGACTTCAAAAGTACTATCCATTATAAAAAAAACTGGTTGAATTGTTTTTGATATTTTAATATTTATAACAAAACGTCAAATTTTTACAAAGGGAACTTTTGTCAGCTTCATTATTTCTTTCGAGACAGAAAAGTTGAACGTAGCTTTGTAGAATTGTGCACTCGCAAAATGCGAGAGGAAAAACTTTAAAAGGAATAATTTCAAATGGAACCCGCATATAACACGTAAGTGTACCGCATGTTTCAGTCACTCTTTGCCGCAACCATATACATACTGCACAGATACTTTTCCCGTTATTGTTCACAAAGCGCGTTTCACATTCAACTTTATTTCATGCGTTGTCCGTTCTCAGTAATACGTGATTATGCCTATGGAACTTTTTAATGTACGCATTATTTCGAAATTTCACATTTCAAAGTATTGAATGTATCGAAAAAGTACTACCATTAAATTACTGAGCCAGTAGTTATTAATAGAACCGATAACGATCGAAGTACGGTACCGATAACGAGACGAAGTACGGTATAACTTCGCTATAACAATTTCACTTTATAACATTCCCTGTCTATAAGACGCTAAAATACCTCCCGATAACAATCTTTTTAGTTCCCACCTCGAACGTTTGTCGACCAATCAAATTGAATCTATAAGATGCATCAATTTTATATATGGTTTTATAATTTTCACATTGTAACCATTATATGAATAATGGATAAACCCTAACAAATTTTAAAAATTATTTATATCACCTGTTGATAAATTAAAATATTAATATTCTTATGATTTTAAATTAAAATAATTAATTTATCCACATACCAATTGTTATTCAATTTTTCTATGTACTTACTTATTTATTTATTTGGTTTGCATGCATAAAGTACTAAATTATAACATTCATGTTAGTTAGTGATCGAAAAATTCATTTAGCGTGCGTAAAATCAATTTTGCGGACTCGTTAGGCCAAGTAGAATAAGCAAATCGAGCGTAAGATGATTATGTTGCACTTGTTGTGCAATGTACTATTATTTCGCAGTTTCGAATATAATTATAACAATCCGATGTCATTGCAGAAGATCCCAAAACACTCTGTGAAAAGCATAAAATGTCGAATCTGAAAGAAACATCTCTTTAAGGATGGACTGCCCCTCGATTTTTTAGTTCTTACCCTACCTAAAATATTTATCAACTGATTTTAATAAAACACACACCATTTGGAAGACGAAGTAAAAATAGAGTTGACGTGTCTTAGCATATTTATGGGGTAACGAGTGTGAGGGAGTAAACTACCCTATATACACGTATAAATTTCTTTTCACGTGAAATCTCTTTTCCCTTCTTCCAAATATCCAAATTAATTTAAAATGTTTTTGTCAGTAAAAATTCATGATGTGGCCCCAGAGTAATACGTTACTTTTAATGAAGAGAATACTGTAGCCAACGTGTTCCTGCTTCAACTCATTTCCATCATACATATATATGCAATCTAGTATAGCGACTATACAAATTGCGCGCATAGATGCGCTTATGATGCAAATGGGTTAAATCCATTCCAAAATTTACCGATTAAGTTCAACGAATTTTACATATTTGGGTGGGGTGAATAGTTCATAGGAACCTGTATCAGATAGGTTTACACCTTTCAACTCGTTATCCTATATATTAAAATATACTTTTACATGTGGCTTTAAGTGGTATCCGTTTAATTAATTTCGATTAATAAATATTAATCTCTCTTAAAGAGATATTTTTTGAAATTCAGGACGAATCTTCCATTGCTTTTCGTGAAAACCGCACGAGTCACGTATGTCGCCCCAGCGAAACGAAGGCGCCAAATGAAACGAATACGATAATCGCCTTATGTTCGAATCGCGTATTCTACTTTGTCCAACGAGTGTGGAAAATTGATTTTACGCACGCTAAATACATTTTACGCACACTAAATGCATTTTACGACGCTTAATATATTTTACGCACACTAACTAATATTAATGCTGTAATCTGGTACTTTGCGCCTGCAAACCAATGCGTAAAAACGAATTTTACGCGTGCTTTTAGTTAAAATGTAAGTTACGTAACGTACAGGATGATTCAAAATCTTAGGAAAAGTCGAATGTCTCGGAAAAATGGCATTTAACAAATATTTTAGACCAAAATTGGTAGATTTAATACTATTCCTACCGCGATAATTATACGTAATCAGAAATCCAATACCAAAAATATAGAATTATAGTAAAAATATATTTTCTTAATTAATACCAAATTTTTTACAGATACGTAATTGCTTTACTAAGCACCTCCTGTTTGTGGATTTCAAAAAAAGATTAAATTAAGCCTCAAAAAATATTCGAAATTAAAAGTCTAAAAGGTGTCTTTTGACACTTTGGTAGAGATAGAGTTAAAAAAGCATATCGAATGTGAATAGTTCTTCACCTCTTATTACGAGATCTTTTTCAAAATCATTTGAAGGTTAGTTTTGTTTTTTGAATAAATATATTGTATTACATTATATTAATCACATTAATTATGTTAGTTATGTTATTATAACCATTATTAAAATTATATTTTCCATAGTTTCTTTGTTTAACCAGTTTTTATTAATTGTTAATTCTTTAGACGTTTCAATCTTATTATGCAGATCCTCTTCAGTAGATATGTATTTTTCCCCACTGAATTTGATTATTTTACCTTATATTGCAATGCCTTCATTTTATTTAAAGACAAACTCCTTTTTTTATCTGAAACTGCATCACGACTCCACGACAAGCCCAACTTTGAATGCTGATGTCACCCCTTCGATTGAAATGGAAAAACCACATCCTAACCAAACTGAACATTGGATTTAACATAAGTTTCTTTTGTTGTTTGCCACAAGAAGTTTAAAAATGAATAAATACCGTTAATAAACTTAGTACTACAAATGACTCAAAATACAAACTGAATAAGTACTTAAAAAATTGTGTTAAAAAATTGTGACAAAACCCCAGCGATAGGAATTCATTGGCATAAAACAAATAATTTACCAATTTTTACAAGTTTTCCCATTGGTTCTTAGATATTAAGTAGGAATTCATTTTCCAGTTGTAAAAGGGATATTTAGGAACCCTTTGGAGAGAATTTTTTAAAAAGACACGAAAGCAAAATATCAGCTCAAAATACAAACCGAATAAGTACTTAAAAAATTGTGTTAAAAAATTAGTAGTAATAACAACAGTACTATTCGTAGTAAAAATAATAGTAATAATAAAATTAGTAGTAATATTAACGTGTGGATAAAATTGAGCAATAGGGGTATAATTAAACACGCTGCTTGTGGAGAGTCAAAAATAAACATTTATTGTAATTATAGAAAATAAAAGATATAAGTCTTGAGATTATTTCACGATGACCTAAACGTGCACCTAAAATTAGCGGTTCAAGTAGTTAGAAGATTGTTCCTACATTTAATCTTACAATTAGAGGAACGCTGTTTATTTTTCATTAGATCTACTGCAAGTATTTTTTAACATATTCAAAATACATCTCATGAGAAAAATAATATAGGATTTGTTACTTTTGCAGACAAATTCAGATATTTACCATCGACAGTATTTAGCGAGAAACCATCAATATTGAGATGCACAAGATATTGGAAGACATAAATACGCTGCTTAAACGTATATCAGTTATTCAGAATATTCATAAATTTATGAGTTTTTTAAAATTTGAAAAAATATTTACGGGAAACATTTTTGTGTTAAAACAACTAGGGACGTATATTTAACACGTCATTTTTTTAGAATTATATTAGTTAATAATTTTCTAATTGCAATATTGCAAACCCACCCAAATTGTAATTTAACTAATTATTAATCCTGACCAGCCTTCAAAAATGGAGAAAAAAAATATTATTATTATTCTCAGCAATCAACATGAGGACTTCAACCGATCAACAAAATACTTTTGGATTAAAAAATTCGAGAATCTTACTTTCGTCGATGAAAAATGCTTCGTAATTCAGCAGAATTAATAAAATACAACTTTTAAACAAGGCATAAACTGTATTCACGAAATAAGTTTGAAATATAAATTGAAAAACGAAAAAAGATAGAGTCAAGCATCTACGAGTTCCAATCCCATCTATTATTAACTTTAATTCAGATTTATGGTTATAAGACGAGGTATCCATCGTATACAAACCCTTCACTCATGGATTGCTTGCTTCGCTATTTAAGAGTGCTTTGAGTAACGTAAAAGTTTCGACCCCAGAAGTATAGGGGCTGAAATTTTAACGAAAGTGACAATTTTAAAACGGTCTAGTAAAAGTGGTAGCTGTTTAATATTAATCAACCAGGGTAGTTCTGCTTCTGGCAGACACGTAGATGCATATCAAATTCAACATTACGAAAAGAAGCTACTTCTTTCCTTTACCTAGTACCTACCATACAGGGTTGACTTTTTTTAATGTTCCGATTTTTATAAACGTCAGCGTCGAGATAACTAGAATTCTTTTCTACTGCTTTACCACAAAGGACGAAGTTTTTATTTTACATTTTGTGAAGTGGGTAATTCGGGCACGAGTTGACACGATTTATTTAATCGGGCAAGCCGATCCTTTAAAGACTCGTGTTTCTAAATGAACGGTTAGAAAAGAAGACGGGGAAGAGGTAGAAGGCACAAACAATGATGCCGCAGAGTTATCTGTAATGGAATAAGTTGGCAACAATAGAGTATTGTTTTCCCAGAACATCGCGGTGATGGACATTATCGCCGGACGTCACGCTTCCGACACGACATCCTCATACAGAGAAGACGTCAACTTCTCTGATTCTCTTGGTGGAATGTATGCCACGCGAGCAAACAACATCCCATGTTTCTCCCATCATTGAAATTAGAAAGGTACTATCGTGCACATGAAAACTATTCCCAGTTCCATACAGAATTGGTAATAGAATTTGCACACTGTAATTCTCTACCCATATTGCAATCTTCAAAAACTCAAGAGAGTATTTTTCAAATTTTACGAAGATAAACGTTCTGTTACATAAAATGCAAATTGTTAATAGCCTTGAGAAGTGACGTTACGATGGGCCTAATGAATAAAGAGTCAGTGTTCTGACAACAGTGTTACGTCTAGAGTTTGGTGGTTCAAGAACAACTCAAGATTCACTTTACATTTTTCAGTCGATTTGAGAAATCAATTCAGCGATAGGAATTCATTGGCATAAAACAAATAATTTACCAATTTTTACAAGTTTTCCCATTGGTTCTTAGATATTAAGTAGGAATTCATTGTCCAGTTGTAAAAGGGATATTTAGGAACCCTTTGGAGAGAATTTGTTAAAAAGACACGAAAGCAACAAAATTTTGTTAAGTGACAATTCGAATTTATGGGTTTAGGAAGCCTCGAGTTTCTCAAGTGAGATTTCCCAGACTCATTGCACATATCAATTAGTCTAGGAATTCGTTTATATCCGGAGAAGAAAAAAAGGGTGTATTCTTTGTTTGATTTTTTTGACGTATTTTGGCGGGTTTTCAAGAATCTTGCCGAAGAGTCAGGAATGCTCCCAGTATGGACCATATCTATTTGGACTAGATATCATTTTAGAAACAAAATTTAAAAACAAACTGGAATTTCCTTGTTGAAGTTGCGTGTACGTAACAATTGCCAAAATCTTGTACAAAGAAATAATTATGGATAGGTAGCCTAATTAATTAAAAATATGCATTATATTTTATAACAGTAAAAATATTGATTTTGTTACAATCCACATCCAAATAATAAAGTTAATCCGTCCAATATCGACGTTTTAACCGAATGACAAAATTTTAAACCCATTTAAAAAAAAAACATGTTTTATAAATGCGTATCAGAATTAACTCGAAAATGGCTGGACCGATTAATTTGTAATTTGGAGACCTTAACCAACATAAAACAAGGTAATTTATATGCAATAGCAATTTTTTAAACCTTTGTTTTTTAAAACTAGCAATCGATAAATTTTACCATTAAAATATCAATTTTTAATAATACGACTGTTATATTGTTAAAAATCAGTACTATAGGACCTCGTTATAACAATTTCTTCCAGATCGAACTAACGCCTTGTAATCTTTTCCTGAATTCCTACTTTGGGTGGGTAAGCGTGACTAGGTTGTAAAATTAAAGCGCAGGAGTATGCGCAGAAGAAAAACCTCAAATGTAATATGTATTGAGATATTTTTACATGTGCAGTTTGTAAAAATAAGTAAGTATATTATGTATTGTAACAGGAAATACCGATTCCCTGGTACAAAGATCCTGAACCTCCCACGCAATTTTCCCCACGTTATTCGCGCCGCGAAATTTAATCGATACGATCGATGGCATATACGTCCACCGTGGAAGTCACCAAAACATTTAGGTTAAATTATTCCGCGGTGTAAAAGCGACAATACGTATTGTTAGAATTAAGGCGGTCGAATAATAAATTAGATTAGCAGTAGGGATCGTAAAGTCGATAAGAGTAGATTCGAAACGGGCCGAGGCGAATCGCCATAACCGAACAGGAAGCGCCACCTGTCGAAGACGACGGGGATTAGACTTTCGACCATGCGGGAATTCATCGTGAAGACGAACCGGTACTGACATCACCGAGACCACGTCAGTCGAAATAGCCGTTGGTGGAAGGAGGAAAATCGACTCCGGAACACTCCAGGAAGGTTTTTCGACGCCGTTCCAGGGGAAAAATCAAGAGACGATTTTCCAGAAACAATGGGAATCGTCTCTACCTCGAAGTCGAAGCCAACGCAGAGTTCCATCCACCAGAAGGCTCGCTGGATGACTCGAGGGGTACGAGTCGTCACCCACAGCCAATGAGAAGGCTCGTAGCCCCGAAATCGAGAGGAAGATGCCGGAAGTGAAGCCGGCTTCTTCACTTCTACGCTGGACGTAAGCTCAGACACACGTGCCCACGCGAGACCGAGAGAGAGAGAGAGAGAGAGAGAGAGAGAGAGAGAGAGAGAGAGAGAGAAAATGCGAAAGAGGAAGACGACCCCGCCAGGGACAAACATCCTAATTCTTCGACATCGTCGACGGAGAACACGGGACAGCACCCGGGACCCGGAACGGAGAAAGTGTGAGTTCCGAATCCGTTTATCGTCCGGAAGGAAACGAGCGAGCTCAGGAGATCGAGCCACCTAAGTTTACAGGTGGCCATCTTGAGCGAGCTCGTCGCGTTGTTCGTGTCACCTCGCCCGTTTCTTTGCTTTTCTTTTATTTATTAGTATTCATCTTGTAGGTTTTTCTTTTATTTGAACCATTTTTTTATCGGCAAATATATTTATTTTTATATTTTTTATCTCTATGATCAAACGTGTCGTTTTCTACGAACCCTCCCCTCTACCATTTTTCCCCCTGAGTTGGACCGCGGTGCATACCACCTGGCATCCGCGATCGAGCCCTTTTCTTGCCGTTTCCTTAAGATTTCAGGGTTTATTGTGTGGTGTATCGACACCCCCCAACGAAGATCCTCGTCACAGTATATAAATAAATTCGTCATTAGAGCAAAATCTTTATCGTTGGCTCCCGGGACAAAGATATCCGGGTCTACCCTTTACAGGTTTCTAGAATTTTATTTATAATGGTTATTACCTTCTCTACTATTATGAATATTGTTTTATATATGGAATTTTGAATCCGGGCATAATATGTACACATTTGATATACACTACATGTGCACATTTTTAACCTCAAGGAAGATAACGTGTGACAGTTGGGGGTTATATTATGAAATATTTGAAGGGAAGTAAATTTCAATTGACACGTATTATATGTTCAATGTAATTGATCGATAAACTTTCCTGGCGGGACATAGAAAGTTTGTTATCGGCAGGTAGTGACGCGTCTCATAGAAAAGAATTGTTGAAAAAGGAAATTATTATAGCGAGTACATAGAAATAAATTCGCCATCAGAGAAAGATCTTTATTCTAGCGTTCTAGCGACAAAGAAATGCTGGTCTACCTGTCGTACGTTTTTAGAATTAATGATCATTATATTTATAACAGTGACTAATTTCGCTACAATTATACAGATTTTTTGTTATGTATGTAGTTTTAAATCCACGCATAATATGTACACATTTCACATACACTATATACTTGAAAGGAAGTCAATTTCAATTGACGCTCCTTATAGGTTGAGTGTCATTGGTTGGCAAACTTTCAAAGTGGAAACTAGAACAATGACAGAAATGTTTAATCTAGTTTGTGTCAGATAAGTCCTGTATGAACTACATCTGGTAAGGCAGAGCAGAAGGCTTTCTCCAACAAGATTTTAAACCAACGACAATATCTTCAGCATTTCCAAATATTTTTGTTAGAAACTTATTTTGATAAATATTGTAACAATGAGCTTTAAAGTAGAGTAAACTAGGAATAATTGATTAGTTTCTAAAAAAATTCGAGAAAAAGGCCTATTGTTTACGTCACTATATATATGAAGCTCTTCAATTCAGGCAAAAAATCATGAATATTCTTCAACTTTACAGCGAAGTTGATAGTTATCATGCTATCCCAGCATCTTTCGAAACCCCAGGATAATTCCATTTTCAATAAAAAAAATATGTACTTTAAACAAATTGACTGCCAGATATCAACTGTAAATTTTAACTGAACAGTCATATTTTTAATCATCGATTCCAAAAAATTTTCTATAACGTTCAACTTTGTCGAAAAGATTTTAACTCGAGCTCCAACCTTTTTGAGAAGTCGGGAACAGAAGCTTCAAATTTTGCGACAAAATAAACCTCGTCCACAGGCCGCTATCATTGGCTGCCGGGCAGTGAACATTTGTCTTTAGGACACGCAGGCTCGATAACCGCCATTATACTTTTAAAAAGGTTAATTTAAATTTAAATACTTTTAATACATTATTTTCGTTAAAAAACAAGAAGATGCAAACATCATAAATATTACCAATATAACCTACGACCATTTAGATGTATGTCACATTTGAATTTCGGGCAGAAAGTGTCAACCAAAAGTGGGCGTCACCTATGCCAAAGAACTTGAAGTAAAAGGGTCAAAAGATCTGAAGGTAAAATTCGAAGCTCGAGTGTATTTGGAATATTAATTTCTGAAAACCTTGGTACAATAGTTCTTAACATGCGTTGAAGGTTAAATAAATTATAGCATCATGTAACCAACCAGGAAGCCTCGAAAGCTGTTATCGGCACAACAGACACTTCTTCTGAGTGGTATAGAAAAGCCGAAAGGGCACTAGGCAAATTTTAACCTTTTAAAAGTCTTAAAAGACTAACCGACAGGTTCTGAAGTTCCAAAGATTTAACACCGACTGAGTCTTATGTCCGGATTGTGAAAGTATCGCCACAACTCTAACGACTTCAACCCTAACTTGCAAAGAGGAAACTAACCCAGAAGAAAATCTTTCCGAAAGAATATATTCAAACTTGAAATATGAAACTTTCATATACAGGAAAAAAAAATAATAACAGTAATAATTGCAATGATTAATATGTTTTTTTCTTTAGTCTTTCGGTCTTTTAAATTTTTATTTTATAATTTAAATTTTGTTTTTCAAACGATTCTCTAAACTGACCTTCGAGAACTTCATTACTTTTAAAATTTAAATGTTTAGGAATTATATTATTGTTAGCACATTTAACTAAAAAAGTTAGTTGTTTTTTCAAAATTGTTAGTTTTTTCGACTGTGTTCAAAATATTTAAAATTCAATTTAGTTTGTAAACCAAATTGTTTTTGAATAAATTGATAAAAAGTCATATTATTTTAATTGTGATTTTATCCTTTTTGTTCCATATTTTCCTCCTTTCCTTTTTTCGATTGCCCAATGGTCGATTTTAAAAACATCCCTTGTTTGACGGAAAATTGTAAATAAATATATGTTTTTTCTTCAGTCTTTCGGTCAATAATTGGAGTAATGTTAAAACCAATAATAATATTGTGAAATAAATCCGGAACATTTCATGTGGGTCCGTTGTCTCGTGGCGAAACCCAAAAACGGAACCCACCGACTAAGAGGAATTATTCCTACAAAAATAGGGAAATATACTTTGATATTAAAAAACAAGAAAAGGAAAGCCAATCGAGTATAAAATTGAAACGAAGAAGGGTTAAACCACGAGGTTCTACCGAACTAACATGGCGTCTCGATGCTCGCGTAAAAGGAAGCGTTGCTTTCAGTTACTCTATCCGAGTTTTGAAAAGCTCACTCCCCTACAAAATCAACCCGTCGACACTCACCGAAACTAAAAAAATTTCTTTGTTCTGACTCAAAATTCAAGCAGAATCGGTTTATGTCTCAAATATGCCGTCTATTGATTTCGCCGTCCTGGTGTGGAGTGGTCTCCTTCATCGTCTTCATCCTCAGACATGGCCACGCATGCGCGTTTATACTCTCCGCTGACGGTATTCGGAAGCTGCTGCCACGAGTTGAAGATCGGCACTAACAGATGTCCTGCGGTGCTCCAACGCTTATCGCCGATCTACAAGACTAACATAATTGTATTTCTCAACTTCTCCTATTCATCGGTTTTAGGTATAGAGACCCGTCATCGCCACTATAAGTCCGCGGCGCTAGCGTCGAAGAGAAAATCATGGCTGAAACCTGTGTGCTTATGAAGTATCTCTACGTGTAAACAACATTTTGTTTTTCCGAAATTTTCAATATTATACTTGAAAATGCCCACATTATTATTGGAAACAATTTTTTTTATAAAACCTCGTATCACAACAACGTAAACAAGACACAGGTTTCAACCATTTTTTTTTGTTTCCGATATCGACCGCTTATTCAGTTGGGGGCGCTTTTAAAACATCTGGTCACTATTGTTTAACATTCACTTTCGTAATATACATATAATACTAATGCCATTCAAGTCCGCGTATGGTTTTCATATATTGTAACGTTCTACCAAACACCATGATTTTCGTTCAACGTTCTATTATTATCATTATTATTATTAGAAAAATTCATATTTTAATTCTGCTACACAGAAATAGAAAATACGATTATTTCCTGCGAATATCCCAAACTCCCAACATTTGAATCACTTATTGAACCACTTCTAATTCTGTGAAGCAGAATCAGAAGTCACTTAATTCTTTTGCTACGGCGGTCCTCACCGCGGAGTGTCTTTAAACGCGCGCGGTTTTTTGTATTTGGGACCAAGACTTTTGTCTCAAAAACGATTTTGTAACATTACTTTTAAAAGCAAAATGATAAAAAAACATTGCAACAACGCTTGCAATGGTTTGCGAACACAGAAAAGGTAGTCGATAGCATTTGGCTTGATTTTTGGCTCCATTTCTGTAATAGATCGGGTGACGATAGTCACCCGTCGTGTCCAGACGGCGTTTTGTGGCGGGTGACTATAGTCACCGTTAGTAGCGAAAGGGTTAAACACACAAATTTATTTTGTTATATTAGATAAAATCTTCAAAGTTATTATAAAAAATCCACAGGTTAGGAATACTGTCAATTTTTGACAGGTAGAAGCCATTTATAACTAGAAGCATTTAAGATCCATTCCCATTATAGATATTAATACCAGTAATAATCATTATCTTTCTAGTCGATGATGGATTACGGTTGGACAAATTTAGCTATTATCATATAGCGCGTCCTGGCGTATCTAAGAGTAATTATAACAAGTCCAAGAAAGGACGAATAGAATTATCCTTATCACGCGCTATCTCTTCGATAGGCGTGACTCATATTTCCCGCGAGATTTCAGTCTGCCCCACACGATTCCTAAGGTAACCTATAGCAAGTGCAGCAGCCGTAACTAACGGAAGGCTATTCGAAATGCTCCAATGTGGCGCTTAAGCGCTGATTTCGAAAATACCCTTCCTGTTAGGAAATCGCCCCTCTCGAGGAAGTAGGAAAAGCTCGGCTACCGCGAGCCTTAGGAACTACTATAAAGGCAGGTACTGGAGCTCCGGGAAACCAGATGCGCGTAGCAATTACAACACTCAAAATCAACCCCGATTCCCAGGAGAAGTCTCACGATCAAAGCGATCAGGACGATCTTTCTTAAAAACCAACAATCCTATCTGAGAATTATAAAAGTCACTAGCATAGCGTCTAGCCCTTTTTTAATTCGAAGAATCCAAGAAAAGACTACTAAATTCGATTTTTTCCATTATTTTTAACACGTTCACGCCGGCGTGACTCACCGGTGGGTCACGCTTGACTGTTCCGTGGGCGGTCCCGCCTCACACGAAAAAACGTAAATGTCCGCCCCGGCGTGAACGTGTTAAATACTTAAATTTTGAAAGGCCACTGGCATGGTGACCAGCCCCTTTCTAAAATCTTAGAAAATCCTAGCAAATTCCATCCTAGGAGAAGCACTTAAAAAAGACCACTGACATTGCGACCAGCCCTTTTTATTGCATTCATATTTCTGGAAACCACTAGCATCGCGACTAGCCCGTCTGGAAATAACAGGGAATCCACCTTCCACACGCAGCTGCTCAAAAGGAGCCACTGACATTACGATCATCCCTTCTTTAGATCAGTTTTTAGTCTTACAAGCCACTAGCATTGCGTCTAGCCCTTCTAAGGCTGAGTAAGCGTAACCCTTTAAGGGGGGGTTCTGCCTTGTAGAACCGAAAAAGTAGGTGATATTTCCGAATTTTTTTATAAAAAAACGATTGAACGGGTTTATTTGAAATTTGGGAAGTTGTTTCATTGTACCCTTGAGTATTATTACAAATTTTTATGAGGCTCCACAAAAAAAAGTGCGTGTGTAGAGCGTCGATTGCATAACGTTGAGAAGAAAATGGCTCGTGCTGGCGTTGAAGGAAAGTGTCCTATGGTTTATCTGAAAAACAAAAAGGAAAAGGGATTCTTAATCTGCAGGAACATGGCTATCTATGGTACTAGAACAATTCAGAAAAATGAAAAACTGTTAAAATGGCAGCCTTTTGTAAAAAAAGTTCGAATTTCATCCAAAAATCAGGAGGAATTATTTAAATAAAAAAAGAACGGTAACAGATACAGCCATAATTCTAGTACCATAGATAGCCATGATCATGCAGATTAAGAATCCCTTTTCCTTTTTGTTTTTCAGATAAACCTTAGGACACTTTCCTTCAACGCCAGCACAAGCCATTTTTTTTCTCAGAGTTCTGCAATCGACGCTCTACACACGCACATTTTTTTTGTATAGCCTCATAAAAATTTGTAACAATACTTAAGGGTACAATGAAACAACTTGCCAAATTTCAAATAAACCCGTTCAACAGTTTTTTTATAAAAAATTCGCAAATATCTTCTACTTTTTCGGTCCTACAAGGCAGAACCCCCCCTTAAGGCCTAGAGTATCAAATTCATCAAGTGTGCAATTCCATTTAAAAGTCCGGTATATAATTTGATACTCTAGGCCTTTAAGGGGTAAAGAATACGTCTTATCTTGAATCCTTAGTATTAATTAAATTATTAATTAGACTTTAAATGATAGATTAGTAAATAGATAATAATAATTTATTACACACAAATAAAACTAATCCAGGTTTATTACAAGGATTCGACTGCTTCAACATAAAAGAAACGAAGGGAGAGGCAGCCGAATCGTCTCTCTTTTTCTAAACATACCACCCGTCCAGAGAAGACGTCAAGTTGGTTGGATTGGTATATACGAGTATTTTGATCAAGAATGATGTAATAGGCTAGATCCCTTAGGTTAAGGCTAGGTTAAGTTCTCTAGTATAAGATAGTTATGATTGGCGCACTGGGGGAAGCGGGGAAAAAGATTGGTTGAGAGTATGGATTGGAGATTAGGCGAGCGTTACGGCACTCACCATGGAGAAAACCTACACCGATCTCCGCGGGACATCTATTAGATCCTCGCGAAGCTCGAACTAGGAAGTTACCGACTTCTAATTAAGTGGCAGCACCTTCCGACTGCAAGTCAAGAAAAGGACGAACGCGCATGCGTGGCCACACATGACGATGAAGAAGACGAGCACTTCTCCCCTGGACGGCTTTGGAAGCAGGCGTTTTGGAACCCAGATCGGTAATCAGCACAGTTCGGCTATCGTTGTCTATTTTGGGATTTCCTGAGGTTTGGTGAGTGCCCGAGGGCTTTGGTATTTTGAGCGAGTTTCTCCAAGCTTCGTTACTTCTTTCGAGAGGGTTGAGATCGGTTGTTTGGAAGCACTTAAACTTCCACGCGACCGTTAGGACAGCCATTTTGATCTGCCTACCGTTTGGCTGGCTTAGGAAAGAGGTTTTGGGCTTCTCCCAAACGGTCAGCTTCCCCCTTTCGTTTTAAATTTGATATTTGAATATCTTTATACACGATTATTTTCTTGTGATTTTTATTTCATTGGGATTGGTTCTTTTTGGTTCTCCTTTTGGTTTCGCCACATAGATTTTGGTTGGGTCCACTTGCGACCACGTGGCGAAACAGGACCACCTGTTGCAAGGGCCATTTCCTTGATGTTATTATTGTTATTATTTTTATTGTTTTTCTTTATATAAAGTGTTTATAGACCTAAATTTGGTTATATTTATTTGGGGAGATTTTCCCGTGGATGAGCCCCATTCTTTTCAGGTTAGATCGGCAAACGACAGAGTCGTGGCGATACCTCCACGTCCCGGAGGTAAGAGTAAGTCGGTTTTGGGTTTTTGAACTTTTGGTCCTCTCGGGCAGTCCTTTGGGACTTTTAGAAGGTCAAAAAGTCCCCGGCGTTCTTCTGGCTTTTGGTACCTTCGGAAAAGGGTGTCAGTTTGTGCCGGGAAGCCGATCCTGAGGTTCCCAGTTAACTCAATTCTGATTGATTATTGGGTTGTAGTAATTTTAAAAGGCTTAGGAGGGGATATTTTGGAAGAAATTTGTTTTGCTATAGGTTATTTAAAAATGGGTAATAATTGCCATAAAATACCATTTAGAGTGAAAAGCAGATAAATGAGTATAGTATCTTCGGTCAATCCTTTTTCTTCGGGGTACGATAGAAAGTAGTTAAAAATTTAGAATGTACCATAAACCGGAAAATTCCGTAGGTATCGTCATATTAATACCACATGAGATTGAATACATGAATAAGTCATAAATAAACGTTTCGACATACAGATTAAATAATAAACCTAATGACTTACAACAGATATTAAAATGGTAACAAAGGATACTTCCTAAAAATGCTTGAAAATTGTCTTCCTTTTATAATATACAATTTAAATTCGTGCCTGTCTTAACAATGTTTGTACAAATAGAAAAAATAATAATTTATTGGTGAGTAAGATTAAGTTCTTATCCCGAAATGTAACCCCTAACAATTTTCAGAAGTTTTCAGGAGAAAATATCTTGAGTAGTTAAGTTTGTTCATACCCAGCAAGAAAAGAAGTAACTTCAAATACAACTGCATCACCTTTGAAAATAACAAATAGTATCTTTTTGTTATTATTTAAAAGAAGAGTTACTTTATTATTTACACTTTATAAAAATAGTTGTGCAATATTAGTATGACACATGCCACTGCAAGTTCCTATTGAACAGCCATGGTGGGCAATTTCTGCGTCCAGGTTCATGTAAAAAAAAAAGAATCGAGGTATGTATTTTTCTGAACGAAAAGTTTAATGGGTTGGTTCAATAGCAATTTCTAACCAGCAAATCACAAAGTAACAACAATGTCGTTTGTATTGGTACTACTCTTACAGGTTTACATTTATTGTTTCGTAAAACAAACTGATTAATACAAAAAAATCTGCAAGAGTATATAAGTGTCCATAGCTTACACACGGAAGTGGGCCAGCTAGGCCCACTCTTCCAGCCATACTGTGTGGGGCACTACACATATTATGCGTAGTACCGCAGTAAATTTATGGCACACGGGCGACTCATGTATAAAAGTATGAGTTGGACATCCCAGCCAAGTTTCAAGATTAAAATACAATACAAACTACATTAAAACTTTGACAATTTACATTCAATTTCCTCCTACTTTGAGCAAGTTAACATTGAAGCCCTATACTTTAGTAGCTCTGTGTCATAGCTATAACTAGGCTGACTTCTATTCTCTACGTATCCTCTGATGAAAGCGCTATCTAATGATAATAATTTTCAGCGAGAGCCTTTTTGAATGGAAATGTGACTTATACAAAAGTCAAGTTGTTGGTAATAAAATGTTCGCAATAAGCAGTAAATGATACCAAAGATATGCGATGAATAATAAAATATTCACTTCTCGCAGTCTAGATTTTTCGACACCAAGGAGATTGTCCAATAGATTACATTAAACGGCGATAAGCTTTTTTGCGACTCGTGCTGAAAATATTTTCTTGTGTCCCTCTTCTATTCCAACCTTAATTCAGGTCTTCCTCAGTACCTGTTCCTGCGATTCTCGGCGCGACTTAAATCTATTCGGCACTCTTCATTACTGAATTGAAATTCTTTGCAACTCATTCGGTGTTTCTGCTGTTCGATTTTTGCACTCTTTAGCTGAGAAAATCACAGAAGCACCGCCAATTACCTACTGCCTTCAAAAGCAGACTTCAACGTCGTCTTCTAGAGGCCGAACTTGTTGAACACGAAAGCACCTGATTGGAAGCGTTTTTGCAACATTCCTATAGCTTTTCACAACCGCAATATTGCGCTGCAATTCCACAACTCTATTCACCCGTTTATGCATAAGACAACGTCTCTTGTACTCGTATCCTAGCAATATCTTCTTTTTATTTAAAATCCATTATGGGTAGTAAACCGCATCATCAGTGACAAGCCACTGGACCTGTTGAGACCCTAGTCACACCGCACGTTACTGAGGTGGCGAGTAAGGGTTTTAGTTATGCTTCATCTCGATAGGTGGCGATGGAGTGTAACTTCTATTTTTATGGATCAATTTTAAAAATTACATAGAAAGTACAAAAAGAATGTTTAACAATGAGACGGAACAACGTTACTAGAGATCTATTTATTAGCTGGTGTTATATGTATATTTCTTTATCAGTCTTAATCTTAAATAATCATATTTTGAAATTATTAATTATCAGAGAAAAAAAATATTTGGGTCTTGACCATTTTGGGTCGTTGTTTATGAATTCGTTAACAGTTGTTTTTAAACTCATAAGTCAAAATGGCTTTCGAAGTCGAAAAATAGCAAGATTGTTATCGGAAGGTAATTTTGCGCCTTATAGAGAGGGATAGTTATAAGGTAGAGTTGTTATAGCGAAGTCCTACTGAATTGCGTTTATAATGTTGCATCATAATGTTGCGTTTATAATATTCATCACAAGATGAACATTATAAACGCAACATTATGATGAATTACGTGACTTGTGTAACAGTATTATTACTGTTACACAAGTCATGTAATACAATAACTGTCTTTGAAGTTTACTGCACAGTAATACAGTTTTCTAAACATTATTTACGAAGTTAAGACACCTGTAAATTTATTTATCGTGTAAAAAAATGGTTATTAGCAAATGTAAAATTATAATTTAGGAACAATTAGATCATAGAGATATTGAAATTATTGATAGAAAAATTACAGGTAAATCCCATATATCAATCAAAAGCGGAATGTACATTTGGAACATACATTGCTAACGCACATCAACTTTCTAAAGGACTAACGCGACGTGTCCATTAGATTACCGTTGGTAATCCATCCATTAGTCTTGCATTGTTTATGATTCCCTGTGACAGAGGAATTCATTGAGACTCGAACCATGAAGTATTCATGTTCGAATCTCTCCATTAATCCAATATTGTACGTTATCATACAGATATTTTTCCAATAATATTTTCGTCTGTAGTTGTATTCTTGCATTTCTACAAGAGAAGGTTTCAATATACATTTTTTTAGGATAAGTATAATGCAATTTTCAGCTCCTTTTAGGGACATTTTTTATAAAGAAATTGTGAAAATATTTGTTACTAGCGATTTACAAACATATACATTTATTTCTACAAACCTCACGTATATTTAACGTTTTGTTAAAGAAATTGTATGCTATCCTAAAAAAAACAAATTTTTGCAACACGGTTCGTTTAAGACGTTAAGCGCACATCAAATTTACGTGACTCCGTATTCACGCCACGTGAGTCGCGATGGTATACACTATTGTATTTGTCATAATCGTCGCGGCCTAACCGGAAAGTTTATTGCCGGTCACCAAGATTATATAATTCCAATCGATCAGGAATTTATATTTGTCAAATATGTTATCAAGAATGCCTAAAATAAAAGTTCCATTTCTTAGCCGATTTATCTATAATATACCTGTACTGTATGGAGCCCAATGAATGATAATGGTTTATCTTCAAAGATATACATCGTGCGGTAACTAAAACAGGCCACCTGAATAACTCGCTTGCTTTGATGATAGAAAAAAACTTTCGGACTAAAGTTATTTGGTTCCAAGCGGTTCGTAATGTTGCGTAAAGAACTCTTTTATCGATTGAGGTATAAAGGAGATATGAAGGTTAAGTCTTTTTTCAATGAAATGATATGGTTTTTGTATGTACCATTTGAGAAAGCGTTCAAATACAACGACCTATTATGAAAGGTCACTCAAGGTCATGCAAGATCCCATATTGATTGTCGTAAGTTCAATGGATGATCCTCGAATAATAATTATGGCATAACTTCTGGTAAAATCTGTAGATTCTTGCCACTATTTAATACCCCATCGATAAAATCAGGATCAATAGTTTTATTATTAAAAATATTGGCCCAGACGTTTATGGACCGTTTCAGTCAGTGTGGATTTTCTATTAACCAATAATGCATGTTACGAAGGTTTACCTACCTGCCAAAAGTTTGTAAATGTAGCTTCACCAGTATATAACATTTTTGTGAAGAAAGTAACATAACGCTCTAGTCTCTGCAGTGCTCACGTACAGAATTGCATAGGATTTTGAAAATGATTGCCATGTAAATCTTGATGAAGCGAAATATGGTACGGATGAAATTTTAAAGAATGGAGTATTGGAATGATGTGAATACGCTTGACATCAGAAACAAAAATTAATCTGTATTACATTCTTTATTTTATTTTGTTATTTAACTCTGTGTGGCCTATTCATAGAAAAGCAATTTAAACAACAGATGTTTAGAGAACATGTTTTGTAACGTGATATTCGTGAGGCTCGGGCAACTTCACCACGTAAACGTTTAAAATTACGTTGGGCGCCAGCCAGGTTTCACCTGGCCGTGTTGAATGCTGAAATTCTTACCGAAAATACAGGAACAAGATATCAAAAAACTCTCCGGACTTTGCAAAAGACAGAAATTATCCAGATAACCGGGAAACTATACTGAATAATTAAAAAAAATATGCAACGAAAGATAAACTCTCTGTCTTTCGTCCATACGAAATTCCGGAAAAGCCGGAAGGGCTCTCTCTCTCTCTCTCTCTCTCTCTCTCTCTCTCTCTCTCTCTCTCTCTCTCTCTTTCTCTTTCTGTCACTCTGTCACGATAGTACGAGAGAGACAGAGTGACACTCTGTCACTTTCGTATTCTCGTACTCACACACTTACACTAACGCTTAAACGTAATTTTAATTTCAATATTAAACTGACCAAAAATCGTCTAGTCGATTTGACTGAACAATTGGAACCTTCCGGAGAAGTCGGCCCGTTTCCCCTGGGCACGATACAGCAAGTCGGAATCCCGGATTCCGGACAAACAACTTGGAAGGAAGTCGATTATTCTCCTCTCGGAATCTTCTAGATTCGACTGGACCATGAACCCGGTCGTATGAACCGGCAAAGGACGGAAACGTAGTCCGATGAGACGAAATAATAACGAAAGTACGGAGTTGCCTGTAAGCGTCACTCACGCATCAAAAAACGGAGGAACCTCACCTGTTCCTTATTCGAAATTTACATTTCAACGGTTGGCCATCAAAATATGGTGTCTATCGATAGCCAGGGAGGCGACGGCCTCGCCTTATCGACATCCAGCACAGGAATTGTAATTTCGTAGTCTTGTTCTCGAGATCTGCCGGTAGTCCATCTGGAGGGGGTTAATGGTCCGGATTGTGGCGCTGGAATCGTCCGATGACTCTGCGTTGTGCTGCCTTTAATACTAGAGACCATCCCCTAATCATGCGGAAAGATTTAATATGCGGGTCGCCGGTGGTGTTTTTCTGGATGTCTTTTTTGTGGAGGATCCTTGAACAGGATGATCGGAGTTCTTTTTGTCCGTATCGGAAGCTATTCCGTCTGGTTTTTTTTTATTCCGGATTACGGCACGACGAGTCCTCTTCCATCGGCGACATTGGCCGTTTAGCGACATTTAAAAGTCCCTTCTGAATAATATGGCGGTGGTCCCGGTCGGCCTGGTGAATTTATGATACTTCCCCAGGCTGGTGGCGTATCGATCCTCGATCGATACCGGCAGAAGTGAGATGGCGAAAGTGTTTTGCGAAACGAAAATAAAAGAACGTAAGCAATATTTGACAGCTTAGGTTATGGTGCCCAAGGGTAAAGACGTGCTTCTTCGTTTACACGGGGTTCTCGATGGATTCCCGTGCTGGATGTTTTTCCCGGCTGTTCTGAAACGGTTCCTCTAAGAGGACTTCCAGATATTTCTTAAGAACTGTTGGATGGGGTGCGTAAAAACCTCATTACAGTTCATAGGTCTAAGTAATAATGAAAGGTAATATAAATTTACGGGACAAAGTCAAAGTTAAATTAAAAATATTGAATACGTGTATTGACTTATGCTTATCCATTATTCAATATGGAGTATTCGCAAAATGCTTCGTTGATTAATATCACTATTACGTGCAAGCTGTCTGGTAATGATTTGTGGATTTAGTGATTTACCGGCCAAGATATTCGTTACACTTCCGTCATCAGTGGATCTTTTGATTTGTTTGCGTTTTACGTTATCAACGTTTTAGTTTCCTGTTTTCTTAAAGGTTTTCACTATGTTTGAAAAAACTAATCGTGTCGAATGAGCACGAGCAGAAAATTTTCAGCACTCAAGTGATAATTAAGTATACGAATTCAGACTTCTTAGTAAGCACGGTTTGTGCTATTTGACCTTCAATGCTTATTTACCTTCTGTGATATACCAGTGTACGATTACAAAGTGGTATACCAAAGCAGACAAGATACAAAATAATTCGAACAATACCTTGAAACAATGTATTTTTCGATGCCAATAAAAATTCCACACTATAATTATTCTACAATCATTCATTGAACTTACGACAATCAATATGGCATCTTGGGTGACCTTGAATGACCTTTCGTAATAGGTCGTAGTATTCGTTTTGAAACGCCCTATTAAATGGTACCTAAAAACCCATATCACTTCATTTAAAAAAGTAAACTTAACCTTCATATCTCATTTACCCGTCCATCGATAAAAGAGTTATTAACACGACGTTACGAGTTCTTTTAAAATAAACAACTTTTGTCCGAAACTTTTTATTCTATCGTTAAAAGCAAGCCAGTTATTTAGGTGGCCTGTTCTAGTTGCGTTACCGTGTATAGTAGAACCTCACTATAACAATCTCTTGGGGACCGAACAAATGCCTTATAACGAAGTTGTATGCCTAATACGCAGGAGTATATGCAGAAGAAAAATTTTCTCTATGCATTTTTGTTTATTGTGTAACCCACGATTGAGATTTTTTTTACATGTACGATTTGTAAAAAATACGTATGTTATTTATGTAAATAAATTTGCCATCAGAGAAAGATTTTTATCGTTAGTTACAGTGACATAGCAATGCTGGTCCACCTGTCGTAGATTTTTTAAATGAATAACATTTATAAAGGTTACTAATTTCGTTACAATTATGCATTTCTTTTTATATGTAATTTTGAATCCATACTTAACCGTTTCAGTCCCAAGCAGCGCAATCGCGCTGTTCAATTTTATGTCGAGAAAACCCAGCATACTTTAAATGTAAGGACATTGAAGCGCGGTTGCGCTGTTCGCGATAGTGTTTTTTCAATACCCCTTGGGACTCAAACGGTTAATATGTACACACTTAACGTACACGACATACGCACATTTTGAACTTCAAGAAAGATGAAGTTTGACAGTTGGAGGTTATGTTATGAGATATTTAAAGGGAAGTAAATTTCAATTGACGCGCGTAATAGGTTCAATGTGATCGGTCGATAAACTTTCCTGGCGGGACATAGAAAGTTTTTTATCGGGAGGTAATGAGGCGTCTCATAGAAAAGGATTGTTGCAAAATGAAATTGTTGTGGCCAGGTCTTACTGTATAGTTTCAGAGATAATAGTTTTTGCGATACATTCTTCAAATCTTAATTAATTCAGAAAATGACTTGTAATTACTTTGAAATTTCTCTAGAGAGTACAGACTTTGTTATAAATTGAAGTGAAGGAACTAGAAGTTACGTAATATTATCTCGATGAATTCTGTAATAATAGCCAATGAATGTCTTCATACTAATCGTTACCATTAATACAGAGTGGTCGAGTTCCAAAGCTCTTACAATATTCACTTTGTAATTGAAGTAGTTAAACTTACATACTTCCGTCAAGTTCATAGCTACTCTAATCACATCACAAGCATCAAACTTATATCAAAATAAAAAAACAAATAATAATCTGCTTATCCTTATAGTGTAATACTGTACACGTAGTATTTGCACATCAACGCTAACAAAAGTAGATGAATCAATTGTTTCAATTATTATTCCTATATTTCTTTATCTTATTTTTTAAATCTTAACTGTTTACATACCGTCAATGGCCCACTTTTTGAACAACTAAGGTCCAAAGCACTATTATGAGACATGGAAAATATTTATTTACTTGGTAAATGATGTCAATTATATGTTAATTAGGAAATTTATAGTATTTTCTTCATAGTAACGAATTTTTTTAACGTAAATTATGTACAGATAAATAAATATTTAAGAAATAAAGGAACCCAGAATATTGGCCAATTTCTGAACAGCCAAATTAGCCTCGTCCCTATAAGTGAACTCTGTACGTCCTAGTTCATGAACGACAGGTATTCTTTTGTATAGAAGAATACTTTTAGGTTAATTATTTATGAACATAAAATATTTATCGAAAAACAACAACATACATACTGTGACGATGCATTTTAAATTCATTCGCTATTTAAGATCGACGAGACATGATAATAACTAAGAACTCTCCCAGAGACACCGGTTAGAGTCATAATTGTATTTTGCGGACGCATAGACCTCACGAGGACGCTGTGACCACTCTGAGAAATTGATACATTCCTCGTGGAAATATCTTTTATTATATATTCCGGGAAATCGGGAGAGTAAGGGACGGAGAAATACCAATTGAGAAGGATATCCACCCTCAACAGAAAGGAGGAAGAGGACCTTTGAGACCTAGAAGGACCGAGAGATCTAGAAACGCCTTGACGCATACGGGGACGCCTTTATTCGCCCAGGAATGGCGCAAGCGGACGACACCAAGAGGCTGTGACGTCATCCTCGGGTCTAACTTCGATCATCTCCAGCCGAACATCGATCTGGACTATTTGGCGACATCTGGCAGGACACGTACTTACTGATAAGCGGTCGATCACCCGCTCTATCAGGATACGAGACTGTCTTATCGACTTAGATCCTCTTCCGCCGGAAAATACTAGAATTAAGGAATGATAAAGGTGCGTAAACCCCGAAGACATTTTGTCAGTCGTCCCGGAACTATTGTGAGGTGCACTGGAAGAGACCGAGAGCGATAGAGACGACCCAATAGCGGATTACGAGATCCTTTTAGGTATCGGTGAGGGCACTTTGCATTATTGTTGGGACTCGTAATGGTCTTTGGGGTTCCACCAAGTCTGAGGAAGTTTCTTTCCACATGGAGGAGCCAGTTTTGCACATAGTGTCCTTCCGAGGTTAGGGTGCGTCCGGCGTCTAATTCGGACGGCTGTACCATTAAGCTATTTCTTTGTTCCGAATTGTTAAGATTGTATAAATATCAAGTTACTCTTTAAGATCAATATTAACGAATTTGATGTAAAGTGTCGTACGTTCCGGAAATGTTTTGTGTCGTAAAGTCGAATTATCCAGGGCAAATTATTATTATGGTTATTTGTCAAAGCCCTTTCAAGATCAAATTTTGTATTTACTTAATATTCGTTGAATTCTTATTTTCTTTTATTTTAGATCAGTGCATTTGGATTTCTTTAGTTTGTCTCACCAGACCCCACGTTACGATCCCCTCGCCGACCAGAGTTAGCCCTGCTGATAGTATTTGGTTCTTTCTAAATTCTCAGAAGGAGTATTTGAGATTTTGATTCGGATAGCTAGATCTGGCGCCCATATCAGTAAGTCTGAGAATTCAGGAAGCCAAAAGTATCCTTTGAACATTCCAGCCTTAAAGGTTAAAGTGGGCCTCACAAATGACGCCCAACGTGTAAAAGGTGGACTAGCACAGTCTCACAATACGTATATTTGATAAATTATAAATCTATTCTACCACTTTTCGCTTCTTTGGTATTAGTTTCATCTCAAAACCTTCACATTTTCTATGATTTCCGCCAGCTTTATCATCTTTCCTATCATTTTGATGTGAGAAATCTATTAAAAATGCTTTTTCTAACGAAAAGATTCAGGGGCAGTAATAATATTAAAAGTTAGAAAAGTAACAGAACTGCTGTTCAAAAACGTCGCAACGACTGCGTGTGAAGGACCTCGTAATTGAATTCTCATTTTATTTTTAGTTTGTGAATGTTTCCGTTATTTTCTTTATTTTAATAAGAAAAAAACAAAATCTTCAAAGGTATGTACAATTTTCATGGAAATGATGTTTATTAAAATTGAAGCACCAGCACAGTAGACGTGACAAGGAAGGCTCTTTATTTAACTATAACATTCATATAGGTATAATAAGTTATTTCTCAGTTCTTAAAATCGTAAGAGAGATTGCATGTGTTCACTGTGACGAGTGTAAAAACGGCGTGGGTCGAATATATACTAACATAAATCAAAGAAGAAACTACTACGTGGATCATAGATCCTTATAGTTCAATCGCGGGAAGTTTCAAAACATATAATTAAACTATTAATTTAAATTTAACTCATATTTCACATCAGAATTTATTACTCACATTTTGGAAATTTGAAGAGATTGAAAATGGAGTTATCTTAGGTCTGACATTTACGATACACCTTCAGAACCGTTAATGACTGATCTCCTTCTTTTCGACGATCGATTTTAAGGGGGGGGGTATGGTTTTGAAGGCAGAAAAAAACAGGTTTTTACAGATTTTTTTTTTGGGCGTACGGTGAAAGTACATTTATTTCTGATTGTTGTACATTAAAGAGTAGTAATTGAACTATATTCTGTGAAATATTGGTTCAAAAATATTGAAAATTGACCGAATGGCAGCAATTCTTCGCAGGCGCCTCAGAAGAAATACATTTTGCGGTGCACATCATATCTCAGCACTGGATCATCTGAAATGAAATAACCAAAGTTTTTTCCTTAATTTTTATGTCCCTCTAGGTATCGCTGCCGAGTTTTTCCATTTTTTTTAATTTTTGAACTTTTTACAAGACTTGAAAGTGAAAATACCGATTTTTGGCCTAAATTCATGACTATTGTTGTTAATAATAAGAAAAATAAAATCAAAGACGAAAAAATCTCGCCAGGGTTACCTCATAAATTATGTAAGGAAATACTGTAAAAAATTTGAGAACGATCGGTTGAATAGATTTTCAGATACAGTGTGCACCGACTCAAAAAACATCGACTTGAGAAAAACGCGTTTAAAGTTTTTCGTAGCGAAAAGACCCTGATAAAACTTAGTAAGCTATTTATTTTTTATTTTACTCACATAGAATCATCAATGCCGGGACCATAGAGTATAGAACTTTCGTCAAGAATGTCCAAAGCATCTTTTTTATCAAGTCTGCGGCGAATTCTATCATTTTTAGCGGTTTCAGCTGCTCGCTCATCTGCTCTGTTCATTCGAATATCGTTGGTTCGAAGCGCCCATCCATGACAACTTGGACCAGTACTTATTCGCATCTCTTCTAGGAAGGTTAAATAAGCTTTACAGCCTTCATTGAAAACACAAGCAGCCACTGAAGATGCAAATTCGACGATAATTGCTGAACCACTCTCAACTTTCGGCGCAATCTTCCAAATAAGCTGGTTCAAACTCTCATTATTATTTTGTGTGAATCCGCCAATACATCGCTCTAGGAGAGCATCTTTGCTTAAATCTTCATAAATTGGCTTGATTCCTTGTAAAACATCAGTTGGTAGAGCAGAATATGTGTGTTTGAAATTATTCAGCTTGTTTGAAGCTGCAGCTTTCTGCCATTCACACCATGAGTCTTCTCCGCTAGGGCAGTTTTCGTGTTGTGGTTTTGCATCGGTTGAGGCATAATGATAGTAAGTAGCCCAAATGGCTTTCTTCATTTCTTCTACAGAATTAGAATTGAAACGAATTGCACGACCATAGTACTGGGTGAGCTTATCAATCATTTTTGCAGTCAGTAACGAGGTTCTTTGCATTTTTCACATTTTATTTTTATCTTGAAACCAAGACCTATTTTGCCACAACACTGAAATGATACTGTACTATCACAAACTGCACACTTCACTAACGTAGAAATTGTTGAAAAAACTAACAGAAAATCAATGATTCTGAAATGCTTATTTGTATCTTCAGCAACTTCTTGGCTAAAACTTAGTCTGATTTTTTTCGTTGACGTACTCCTTGTCTCAATATCGTCATCGTTTCTTCGTTTATGCGGAGGAACTATTTTTTTACCTCGATACAACTTTTTACCACTCTCCTTTCTACACTCTCTGGAAACTTTTCTCGGCATTTTGCGAACAACAAAAATATCACAACGAAATAGAGTAAGAAAATACAACACGACTGTTACACTCCGCGTCTGCTTCGAAAATGAAGCAACACCAGGTACCGGGGTACCGTTACAACGACCCTGTCTAAGACCTTTCTGGAAACTGCTTAGGGACAATAACAAAAGAAGATTGGACAATAACAAAAGAAGATTGGAGAATAACAAAAGAAGATTGGACAATAACAAAAGAAGATAACAAAAGAGATTGAGAAACAACTGCCTTCCCGCTGAGCGGTTACAGCTCAGGTAGTCGTTCGAGACACGTCTACTTCCAAAGCTATATCTTTGTGAGTTTTGCTCCGATTGACTTCCTATTAACAGACAACATTCTTGAAATACTATACTTTCATAATATGCAATAAAAAAAAATCACTTTTTTTGAACCCTCAAAACCATACCCCCCCCCTTAACACTTTATCGACCGCTAGCCGATTAATCAGCTTTTCGGTTCCAACTGTTATTTACCGGTAACCAATTAATCGGTTTTTCAGTGGTCAACGGTTATTTATCGGTATACATTTCTGCGCGATATCCAAAACAGAGCCGGCACTGGCGACGAACACGCACCCAACTGTCGGTCGTTAGTGAGTGGCATCTTCAGTCAATAACTGTTGATAAAGAGTTAAATACTATTATTGGTTACTATGAAAACATTTTTTTGTTACTAGGAACGGCAGGAATTATTGTTTCCATAAGTGACTATACCTTGCGAAAAAAATGACGATCCTGTAACTAAAATGCCAATATACTGTTTACTTTGTCGGTTCTGTTCAACAAGTGGGCCGTTGTCGGTGACATTTTAGATGAAAAATTTCGAATCTAATTTTGTTTCGTTGTTGCATATTTATCTTCTAACGTATTGAGTGACACATACAGTGCGTGACAAAAGTTTAAGGACACCCTATATTTCAGTGTTTCCGTACTTATAACTTTGCGTTGAAACTAACAGCTCCATGTTATTCAGCTTTCCTAGAAACCTCTATATGCTTATTGTTCATTTAAAAGTCGATTACTTAACGTTCCTACACATAAAAGCACAGATTAACGCAAAATTATGTATAAATACGGAAACACTGAAATATAGGGTGTCCTTAAACTTTTGTCATGCAGTGTATTTAAATTGAAGATATTTTTTGTTGGGTACTACTAAATTTCACAATAAACCTAGTTAACCGGTTATAACTAAAAAATTTTAGGATTTTTAGACTTTTTGCTAATTCAAGCTTTTAATCATTGGGTTAATATTAGAAGATATAAGAACACAGTTAAAAATAAAGCCATTATTTGCTCATAGAGACAGAAGTGAATAACATGTTATTTTCTTGGTATTTCGACACTTTAAATACGATAGTGCATTTAGAATTGGTAATAATCATGCCAATGGGTCACCTTATGGAGTAGCAAATTTACCGCGTTACAATATTTACATTCCTTGGTTGTTATTATTTCTTTCCAGAAAGTCTCGATATTGTAACGTGGCCAATTGGCCACGTTAACAATTCGCCTTACAATTGAACGATTACAGTGTCCAGAAATCTCCCCAAAAGGGCCGGGAACAAATTATTAATCATATCTTAGAATGTTACAGGGTAGACGGAAGGAAGCACAATTTCCAATTCCCATTTTCCTTTCCACGAATATTTACCGCCTACCTATTACCATGACGCTCCGGAAGAAAAGGACCAGAGACTACCGGAATCCAACAGAATTGGACAAGACGTCCATCTCTACCAATCAGATGACGCAACCGCTCCGGCGTCGAAGTCACCGATCAGGATCAACCACCCAGGGCGGCAGCACTATCCACACCGTGAATTGCTGGAGGGCCCTGGGGGATCGAGGACCGCGACCGGACGAGAGCGCGTCAGAGATCTCTGGACCGTCGACACGACCACGAGCATCTGGCGTTTGCCTACAAATCGATTATTGGTGTCATTTTGGACAACCGAACTATTCGTGCCCTTTTTTTGTATTTTTTTGGAATTACGAGCGTTTGTGCCTTGGGAGCAATTATTTACCCGGGTGCTCGAAGACGTCTGGCAAAGATCCGGACCCGGGGAGGAGCCTGTTCCCTTTTCTGTTCCTTGGGAGGATTCCGCACCGACCAGGTTGGTCCACCAACGGTTGTCCGGGCGTCACGGACGTATTTTATGCTTCCTATTCCTCATCCTACCGCCTTTTGATTTTTCCCCCATTTCACCTAAAAGGAAGTAGCTTTCCCTACCGCCTATCAAGTCGTGCTTCCTTACCGTAGTTTTTGTTTAATTGTGTGAGTCCCAGGCCCTTTCGGTTGCGGGCCATTCCGCCTTTCTTTTTTTTGCACATTTCTTTTATTTTCTTTGCCGCCTATCGAGGCGTCGTCGCATCTTTTTTTTTGTTGTTGGGCTCTTGTGTGATTTTAATTTAATTATAATAAATTAAATTAAAACTGTAAACATACCGCGCGAGCCTCCGTTCTTTGCCCTCTTTCTTTTTTTTTTTGATTCCTCAGGGTGCGGAGGCAGAACCCCTTCTGGGATTTCTGCTCCCGGCCGCTAGCCGTGCCCCCTCGTCCTGCTCTTCAAGCCGATCGGTTCCCATTGTCGAGGGCGATCCCCTCGGCTGGCGCCCATCTTTCTATTTCGAACCCCTGGACTCCCCTTAAGGACTTCAGGAAGGGAAACCGATCGGGCTGAACGAAGGGACGTGTGAGGAATTTGGGACGGGAAGTCCGTCACAATATATTGCTGCGCAACTCCCGGTCGCTTGCGACCGTGGTAACGAAAGGGGAGTTGCTGCTGCAAATTTCCACGCTCAGGGAAATTATGAAATAGAGAGCGGTATCGAAAAGAAGGAAGTCGGGAAGTTGGGCGTCAGTCCGATGATTCGGACGCGGATTTTCCCTGAGGGGGCCCGGTCCAGCTCAGAAGGAGCTATGATACCCTCTCAGACGAGATCCGTTGTCTGAATTCGGCAAAGAAATTATACGAACTCGGACGACTTTTTGATTTTTATAACCGATTCGAAAATGGACTTTAACTCGCGTATATTTTAGTCATTAATTATTTTACAGATTTACGGGCGAAGGTTCCAAACTTTCGAGAATTTTTTAGGTAGCGCAATCGAACAGAAAATTGAAAGTTAACAGCCAAAGATAGGAAAAAAGACAGTGAACTTCGCGGGTTCTGCACTTAAAATTTAAACGAGAACACGCGAAATTACAAAAAGATAGTTGTGAGTGAATAGATCGAATCCAAAAAAAATAATAGATCAAAAGATGCTAAACAAGAATCGCACTAATAACCGGAAGAATGGATAGCGGAAGCGGGATAACAAAAAGAAAGATTTCGGGATTTGGACCAGGGAAATAGGAAAGTGGAGGATGCCAATTTCTCCAATCACCTGATCGCAGCGGCTTCTGGACTTCCGAAGACCACTCCCGGCGGACGAGGTAAGGTGTCTCCGTTGAATGCCTCTTAAACGTCCCAAAAATCCTCGAGGTAGTTAGAGGTAGTTGAGGTAGTTACACGTAAGTCTCACAATAATCTTTTCCGTACGGCGGCTCAAGAATCTCTGAGGAGAGCCGATTTCGGTCCCCTCAGCCTGTTATCGGTAGCGCCATCCTAGCTGTTGCAGGATTCGGGAATTGCGATGCTCGGGTGATAATTATGGCATCGACCCATTTGTCGTTATCGACCCGTCTCCTGTGAATCGCTAGATGTCATCCTTCCTTGTCTAGAGTGTAGCCGATTCTGTATTTCGAGAGCCTTCCTTCCTTCTCTCTCTCGCTCCGGAGTAGTAGAAAATGAAGTCCTCTTCTTCTTCCATTTTGGTTCTCCTTGTTAGATCGTCGTGATCCAAAATTGGCAAGAGGGTGTGAGGAAGGGAAATAACGGAAGTCTACGATAGGGATTCGAATAGAAAAATAGAAATTTTAGCAATAATAACAGAGCACAAAATAAGTGATAACATAATGAATTATATCGAATGATACGCAACAAAAATAACAAAAATAGATCCTTACTAATTAGCTTTCGGGCGTTCTCGAAGAGGTTCCTGAGCCTTATTCTCCCTTTTTAGTAACAGGCGCGAAAGAAATTCAAAATAATTAATGTCTAAATAAAAATAATGTAACGGAAAATTTCCACGTTACAATATACAGCGAAGGAAATAAAATAAAGATGATATTCTCCTTGGATCTAACTCAATTTTACATCAGGTAATGTAACCTTTGTTTTATAATCAATTAATTGCTATGATTAGATCGAGGTAGGGATGATACAGCAACCACGATGGCAAGATGGCATATTGTGATAGCTGCAAAGAAAAAATTGCCTGTAGGCAAATTACGGCAGAAAAAGTTACTCAGAGAAGAGCGGTAGAGTAGTGTGACAACGGATACTCACTGCGCGCGTCGATTGTTCTAAAATAATGATTTTGCAATAATCGATAATTACCAATTTTACCCTTAAGTTTCATTTTTTGTGGTGAATATTATTTCAAAGTTATGTCATTATACACATCTGAACGTATTTTCACATCGGTTACCAAATGCAACAAAAACTGCACGTATACACTACAGAAAATCTATACATCTGCTGAGGCGACAGTGATTAAATGTTTAGTCAGCACTAGAACAAAGTTGATTTGATACATAAAATTGTGATTAGCACTACTGCAAAAGCAAGATCGAATCAATCTCGTGTCCAGGCTGCTTGTATGCTTAACATTATAGTTGAGACAGTATTGGCGTGGCGCTGAAGCAATCTTGGGGCAACGCTTGATTTTAACAAATATATTTTGTTAAATAAAGAGTAAATTCTTCCTTTAGACAGTGCTTAAGCAGATTTTATGCAAGTTTAACATTACAAAACTATTTCTGTTAAGCAATATTGGAAAAATTTTTATATGAATATAGAAGTTATGTTAGGCCGATGATTGGCTGACAGTCGAGGTAAGTGATTAGCCAACATTCGGCGAGGCATCATCCGATTGTTTTCAAACGTTGACTGATGCTTACGTGCCAATGGTCGGCTGCCAAGCCTGGGCGATGCTTTATTTTATTGTGCCACCGGCCGAGCCTAAGAAATTTCTTACTAGGTAGCAAGCAAGATTGTTAATGATGGTTCATTCCGATAGGTGGTGCTAAAAACTATCTTCTGTATTTATAGGTCAATTTTTCTCGTATTTGCAAAAAAATGTTTGTTGGCCAGAATGAAATTGTTTTAAAGCGCTTTGCTTTTGGTAGATCGTGGTACAGTCACACTTCGAGTAAATCAAGTTGAGGCGCTATAGGTAAATACCTAAACCACTGGAGATATTTGTCTCATACTTTTTTATTCTCTAATAAAAAAAATACAAGTTGATTAATATTGACGTATGAATATTATTATATTGTGATATGGAGTACAATTCGTAGTATAGTATATACATAACGTTACTAAATATAAATATTGTGGACCCCTTTAAATGGCTAGTGTTTTTGAGTATTTAAATCTACATTGTGGGGCTTTATTCATCTTCAGAGTACCAGGATTTTAAGTATCACAATCTCAATAGAAAAGTTGCATCCCGAACAGTATATTCATCATTCACAAAGTACCGATCACAAGAACTACCACACGGAAAGAAATTTCTATGAAAAATTACCGTGCTTGTCACTATAATGTAGGTGCGAACGACTGTTCCTTGCAAATTTTATTAAGAATGCCTATGAAAATTAATTTCTTATTTTTAATTTTTAAAATGTGCTTAAGAATTTATGTTGAACAGCACGGTAAAATCAGCATAACAAAGTAATTGTAAGGTTCAATTATGGAATAATCAACTATCTGACCGTAATAAAGTCATATATTTACTTAAAAATTTTTAAAAGCTTACAATTAATTTTTACCGTGCTGTTTTAGTTAATTTTAGTGCCAAGCAGCGCGATCGCGCTTCTTCTGTTCCATGTCCAAAAATGTTAGATTCTTGAAATAACAGATGAAAAGAGCGCTATTGCGTCGCTTGGAAATTTTTTATTTGGAAACAAAAAAAGACCTCTGGCATAAAAAGGTTAAATATCTCTTAAGTAATTAATTATTATCTTACAATCTTTATAGGGTAAATACACCAATAGATGGACGGTTAAGCAAACTCTCATGCTTTTTTATCAAAATAAGATACTAAAATACAAATAAGTTATAATTAAATGAATTATATTAATGTAAAAATATGTAATTAACTAGAAAAAAATTACTAAAACTTTATGAAACTTGGTAGCAATTAACAAAAAAGAAAAATTTATGAAAAAGACCAAAACCCCAGTAGATGGACAAAATCTCCAGTAGATGGACAGCCAATACCAATAGATGGACGCTAAATTTTCCTATATTTTTGTAATTTTATTATTTTATTACGATATTTATAGTTTTTTTAGTGAAATACGAGCATAATAATGTATACATGCCTTATTTTTTTATTCATTTATAATAGTAATAACAAACAACGTTTACCGGACATCTGTCACATATTTACTAGTGGTGGCGCTCTTGAAGCAAAACATCGTCATGTCAAATTTAAATATATTTTTTTTAATCATTATTACAAATTTAAAGATGAAAAACATAACTTTTTGCAATCAGGACTACATATAGCCATAAAAAAAATTATGACTTTACGATTTCGTTCTTAAATTTAATGTAATTACTTTTGGAAATAATATTTGTCCATCTATTGGTGTGTTTACCCTATTCACCTATTAATATTTTGTTTATTCCTTAACAAATTTATTTTTTGTCAATTAAAATAGATGTGTAGTTTAATTTAAAATGTATTTTTTTGTACGAAAAAAATTGGCGTCGAGTATAACAAATTGTATAGTAAAGTATAAGAACTTTTATAGTAACAGCACGGTAAAATTTCTTAGACAGTATACTTAATTTTGTCACGATAGCAGAGATAATTCCATGCAATGATTGAACAAATTTTCTTTTTCTAATTTTTTTAAACTGTACTTTTGATTTAGTTTGAAAGTTGCACCACGATTACTGTGCTGCACACCAATTTTGCTATGAAAATCCTCATAAAAATTAAGATTTTTTTCTTTCCGTGCACATATGGGATGTGCCGGGGTTTTGCTACAGGTTAAGAGTGTGGCCAAAGTAACCACTGGTAGGTATGACGGTACATCTATTTACCTATATTACCTATAACGTGTCTCTTACAACATAAAATAACATTAAAGTGATCTGCGAACCTCAAAAAATGTTTAAACCTTTTCGTAATCTCGCTATTGCCATGTGAGTGATTTCATAATTGAATGGGTAAACTATGCGTGGAAATACTACTTAAATGTTCAAATACAAACATTTATAATTAGGAAAGAGAATCTTTTATACCACATTCGTGGTGATTTTAGGTAAGTAAAGTAGTGAATGTATTAAAAACCCTTGAATCTGTTACCGATAGCAGGAGGGTACGGAAATGTCCAGCACGATAACTCGTCGCGGACAATAGTATACGTATTCTCGTTTCATTGTAAAGTCGAACACTCAAACAACTCTAACCGCTCTTACTTCCCCTAACTCTTATCTTTTCTTCAACTCGGTCGCCATAATACACGGTATCGCTACTTCTACCAAGTGAGCAACTTTCGGCTTTCTTTCTACTAGTACCACAATAGAAGCTAAATTTAGGAGCATTTGTAGAATGTTTTATTTTCCCGTTTAGCCTACACTATCAAGCTTTTCATCTATGAGATATCTATCATTATGTATATAAATTTGGTGTTTTACAATGTTGCTTCCAAATTATTAAAAAATATAGAAAAGCACCTCTGTAAAAATTGAACGAAGCAAATACATTGTACAAAAAATGTTGTCCATTTACAGAAAGAAAATTGCTTAAATATTTTTGTTGCAACAATAATCCTTTCCAAGACATGTGAGATGCAAGAAAATTAAGAGGTCAGTTGGTTTTTGTCAAGTTCCACATTTCTTCAAAAAGTTATAGCCTTAGAAAATTAAGAAACCAATTAACCCGTCAATAAGGGACAAAAAATTCAAAAAAGTAACTAGTATTGGTGACATAATGTGCACTATTTATTCGCAATTATCTCGAAACTACGTTTTTCAAATCGGTGTCTTGGATAACACAAAAACTAATCAATCGATCAACTTCACAGAAGGCTTAATCCAATCAATATACATTTGTCCTGGGGTTATACCAACAATTTAAATAGAATTATCTAATTTAATATTATTTAACAACATTTTTAGTGGCAATATGTAATCAATTTTTGTGTCAAAAAATTCATTTTTTCTTCAAAACCCTAGGACTTTTTTGATTCGTCATGTTTTCTTTTAACAAGTGGTATAACCCCAGCATAAACTATCTACCTTTAAGAAAATTTTTCATTTTTAGTTATCGGATGCTTGTAACAGGTGCTATACTAGACACCAACAATCCGGAAGTGTTTGGCAGGATTATAAATACTAAATAAATAATACAGAAAATGACAAGAAATTTTTTTTTTCAATATTTCATGGATGCTTCTTCATATCCCAAAAGAGATTATTTGGAAATTATTAATAGTTTTCCCAAAAAAATTCATGAAAATCACTTATTTGTAAAGTTGTTACACCGCAATACCCCCTTAAGGAAAAATTGAAATTAGTAAAAGAAAAGCTCAAAATTATCAAAGGAATATACTAACATTTTTTCAGATTTTTTCCTCATTTTTAAAAATTTATAAAAACTTCGAATAGAAATTTTTATAAATTTCTAAAAAAAATTCTGGGGTATTTCTTGACAAATCCTCGGCACTTTTTGCTCTGAATATTTTTTTCAACAAGCAACGCCATTTTGAATCATTCGGGTGAGCAAAAACATTTTGAAACACGCATTTTTAAAGTTCAGATATCGGGTCCATCATCTAAACTGATTTCAACATTTCATAATGAGAAGCTGCTGAAAAATTAAATAAAAAAAGAATTTGAATATGTTTTCGACATCTTTGAATCTAAAACTTTATTTCAGCGTAGTAAACAAATTTTTATTTTTAAATTTCGACTGGTTTTTAGAAAGGCCGTTGAAAAAACGATAAATATTGTACAATATTTTCGCTTTTCTTTAAGTCGAATCGATACCGAATTTCAAAACTAATAGTCCACAGAATGTTGTTTCAGACATTAATAAATTGAACAAGAGTATGTAACAATTTAAAACTTTTTGCAATTGCTCCACCACTAGTTATCAGCATATCTCCTAAAGGTAAAAAACCTGTATCTTGGATCCATCGACCGGAACTCTCAGTTCTAAGTTTGCACCAAGATCACAGACATAAATGCGTAAATCTTAGGGTAATTTGATCCTCTCGGTTCAAAGTTTCATTACGAGACAGTTGTTAGATGGCGCGAGAACGGTAATGCGATGCACATGTGTGAGAAAGCTCGGTTTCATGAAGTGAAAGTTGTTGAGGGCAGACAAAAGAAATCTCTATGTGGCAAGAAGTTATTACACAACTCAATACAGTGCACATGCGATGAATTTAACGATGCAATACTGAACAATCACGCTGCTATTATGGTGGTATAAGAATGAAGATATAGGCAAGGGATGATGATGGTATAGTATAGAATCAGTCGTAGTGGCGCAGTGTCAGTAGTGTACGTCTATTGTATGACAGGCACAAAACAACCTGCTTGCTGTACAAAGTGGCTGCCTATATTATGGCAGAGGCAAACCAAACCTAGAAACGATAGGGTGACTTACAAGGGAGATAGAGAGAAACACGCACAGCGGTACCAGTAAGAGAGAAAGGGGGAGTGGGTATTGTCTACAGAGCTAATCAAGACCACCCCCGTTTTCAGCAAAACATTTTGTCTATATATAAGCCTTGTGCGTTTCTCTTTGTATCCCTATAAAATATATGTATATTGTGTCTACATCGGTATATAAATACATGTACATGCAAATTTTTTTACTAGGGTCTTGCTACAGCAATTTTACTACTCTTCATTAAAAGTTGTACGGTTTTCAAAAGCTGAATTCCAAAAAGGATTTTTTTTTACAATCTGTCTTTGAAACATGGCAGGCCAATATATTCCGAATAGTCTAGAAGGTAAAATTGTACGGCACGTATGCGTGGGTACATTTAATAGGCTTTGATTTTGGTTACATTAAAATAAGAGAGATTATTTTAGACAAGTTTTTAGATAATGGTAGTTTCCTTCTTTCGGCAAGTCTGTCTCGTTAACATGATCATATAGTGAGCAGTGCTGTTAAGTAACGGACGCTCTGAAACAGATAAAATTTTGCGCGCTTATTGCAAACTCGTGCAGCTACGTGGCTAACCTGAAACCTAATTTTTATACTTAGATTTGCAACAGCTTAAATTTCTCGTTTTCAAGGTATTTAAGTTTGCCCATAAAAAGTCGCAACTGTTTCACTACTACTTACACAACAAAAATTTTCAGGTTGCATTTGAAAGGCAAGACACATGTGTTTTATAAGTTCTGTCAAAATTTAAAAAAAATCCTTTTATTGTTGCTCTCCCTGTGCGGCCCACCATGTTGAAAAATGGTGTATTTAACCGCTTAAGGGAAGACTAAACTGAAAAATGAAAATTCGCTGCTGTCGTCTTTAAAACTTTTTTTTATGGTTCCCTAGGAGTAAAATGAAGTTTTTAAGAAATTCCACCTAGTGACAGCCCCCAAAACAAAAATTTACAGCCTGCAACCTAAATTTTATACGTAAAACAGGTGTCAGTCAATAACTCCAGATTAGAATTCCATTTATACCTTATTTTAAGGAAAAAAAATTTTCTTATAAAAACCTCAAAATTTTCCTATTTTTCAGTTTAGTCTTCCCTTAAGGACTATGTCCGAGCATACTCGGACGGTTATAATGTGTGAAAATTTTAATGATTACTGAAGGGGTTAAGAAAATGAGGTTAAAATGAAAAGTTTGATTTATAATGAATTTTAAGGCAACACAGGTTACTTACTTATCTGAATCAATTCCAGCACCATACTGCGCGCCACAACTCAAACGAAACGGAATGAGATGGGGATTCAGAAGAGAAAATGAAACAAAAATCTATTTTTTGAAAATTCTAAACTGAAATGCCCCTTTAAGCTTATTTTAGGTAAATTCCTTTACAACCTTTGCCTGCAAAGGATTCAGAAGCATGTTTAACAATGAAAGGACGCTATCTATTAATTAAAATATTTCTATTTCAAAAAACTTTATTTTAATATTTTACAATTGATTCTCAATATGTTGGTCACTCTTTAGTCATGACGGTTCAAAGACAGTATTTACATTTATTACGGTCGTCAACATTCATGAACGATAGAATTTACACTCTTGATTACAGTAAGACCATAAAGTATCAAAAAACCAAGTCATCTTAATCCTCTTCCGTTCCTTTCCAAAATAGTGTCTTTTACCCTTTCCACTAATTTAAATGTTTCCGCCCCCAATTCAGCCCACTGCAAGCAAGCATTGTAAGATTTTGTCATTTCAAATTTAGGGGGCTATACAATTGTACTCTCTTCGGCAGCTCAGCAGGCATTTTTTTTTAGAAAGTGAAGGGTCCATTATATGAACCAAAAATAGTAGAGTAACATTTTTTATGGTAAATATCATTTTATCAAGAAGAAGTCGATAGTTAAAATTTTGAACGCGTTTTTCTCAGAAGACAATTTTTCAAATTTTCTGCAGCTCTAACTCAAAAACCAATTATCCGATGAACTTGAAATTTTAAGAGAGTGTTCTAAACTTCCTTTACTGTGCAATGATGCAAAATATTTTTATTCTGTGGGAAGGTGGTGGAAAGGCCGAAAGGGAAACCCGTGAATAATATATATGTATGATATCGGTTTATTGAAACACTAGAATAAGAAACTATCGGTAATTAAAGAAAACACAATAAGTGATGTAAACCACGTGCAGCGCGAACAATAGCTGGCAGCCATATTGAGCAGAAGGCGGTTGAGATGCCATTGCGACTGCGCGGTTAAAAGAGTGATATCGAGCGCGTGTATCGATCGAGAGATCGAATCGCAATAGATGGCGCTCTTAGCGATATCCCGTTTGATGACGTTGGCGAGATGATTGAAATTCCCAACACTCTCCCTCAATCTTTTCGGCTGAGAACGTTGGCGAGTTAGGGTCCAATTGAGTATAAGAAGGTTTTATGGACCCGTCGATCGAAATGTCGATGAAGCGTTGGTGGCGGTGCCAGTAGTCATCCGTGGTGGTGCGACTACCGGGAAAGATTGGATTTCCCTGTGCTCTCCCTCAATCCTTTCTATTCTGAATGAGTCCTAGTGCGGAGCAGGAAAAATGCTTCTCTTTGGGAAGCGCTTTCGTAAGTCCATCGGCAATCATTTCGTTCGGCTTTGGTTTCTTTCCGGAAACATAATCCCATGTTCCGTTCTTTATGAGGAGGGCTTCCACTTGCACTTTCCACGTATCGTAATTGTCTTTGGATAATGTCTCGATACGTGTCGAATTTATCGTATTCGTTGTCATTTTGAATGATGTCACTAGGCTTCGGTTTCGATACGCCTTTCGTGATGGAGTGCGATGTCGACTTACACTTAACAGTCTCTTTTATTATTTCCCGTGTTCGCGTTTTATCACGAAATTGTTAATCCGTGATTTTCACTTCTCGTATGTATCGATGATCGATTAATGAATTTTACTTTCCGTCGAATCTGCGCGACGCGTTGCTCGAGGTACGATTTCGACAGGAAGTTCGTTATTATACGCGTGAAAGAGAAGTTGTCGATCGTATATATATATTTTCACAGATGTCTAGAGCCTGGGCCCATAACCTGTGGGAAGGTGGTGGAAAGGCCGGAAGAGAAACCCGTGAATAATATATATGTATGATATCGGATTATTGAAACACTAGAATAAGAAACTATCGGTAATTAAAGAAAACACAATAAGTGATGTAAACCACGTGCAGCGCGAACAATAGCTGGCAGCCATATTGAGCAGAAGGCGGTTGAGATGCCATTGCGACTGCGCGGTTAAAAGAGTGATATCGAGCGCGTCTATCGATCGGGAGATCGAATCGCAATAGATGGCGCTCTTAGCGATATCCCGTTTGATGACGTTGGCGGGATAATTGAAATTCCTAACATATTCGATTAAGAACTGTCAATTTGGCATCGAAAAAATAATTGTTTTTTTAAAACAATATCAACATTTTTTCAAAACTCCGTCATTTCGTCGGATTTTAATATTTTTCAAATATTTAGCGTCACTGTACGGAGATCTTTCAATTTAACAGAGTATTTTGTTTTCTTTATTTCATGCATTTTAGCGACCGATGCAACTGCAGCAGTGGAATAAGTGTTTTTTTGGCATCTCGGGAGATTGCGCACAAGTCGCTCACATTTCGCTATTTTTGTACAAAAAATATATTTGTCACAGTTAATTTATATGAAAATCCACCTTAGAGCGGTCACACTAGTATAGCCCTTTAAGGGGGGATTGCGGTGTAACAGGTTCAGAAAATCCAATTATTTTCTTTGCTTAAGCCAAATGCACAAAAGTACAATGTTTCAAGAATGTAAGTATCGTAAAACTTCGCCAAAAAGTTTAGACGCAATTATCTTGAAACTACGTTTTTCAAATCGGTGTCTAGGATAGCGCAAAAACTAATCAATCGATCAACTTCACGGAAGGCTTAATCCAAGCAATATACATTTCTCCTGGGGTTATACCAACAATTTAAATAGAATTATCTAATTTAACATTATTTAACGACATTTTTAGTGGCAATATGTAATCAATTTTTGTGTCAAAAAATTCATTTTTTCTTCAAAACCCTAGGACTTTTTTGATTCTTCGTGTTTTCTTTTAGCAAATGGTATAACCCCAGCATAAACGATCTACCTTTAAGAAAATTTTTCATTTTTAGTTATCGAATGTTTGTAACAGGTGCTATACTAGACACCAACAATCCGGAAGTGTATGGCAGGATTATGAATACTAAATAAATAATACAGTAAATGGCAAGACAAATTTTTTTTTCAATATTTCATGAATGCTTCTTCATATCCCAAAAGAGATTATGTGGGAATTATTAATAGTTTTCAAAAAAAAAATTCATGAAAATCACCTATTTTTAAAGCTGTTACACCGCAATCCCCCCTTAAGCTAACTTTATGCATACTTCGTAGTAGATTTTTAAGTTAGTTAGTCTACAATCGCTGTATTTGAAATACTAAAAATAAAACTGTGAAAGAGCTACGCTATATTAATTTGGCGTGTAGTAGTTCAAACACATTTACAGTTTTTGGACACAATCTTCAATTGAACCTTAACACTAAACCTACCAGACCGGTCAAATGACCGCTTATGAAATTTCAATCAGAATTGTTGAATTCCAGGTGTTCATTTTCCATGAACTTACTGCTCGACTTTTTCTTTAATATATAGCTTCTTACTTTTTCAATATCTATCTCTCTTCTTCTTTCGTTCTTCCTGATAATTATATGTATTTTACTATTTTTTTTGTTCTTTTGAAAAGAAAAGGTCAATTTAACCTCGGGGCAAATGAAACAGTCGATTTAAAAATATTCTAAAAATGAAGAATTAAAATGTCCTTTTGGAATCATGTTCCAGTTGATTTGCCCAAAAGTTGGGGTCATTATGATCATTCAATTTTTAAAAATTCAGCTTTGGGTAAAATACTTAATAATATTTGAATATTTACTGTGACGGGGCGATTTCTCCAGATCGTCCTCTCACTCACCATACCCATTAGAACAATAAGAAAATTCTAGAATATCGAGATAATTAAAATCCATAAGAACGTTCTTAGCCACCGGCTATAATAGCTGGCCGCCTTGGCGAGGGAATCTTGGGGGTCGAGAGAGGGACGGAGGCAAAAGCTAGAGCTCGGCAGCGAGGATTAAGAAGTATTAGAAATTTGAAGAATATTCGAAAAGGTAATCCTGTCTGACGAGCGATGACAGCTCACGCGATCTATGGATATAATCCGCAAGAAAAGTTCCCCAAGCTACGCGAAAATCAATATAAAGGGGATCTGCGAAACCCTGAAGATCGATTAGCTGGCTAACGAGACTCGCGGTAACTCTAACGCCAAACGATTACTCGCTCTGAGATCGGAATCAATTTTTCGTGCAAAACTGGTGAAGCTGTCCCGGACTCCCAAAAGACTGCAACCAGACTGGACAGAGTGCCGCGTAAAGTGAGTAATCTCGGTGTGCCCGAATCCAGCTAGGCTGGACTAAACAAAAAAGAAAAAAAAACCCACGGTCGGACGATCAGCCTGCAGAAAGGGGCCCTTTCATCCCCACGGTTTAAGGGTGGACAACCAACCTCCTTAACCACAGGGATCCCGAGGAAGTATTTAAAGGCCAAGGAAGAAAAAATTTTGAAAGCACGCAGTCGCTAATCGGCCGCCTGGACCATCATCCTGGGAAGCGGACCAGCTGGTCAGACGACGTCACCCCAGCGGGCCCGAGAGGAGAGCGGAGTATCCGGAACACCACCACCACCCGGGTATCGAGGAGTCTGTAGATAAGTAGATGTTTTTTGAGTATCGGTCGATTACTGCGTAATCTCACAGAAAGACTTTTAAAGAGATTCGAGACATAACTGCGATAATTATCTCTGAATGATTGTATGAAACATGGAATGCGTGTATATGTGCGAGTGTTAGCGTTCAAATTGTTTTTAGAGTGATGATGGAATCAGTGATTTTGTGGATGAGATGCGTTTATTATTCCTTAGGAATAGAATCGAACCCCTGATCTTAGAATTGTTTGTCTCTTTATAAGAATATATAATATCCTTCAGGATTGTTTAACTTCCTTTAAATTCGTGTCATTCTTATTAATTGCCCGGAGACCCCACGAAACGATCCCCTCCCGCTGAGCCAGTCGGAGTCGGATTGCACTTGCAATTGCCGGCGCGGATTTTGAGAGACGCGTGCAGGGGGCTTTATTTGATTCCGGGAGAGCGTCACATTACATACAATCATAAAGTACTAATTGTAAGCGTTACCTACCGTGAGTAGTCTTTTGACCGCTGGAAAATATATGAAATTTTATAAAGTTAACAGCATTGAAACATCAAACTTACTACTGATTTTAAGTTTTCCAAGACAATGTCATTCGATTGTTTTTTAGGAACACGCCATGTGCTTATGTACAGTTTGTTTTATGCTAGGTACAGAGCGCCGACTGCTGGTAATTCACGAGGCAAAATAACGATCATTCAAATTCGAGAAGTGAAGTAACATAATTTTTCAGTTTCAAATCTTCTTTTTAAAATGTATATTTCCAAAACCCGAAAAAATAAACGTTTTTTAATAATTACATGATCATTATTTTGTGTTTTATTGCCTATGCTAAATTCTGTATTATTTATAATCAACTGGAAAAGAATAATATAACGTTTATTTGAAAGGGGTCATTCACAAGTAATAAAAATTTACTAAGGTAAATGCAAATACCCGTATAAGGTGTCGTAAGGTAGCCTTCATGTGGAGTTGTCGCTATTCTCACAAGTTTCTCGACGCAGGAATGTAGAATATTAATCCCTTAAGATTTCATGGAGAAAAAACTTAAAAATATGGTGCTTCTGAAAATGGAAAATCACATACCTCATGAATATTTTACATAGCTAAAAATCGTAACTGTAAGGTAGACTAATCTTTCAAGAACATGCTCTATATTTCTTTTGAGATTCTGTCCTTGTTTTCAACCCCATGGGAGACAGTAATAGATTTATTGGACACTCGGTAGGTAGTATATAGATATGGATGTTTCAGATACTCAAGACGTATCCTTTCCTCTCTCCACCTAGTCGCCCCACAGACGTCTCACCACATATGTATGAATCGCATATCCAACTTTATTTGAGATTGTAAATTTTGTTTTCCATATCCTCCAAAAATTTGAATCCATTTCGCTAGTCAAGTAATATAGATCGTTGTATGTATTTTTTTCATGTCCTTATTCAGTTAGAATTACAAGCAGTAAAAACAAAATGCTGAACATTTTTGTAGCGTTTGCAAAATTTGTGAAATTTTACTTTCCTTAGAGAACCTATTAGGTTGATGCATAATTAACGACAATTATTTTGGTGTTTTTTTTTCAAAATAATCGTCGTTAATTATGCACCAACCCAATACCAACACAAATGTTTAGGAGAAAAGGAAGTCCACTGAACCAAGAATTCTTTAATAGTTTTTTAAATACAATTATTGAAAATAATTACTTTTTTTAGAAGGTAGTAGTTTGATATCCACTTCACGATTTCCAAAAGGTAAATTAGTCGGTAAATGAATGTAATTAAAGAAAAAAAATATAATTATTCATCCGCGTCGAGTGATTCAATTGACCCCAACGCAATTGAACCCCAGGGGCAATTGAACCACTCGTTAGGGTCAAGCATTACTGTAGATCTTTACTAGCACTTTAAAAATTACTTCAAACTTATTTCAGTTTAAATCATGTTAGAAATTGTAAAATATACATATACTAACACATTACGCTTACAATTAGTACTTTATGATTGTATGTAAATATTTAAATATTATTAAGTATTTTACCCAAAGCTGAATTTTTAAAAATTGAATGATCATAATGACCCCAAATTTTTAGCAAATCAACTGGAACATGATTCCAAAAGGATATTTTAATTCTTCATTTTTAGTATATTTTTAAAACGACTGTTTCATTTGCCTCGAGGTTAAAATGACCTCTTCTTTTCAACGGAACAAAAAAAAATAGTATTTGTATCGTATATTAGCAATAATATGTATCTTTGTCTTGTTGAAGGTTTCAAAATTTTTAGAACTATCCAAATTTTCCTTGTTCAATCTTTACGATGCAAATAAGACACTTATAAATCAGTTAAAAATGTTTTACTAATTTGTAGTGTAATTATTGGCATAAACTATTACACGACCAACGTGATATTTTTCAGTAATTTTTCTCGTACTGACAAAAAATTAGTTCCACTGACTAGGAGTGACGATTTGTAGACGTCGATTACGATTTGTTATTTTGTTCATTGCTGACACATAACGCGATGAAAATTATTTCAGATAATTTCTAGGAATTAGAACAGGTTATTACTAGAACTAATAGAATCTACCGACAGTTGAATTTATTATCTTGTAATCATTTTATATGTCAATCTGTTACATCCATTTATTTGCTCTAGTTACAAAAACAGAACTTATTACAAATCTACAATCTAAAACTTCTCTCTTAAGCAGGGGATAATAGTATTTTCTTTAAATTTTAATAAGCTTTTTATTAAATTTTAGGTTCCGGTAAAAAACTGTAACAAGTTGTAAATAAAACTCTGGAATCTAAAATTATTCGAGTCTTACAAGTTTCAGTACAAGATCAATACGTGTACGTAGAATAGTTGAAATTCTTGGATTAAAGCTAGTAACATTTAAAATGACCAAACACTCATTTTCGAATATTTATTCACGCTTTTGCTGGAGAAAATAAGTGCAAACATTTAAGCACATAAGAAGATTTTTAACTTTTTTTTACACGTTGCAGTGACCTAGATTCTAATTAGGAATACCAATTAACATCATCGTCCAGTTTCGATAAGGCTCACGTTGTAAAGCTTGACAATCTAAAAAACAGGTTTTTTTTCGATACCACAGAGTTTTAGGAGTGAGCTCGTTGAAGTTGGACTTTTCTAAAGATAATATTGTTGTTCCAAAAAGGTAGAATCTTCTAGTTTCAATGAAGCCAAAATCTACTAATCCTTAAATATAAGAAAAAATTATCTTTATAAACAGTGAATTTTTGGAATAGTTTTTGGGAATTGAGACATAATTTATGAATTATAAATAGTGTAATGTAGAATAAATAAAAATTTAGTAATTAGTAAAAAATAAAAAAGTATAACTAGAGTATTTTTATGAATAGAGAAGTTATCAATGAAGTCGGATTGGAAATTGTTATTGATTTCACTAATTACATTTTAAATGAACTTAGATGATATTCTTCATTAATTATTTATATTAGTGAATTATACAGGGTGATTCAAAATGTTCGCGAACCTTTTACAGGCATATTCTTCGTAGAAAAATAAGGGACACGTATTTTTGCATTTTATCCTACGATAAGTAGTTTCCGAGATAATTAATGCTAAAGTTGACCTATAACAGGACAGTTCTAAGTCAAAACCAGGAGCGTAGCATATCCGGGAAAAAATGCTCCCGATTCCGGGCCAAATTCATTGCAAAAGTTCGTTCCAAAACAAAAAACATCCTATGTTTAAAATTTTGTTTTTGGCTATAACTCCCTTGAAATTCATTCGTCGATATTGTAGAGACAACCTGGAAAGGAAATTTTTATCGATATCACAAAAGGTTTATTCATCGTATGGACCTTGCAGTAGTGATAAAGATGGTATACACTATACAGAATACGATCTGTGAGGACATATGTTCCCAAAGTGTATGCAATGTTAAACTTTTTTGCCTTTTTAAGTAGCATTTTTTTCGGAAGGTTGAAAATATACTGAAAGGTGCAATTCCACATTCTGAAATGACGGTTGTATGATTTTAGAGGGAATGATTTTCTTTAAGGGAATTTTTTTAATTCGCCATTGGGCACATTTGATTTTGAAAATAAAATGTTTCTCGCTCTTGCAAGCGGCAGCATTTTTTCGGAAGGCTGAAAATACGTCGAGAGGTGTAATTCCACGTTCCCAAGTGATTGTTCTTCGATTTTTGATGGAACGGACTTTTCAAGGGAAACTGAGATCCATTCAATGTACATTTTGGGGTAGTTTATATTAAAAAATGAAACGTTTCTCGCAACTTCGAGCGACAGCATTTTTTCGGAAGGCTGAAAATGCACCGAGAGGTGTAATCCTATGTTCCAAAACGAACGATCTTGGATTTTTCAGGGAACGTGTTTTTTAAAGGAATCTACATAGAGACAAAACACCTCAAGTGAGCACCCCCAAAAACCACTAGATCGTCGATTTTTACGAAACATGAATCAAATGAATGCTTATACCATTACTAAACATACCCTCAAAGGATTTTGCAAAATTTCAATTTTTATTATTGTTACGTACGTTTAAATATTTTTATCACTTTTAATTAAAAAATTAATTACTCGGAAAATTATTAACGAAACGTTATGGAAATTTTACGAGAGGTTCATTAAAGTTCATATTTTTAAATAAAATAAACAGTATTTATAAATTTATTTATTTACCTATTTATTTATAACAAGTTAATAAACAATTGAATTTTTAATAATGTTCTCATGCTTTGATTTTTTTGATTTTGGGCGCCAAATATTCCTCCGACCTTCAGTTTTAAGAAACCGCAAAAAAATTTGACTCCCTGATATATTCTGTAACTCAGCATCAATTTTCTTCGATTCAAGTTTACTCCACGCTCGAACGCCTGAGCGTAACTTCTTCTTTAGGGGATTTTTAGTCATTGGGGTACTTGTGACTGTTCAGTTGCGATTGCCCAAATGACTAAAAATGCCCCAAAGAAGAAGTTACGCTCAAGCGTTCGAGCGTAAAGTAAACTTGAATCGAAGAAAATTGATGCTGAGTTACAGAATATATCAGGGAGTCAAATTTAGAACCGGTATTGAACTTGTCGGGCCCCGAACCCAAATGATAAGCAATAAATATCTTACAATTAAATTTATTTTTATCGCATTATGAATTAGTAAAGATCAGATTACATAATAATGATATGAATAATTATACATCGTATTCAAACATCTGAATTGTTTGGGGCCCAACAAGTTCAATACCGGTTCTAATCACGTAAACAGAAAAAATTCTTTCCATTTTGTAATTACTTCGTATTGACATAATGGAAAAAGCGAGCTTGTCTAATGTTATCGGATTTCACAACTTTATTTGGCCGAAGTTTTTCAAAATTCATATGAATATAATGGAAAATTTGAACTTGTCTATTGTTATCGGATATAACTGCTTTGTTTGGCTGAAGATTTTCAAAATCTACCACAAATCTGTGTTTAGTAGTCATATTTATTAGATGACACACTAATATTCATTCACGTTCATTCTATGCTATACACTATAAAAAATATGATGAATTCGTTTCTCATTATAATCATTTTTGATTTTGGGACGTTTTGTGTAAATTAGAAATTTTTGGGGAGTTGCTTTTTGTAAAGAAATCCCTTTTCATACATGAACTTGTCTTGACTTTTTTGCACCAGAGGTACTTTTTAGGGGAATTTGTCTCCTTTTTGCAAATATTATTATTATTATCGGCTTTATATCTCGAGATAATATAAAACAATACATAACGTGCGTCGGTAAGGTAAATTTTTCGACTTTTGGATATTCGGGAAAACAAAACAGATCATATTTGAATACCTAGGACCTAGCCCACCGTTGAGCCGCCACTGGGCGACAGATAGCTGAGGAGTGTATCTGTCGTGTATGTATACAGAGAAAGTTGAATGAGATACAACTTAGTGGACATTTTCGCGTGAATGTATGGAGGTTGAAGCTGTGTATAGACACAACATGCTTCGGCTATTTTTCATGTGCCCGCAGCTAGTTGCTTCGAGAATAGATACACGTTAGCGCTCTCGCCCAATTCATACCTGAACTTGTCTCGAGACACTACCGTGTCTCTTGATCAACATTATCTTCATCTGCACTACATCAATTTTTGGAAGAAATGGTAAGGAGGATTTTGAGTCATTTTGGACTTGCTTTACTTTTATTGTAACTTCTCCATAAATCGCTGCACAAAAATTTACAATTTCGAGAATGATTTTCTCCTATAATTGGTGCCGCTGGCTCTCTTCAGTTTCAAGAATGCTATACTACATCATCATCATAATATCTATCATTGAGAATTTTTTCAGATCTTTCATAAGAAAACCGAAAAAAGTAATAACTCTCTTAACCTGTTAACCGGGTATGACGAGTATATCCGTCATAAATATACGTTTTTCCTCTAGGTCGCCACGGTTAACAGGTTAATTAGTTTTATTTTTTAAAACGCCATAGAAGTTCACAAATGGATTGATAACTTGATCGTCTCGAAGGACGAAACTTTCTTTCGTCGAGGAATTCGTGTGCTATTTGAAAGATGGCAGAAAGTGGTAATTTTAGAAGGCAACTACTTTAATTAAGTTTAATTGCACCGTTTCATGTCTATTGATAAACACATATATTAGTGTGAGAAGTCGCGAGAACTTTGTAGTACACATAATAATTTCAAAGATGTCTAATATAAATCTGTACGTCTACGACAAAAATCTAATCTACGTCAAGGTAAAAGATCTATGTACATGTATTATAAATGCTGTAATGTATCGTTTGATTACCATCATAGGTTAGAACTGCTTTCTTAGATATTTTTTAGTCTAGGTCCAGATATCTCGATCAGAGAAGGTGAAATAAAGGATGAACTATAGTGCTAATTTTTAAAATTAAAAGAAACAATATTTTTTGTTGACTGAAGAGCGTTTTGTTTATACGATTTTTAATGCTATATATCGACAAAATTGAAAATGATGTATTTTTTTAATAAAAAAAACATGCGTACATTTATGGTTTTTTTTTTATTGGTTGGTGAGGACACATCTCTTACTTATCTTAAGTAAGTTTAGAAAAATATCTTCGTGCCATAGCATGTAAAACGCCGTGAAAAAATGTAGAATAAAATGTTGCAGAGGTAACTTTAACCTAAGAGGAAACGGTACTAATGTAAAAATGTAAAATGATGTATATGGCTAAAACCCATAGGATACGATTTAGGTTAAAAATTAAGTTAAGATTTCAGCCATTTATGACGAGTTACGTACAATCCGTACATAGGGAAAGCCAACGAATACGACTGGTTAGTCTTGTAGGTCGGGGGCTGCGAAACCAACAAAAAGCGTTAGCGTAATCATGAGAAACAAGAGCAACGATCTTCGTGGGACATCTGTTGGGTTCTCGAGAAAGCAGAAAAATCGGTGACTACGTAGTATCGATCTCCAACACGTGGCAACACCTCTCGACTACCATCAGCGGAGAGTATAAACGCGAATGCGTGGTCACGCCCATAGGTGAATATGATGAAGAAGGTGATCACTTCTCGCGTGGACGGCCAAATCGGTAGACGCAATATTTGGAACATCCACGCATTACATTTGGACTTTGAATCGTAAGAGAGAAATTGAGTTTTCATAGCTTCGGTAAGTACTCGCGGGCTGATTTCGGTACCGGAGCGAGCTTTTTGAAGCTTCAGTCGAACATTTTCTCTACGAGAAAAATCAGTACGCACGCTTAAATAAAAACAACCCTTTCTTCCACGTGACCGCCGCGACGCCATATTGGTTCGGTAGAACTGTGTTTCTTCGTTCCTTTCTTGGTTTTGGTTTCACGTTGCGGTTGACTTTCCCCTTTTCTTCTTTTCTATCGAAGAATATTTCCTTCTCGTTCGCACTCATACTGTTTTGCATTCTATTGGTTTAGTTTTTCTCTGCTTTAGCCACACCTTTGATTAAACCTGGTCATAATTACGTGGTGAAACCAAGGGCCCATTAACAAACATCAAGGATTTGTCCCACTATCATTTTCATTAATATTATTTTTGATGTTTTAATCGTTACTACAGTTTAATCTTTAGTACTTGTATTTATTACTCATAACCCTTTTAGTGCCGAAGACTGATATATCGGTTACAAAACGACGGTATATCGTTATTCGGCACTAAAAGGGTTCAACGTAGGCTTATTAACCTTTAGACTGCCGGAAAGCCTATATATAGGCTTTAGAAAAATATCAGCATTTTTTTCCCCAAAAACCCCCGGAATATTGTATCTCACGAAAAAAATACTGATATTTTTCTAAAGCCTATATATAGGCTTTCCGGCAGTCTAAAGGTTAATCTTAAACTTTAAAGTTACAAAACACGCAGGCAGCTCACTTGCTTTCACACATACGGCCATTAAGTATGCTCTTAACTATAACGGTTTTCTTTAAAAAAAGGAGAAGAGCCACAGGCAGTGGTTAGCGCATGGGCCGTGAATCTACAGGACCATAATAAGGCACGTTTGCACCACAACACACACATACTCCCAATCAAAAAAACACTAGCATAGAGTAACTTTTTATGCCAACAACAGTTTCATATTTTAAATTCGAGTATATTCATTTGGAAAAATTTTCCTTTGGATTGATCTCTCTTTTCAGGTTAGGGTCGCATGAAGTCGGGGCGATATCTTCACGGCTCCGAGGCAACTGTGATTTGGTTGTGAGTTCCTGGAACTTTGGAACCTATCCGTTGATTCTCTGGGACCTTTAAAAAGTTAAGAAATGCATGACATTCCTCAGGCTTTTCGGTTAGACTCAAAGAACGTGTTAATTACAACATAAGACAACAAATAACTTTGGTTTGAAAAATTAGTTTATATAATTAAAAATTAGAAATAGAATGTTTAAGCAATCTCTGTTTAGTTTCAAGGTAGATTTTATTCATGTTGCTTAAGATGTTCGATCATTAATTTCAAATTAAAATTCTTTAATAGAAATTTTGTCAGAATTAGTTATTTCTTTTATTAAAAGTATATTTTTTTACCTCGTTTTTCCGCAATTTCAATTTCATTTCTATTTTTAAATTTTCTCGAGATGTTTTCAAGAAAGGTTCAGGAAATGACGTCCAGTTATCAAGAGATGGCCCCATTGGGTAACATTGAGTTATGTTATATTATTTCCCATTTTTAGCGGTAACTTTTTTAATTTTTCAACAATATGTTCGTTTTTACTGAATTAAAAAACCAGTGCTTGCTGCTGACATTGTTTTCTAGAGTATAAATTCTGGACTAATGATTAAGAACTACAAAACTCTGAAAGTGAAAAAAAATATGCACTTGATCTTTTCTTCACCTGTTGTTACTGTTAGGGTTCAAAAACCTACAGGAAAGAATGTCTTTGATCTATAACAGAAACTGATTTGTTCAGCATCTTTAGGAGGGGGAGTGTAAAAAAATTAAAAAAATTTTCATTTCACGAGGTCATTAGATAAAAAATTGGCAGAAAAGAACATTATTATCGGAAAATAAACAACACATTTTTCTGCTAATATCACGACTCTTTGATTCTTCACGGAAACCTTTTGTGAGATATACGCTATCTGTGAATTAACCCGCCAAACGGGTTAATTCACAGATGGAAAAGGGATGGAAATGGAGCTAAAGACTGAATCAACACACAGAGGACAGTGATAAAATCACTATTAGTGTACATCAAAGCAATGTAAAATCAAGAGGTGTGACGTTAATGAAAAGAAAATCCACGTGGTCAAGTTTTAGGATCTTGAGAAGACAAATGAAAATTTAAAACCTGTACAAGATGCACGGCACTCCTGTTTTCACGGCGGATAAGAAAGCCAAACTCGCAAATTAACAAAACTTGTAGGAAAACCCTCCTTTTTTTACAAAAAGTTTTGCTATATTTTTTATTTAATTATCATTGGCTTTAGTGAAAATGGTAATAAATAAGAAATATCTATTTCGGTGTATTAAAATTAGAACAATGACAAAAATGTTTATTAACCTTTCGTGTTGTAGCAAAAACAAAAAAAAATGTTAACCAATCCACGTAAATTACTTTTTCAGGAGGCACTTGACGGAAAAATTTTCAAAAAATTCTTCTAGTTTTAATATAATAAACTACACATTTTTTTAATACATAAAATTTTTATCCAAAACCGATAATATTCAAATAAAAAATTCTGTTATCCTCAAAAATTTCTTGATTCTTTATGTAACATCTAGAAAAATTGATATGCGATAAAAAACACGTTGAAGTTGAAAGTTATTTGGTTTTTTTCATGCAGAATAAGTGTCTCTAATAAAATACAGAGGTTTTCATTAAAGAACAAACGAATTAACTTTGAAATAAACTTGCTGATGAAGGTCAAAGTCAAGGTCAATATCATATTTCTTCCTAAAAGCCCAACAACTTTAATTCGGATCATTTTTTCTAAAAACGCTTTGTTAAAAAATATCCAAATGTTTTTTTTTTAAATACCCTGTATATTCAACCTTTTCAGCCACCTCAGTTTTATTCATAATGTTTATTTAATTTATATTTTTTATTGAACCAAGATTAATTTTATATTTTTATTTCAGCCTAGTATGCAAGAAATATTTCACGTGGTTAGGAGAGAATCAAGTTCAAATAGAATAAAAACAGATTTTAGTTTATCGGCTGGACTTTACTTCAAAGGAATAAGGTTGAAATTAGACTTTATTTTCTGACTCGGGTTTGCAAAAGGTCGGCACACTATGCTTTTGGCTTCTGCAATGTGTTCGATTTTGAAGATAGGATGAAATTTATTCCAATGATCGGGTTCCCAAAATAATAATAATGTATTTTAGGTTATGAAAAGGCTAGTCGCCACGTTGATGGCTTCCAGAATCTCCCTCCGAAATACGAACTCTTGATCCTCAAGATCGTAAAACTCGTCTGATCCCCTGCAGCGCTGGGACCTCTTTATATACTCTGCTCGAAGCTCGAAAAGGCTACGGTTTTCCCTACCTCGACGAAAGCACTTCTTCATGTGGGGCTTTGTTCTAGTTGGTGGGGATGTTTTCCTGCGAATAATAGTCTCAGTGCAATGATTTTGATTACTTTCTGATACGCCAAAATGCGTTGTATAATAATATATAATATAATATAATAATAATAATAGATGACATCATTCTATGGTTATCCGTTACCGAGTATTGATGGTATATCGGATATAAATCCTAATTATTGTTACACATTCCGTATTCCAGAATTGTGTTTATTGTATATGTTTATTATATTACAGTTTTATACAACCTAATAGGTAGAAGGTATATTCGTTCTGAAAAGTTGTTGGGAAATGTAATGTTTATATTTTTTACACTCAACTACCGTCACTGAATTAGTTAGCCATCACTTAAGATCTGCAGTTTCATTATTAACTTTATATAAATATAATTTTCAACAAATCTGTATCTTTTTCGATTTTATTGTGGAAATCATTTACATATTAATTTCTCGAGTAAAATTATTATTAAAACATTTGCATTAACATTATTTTTAAGCAGTTGAAAATAAAATAACGCCATCGAACATTTTGAAATTTTTCTTTTCAGCCTTTTGACATTGGCAACGCTCACTTCACGATCGTATTTTCAGCGCAAAATTTAAATGTGATGTGGAATATCCGAAAACTAACTGGAAACATAAAAGCGAATCTCCACTGTATGCGAGCTTGAAGCTAATATTCGTTGCCCGGTTGGCATTGGCAGCGGCCCGTGGGGGCGGTTTTTTTTCACAACAGATATTAATATCCGTAGAATATATATACGAAGTAGAAAATCTCTACTGGTACTGTCTAAGTTGTCGCTCCAGTTCAAAGTGCAATATTTAACTCAACATTGTACGAATTGTTAAGTTTAAGCCGATACAAGTGCAATGATTGTGAAAAAAGTTACAGGCTTTTCAATATCCATTGCTCTGCTTAGAAAGATACAAATTTTGCAACGGTTTTTTTATTTAACAACTGTGATATGCTGTTAGTTAATAATTGCGAAAGTTGCAGTTGTTACTGTTGTAAAAAGCAACACACTGAAACATGACTCACTTATGTACCTTTAATATTAGCGAAAGTTAAAGACTCGAAAAATGTTTCATAAAATCGTGACGGTTTCAACCATCATACTTTTCACCGCGGCAGACCGATTTTTATCAAACTTGGGTCGATTTTGTTTGCAACATTTGCTGGCAATATTTGTTTTAAACGTAGAACTTTCGATATTTTTGGCCGCTCCGGGACTTTTGTCAACTTTTAAAATATTTAACTTATATTCGAACTCTATCACCAGTAGGAAAACATTCCAAGACAAAAAAACAATTTAAAAAAGAGTATTTAAGTAAAATTAAAATTAGTATTAAGTCGCGCGTTATTTTTCCGCGTATCACTTTTCGCTTAAATATTGGGAGAAAAATACAAATAATTACTTTGTCTTGATATTACAAGATTTGCAAAAAAATTATTTGAGTACCTAGCTTTCTCTTGGAATTCCAAGATTTGCGAATAAAAATAATTTCAGTCGACTTAAATGAAGTTTCCAAGCTAAATCTCGTCCCAGACTACATTCCATCGGGATAGTCTCTCCTTGTTTACTTTATTGTAAATATTTATTAGAAAGTCGTTGCACCAGAAGAAATAATAGCACCTAAAAATCGGAAACGCGACTTCAGGAAACAATTCAATCCATATTTAGTATTTAAGTACGTTAACAATTTCGTAGATTGAAGAATAGCTTTGATTACAGTCATGTGCTGATAGGTGTTATGTGTGCACTTTTGTATTCACTTTTTTTTGCTCAGATTGTCTCACAGAGATTAAATACTTGCAAAAAAATTTTTTGAACGCCGGAAAAGACGTCTCGCAACGTAGTCTAACTAGAATCGAGTGCCATTGTTTGCTGGCAAAGGTAGTTAATGAATTCTTATAAGTTTGGGGCCGAGACTTAGGTACAGTAGAATCTCCGTACAAGATACCACAAGGGACCGGAGGGAAATATGATTCCGAAAAAAAAAGAAAACGACCGTTTCCCCACTCAGTGGTCTGTTACGCCGGAGAGAAATAGATCTCACGGTCTTCGTACAAGATACCATGCAAAATAGTTTAAAGTTAAACCGATAATGTAGGTTGCTTTGTATTCCATATCCTTTTCCTTCTTTTTTTTTGTCACGTGACTAGAAGTCCGCAAACGAGTTCTCGCAGTGTTGACAAGAAAGAAAAAGAGAAGACAAGTTATTTTTACCTTTTGTGCAATTATCTCACGTAAGTTAATCAATTTTAAACATTTGAAACACATCAAAATAGGCTTGAGTTCATGTCCCCGACAAAAAACTACGTTCACAAGTCCTTGAAAATTCTCTATGAATTTTAAACCAACAAAAAATTAAAATGTTATCTTAAATAATTAATAATTTATGATAATAAATTTTAAAAATCGTTATGTGTAAATAATTCTCATTTTTTCTCATTTAATTCCGTGGTATCTTGTATGGAGCGAGTGACTCCAAACATTCAGAGGCGAAGAGGCATTAGAAGTGGGGGTAGTGAATTAGCGAAGGGGAACCCGCGGTATCTTGTACGAAGAGAATCGAAGGTATCTTGTACGGAGATTCTACTGTATTTTTAAGGTTGAAGAATCGTTGCTGCTATTCCTTCTAATAACCTGATCGCGGTAGATGAATATATCATGCATATATTGAGGGTATTTATTGTTTACCACAGAATGCGTTAAATTGCCAAGGAAGAAAAGGCGCCTTTCGTCAGTTCTGGGCCAGCCGAAGTCAGTTAAATATGGAGTTGTACAAGCAATAATGAGCAATGTAAAAAATTCTTCCGCACCTACTTCATCATGTCGCAGGAACCATTAACGTTATAATTCTGTTACTATTCTAAACGGGAGATACGATCTCTAAAGATCGATTAATAATACTCTGTGTGTGTGCGCGTCTATGATTGTACGCATATGTGTAAAGATACTGGCCATTCTTAGCATTGCCGTGTACAATTTCATGCACATGACATTGACTTACGCAAGTTCTCTTAGCTCTCATGTATGAATATGTGTACTTTACTAATGCGAACCCGTTACTTCTGATGTTATCCATAAATTATTGTTTCGAAAATTATTTTGAGCTTTTTTCAGACAAGCTGGTACTTCGTCACCTTTCTTTTTGTGATCAATAGTTTATTAGCAATAACATATAATTAGTAGATTTTCTGAACGTATTTTTATTGAATATAACATTTTTTTTTTCAAGAGCTTCTGGTTGACATTCTTGTACATAACTATCGAGACTAGTCGGTCCATGTTGAAATGAATTTTCGAAGGTAGTTTTTTCGTCCTATATAGTATGATTTGCCAATCTGCCATACTGAAGCTACATTTGAAATTTTGTACTGGGTTAATGTTTCTGAAAAGATCTGAAAATTCATTCTGAAGACGTTTCAAGTACGGTTTTATAACAAACTCGCTCATCCTCTAACGTTGTTCCGCCTCAATGTTAAATAATTTTTGCTCCCATGGTTGAATGTAGCACAACCTGTTAAATACAAAATAAACTTAAACAATTTTTCGTCAGGCAACAAACGTTTGCTGCAAGTATGAGCGAATTCGAGCCACAAATATAGAATTTAACTCCAGCGCCACTTATCAGAATGTCAACATATATCAGAAAAATATGTCAACATAAGTAAAAACCTTACTCGCCACCTCAATATCGTATGGTGTGAATGTTGCCTCAATAGGTCCAGTAGTTTGTGACTGATGATGCGGCTTACTCACGCACCATGGATTTGTTTCCAGAAAAGTTTGACACAATGATATCTTTTAAAACGATAATTAACCGTTGAAGTCTAAATTCCTGATTTTCTCGCCAAGTTGCAAGGTACAATAATACAAAAAGAAACCTGTAATCACTTATCAGGAGCTTTGGCATGTAGCAAGTTGATAAATTGGCTAATAAACGAGGTACTGGATTTGGTGGCAAAGCTGGTACCATTTCGGCCATACGAATTTCTAAACGATAGCTGCAGTAGGGTTCTACACCGTTAAGAATACGATGAAAAATTATTCATAAATTTGTTTCGAGACAACATAGTGTTTAATGTGTAAGTGAAGGAGCCTTGAAATGTTGAACAGAGTAGCTGTGCCTAACGTAAATGCTCGAGTACAGTAGCAGCAGCAGTGATGCAATGTCAACGAGGATATATATTCGCTTGTGCACTAGTGATCATGCAAATATGACGCATATGTGACACTTGTATGGTAACGTCTAGTGCATCCTGAAAATGACGTTTACTGCAACCACGCCTATCTGAATTCGCAGTGATGCCCATCCTGAATAGACGTATAGTTCCTTACTTATTCAAGATTTTAGCAATTGAGTGTTTGATATTGCAACGGTATCACCTTCAAGAAGATGTGATTAGAAGAAGGTATACATGAACTCTCGTGTGAGTTAATCATATATACCTAGAGCAAAACTATTACATGTGTCAGGTGTGAGAGCCAAAGTTAGACCTTAAGCACTTGGCGACTAATCTTTATAAGAAATTGACGTGAACTAGAGAATAGCATGTCACAAGAAATTTAAGAAAATAATATAAACAGTAAAATGGTCTGAAAATAAAAGTAAACGACTCTAATATTCTAATATAGTAGAATCTCCGTACAAGATACCTGCGATTCTCTTCATACAAGATACCACGGGTTCCTCTTCGTTAATCCACTACCCCCACTCCTAATGCCTCTTCGCCTCTGAATATTTGGAGTTGCTCGCTCCATACAAGATACCACGGAAATAAATGAGAAAAAATGAGAATTATTTACACATAACGATTTTTAAAATTTATTATCATAAATTATTAATTATTTAAGAGAACATTTTAATTTTTTGTTGGTTTAAAAATCATAGAGAATTTTCAAGGACTTGTGAACGTAGTTTTTTGTCGAGGACATGAACTCAAGCCTATTTTGATGTGTTCCAAATGTTTAAAATTGATTTACTTACGTGAGATAATTGCACGAAAGGTAAAAATAACTTTTCTTCTCTTTTTCTTTCTTGTCAACACTGCGAGAACTCCTCGTTTGCGGACTTTTAGTCACGTGACAAAAAAAAGAATGAAAAGGATATGGAATACAAAGCAACCTACATTACCGGTTTAACTTTAAACTATTTTGCATGGTATCTTGTACGAAGACCGTGAGATCTATTTCTCTCCGGCGTAACAGGCCGCTGAGTGGGGGGACGGTAATTTTCTTCTTTTTTCGGAATCATATTCCCCTCCGGTCCCTCGTGGTATCTTGTACGGAGATTGCACTGTACACGAGGAATTATGATAATTGATTGGAAAAATATCGTTTGGGTCAATGATTTATGCCACCAGCAATTGGAGTCTTTTTTTATTAATTCCCGTTTATCAAAAGACAAATGTTTTGACATACGGCATAAAAATCATAGATTCTTTTATGGGAGGACAAATTTGATTTGACGGGATATCTCAAGAGGTACAGTTCTATAAGGTTCCTCTTATAAGAACGAGTCTTCTTCCAAATATCGACGTGGGAGATATCGTGGGGTCCATACCAAAAATCCCACAATATCCTGAAATAACATAAATATCCATTTTCCGGTTAGTTTAATAGATCTTTTCTCACGCATCTTCTTATTAAGATATATGACAAATGTTTTTCGTTTATTAGTTTTCGTAACGGCCAATTATTCAGAAATTTTCAATTGACAACACACCTTATAGATTAAAGGAGGCATATGAGTTTAGAATTTTCAAAAAATTGATTTTTTGTTTTATTTTTCTTCGGAATCCCCATCCTATTCCGCTCCGTTTGAGCTGTGACTGGCAGTATGGTGCTGGAATTGATTCAGATTAGTAAGTAGCCTGCGTTACCTCAAAATTCATTACAAACCAAACTCTTCACTTTAACCTTGTTTATCTAAATACACAATTTCTCAAGATGGTGGGCCGCACAGGGAGATCGATAATACATGGATTGATTTTAAATTTTGACAGAACTTACAAGACACATGTGCATCTTTGGCTTACCATTCAAATGGAACCTAAAATTTTTTTGTGTAAGTAGTAGCGAAACATTTATGACGTTTTTTGCATATTCTAATACCTTGAAAATGAGAAATTCCAGCTGTTGCAATTATAAATACCGAAATTAGGTTTCAGGTTAGTCGCATAACTGCACGAGTATGCAATACGCGTGAAATTTTATCTATTTCAGAGCACACGTTACATAGCAGCACTGCCTACCAAGTGACCAGGATAACGATGCAGGCTTGCGGAAAGAAGGAAACCACATCTCTAAAAACTTGTCTAAAATATTTTATTTTTTTAATGTAGCCAAAATTCAGGCCTATTAAATGCAGAATGGTGTTTGACTTTCTTGTTTTGTTCAATACCAAAACCCACACATACATGCGATACAATTTTACCTTCTAGACTGATATGCCCCCTTAATGTGATTGGGCGATAAATTTTCGAAGTGGGAGCTAGAAAAATCCTTATCGGTAGGTAATTTTGCGCTTTATAGGGAGAGATTGTTATAAAGTGAAATTGTTACAACGAAGTACTACTGTAATTCAATTATCCTGTCCTTATTAATTATAACCTGAAGATTCGATATGTACTTATCAGATATAAAAACGAACTCATTTGAAATATGGCATTGACACCGGAATGCTCATAGTTTCTTTACCCCAGAGATGCCCAAAGGGGTAACTTTTATCCCAGCTATAGTTTTTCAAGGTTTTGTCGTTATTTTTCATTTTAAGCCTTATCGTAAATGATTAAAAGTTATAAAATTCCAAAGCCCTGCTAGTGATATTTCAGGGGGTAGAGAAAAAGCCGAACGAAAGGGGGTTCAAAAATGACCCACTGGGCATCCTAGTGCGAACCAACGTAATAGAAACGGGTATATTATGCATAACATTTTAAAAATTCTTGTGATTTACAACATGCTTCTCCAAGAATCAGGTGCGCGACCCTGGAAAACAACGGCCGCTTGAAGTACATGAAGCAGAGGGAACGATAATTTGCGAGTCGATGCCGCGAAATCGCAAGTTCCCCATTGTTTTCCTCATAATGGGTAGTATGAAAGAGAGAAATACAGGATGTAAAACTCCGCGAATATCGGTGGATAGATGGAAACCGACTTTTTAATATCCAGGGATGATCTGTAGTTGCAGGATGCCGCGTCAGCCGTTGTCATTGTTATTCCCGGACCTCTTCAGTACAATGACAGTTTTTCTGGTTTTATTCTCTGGTAGTCGGCATATCTTTTTTCCTTTTTCCCTCGCTCTTGCACAACTCCCCTACTTTGTACTACCCTCTGTATTATGGAACATCTTCAGCTTCATTTCTCTTAACAACCATGGTGCACTAGAGTCGCTAAGAAGTTCCATCGTTTTCATTTTCAGAAAGTACAAATTTTTCATAAGGACTCCTTTATTAATTGTCAAAAGGGGGCAGGTACCATTCAGTCGTCATGGGACATGTTTCAATGCGTATGGACAACAACTTGTGTCAGTATGCAGATTCACCGTAGGTATTTTTAGTTATTGTGAAAACACTAATTAGTTTGACTAGAAGATTGGGTATAGAAACGAAAATGTAACGTAAGAAGTAAAAAAAAGATTTATTTTTGACAGCAGTTTTATGCTAGTACCTAAGCAGAGCAAATTTTGGAATTTCGACAGTAATGTTGCAAGTGAAGCAACAGCAATAGTAAAGAAACATGTTTGAATTATAGTAGTACCTCGCTATAACAATTTCATATTATAACAATCTATCTCTGTAAGGCGCAAAATTATCTGCCGATAACAATTTTTCTAGTTACCACCTCAAAAGTTTGTTGATTAATCGCATTAAGGGAAGACTAAACTGAAAAATGAAAATTCGCTGCTGTTGTCTTTAAACCTTTTTTTTATGGTTCCCTACGAGTAAAATGAGGTTTTTAAGAGATTCCACCTAGTGACAGCCCCCAAAACAAAGATTTATAGCCTACAACCTAAATTTTATACGTAAAACAGGTGTCAGAGAGAATAAGCCCATGCGCAAAGTGAGAAGGTATATATGACTGCTGGACATCTAAAATAATTAAAAAAGCCCTAAAAAAATAATAACTTCAGATTACAATTTCAATTTATACCTTGTAACGTGGCGTTTTACACGCTACGTTACAAGAGTATTTTTCCGAACATACCCGTCCAGAGGAGACGTCAAGTTGGTTGGATTGGTATGTATTTTGGTGACGGAATCATGTAAAGGGCTAGATCCCTTAGGTTAAGGCTAGATTAAGTTGGATATATAAGATAGTGATGATTTGCGTATAGGGGAAGCCGAAGAATCCGATTGGTTAGTCTCATAGATCGGAGACTAACGAACCAATGATAGGCATTAGGGCACTCACCATCGAAACCCGTAGTAACGATCTTCGTGGGACATCTGTCGGAATCTCGGGAAGCAAGGAAGATCGGTAACCAGGAAGGTACCGATTCCTAATCAGCGGCAGCACCTCCTTATCTCTCAGCAAAGGAGTGCATGATAGCGCAAGCGCAGCCACGCCCCGAGAATGAAGACGATGAAGAAGTAGAAGATCGGCACTTCTCTTTTGGACGGCGCTTGGCTACGACGCTTTTGGGGAACCTATACGGAAGGATATCTATCGAAGCTCGGCAACCCGGTTGGATTCCCGAATTTCTCCCATTCTGGGTCCTTCTCTTTTCTTTTTGCGTTCTGGTGGGTGCCCGCGGGATTAAATTCTCTCTGAGCGAGCTTCTCCTTTCCCTCTTTAGATAAAGGAGAGGCTGCGCTCCGCAGTGTAAGGGACTAGTTCGATCGGTTGGGCGGAAGCCTCGTGCTCCACACAACCGTAATAGCCACCATTTTGAAGTCCGCACCGAAGTGTTCGGCGGACCCAGTTGGCTACGGACAATCCCAAATTCGGCTTCCCCCCTCATTATCTTTCGGGCGCGTATTGTTAGTTTTTTGTTCAGAGTGGTTCATTTAGGGCTCCTCTTCTTTGGGTTCGCCACCTCATTTTTTTTTCTCTCTTTATCGGACCTACTTGAGGCCACGTGGCGAAACGGGACCACGCATTGTAACGAGTTTCTTTTTTTTTGTTCTTCTTATCCGAGATTACTATTATTATTTTCATTATTTTTCTCGCATTTATATTAAAGCATATATTTCAGAATTTCGGTGTCATTTATTTGGGGAGGATTTTCCTACGGGGGAGCCCCTTCCTTTTTAGGTTAGGTCGGCGGTTGACGGAGTCGTGGCGGAACCTTCACGTCCCGGAGGTGAGAGCGAGTTAGTTTTGGGTTTGGGAACTTTTGGTCTCTTCGGATAGTCCTTTGGGACTTTTAGAAGGTCAAAAGGTCCCTGGCGCCCTTCTGTCTCTCGGTACCTTTGGGAAAGGGTGTCAGATTGTACCGGGAAGCCGATCCCGAGGTTCCCCGGTTACAACCTTATTTCAAGAAAAACAAAATTTTCTTATACAAAATTTTCCTATTTTTCAGTTTAGTCTTCCTTTAAACCTATAAGGTGCGTCAATTGAAATTTTCTTCCCCTCAAATATCTCACAACGTAACCTCCAACTGTCAAACTTTATCTTTCTTGAAGTTGAAAATCTGCATATATAGTATGACATCGTATATCGAATGTATACTGTGACGCCAATCATTGTAGGTTCGTTTTATTTAAATAAGAATTACGCTAGCGAATTTGCAAGTTTGCGTTCTTACCTTGGCCTATGCTTTGGAGTAGCAGGAGGGAGGAATTGGCAATTTGAATTTAACGTACAACTGGGCTTTTCCTCAATTAATCCAACTACTCGATTTCTGCCAATGACCACCTTCGACTCCCCTCTACTAACTCCAAGTGCAACGACGAAGAGGTCCCAAAAGTGCGCGCGGTCTGCTACCCTTATCAATCACTGCAATCACCCAATTTTTAATAATTGCGTCTTCTCAGGGAGAGGGGATTGCTATCGTGGGGTGTTTGGGTAACGCAAAATAAATGATACAGTGTTTTCGTGGTAAGAAAAGAAAAGAGTATTATATTTAAGCAATTATTGGGTTGGCAAATAAGTTCGTTCGGTTTTTAACAGTGGAATAAATCACAAAAACCGAACGAACTTATTTGCCAACCCAATAAATAAGAAAATAAAAGAACAATTGTGGTATTACAAAAGGTCTCGTGAATCTCAATTGCTCTTGATTGCAATTGTCACTCAATTAAATCTAGCGCAGACGTGTATTACAAACAATTCTAACGCAAGCCCCGCTTCAAAACTTCCGGACAAAGTAGTGCAATCTATATCACGCATTGATTGCCGCCATCGCAAAACAACAAGATTTCGTCTACCCTTCGATTTGCACGTAAGTTACAGATAATAGAAGTATGGTACTCATCCTATTTGTCTGTCCAATTAAGGCGCGATTTCGGTCATCCATTATCATATGCTGACATCGTCTCCGTCCAGGTTCACTTTTATCGGTAACCGTCACCTCTCGGGTCGCCGCTTCAGATGATGACGACCCTCCTTCCAGATCCGGGCCCTTCCGTAATGATGGCTTCCGCCTCGAGGATGAGAATGATAATTCTCCTGGTTTTTGTGATGTCTTCCGTCTCGATTTTCCCTAAGTCGAGCTCCAATGATTATTTGAGATCTTTTCCGCTTAGATCGGCTTCCTCGTCCTCATTATCGTGGCAGGATTGGAACCTCCTCCACCATGTGAGTTGCCGTTGTAGGACGGTTTCGAATCTCCAGATTTTGAAAGAGTCGAAATTGATCTCTCCATTTAGTTTGGTTAGTTATAGACAATTTAATGCAGGCATTCCATCCACAATTACTACAGCACTTTTCCACCAAAATGACCACCAATTACAAATCTTTCACTGTCCCAGTCACAAGGAGTTACAGACCTCCTAAATTCCGCACTGAGTTCACGAGTCCAACTCGAACTCAGTCTAGCCATTATGACTTTTTACAATTGGATTCCAATCAGGAAATCCAAAAATACAGAAATCTTTGATATGACAACTGGTGACGAATTTACAAATTAAGGCAAATCTCTAGTCACGAACGTCGTGAACTTCATGATTTTTATCAGATTACACGTAGCGAAATACGTCGGATCTGTGTCGCGATTAGAGTACGAACTGTGTCCTCTCCTTTTTACAGCGACGGGCGCAGGTTTCACGGATCATCTCGAACTTTAACTCTTAAAAATTTTCGGGATGGCAAGTGGCAAAACACGACGGATCTGCGCCTCGGATAATTATGAAATCTACCGTTAACTTTTCCAAATAGCGATGGATCGTGTGTTGCGATTGATGTCGAACTCTTGGAGCCGGCAAGGCTCTGTGCTATTTAATTGATCGTAGAGATCATCGATGGTCCTTGAGAAAGGATTTGACAATATCATCTGCCAGAGCTCGTCAACAGGGATTATCGATTCGGAAAGTTCTATGACCTTCCATGGGGAATATGTGTCTAAATATTGCAGGTGGAAGCTAGACCTCGCGGTCACCTTACTAATTGTAAGTTTTTCTCCTCTACAACTTGAGTAGACTCTCGCTTCCAAATTCAAAGAGGAAGGTTGCATTCTGAAATATTTCTTAATTTCTATAGTTCTACATCTAATCCTCTAGTTTTTCGATCCTGTTATCGAACTTTGACTTAATTGATTCCCTGCTTAGCTCTTGGGACCCCGTCGAGGCATATCTTAACCACTTGACTGTTATGACGCACTTTGATGCGTCAAGCGCGCAGTGGCCCAAAGTGTTAAAAATGACAAAAGTGCGGTCAAAAAATATTTCGTAAACGACATTTTATAAACAATTAAGGCCCTGGAAATGGTAAAACAACGAAATATTTTTTGACCGCACTTTTGCCATTTTTAACACTTTGGGCCACTGCGCGCTTGACGCATCAAAGTGCGTCATAACAGTCAAGTGGTTAAGCCAATAAAACGGACTAGTTGCTCTGATTAAATTTTAATCCGCTGTCGTTGACGTCAACTAAGACGTTTCTTACATTTCGAGCGTGACTAGAAGGATTCCAAGAGGAGCGCCTCGTCACAGTTTATATTATTTATAAAGAAATATCCATAATTGTAGCGAAATTGCCAAACCATTTGCTAATCTTCCAAATACTTTTTTCTTTTATGCTCAAACTTTTCCTCTTGTGAAAATTTCCAAATTAATATTTATTATTTATTAAAAAAATGTTAAATACTTAAATTACAGTTTGAAACCATTCATTTATTATTACCTTATTGTTTTCGGCCATTTCGTCTATTCTACTCGAAGTAACCAATTTATTAACATGTATAATATACTAATTTTGTACAAACTGCGCATGTAAATATATCTCAATATCCAGGATATACCATTTTAAAGTTTCCATGAGAATATCACTTCAACAAATTGCTTGAGCGAAAAATATTTAAAGTAAAAGTTATAGTGTTTAGACGGAGACATCGAATGGTGGTACCCAGCATCACCTTGAAATCGTCTTACAAGGTTATTTCAAGGTTAACTTGTGTATCTTTACCGCAAACCTCTCTTTTTTATCACGGGAATCGATAGAATAGAAAATTCTACATTCAAGTATGAAATTATGTTATGGGGTTAAATTTACCCCTGAGGACATTTTTGTGGTTAATTGAGTTATTTAAGGTCGGAGATGTATCAGGTTAGCTAAGGCCAGATGGAGCATGAATTCGGCCAGCTAAGGTAAGTTTGGGCAGGGATCTGGCCACTTCAGGCAAGAACGGGCATAAACTCGACCTGCGATAGCTAATGCAAGATCACAAATAGATGGGATCAGTTAAGGCAAGGTTGTACAAGTATATGTTCCATTCATGAGATTATTAATAGTGGCTCCATTGATTTATTGGCAACACCAAATCCACCTTTCAAAATTCATGACAATGCGTCAGAGAACATGGCGAATTCTGTTATTGGTGGGTCGAGTCGCGAATTTCCCAATTCGGTTTTCACATTTCAATAGTGAAAAGACAGGTTTCGTGTGAAAGTTGACGTATAAGTCCTAAAGGTGGTAGTTTACCCTCTTAATATTGCTACCCTATCAATGAACAAAAACAGGTCAAATGTATTTTGACCCCTACTTTTCAATGGTACGTATTTTATCGAAATACATTAGTAAGTTTGCTGATGGGGGTGAAAAATAAAACAATCGGGGGGTTGTTCACCCCTTGAGGAGACATTTTTTCCTTAAATTCAACATTCACTTTTCATAAGGAGTATTTTCCTTCTTTTTGCATAAAAATCAGACAACCCTTCCTATGCGAAACTGCATTATCACCTCTTAAAGTACCCAACTTTGGAGGGTGATTTCACCCCTTCAAACGTTTTTGACCGATAAAAAAATACGTGTCTCTTAGATTTTAAAGCCTTACAATATATCCAAATGTCATCAAAATCATAGGGGGACAACTCATAACGTTCCCTTGTTAGTTGGCGGGATCTATTTTCGATCTTGCGAGAGTTGGTTGGATCCACGCCTGATCTTGTCTTTGCTGGTCAGTACCATACTGGATCAGGTGACCGGAACCACTCCCAGCCTTGCCTTCTTTGGCCCAATCTATGCCCGTTTTTCCCTTAGCTAGCCGGATGCATCTCCGACCTTAAATAACTTAATTACTCCAAAAACATTCTCAAGGGTAAATTTAATCCAATAACACAATTATCTATTCGAATGTAGAATTTTCTGCTCTATCGATTCCCGTGACAAAAACATAGGGGTACCCGTTTAAAAAGCCAAGTTAATCTTGAAACGAACTTGAAAGAAGATTTCAAGGCGATGCTGAATATCACTTTCAGATGTCCCCCTCTGAACACTACAACTTTTGTTGTGAACATTTTTTGCACAAACGATTTGCTGAAGAGATTCTAATGTGAACTCTAAAGTGAGACATCCTGTATGTACAAAATATCTCAACACATATCACACTTCAGATCTTGTGTCAAATTTTGAGGTTACAAAATAAACAAAAATGTGTAGAGAAAATTTTTCTTCGGCGCATACGCTCCTGCGTATCAAACTTACAAGGTACTCATGCATACCTACGCAGAGTGGGAATTGAGGGAAAGATTGTCATAAGGCGTCTGTTCGGCCCCGATGAGATTGTTATAACGAGGTCCTGCTGTAAAATTATAGTTAAGAATTTTTAATACCGGGAGTTAACGGAGATTCTTGAGTTGTGAGATTCAACTTTCAGTATTTCTCGAGTTCAGAAAAGCGTATAAAAATCAACAAAAAATATGTCTAGTGTAACCGGAAAGTATTATATTTTCCACGTTACAATGAGAACTTATGCCTTCCTTCATTCACCCTCCTTCTCCCCTTCGAATCTATCTCCCTTTAGTTTCCATTTCAGAAATGAAAAACTATTGATGGTTTCTCTACATGTTCTTCAAACTATAAACATCTCATTTGTAGCTTTTCTAACCTGAGAGCATTGAGTCATAGCAAGACATTTTTTGTTGAAAAAAAGAACCAAAAACGACAAAATCACACAAATTTGACAATTGCTTGAAATTTTAACTACCGCACCAAACTGACGCGACACTCTACTCACGCCGTATGGGTCGACGATTGTATACAGTACTGTACTTATTATGACCGATGCGGCTTGAACGGAAAATTCGTCGTCGGTAATTGACATGGCGTTCTACTTCTTAACGAGTTAGACCTTATTCCAGATATTCACCAAGTTATGAAGAGTAATTTGTACAAATCAAATTCATATCGTGGGGGAATTGCGCTCAAAACGACATACTTTTTGTTTGAAGGCGTCGTAAGGCAAAACCAATAACAATTTAATGAGACCCAAAGCTGCAATAGAATCTATGGTTAAGGGAAATAACCATAATGCGACAAAAGTTTTCATTTTTATTTGAATAAATAGATTTGTATTTTAAGATTTCGAAATGTGATGTAAAAGTCCATTTTGCCCTGATATCCTGGGTAAAATGGCATACTGACGCTTTCTGCCGTATTATAATATACATTTTATTGTTTTATGTTTTTATTGTTATTCAACAATACAAAAATAACTCTCTTATGAAATAAAAAATTAAAAAATACATTCTTTGGTAGTACCTACCTATCAAAAATAGATCTCTCTCATAACGCAAAAAAAACTTTTTGTTAGTTCCAAACAAAAATTAATATCATAAAGTACAAAAAAAAACAAAATAAATTCTTTGTTAGTTCTTTGGTATTTGTTAACCATTCTGCCTAAAAGTTCCATATTATTATTCCATGACTCAGTTTTTACTGCTAAGGGCAAAATGACATAGTATGCCATTTTGGGCCAGCCGTAGATATGCCATTTTGCCCGTTTTGCATCAGTTTGGCTTTTGTGTTAGTAAGATTGTATAGGTTAGATATTCAGATATGAGACTACACAAAGTACATTCTACTAGTATGTATGCTTCTTAGCATAGAAGCTCGGAAATGAAAAGTGCAATTTATTGCCATAGAGTACATTGATAATTGAAGAGAAAATAATTTCGTGAACATGATTTTATCTTAATGTCGATGTATCAACCGTCAACGGCGACGCACAGTGCAGCCATGTAGGTCTGTGGGCAGCTAGTGAGGTAACAGTATATTTGTACTATTTGCAACATCCAAATGTGCACGATAGGATCAAAACCCTCAATATGCTGTTTTGCCCAGATATGCCGTTTTGGGCGCAATTTCCCTATGCGTATTTTATAATTTTTTAGATGAAACAACCAAGCTTTTGAATAAAAAATTCATCATAAAATGCTTTATCTCTTTTAGTACATGCCAGACTTCTTCGTTCATTCCACTAGTGTTAACTGATCGATTTAAATTTAATTAAAAAATGTTTAACAAGCTCAGTTCTACGGCATGAGAATATAAATATTAGTGGTATGTTCGTCCGCATTCCACGGTTAATTTGCTTTGGGTTGAAACGTGGACAGGAAAGTTACGGAAATAAAGAGTACAAAATAACTCTTCACCTTGCGGGAAAAAAATTTTATACAATAAATTACATGTAACGTTTCAATTTTCGTAATAATCGTTATTTCCTTTCGAGTGTAACAAAATCATCACATTATTCGCACCGTTCGTAAAAACTTTCACTGAAAATCCACTTATCACGGATTAACTAAATATTTCTGATGCAGATTGTCCCATTTTGAAATAATAATAAGTTCCTATTTTTTAAAAATCGTTTAAAGAAAAACAGGAATTAAGATTACTAAATTTCTAGGGTAACTGTCTCGATTAGTGTGCTGCTAAGCAAAATGCTTTCTTTACGAAGCAAATACCCAGTTCTTTGCAACCAATTTCATCTGTTCAAAACTTACAATAATTCTTGGAACTGTTTTTTTAATGCAATTTTAAACAATAAAGAATATTAACTTTTTAATGAATCTTGATTATAATTAAAGACGAAATTGTTGTCCCTATTTCTGTGCCCCTCCAATGTTTGTTGAATGTATTACCGTTCCCCCAGTTTGGGGGTCTGTACTTTTTAGTTACTGTAAATCACATTAATATTCAATTTATGTACTTACAAAGTATTACAATTCCTTAAGGTTTTAGACACAAAAAAATTCGATAAATCTGTCAAAAACACGATTATGAATTACAGAGAAATATTAATAAAACTATAAAAATTTAAAAATATAAAAAAATTTGTACAGACCTATATTAGTAGATTACCTTTAATAACAAAAATAGTCTGTTTATTATTTTTACTCGTTTCTCTCTACGACTTAATTTAAACATAGAGGCACATTGGGACCGGCACACAAAAACGGACCGTTAACGTATTCGAATAAAAAAAATTACTAAAATAATTAAACTACGTCGCTAATAAATCCCCAATAAAATGAATTTACTCAAACGTTGAAAAGAAACAAGGACGGACAGGGTCGAAAGTGGGATAGTACACTGAAATTATCTCTCCTCGGGCTTAGAGGAGATGAGACTCGCAACGGAATTTTTTAATTAGCAAAGGAAACCAGAAAAATTCAATGCTACTGCACCAGTGTAAAGATAGTATGTTGTGGTAAATGAAGTAACAAATATCGTTGGATGTTATACATTTTATATTTTTTCTCATTACATTTAGAGACTGCTTATTTTAACAGAGAGTGTGTAGAACTAACACCTATTCTGTGCAATTCAATGGTAGATATTACAAAATGTTAAACATTTCTGTGATACCAGTTTGCAACAGCAGTATAAAGTACTAGAGTAGATTATACAAGGCTTTCAAAAAGTAACGAACCCACCCCTTATCGCAGAATCTATGAGTTGAGGAGAAAAAGACTCCACATCAGTTTTAGGGTGTGTCCATCATGTCCTGAACACCCTGTATATTCCACAACAAACTAAAGACGGTCTTTAAAAAAATAATTATTTTAACCCATTCGCTGCCAAGCCTAAATTATATGAAGTCATTCCCATTGCCATTTATATTTTGAGTGTTATTGTTTACCAAAGCTCTGTTATTTCTTGGTAAGAGCACATATATTATCATACATAATCATTTACAAGCATAAAACCAAAGACGAGTATACTCGTAGTTGGCAATTCATGACAACCTGCCAAAGACGAGTATACTGGTCCTTGGCAGCGAATGGGTTAACTCTACTTCAAAGAAAGCACCGTTTTAAAGAATACACTCGATTTTTAAAACTTTTTCATCAAAATTTTTGAAATGTTCTTTCAAGTATTTTGACATTGGCAACGCCCACTTCCGGCTGATATTTTCCGTGCGGAATTCAACTATGACAACATACGAAAAATAATTAAAAGCATGACGGCGAGTTTCCGCTGTACGCGAACTTGCGGCGAATATTAACTGCCCCGGCAGCCAATGACAACGGTCCGTGAGCGTGGTTTATGTTGTCGAAAGATTCGAGCGTTTCCGGTCCAGACTGGTCAAAAGATTTAGAAGTCGAGTTTATTTGCAAAGCCCCATACGGTTCCTTAGTTTAAGTTTTTTAAATTGAATGCCAAAATTTGAAGCTCTTTCGACTATGCGAACCTTTTAATACAATTAACCACGCCCACGGGACGCTGTCATTTGCTACGGGACAGTAAATATTCGATTTAAACTAGCTTGCAGTGGAGACTGGTCTGTATGCTTTTAATTATGTTTCATGTATTATGTGACAATGTCAAAAAACTTGAAAGAAAAATGTCAAAAGGTTCAAGCTCACAAAAGGTGTGATGACAAAAGGTTTAGAAGTCGAATGGATATATAAACTTCCATTGGAAATCATTTTGTTTCGCTGAACGATCCTTAATGCTAGGGACGGAGATGGGAAATATATTACAGTAGTTGAACTCCATAATAAAACTGTACAGTACTTGCTTTCGCTCCTTGATATCTTATATAGTGGAAAAACTTTAACCATTTGCGGTCAGAGTCATATCGCTAGAACGTTATACGGTGTCGAGCCACACTCGACATAGGGCCGCAAAGGGTTAAGTTTCGGTGGAACTGAAAAAGAGAACCTACAAAAAACATCTGCGGTGCAAAAAAACGAGAATTCACCATATGAAAAGCAATTACCCTATACAGAAGTTATACTTCGAAAGTTATCTCCCTAAAAAATATGCGAAACCCGGAAACGTAATAGAAGTTCAAGTTTTTCATTTTCTTGGCCAACACCGATATCATTAGCAATTACAACAAAATCGAGAGTTTATTTGTACTTACCGGTTAGATCTGGTACCTACTAAACTTGTCGGACCCGTCACTCAAATCATTTCGCAAGAAGTTTTATATCTTTGTCTGTAATTGAAAATATGTAAGTTGGAGTCCGACAAGTTCAATACCGGTTTTTATCATTTAAGTCTAAATAAATTCCATCGATTTTTTTGTAATTATTAGTGAGACAAGTTTTAATCAAAATAGTCTCACGTCGCCGGATATCGCGATTTTTTAGGGACATGACTCTCAAAATATAATTTCTGTAAGTGGATAATTTTATTCATACAGTGAACTTTTCTGGATTTTTTTCCATCAGACATGTTTCTTTTGTAGGAATTTGTTTCAGCGATGGTTAGTTTTCTTAGAGTTTTCAGGAAGGTCCTATCTGACGTATTTCTTTGCGAGGAATCGAATGGCACCATCGGAATCCCATATTTCTCAGGGCAAATGGTCCTTTTGCGCCGAAAGCCCCATTTTTTCGAAAAAATAGTTATAACTTTGTTCCTATCGAGATTGCAGCCAGGAACACTCGCGATACCGATTCAACACTCAAAATTAGCCCTAGAAATGACCTTGTTGAGCTTGATTTTGAACATTTATTTTTGACCCATTTCTGTGGTAGACTAAGGTGTTTTATAGCTAAAGAAAATATTCGGAATCCACATTTTTTAAAAACATTTGTTTCAACAGGCAACAAATTACAAGAAAACAAATGACGGTATAGTTATAATTTTGTATGCCGTGGAACGAATAGTTGACGTTGTGGACAATGCATAGCGGGTTGCTAGTATACACCCAGCCTCCTTACCCATACGACGGTAAATTATCATCTATCTGTCACTGTGTCTCTCGCATAACTTGTATTTACCTCTCGCTTTGATAGCCAAAATATATTACGAATTCTTACGAGCAGTGACTTTGGACTTTGGAATCACAATGTGCAGTGAATGACCGAATTGTTGAATTTACGTACCTTCGAGATTAAATTGGAATGAATTGATTTGTAATAACGAAACAATTACTGAAAATGCTTAAAGAATTAATTTATGTTTACATATTTGTAAAAATAGTTACTTTTTGTAACCACAATTACTCTTTAAGGTATTTGTTTCCCAACTACGTAGGTCAAGTGATAACAGTCGCTTGGTTGTTTTACGTAGTTTTGAGATTTGGTAATGCTGTTTAACGATCAATTCCATATTAGTGTCAATATTCACATCAATGTTTCGATTTCCCATTCGTGACATTTACTAATTATTAATTTAATTAACGAAAATCAAAACGAGAAATCAAAAATGTCATCACACACTCGATATAAAGGTCGATTTATCAAAAATAAGGTATTGGTGCAGAAGAAAAAGTGTAGTGAGGGTTTAGCAAAGAATCATGAAGAACAACGTAACCTACCTTTCGACAGCGAACCAGATAATGATTGCGATTGTGATATATGTGCGTTATTTACAAAAATAGTATTATTTAATTTAAAAGAAAATGTAATTTGAATAAATAAATCGTTGTTGATTTTCATGTTTTTTAATTAAGGTGGTCAAAGCGTCAAACAAGTCAATAAGAGACTAATATGTACTGTAAATGAATAAAAAAATGTACAAGAGTTCAAAAACGTTTGAGAAATTTATAAAATTATGAATGGAATGTCTCGTTTTCAATAAGAGTTTTATAAATAATTTATTTATTTAACAATAGACTTGCACTTGATGTAGGTAGAACCGTCCCTAGAAAAACTTGGCATCTTCTCAAAGTCATTAGTGTGTGCGTGTATACATGTACACGTACGTGCATATGTATGTTGCACTGTTGGTCTGCTACTGTTTACATTTGGTTGGAGCGTATAGCCTAACCTAAAATTTTATCATATTTGCAGGTTATATTTTTCAATTTTACACAAGTTTTGCACACATTCACATGTGATATTAATTCACACTTTAGTCCTTTACACGAAGAGAAAGACGCGAGAATCACAAGCAAAATAAACGTGAGCAAGTTCACCATTTTTATTTAAATAAAAAACATCTCGAGATTTGATGTTTTGATACGTGTGTGTCGGTACTGTTTTCGTCTGCCTCCGACTCTATGCATATATATAGTACACTTACCAGCTGGCGCGACGTTGCCATCTTGTATCTCAATTTAGGCGTCAGTTTTTTCATCGATCTTATTTAATTGATATCTTTTTCAAATTATCGTTTATCCCCATATTTTTTTGTTCTAAGATGATCTTTAAACTTTAAAGAATCTAAAAAACTTTTAATATGTGCACAGTCTAATCGTTTTCTAGGTGAAAAATTCGTAATAGACGTCGCGAATTCAAACGCGCCATAAGAGACTGTGCAAAATGTACGAACTTTAATTGTTAATATCTTTTTTAAATGGTCGATAACATGGGGTTTCCTTTGTTAGAAATTGTTCTGGGACTAATAATCTTTCGATTAAAAGTTGTTTTTTGGACTCATCTAATATTAAGCCTGACGCTTGGACCAACTTAAATTGGCTTATTTCATTAGTTATTTGTATTTCCCCTGTATTAATTTTTTTGTAATTTAACAATATTATAATAAATTAGCTTCATATATATTTTCCCATGTTTCTACCCGCGCGAGAAACAATAGGTTGACATGTCGCGAAGTTATTCAAAAATATATCTAGACATATATACACTCATCTACAAATCTTACAACGTTGCCAAATCTCACACTGTACTTTCAACGATTACAAATTCTGAGTATAACTCCAACTTTCGACAAGCATAACTTTTGTTACAAGCGGTAAATCGATTCTCAATTAAAATATGTAATTAGTCAATGTAAATACTTTGTACATACAAAATCTTGAACATCTCTCGAATCGCGTTTTCTGATAAAAGTTGTGTTAACGAATTGTTTCATAAGAGTGCATACTAAAAAAGTAATAAAATTGTGTAAAAATTTAAAAAAGAAAAACTGTAAAATCATAACTTTGATAAAAATACGTCTAATTCATATGATTTAACGAAAAAAAGATAAATTTACTCGTTTTTGTTGTTGTTTCTTTGATTGGAGTCATATCGAAAAATCAAGAATTCAATTACGTATATCTCGGAACCTCAACGGTAATTCTTCCAGAAATTTAGCATGAGTGTTTATTTATAGCAATACTATATTTATGCAAAATTTAAGAATTTTGTCGAATCAATTGATTTTGGGAAACAAATACCTTAATTAACTGTCAAGTGCATCACGTGTAAAGACCTAATAGATGATTGAAAACTTGCGGAATATTTTCAATGAAATTATTATTTTTTACTATTAGTTTACTACACTTCTACGAAGATTTGGAAGATTGAAGCTTTAAATAAATCGGATTTCAAACATTCACTCATTTCAAAGCTGATATTTTAGATTTGTTTGTATGATGGTCATTCACTGACATGCGGTCAATTACTGAGCAATGATCCTATGCGGAACGAGTTGCTTCGGGAAAAGAGAGACGATAACGTCGTACTTTGAAAACAACTTTATAAAGGGGACAGAACCCTTGGAATAACAATCAGGTTAGAAATTACGGCAAAACCAGACTTACTTAATAGGGGAAGCTGTGATATTGGAATCGTCGACACGGTAAGCGAAGAACAGAGAAACATATGATCCGTGGAAAACCACAGCGAAAAGCTATCGGTGGACATTGATCCTAGACGAGAGGCAGCACCTCCCGCTCACCACCAAGCGGGAGACCAGCGCGCAGGAGCGGCAACTCGCGAAGGGGAACACGATGAGAAGGATTCTCTTCTCGTCTGGACGGCGACTTTAGCGGACGCATTCAGGAAATCCTTGGCAAAACCCCATGTTGAACTGCGTGTGGACTTAGATGATGAGTATTCGCGGGCTTATTTTTAAAATCGTGCGAGCTTTCCGTAGCTCGACTCGTCGTTTCCGGGTTCGTTTCATGGGACTTGGTGAGTGGAGTGAAGCGAGTTGCGTCTCGTTCAATCATTGGTGCGACCATGTTGAGCTTCGTTGAAACATCATAGCCCCTCCCTCGGTGATTCCGTTTGCATATATTTCATCCGAGGTTTTCCCCTTCGATTTTCCATTTCTGTTCTCAGGAGAGTAGATTTTCTTTTATTCATTAAATATAATGAATTTCACTAATTGCATATTTTATCAATACTCAAAATGTAAACTGTATATTTGTAATGTTTATTTATTAAGCCACTTTATGCAATAAAGAAAATACTATTGTTATGAACTGCATATCACGATACCATAATATTCATATGTCAATGTTAACAAACGCCATTTACTTAAGATGGTATACCAAGTGTGACGGCCGAAAATTTACATGTTTTTTTGGGAATTTTTTTAAAGAAAAGTATTTCATGGAATGTTTTTAAACTTTCTGGATGTATTTACCTGTAAATAAACTGTGTAAAATAATATTTTATCATGAAGAAATCGAGACTTAAAACTTTTAAATGCATTTTTTTCGAAACTATGTTTTTCAAATTTGCTGCCACTGTAACTCAAAGACCACTTATCCGATTGATTTCACATTTTGACTGAGTGTTTTGGACATGTTTTATTATACGATGCACTAGGATATTTTTGATTAGATGAAAATTGTAATTTTAGCAGCGAAAAAACGACGATTTTATAAAGGAAAAATCGAGAAATTTTTTAAAACTCCGCCATTTTGTCAATTTTCAACATTTCTCGGATATCCTACTGGATCGTATGGGGAATTCCTTCTAGTTTAAGAGCGTATTTTTCTTTATTGATTTCAAGCACCCTAGCGACCTGTGGGATGGCAGCAGTTGGGGCACTTTTTTTTGGCGTCTCGCGGGATTGCGCGTAACTTGATCACTGTCACTAATTTCTGTACCAAAAAATTATTTTATACACTTTACATATTGACAAATACATCCATAAAGTTTGAAAACATTCCATGGAATACTTTTCTTACAAAAAAATTCCCAAAAAAACACCTAAATTCTCGACCGTCACACTGGTATACCCCCTTAAAGTGTGATTTTAGCGCCACTCACTGAATGCAAAGCACACTAAAATCTTTGAAACAACAAAGATTTTCTTCAAGTATGAGCAAAATCGGCCCGCGTCGACTTCAGACACTGCGACCACAAGATGTTCTTCTATGGCTCAAGTCATGGTGCCAGAGAGTGAAAGTGAAACTGTCGTGAAGATGATATTAAATGAGTCGTCGGCATGGCGACAATTTATCGGTTGACAAGAAAAAATGTCTTCTGGAAAATAGCTGGCGACCTTCGAAGAACTACGACTTTTCGACAGATGCCAATACCTTAAGATAAAATTCAATCACTAGTGGCTGGACTCATATTTAGTGTGGTAAGCTTACTCAAGGCGACTCAAAAGTGCTTTCTGTAAATACTGCGTATTGTACTCACCGTTAGTCAGCATGATAAAAGCTGGTTGGGGTTCTTTCATGATTGAACCTTTCGCAACAAGGATATACACGAATATTGCAGAGCACATGTAGACCCCCAGGGACACCAGATTGTAATGGAATCTGTAAAATCGCTCATAGAGGCCATCCCAGTAGACATTCTACTTCACCAGTCTTCTCAAAAATTAATAGGAAATAAAAACAAAAAAAGTACCGTCCTCAGTTGTTCCCTGTATCATTTTTTCCAGCACACATGATTTACCTCTCAGAGGTAAAAATCTAGGGAAAGGCATACTTATAAACTGTTTACGCACCAAACAGGTGATTCATAATTAACCCCCTAAGTGTAAATACGCATAAATGCGCCCTCACGAATTTATCAATATATACGAAAGGCGTATATATGTGCCCTTAATGACTAACATATGCATATCGCCGCATATATTGATAGCTACGTGCAAAAGTATGTAGCACTCAAAGGGTTAACCCTTTGGCCTATAACCACGAGTGAGACTCGTGATAAGTAATTTGTGCCATAAACGAAAACCACGAGTCTGACTCGTGGTAAAGAATTTGCGCCATAAGCGAAAACCACGAGCGAACGTTGTTTTTAGTTTACAATTCCTTTTGTTGCCCCGAAATGTGCATGTCATAAGAAGTATACATTTTGCGCTAGTTCGGGCACATGGCTGGACAGCTAAATCTCAAGGCGCGCGACCGACTTTCTTATTTACTATGGCTCAGACAATCGGCAGATAGCGTGTAGGCCAAGGGGTTAACCCTTAAAGGCCTGAGTATCAAATTCATCAAGTGTGCAATTCCATTTAAAAGTCCGGTATTAAATATGATACTCTAGGCCTTTAACCCTTTCAGCGCTATGAACCCATATTATATGGGTTCTCACACAACCATTCGATTTTGGCTATGAACCCATATATGCGTTTTCGCATAACCATTCGATTTTGGCTATGAACCCATATATGCGTTCTCACACTACCATTCAATTTTGGCTATGAACCCATATATGCGTTTTCGCATATCCATTCGTTTTAGATTATGAACGCATATGTGAGTTGTCAAAAAACCATTTGTTTTAGGTTATGAATGCATATGTGGATTTATTAAGGCTCTTGAGGTCACCACATAATTTCCTTCAGTTACAATCGATATACCTTGCAATGAAAATTCAGTATATCTTTTTCGTACGGAGTCGGGCAAGTCTGCTCAGCTTGCGCTCTTTCGTAAAAAGTACGCGGTCCACGGTAGGCTTTTTCGTACGGAGTGAGCAGTCCACGGCGGACACTTTACGCCGGGCAACTCAGCGCTGAAAGGCTTAAGGGTTAAATACCATTTTGAGGTTGGACCGAGAAACGCGATATACCGATCAACTATCCTACAAAATGGAATAATTAACCTCTGCGGCATTACAATCAGGCAATAAATCGTCACAAGGGTTAAAGAAGCTTTTGCTATTTTGACCGATTTCTAAATTGTACGAGATTAGATAGTCAGGGAAGTACAAGAGCATCCGTATTTTTAAGGATCACTTTGTTGATATTGTTGACGCATTAGTCTTTAGCTCAGGTGGGAACTGCAGTAACAAGAAGAAATCAAATACGTGCAATGGTGTGCAAATCTTCATCAGTAGCATTAATTGCTAACTATTCCGGTATATTGGAACCCGCAGAAATCAGACTTCAATTGAAGACACTTAATACAGTCACGGGCAACCAGCATATTCAGACTATTCTTGATCTGAAAGATGCGGAGAACGTTACAACTGAGGTTTTGCAAGCAGCAGGCGACATCGCAAAAAATTTTAATTTAAATCTTGATATAATCGCTACTCGTATTGCTGGCTGAGAAACGCATAGAGACAACCCTCCAACCAAAAATCTATCGGAATTTTGGAGGAAATCTCTAATAATTCCTTACTTGAATTCCATTACACCATTTCTACTAAGGAAATTGTGGTACAAAAAGTGGAATAAAGTTAGAGCTTTACGTATCATATAATTATTACTCTCCGTGAATTATAATATAAATTTATGCTTTTACATTTAGTGTTTTTTAAAGTAGCATTCAATATCATTTCTTTCAGTAATTGAATTTGAAAGATTTTTTAGTATTCTTCCTTTAGTGATAGCAATACTAACACCATGGTTTTTTCTTAATTCAAAGATTAAATTTTTCTTTTCAAAAGTGTTTCTTTTTGAGCTTCCTGTTTTTCAATTCCACACATGCATACGTTTAATCTTCATTCATTTTCAGCCGCTATTTCTTTTTTCTTAGCTTTTTATTCTTCTCGTTTGGCTTTTGTCTTAACATTTCTTTCAAATTTCCTTAGTTCTTTTTGAGATTCTTGTTCTTAGATTCTTTGCTTCTTATTTTTCTTGGTACTGCTTTTTTCATTTTCCATAAGTAATTTTATTCGTTTTTTTTTAAGTTTTTATAGAAAAGTGTAGTTCTTCTTTCCAAATTTCTCCAAGCGTGTTACTTTTGAAGCAATTAGGGCGTGGAGCTTTGCTTCAAACATTTTCAATTGCAGTTTTAATTGTTTCAATCTTTTATTTTATTTTCTAACTGCATTCCACTGTCATGAGATGCACTTAGCAAAGCGTTGTGTTATTACCCGCAAATATCTCTATTACTTCCCGTGCAGAAATTAAGACTAGGATTCAGCTGGATTCTAGCTAGAATCCCTAACTTTTGACTGGGATCGGATCTGGAACCCTAGCAAGATCTAGACGTGGAATGTAACGTTTTCAAACTGGATTCCGGCTAGAAATCTAGATGGATTCTAGGTGAATTTTTTTTCCAGAATCTAGGTATCGGTACCGGGTAAACTACGTTTAGAAAGTAATAAACTTCGTTTTTATGAGGGATATAAACTTTATTTAACAAAAAATAAGCTCAAAAAAGATAATGCGACAGTTTTTACTGCTTTTGACGTCCGTCCCAATCTTTGGCATTCGAGATAGCCACCTTTAATTTAAAAAATTCTAGAAAACTTATAGGTATATTATCCCTTGTAACGTGGTAACTTTTACCCGTTACAAATTTTGAGCTAAATTGAGTCGCGAGAAAATACAGGATGGTAAGTCTTGGGAGAGGAGTGTAACTCCCAATAATTTCACGATATTATCTTGTATTAGAGTTAAGATTTTATTATTGCGATCATTATTATTGCGATTTGAGATTGTTGCGGCTACTTTGGTAGCGAATTCGTTGAGATTATTGCGTTTGCTGTTTGAGTGAGTGTGTGAATGTTGCGACTGATTTTCCGTTCAAAGATTGCGAAGGGAGAACCCTATCACTCACCATTACCACCTTGGCGTAAATCGCGAAATCTCCAAGAGAATTGCGAGACCATCGAGGGAACGGTGACTTTGGAGTGGATGAGATTCCCGCTCAGAAAAGTCCCGTAACAAGAGTTTTTCGTGATAAAGGATAGAGCCATCTGCGAAGGATAATGAAGCCAAAGTAGAGCACTTTAATTATCGTTCTACTTGACCATCCTGGCGATTACCGATCCTGGCGACTTATCTAGCGAAATATCGAGTGATCTAGAGCCAGGTTCGATGGCGTTATCGGTCATGTCGCTGATGTGACGTCAGCTAGAGATTTGAGGGATCGAGGACCGTTGCGAAGGAGCGGATCTTCACTTACGATCCTGTATTGGCATCGCGAACACCTTACCGAATATATTTGGCTATTTTTGCGATATTCTTTTTTTTGTGGTGGTTTTATTTTCTTGCGTTGGTGAGTGGAGGTTTCCTCCCATTTCGTAGTTTTTTTTTTTGTGTAGAATCTTATTCTTTATTTTTCGGAGTCGCGAGTGAGAGAGATAGAGTGAAAGAGTTTTATTTATTTATTTATTTATTTATTTAATAAAGACGGTTTTTCTTTTTTTTTATTTCTCTTGCGATCTATTTTTTTGTGATTTCTTTTTCTCTCTCGCGCCATTTTTTTTTATTTTTGTGTCGTTGTGTCCATTTTTGAGTTTCAGGGAAAAGTTGGACGAACACGCCCCTCTACCAGAGCTAGGGCTAGAGTAAGTTCTTTTTTTTTTGTGTTGAGTCGTTTTGTCGGTTTCGGGAAAAACCGACTGGCGCCCAAATTAGAGTTATTTCTTCTTTTTTTTTTGGTGATTCTTCTTTTTTTTGAGTCAAGAAACTTGAGTTTTCCAACGATATTCGTATCGTTGCAAAACTCAAAAGAGACGGTTGCTCACTGCAGGCAACTCGTTTCAACTGGCGCCCAACGTTTTCGGGGAATTTTCCAACTTTTCCCGTAAGCAGTTTTTTTTGAGTATTTTTTTTTAGTTTTTTTGGTTGAGTAAATTTTTCAGTTACTTTTTTTTACATGAATGTTTTTTTTTGCGTATGATTTTTAAGGTTTTCTTATCTGTTTTTTTGAAGTTATCTTCCTGATTTGAAATAATATTTCATCTTCGCGAAATATTATTTCAATATACGTTAGAGAAACGGAACCAGTAGTGTTTAGTAGCGGCCTTGAACAGTGAAAGAAAGGTAAACATTACCTTTTCTTTCCTATAGTGTCTTGACTTGAATTATTTCGAGAGGTAATTTAAGTCGTTAATTTTCTCACGCTGTGAGAGAATTAGAGATTGTCGTTAGGGATTTTCAAATTTGAAAATAACTAGCGAAAATCCTTTGTTCTGTTTCTCTTTCGCGCCGCAGGAACAGTTGTGGAGTTTCTTTTTATTAAACACATTTTTTTTATATATACATTTTTTTTTGCGAAGTTTGTTTCTTTTCCTTTTTTTCCATTTGTGGATTATTTTTTTTTGCGACGATTGTTTTTTCATTTTTTTTAAAAAACAATTTTGTTTTGTTTTCCTTGCGGATCTTTATTTTAGAGTTCCTTTGGAGAATAATTTATCTTCACGGAGTTTTTTTTATCTTCTGTTTTTTGGAGAACTTTGGGAAATTTTTTTTTATTTGATTTTTTTTTCTCGTTAGAGAGAATTTTTTTTTCTGTGAGTTAGCGTTCTTTACGGTTAGCTTTGAATAGTTTCTTTTTTTTTTGAATTTTTTTTTCTTGCTGTCTGCGATCTTTTTTCTTTTGGTTAATTTTTTTTTTGCGAAACTCTTTTTAAATTAAAATTTTGAAATCTTTTTTTCAATTATGGCGGAGCGGTATAACCCACAAGGATCCAATTGTGATGCCCAGGGTGGATGGGTAAACTATATCCCACTCCCGGCACTTTCGGCCATTTTAGTCGGCTGGAGGTTAAATCCGGAGGGTTCCGAGAAACAGTTGCGAGATAGGTTGACCAGGGCCTTCTACAGGCAAGCTGGTATTGGTGAAAATGTTCCATGGAGCCCCCTGGATGAATTAGCGATAAATAACGTTAGCGAGCCGACACAGGCTGAAAAAGAAATTTTGGATTTTTGTGGTTCGGTAACTGAGGTACCAGTCACGGTCAGTACTACCACTAGTACTTCTGTGACTGTGACTACTTCAAGGTCCACGGGACATTGGAATAGCGATGTCATTTATATTGGTGGCACTAGGAGCACTTCGATGGTGCAACCTTCGAGTTTTGCACCTATGTCGTATACAACAGTACCTACGGCAGCTCCGGTAGCGCCTACGGTACATTTTAGCGATAACGTGCAGACTCCGAGTCCGCTGAACTCGCGTAACGTGCAGTTTGCGTCCACATTCGCGAATCCACAGGGCAATAGCGTAGAGCCGATTTCTCTCGAAAGTCAGAACCCGCATTTGAACACCTCTGTTCCCAAAAAGAAGATAGATGTTTCGAAATGGGGTTTTAAATTTAGCGGAGTGGCGGGGTTAGAGGCCGAAGAATTTCTATCGCGTTTAGAGGAATATAGAAACTTCTACGGAATGGAAGATCGCGAAATTTTAGAAGCGCTGCCACTACTTTTTACGGGTATTGCGTTACAGTGGCATCGTAACAATAATATAAAGTGGAGGAACTGGAATGAGTTCCTCGTAAAATTTAGAGATACGTTTAGCGATGTCGACATTCAGCGACATATTAGAGAACGTATCAGGGTGCGAACTCAAGGATCTCTAGAGCCCATTACAGATTATTTAATCTGTATGGAGGGGCTCTATAGAAGGTTGACACCGCCACCCCCGGTAGAGGAACAATTGGAGCATATTTATTCTTGCTTGAGGCCTGAATTCAGAGCAGGCATTAAAAGAAAATCATTTGTTTCGTTAGAGGAATTAGCGCGCGAAGGTCGCGAATTAGAGAGAGTGTGGCTTCTTGATTCCGAGTATAAGTCGCCACCTACGGCAAATAGCGTGAAGGGATTGTCGACTTTTGAGTACAATCCCAAATTATACGAATCGCGGAATAAGAGTTCCGTTGCGGTGGTGCAGAACTCGGAACCGACTACAAAATCGCGCCCTAATCCAGTTAGTCAGAAGGTAGCGACGTATAGCGATATAGCTAGGATAGCGAAGAATAGGAATTTAGAGGAAACGTTAGCGTATGTAGAGAAACCGTCTCCAAACACGGAATCTAGAGGGCCTCTCTGCTGGAATTGCAACCAGAGAGGCCACATTAAGTCGGCTTGCAAGAAGCCTTTGAGATCAGGATATTGTTACGGTTGCGGTTTAGCGGGTAAAACCCGGAATAATTGCCCGAGTTGTTCAAAAAACGGCCAAAGCGGGTCCCCGAAGCCCGCAGATTTGAGGAAAACTCCAGAACCAGTAGCGTCAACTTCGAGCCAGGCCGATTAGAGCAGGATTTAGAGTGTTTAGCGAACATGGATGTAGGGAAAATCGGGAAACCCCTCATCCAAGTTAAAATAGGGGGCGTTTATTTAGAAGGATTGATGGATTCGGGATCAAGCAAAACATATATTAGTGCATTGGCGTACGACCGAATCCAGGCAATCCAAAATTTTGAGACGCACCCAGCTTATCGTTCGGTAGTGTTAGCGGATGGTAGTGTAACAAGCTTAGGGGAAGAAATTACACTTCCAGTAGAGATAGATAGTGTCACAAAAATGATTTCAATTGGCATTTTTCCGAATTTAATGTTTGACTGTATTTTAGGTACTGACTTTGAGAGAATTTTTGGTGTTCGGAGAAATGCTGAATCGAATCTTTGGCGTATCGCGGATTCGCAAGTCTGGCACCAGTATTTGCGAGGCCTGGAAACTGGTGTACCAGACACGTGTTGCGGACTGTCGTCATTAGAAGCTATCGAGAAAGAAATTTTAGAGACTCTCCTGAATCAGGAACTACCAACGTTACCTGAGGAAGGAGAGACGACGACATTAGTGACACACCATATCGATGTTGAGGGGCACAAACCCATCAAACAGCGATATTACATGGTGTCTCCTAAAGTTCAGGAGGCGATGCATAAGGAAATTAATAGATTGTTAGCGAAGGGAATCATTGAGCCCTCTAGGAGTCCTTGGTCTTCTCCCATAGTTATGGTGAAGAAGCCTAATGGTTCCTATAGATTGTGTATAGATTTTCGTAGAGTAAATGCGGTATCGAAGAAGAATGCATATCCTCTACCGTACATGTCGTCCATTCTAGACCGTTTGCGAAAAGCAAAGTTTATTTCGCGTGTAGACTTAAAGGAAGCTTTCCATCAAATCCCACTGACGGATGAAAGCAAAGAAATAACGGCATTCACGGTACCGGGTATGGGTTTATTCCAGTATGTGACGATGCCTTTTGGCCTATGCAACGCCCCTGCAACTTTTCAGGAAGCAGTAGAGAAGTTGATCAGAGGTATGGATCCTGTTTTTGCATATCTTGATGATATAATTATTGCGACAGAAACGTTTGAGGATCACATATACTGGTTAACTAAAGTTTTTGAGCGTATTAGGGAGACAGGATTCGTTATTAATAAAGAAAAGAGCGAATTCTGTTGTCAGGAAATAGAGTATTTAGGATTTAGAGTAAATCAGGATGGCATGTTAGTGGATGAGACAAAATTGGAGCCTATAGTAGAGTATCCTAGTCCTAAGAACTTGCGACAATTGCGTCGATTTTTAGGAATGGCGTCCTGGTATAGGAAATTTATTAAAGATTTCTCCACTATCGCGGAGCCACTGACCAGGCTCCTGAAAAAGAATGTAAAATGGAACTGGTCAGGGGATCAACAGATAGCGTTTGAGAAAATCAAGAGTTTGTTGAGTTCAGCTCCAATTTTGGCTTATCCCGATTTCAGTTGTACGTTTACTCTGCAAACGGATGCTAGCAATACAGGTATCGGTGTCGTTTTAACACAGATACAAGATGGAGTAGAGAAAGTGATCGCGTATGCTAGCAGAAATTTGTCAGAGGCGGAAAGAAAATATACGACAACTGAAAAGGAGTGTTTAGCGGTTATATGGGCCATACAAAAGTTCCGTCATTTCCTTGAAGGATACCACTTCAAGGTGATCACGGATCATTCAAGTTTGCGATGGCTCCATAACCTTAAAAACCCGTCAGGTCGGTTAGGACGATGGGCTTTGGAGCTGTTGGAGTATGATTTTGAGATCATACACCGCAAGGGAGCTCTGCACCACGTGCCAGATGCCCTCTCGCGGATGTTTGAGGAAGATGATAGCGATATGGTAATGGCGTTACAGGCTACTCCGGCCAAAGAACTTTGGTACGAAAATAGAGTAAAAGGAGTAGAGAAAACCCCATCAAGATTTAGAGAATGGAAAGTAGAGGGTGGGAAACTATATCGCTATTGCCCGAATCAATTAGAGAATAATACACTTGGAGACACAAATCCGTGGAAATGGACTGTGCCTCCAAGCTTGCGTCAAAATGTTTTAATAGAGTGTCACGATATTCCAGCAGCTGGCCATCAAGGGGTCAATAGGACCTACCTTCGCGTTAAAAATAATTATTATTGGCCCAATATGTATAGGGATGTAGAAGATTTCGTTAAAGCTTGCGAAATCTGCCAAAAGAGCAAAGTAGAGCAAACGGGGCCTTTTGGCAGAATGGGGTCGAGAAATATAGACCAACCGTGGTCTGTAGTAGCGGCAGATGTGATGGGTCCGTTCCCACCATCCGAGTCAGGTCACAAATACCTCTTAATCTTCGAGGATTTGTTTACAAAATGGATAGAGTGCATCCCATTAGAGAAAGCTAACGGAAAAACTATAAGTTTAGCGTTTGAGGATTCCGTAGCGTATCGTTGGGGAACACCTGAGGTGTTGCTCACGGACAATGGTACCGAATTCATCAACAATGTAATGAAGGGTATAGCGAATGAATTCGGTATCCATTTTTCGACAACACCGGTGTATTACCCTCAGGCAAACCCCGTAGAGAGGGCCAATAGAACGATCAAAACGATGATTGTTGCGTTTATAGAGGCCGATCATAGAACATGGGATAAGCACATTAGCGAATTTCGTAGCGCATACAATACATCGAGTCACGGATCAACTGGTACCTCACCAGCATTTTTAAATTTCGGTAGAGAACCACGTCCAGCCAAATTTTTGCGTAGAGTAGAGGAAAGTAGAGCCCAAATTCCAAACCCAGATCGTCGTAAATGGACGGAGCGAATGCAAAGAATTACGGAAGTTTACGACATCATCTGGGAAAAGAATAAGGAAGAAGAGTTGCGACAAGCGAAGTACTACAACAAAAACCGTAAAGAACGTTTGTTTAGCGTAGGCGATCGAATTTGGCTTAAGAATAGAGTTCTTTCGAATAAGTCAAAGAATATAGCGGCTAAATTGTCGCCGAAATTTACGGGACCCTTTGTTATCGCGAAGAAATGTTCTCCAAATGTTTATGAAGTGGAGACATTGGATAGAGATTATGTAGGGAAATATCATCTGAAAGATTTTAAACCCCTACATTAAAAACTTCGCGAAAAGAAACAATTTCAGTAGAGTGCATGTTGTAGTTAGAGTTTGGTCTAGGGTGTTGGTAGAGTTTGGATTTTTTTTTGTTTTCTTTCCTCCGTGCTCACCACCGCACGTTCGGTCTGGGAGGGGGAGTTGTAACGTGGTAACTTTTACCCGTTACAAATTTTGAGCTAAATTGAGTCGCGAGAAAATACAGGATGGTAAGTCTTGGGAGAGGAGTGTAACTCCCAATAATTTCACGATATTATCTTGTATTAGAGTTAAGATTTTATTATTGCGATCATTATTATTGCGATTTGAGATTGTTGCGGCTACTTTGGTAGCGAATTCGTTGAGATTATTGCGTTTGCTGTTTGAGTGAGTGTGTGAATGTTGCGACTGATTTTCCGTTCAAAGATTGCGAAGGGAGAACCCTATCACTCACCATTACCACCTTGGCGTAAATCGCGAAATCTCCAAGAGAATTGCGAGACCATCGAGGGAACGGTGACTTTGGAGTGGATGAGATTCCCGCTCAGAAAAGTCCCGTAACAAGAGTTTTTCGTGATAAAGGATAGAGCCATCTGCGAAGGATAATGAAGCCAAAGTAGAGCACTTTAATTATCGTTCTACTTGACCATCCTGGCGATTACCGATCCTGGCGACTTATCTAGCGAAATATCGAGTGATCTAGAGCCAGGTTCGATGGCGTTATCGGTCATGTCGCTGATGTGACGTCAGCTAGAGATTTGAGGGATCGAGGACCGTTGCGAAGGAGCGGATCTTCACTTACGATCCTGTATTGGCATCGCGAACACCTTACCGAATATATTTGGCTATTTTTGCGATATTCTTTTTTTTGTGGTGGTTTTATTTTCTTGCGTTGGTGAGTGGAGGTTTCCTCCCATTTCGTAGTTTTTTTTTTTGTGTAGAATCTTATTCTTTATTTTTCGGAGTCGCGAGTGAGAGAGATAGAGTGAAAGAGTTTTATTTATTTATTTATTTATTTATTTAATAAAGACGGTTTTTCTTTTTTTTTATTTCTCTTGCGATCTATTTTTTTGTGATTTCTTTTTCTCTCTCGCGCCATTTTTTTTTATTTTTGTGTCGTTGTGTCCATTTTTGAGTTTCAGGGAAAAGTTGGACGAACACGCCCCTCTACCAGAGCTAGGGCTAGAGTAAGTTCTTTTTTTTTTGTGTTGAGTCGTTTTGTCGGTTTCGGGAAAAACCGACTGGCGCCCAAATTAGAGTTATTTCTTCTTTTTTTTTTGGTGATTCTTCTTTTTTTTGAGTCAAGAAACTTGAGTTTTCCAACGATATTCGTATCGTTGCAAAACTCAAAAGAGACGGTTGCTCACTGCAGGCAACTCGTTTCACCCTATATATTTTTATACCTACCAAGCGAACTCAAGTAATTGAGTCCCAATGCGTTTTGAATTTCTCGTTGCACTTGGCGATGTCGCCAAATGCGTTCGCGAGATTTACTTCGCTCCCTCTCAATGTCGTCCATAGTAAAATCCACACTAAATGTATAAACCGCGCGAAATACTTTTGCAATAATCAAAGTTTAGCTATTGTCTGGATGTGCATACTGCGCATGACAGCCAGATGACACATGGGCTAATTGTGTGCATATAACCAGTATTGTATACGTATTGCGACCGCCGTTCTCCCCGTTTCCCCTTTCTAGGTGGACACGGAGATACCGGCGTCTACAAATCCTGCCCCTTCGTCCCTTCCCGTGAGGGTAAGGGTCGTTATAGGGAGGGCACCCTTGCTCGTAAGAGCTCCAAGGGGTTATTGGGCGCCAGTCAGGATCCCTTTTTTGGGGATCCTGACGCGGTACGCAAGAAAACGAGATAACAACAAAAAAAAAACACCTGAAAACAACAAAAAGGAAATGCACAAAACAAAAAAAACACCTTAATAGTCACGAGAGGGAGTAAAGGGAGGGCTCGGCGAACTCAGGGAGGGCAGGAGTCCCAGAGGGGATCCTGCCTCCTTCTCAGAAAAAAAAAGGAGACTCACGCGGGAAATAAAAAAAAAGGCGCAGCGCGCAATTTATTGCTAACAAAAAAAAAGAACAATATACAAGAAAAAGAGCTCTAAAATAATAGCGTGAACTGAATGAACAATAAGAAAAAAATATGAATTCGCGGTAAACGATAGAGAACAACAAACAAAAAAAATGCAGCGAAAATCAAAAGAAAGAAATAGCGCAGTAAAAAAAAAGAAACTTAAGATTCGGTGCTGAGAGAAGCGGGGGGGACGCGACCGAGATTTTTGAACTATTACGCACCAAAAAAAAAAGAAAATTCGTTATAAGAGAAAAAGAAAAAAGAACGCGAAACCGTGTTACAACACGATCGCACGGGGCACAGCAACGGTAAGAGAGGGGATACTAAAAAGGGGGAACAGAAAAGACGCGATGAGGGCTCAACTAAATCAAAAAAAGGGACGGGAACCAAAAGAAACTTTACAAAGGGGGTACTAAAGGGAGAAAGAGAAACGAGAATGGGTGCGGTACCCCTCTCGCTACCTTTTGTCGCCGGATGGCTCGCCGATGACGTGGTGGCACTTCGCCTCCGCTCCAGAGGGGTCGGCTCCAGGTACTCCTTCGGCACGACACTCCAACACAAAAGAAAAACCACGCGGGCGAAAAGAAAATTTCGTTTTCTCTCTTTCTTTTTTTTCTGTAAGTCGGCACGGCACTTCAAGAAACGAAAATTACGTGGCACGGCTCGGCGGTCCAAGTATCTCTGGAGGTCGCCGCTAATTTGCGGGACCTCCATGCTCTAATTTCCCCTTCCTGGGGGGTCCGCTACTTAATTGGGCCAAGAGGTGCTGGCCTCTTTCCGCTAGATCTTAGAGTCGATAGCTTCTGCTAGATTTCTTCCTTATCCAAGGATTCGGCGCCGGAGGGTCTTCCTTATCGGCGTAGACTGCTGTTCGTTGCTATCCGGCGATAAGGGATCCGCGAACGAGGGTACCGCAACGTGAATAACTTTTTAGGGCCCAAAAAGGGAAAAGGGGGAATTCGCGTGGGAGGAAAGAGGGTTTCAGCGTAGGGGAAAAGGGAGGCTGTGCCCTACCTATTCTTACATGGAGCTAAGTAAACGCTCACGGTTTCGCACCATTACGAAATAAATTCCTGAAAAACAATCTTACACAATGGAAATAACTCAAAACAAAAAAAAGAATATAATACAATCAATTTCGACATGGTACGCACAAGAAAAAAAATAACATGATAATAGAATAAAAAAGAAAAAAAACGTAACGAAAAGAAATGCGATACAGGCGCTTAGCTAATGTTTAAGGGTCCCCCTCCTCTCAGAGAGATCCCTGGACTTCGCCATAGCCGCCAATAAAATCAGTAATAATCCTTGGTAACGATAATCGATAATAATAAAAAAAAAGAAACAAGAAAAGAAAAGAAAGAGAAAAAAAAATAAAAAAGTGCTCCCACCTGGAGAGGTGGCAAAATGCCACGTCACAGTATACATATTATTTAAAAGAATCGCTGTGTAGGCTTTCAGAAAATGTTTAGTCTTGACACATTCTAGAATCCATCTAGAATCCAACAAGTATTTATTGTTCGGGAATCCCCATCAAATCCCGATCAGTATTTTTTTGGTAACTGGGACTCCCCAACAAATTTCTGCATGGGTTATAATCGTTTGAGTGTATGTTCTCTTAAAATTATATATTACGGGTAATCCACGTAAACTTACTTGTTGGTCAGTTCGATAATAGTCGTATCGTTTCTTGCAATATTTTGATCGAATTTACTAATTGTAATGTTACGTCCTAAGGAGGTTTATCCTGTGGTACGACTTATGCCACCTCAGAAGACCAGTAAAGCCCTACCCTAACAATGTAGCCCTTCGAGTATATTTGCCTATGCGACAAAACTCCGGGGTGAACCGAATTAATGTGGGGGAAATCGCGTAAGAAAAGGGGAATGCCTACAGGATTTTAAAATGCCCAACCCCCGATAAACATAAAATAAGTTTTGTAAAATAATATAAATAAAAATAATCAAAATTTTTCTTTACCTTTGTTATTAAATGGGTATCGGGGAAAAAATGAAAAGGGTAGTCCTTGATGTAGACATAATTTCTTTTATTTGGATTTCCTTCTCGGGAAGATGAGTTTCTCGGGCAGGCGGAAGGCGATGGTTGTTCCGGTACAAGTGCTCCTACTTTTGATTTCTCTGGTAAGTAAATAGTCACTAGGAAGATACTTTGGTACTTGTAGCTCTCAAGGAAAACCGAAGAACTGATCCTCCCAAAAATTCAGAGGGTTATATATACTTTGGAAAAACCTTCGAAGTGGAGAAAAGTAATTGTTTTACCCTTGTACCTAGCAAAAGCCATTGTCGCCACCCGCCTCTCGCCTGTTACGCTCGGTTACCTTTTCTTTTCCTGGTGTTGTGACAATCGCAATAAAATCACTTGATCTGGAGGATCTTTTTATTAAGTAGTCGCGTCCTGTCGCTTTTGATGTCCGTAGACACCTTACATACAGTGTCGCTTGACTTGCCATTTTCCTTAAGGGGGTAAGGTCACCTGTAAAACGAAAAAGTATATCAATTTTTTTTTACAACTTTTATTATAAAAATACATTTTTCAAATATACATTGAAAATTGTACTACTAAATACTTACTAAATTATTTTTTCGAAATCCCTAGTATGTAGTATAAACATACTAGAGATTTGTTAAAAATTTCCATTTGGCGCAATGTTGGAGGAGCACCGATTGATCGATTTGCCTCGACAAGGTCTCATTTCATTCGGAAAAAGACCCTTTATGGCATGAATGTGGGAATTTTGGAAGAAGTAAGTAAACAAAAAGTTACAACACTTTTTATCAGATATATATACATAATTTTGGTTTTTGTTTTGTTTTTGGGTTTAAAAAATTCAGAACTTTTGTAATTTTTTTTTCTTTCCAAATTCCCACATTCATTCCATAAAGGACGGTCTTCCAGAGAAAATAAGCCATTGCGGAGTCAAATCGGTCAATCGGTTTTCCTTGAACCTTGCGCCAAATGGAAATTTTTAACAAATCTTTAGTATGTTTATACTACATACTAGGGATTTCGAAAAAATAATTTAGTAAGTATTTAGTAGTACAATTTTCAATGTATATTTGAAAAATGTATTTTTATAATAAAAGTTGTAAAAAAAAATTAATATACTTTTTCTTTTTATAGGTGACCTTACCCCCTTAAATCGTTTTAAGGTTTCATGATCGTAGATATCTCGTTGTTTATAAGTTTTACCTCTTGGTGACATATTTATGACTGGTTAATCACCCTACTTGCCAACTGTTACCTTAGTTAGTCTTTTTTCTTCTGTTAAAATTATCATATTAATTGCCGAATTCGGTGAACCTTTTAGTTTAATATATCGAGTGTGTTTCGACGCTTCCTTTGCAATTGTTCCAATAAGAGCGGAGACGTATGATTATTGTTTTAACGGTGTAGGAATTCAAGCTAACTCTTAGATTTCTGTGACTCATCCTTCCCTTAACGTTAAAAGATATAAATACTGTTGGATATGGCCGAATGAAACAAAGACGTTTGTACGGAATAAAGACAAAAGAAAGTTTATTGAATGTAGCTCGTATGGCGGCTCTACCGAGACTGGTGGAGGGAGAGTCGTCGGAAGTACCGAACTATACATTGTAGATGGCGCGACATAGTATATCGGAAGCCATAGATGGTTCCAATCGCGATAGAGGGGGTAAAAGAGCGGTAAATGATGTTTAAGGTTTTAAATGTATATACTAACAAATACTATGATCAAAAGGTGTGATTTTGATTGTATAATATTTGTTTAAGGAGATTGTATCGTTTTTAGAATTAACATTGAGAATTTGATAAAATTTCAACCACCGGTTTGTTTTTATGTAACAAAGCTTCAGTTAAAATTTTGAGATGGTTCAGAGTCTAGAAGCCGAGAAAATTGTAATTTCATTTAACATGTGTTCTTATGGGAAAAATAACTTTTTCAACGATATTTAAATAATTAACATTCGGATCTTCATGAAAATTTAATGAGCGATAAAGGATATCGTCCCGATCATTTATCAATTATCATAATGTACGTTCAAAGCTTGTAAGACTAGGAAATTATCGATTCTCATCCAAAATGTATGACCGAGAGCGGGACAACGAAAGTCTGGCAACGTTGCATCTGCGCTCACTTTGCGCGGTATCCGGTTCATCCGACTTACGTTTCCGCTCGAATATTTTTCTAATATTTTTTCCACTCTGAGACCGCTGAACTCTTTTCTTGTACATTTTCTCGGTCGCTCTCTTGCCTTTCCAAAAAAATTCTTTTCGTTTTTCACTCATATTTTGACAACCGGTTCGTAGAAAAAGCAACCCACGTAGTAAACGAAACGAAACACACGCGTCATATACTAACGCAGGCGCACGCGGATCTTAATCGTAGTAGACCGTGCGCTTTGCTAAGTTGCCAAATCTACACTCGCAACTACGGGAATCAAAGAGAAGCATATTTGGGCGCTCAATTGATTAGCTACGTACCGGTACAACCTCCTTAAAAAATCTAATATTATAGCGAGGTGTGCCACGCGACATAACAGTAAGTACAAAGTTGACATTCAAAGGAGATGAAACTAGGTTTTGCTAGGTTTCAAGGAGCAGACCGAAACTATACAAACTGTTGGAAATTTTGTTATAGATCGCATATTAATCATATAGTTTACGTACAATGATTAGTTTACTAATAGGTTGGTATTTCACAAATTAAAGAAGCAAACGAACTTGTGCAGTCTCTTGCTGATATTTTCTTGTTGTCTAGAAAGAGTTTTTCACAGGTTGAACCTTTTGGAGCTCCGCGGTCAATCCAGTCGAAATCATACCCTACGTCTGTGAGATTGAGGCCTGTTGTTGTGTACCAATTGTTATCTCCATATAGCGAATCAATTCCAAGCCAAGCAAAATAAATGGTATGGTTTATCATAAGACGAAGTAGTGCTTGTTGGTCAGAAGATGAGGTTAAAATCGGTAACTGGCCTATTAACAAAGATCACAATAATAATTAATTATATACAGCATTAGGAAGAAAACTCGGTGATTGATTACAACTTTTGTCCGATTGTAATAGAACTTGATATAGTCGATTGGTGATGGAGAAAATATAACAGAAGTTTGTACTTTTGATTTGCTATATAATTATTCAAATCTCTGAAGGAAGTTTTTTCACCAATTTAAGTTAAATAACACCGGCACACAAAAATAAAAAAAGACTCTGAGCCAGAGTTCCTATATATATATTCCCATGTATTTTGACCCACTGAACGCGAATCTGGAGTCAGAATTGCTCCATTACCCTCCATTTTTTTAAATCACAGAAATTGGCTGGAAAATGCAGAAAATTGGTTTTTTCGTGATTTTTATGGTACTTGCTAAGCTTACCAGCAACTTATGGATCCGAAATATGTTTTTTCCATGTATTTTGAGTTGTTGAATTCGAATCCGGCATCAGATTCCACCGAGCACTTTTCATTTTTTTCAAATTGCAAAAAATTACTGGAAAAATCGAAAAATATATTTATATAAATATATTAAAATATGCAAAAAATGAAAAGTGCTCGGTGGAATCTAATTTCTATAGTTATGTTACCAATGATAGTAGTTGGATCCACACTTGCATACTTCGGCGGCTTATTGTTAGTACAATTGGAACCATCGAATTTCCCATTGCACCCAATTCCGATTTGTGGACCCCATACCTGGTGCCCATTGAAAGAAAAGAATTGCTGGGCTGCTTGGAAGATGTTATGTCCCTCACTCAGAGCCGCCGATAGCCGTTTTAATAGGGTACCTAAAATAACTATATACACGAAACCAAAATTCAGCGGGTGCTGGCAAAGAATCAAGAGACGTTTTTTGTGATATGACAGTTTCGTAATTTCCATTTCGAGTCATCCTTGCCATACGGTTTTTTATTTTAATAAAAATTGTTTCACAGGCTATCAGGTTACGTACATACTTACTTGAATTAGCGGTTTTGTCCTTCACAAGATCCAGATTCTGTGCATTTAAGAATACGACTTCACTGGCTGTTGTGAAACGGCAAAATATAATTATGAATTTCAAATCCATCATTCGTTACAATGTTTTACAAGGGAGTGACGATGCTACGTATCCAATGGTTACTTTTATAGTATCAGTGATCGAATGTTCAGTAGATATGTCAGCTCATATCTGCTGACACATCTACTGCAGCAATCTATATCTTGAAAAATGGATCCATCTATTGGAGAATCTTGAACTATTTGACAAAATGTATGTACGTGTTATCTATTTAAGGGGTTATATCTATTCTACGAATCTATTTTCCTTTCTTTCCACAATGAATTTCTTTGCATTATTGAGCATCTTGGAAATTATATAAAATGTAAAGCTCATATCCGCCGACTATGCCTTCTATTTCATCATTACTGAATTTGATTCAGTGTGACGAAACAAATAACTTGTGTTTGAAATATTCTTTCACATATCTCAGTTTTTTAAAGTGATTAAATTTTGTAAATGGGGATCTCTGTTTTCGACCCCAAGTTCTGAAAGAGCGGAACATTTTTCGTTCAGATATGATTTTCCCCTTGGCTATGACCTTAAGGTCATGGTCGCAACAAAGTCAGATTATTGGAATATCGGGACTCGCCCCCAATTTTGCAATTAACTACGTAATCGAAAATAATGAACCCAAGGTTGATAGGATTTTCAACGAGGATTTCAATGCTCAACCTGTATTCTAGTTTAGACGTATCATTCAAGGGCATATGAAGGTCAACTTTGAAATTTCTAATGGAGATCCCTATTTTTTTACCCCGGAATGGAAAAAGGCTCAAAATCCTGCGTTCAGATGCGCCTAAGAACTAAAAAAAAATAAAAAACAAAAATTGAGCCACAATATACGTACCTATCGTTAGCTCTGGATAATGCTAAAGTGGTAAACAACTACTTGTAAATCTCATGAAATTTTGATACAAAACCACAAAAATTGAATATTTCCAAAAACTGACTTCACCAGCGTGAGTTCATCAACTCCAAAAATCTATAAAAACAACGTTTTTAGGCTCAATTTGAAATTGATAATTTTCGATTACCATTGGCCACTGGAGAGTCTAGATATAGACGGTACGAGGGATCGGAATTCCTACTACATTAGTAGAAGTTATATTCAATATATAATGTAGCACGCCTACCAACTTCGCCAAAAATTGGTGGCGTGCCTCCAAATTTCCACGCTCAGAGCTTTTAGCTCCCGAAAGGTAAAAAAAAAGAAAAATCGATAGAAAATTGGGCGCCAGTCCTTGCGGACACGGATTTGCTCTGAGGGGGCCCGGTCTAGCACAGTGAGAGCTCTAAGACCCACTGAGAGGGAATCCGTTGTCTGGATTAGGTAGTTCGGCAATAAAAAAAAAATCCAGACGACTTTTTTTTCGGGATTAATAACAAAAAGAAATCAATTTATTCAATCAAAAATTCGACAGCAAAGAAAAAACAATAATATAGTCGGGAACCTTCCGACTAACAAATCAAATTTTTATTTTCTTAATTCAAAATTACGCGATAGTAGGTAGTAATGAGGGAGGAGATAGGAGGTAGAAAGGGAATGCCAAAAGGAATCACCAGAATAAGACCCGTCGAGGGCACTTGCCACGACGATCGATCACCAGAATATCCAAGGGTTGCTCAGTGGCAAAATCCCAAAATCCAAAGTTTCGAAAGTCCAAAAAAAGATAGTTATTCCGTTAGGCTCCTCACGAAAGTAAAGGTAGTCCGCACTTGCTGAAGGCTCAGAAATCTCTGATTAGAGTTGATTTTGGCCTCTCCGAGCTGCTAGCGATAGCGCCATCCTTTTCGATACAGGATTCGGGAATTACGATAGGTGCTCAGGTGATAATTAGGGCATCGACCCAGTTTTCCGTTATCGACCCGTCTCCTGTGAATCGGTAGATGGCCGTAGGCGATAGATCCGCGACATCTTTCTCTTTGTCTTTCTCGGGAGTCGGTATGTCTTCCTTCCTTCTCTGTTCTAGCGCTGTCATGAGCGGCAGCGGGAGTCTTCTTTCACCTTCTCTCAAATGTTAAGGGAGCGTTGTTCCTCCTTGTCTTCCTTCGTCTCTTCTTCGTGCCGATCTTCCTGATCTTATTGGCAAGGAATTTGGACGGGAAGGGAATGATGTGACAGCGTTAGGCGGAAGTATTCGATAATGCAAAAATTATGTAATATGATTCGTTAACGTAATCAAAAATAAAAATGTAATTGCGAAAATAAATGCGATATAATGGTTCTTCAGGTTCCCGGGAGATTTCTGAACACTATTTTATTTTTCAATTATTCCCGATAGCCTGAATTTACGAGAGAAGTCCAAGAAGACGAAAAGAAAGACATAAATTATAAAAATTAACGAGATTTTTACGATATAATGGAACGGGAGAAATTTTCCACGTTACAATAAATGCAACATTTAGGACCTTTCTAAGGGGATAACAATCTGCAAAATACCGTCGGTTTAAACGTTAATCAGTTTTGACACGTTAATCAATTTTGACTCTTAAAGACAGCTAATCTACTTAAGCGTATAGCTTACTAAAGGATATTACTTTCTCACAGGACGCTGCGGAGTGCTAGCATCTTGTTCTTCCAACCACTTATGTATTTCCCTCTTACGTTCATATCTGCTTATATGAAGTAAATTTCGCGCTCTAGCATATTCAACATCGAGGAAAGGGTCATAATAAATACTTCCGTATTTACTTTTCATGTTTCTTGAGTGTAAGAATAAACCACTAACTGGGCTCTCAACATAAAATATATTAAATTACTTGTACAAAACTTTACGGTACTTGCATATTTACTGACACGATGAAAAAACGTTACATATTTTTAACTCTCATGTTAATACCCGGGTACCCAGGTGCCCACCTGGCCACATGTTGGGAAAATTGTAAATGTTACTGTGATAATTTTACTGCAAACGCTCGGATCGGCACGATTTGACTTTTTTACTTTGACAAGGCATACATTTCTGGAGTGGTCAAATTTTTCCATAACAGTGCCTGTTGGTGGGTATTTGCTGTGGTAGTCTTGATAAGCTCGTGATGCTTTTTTGTTGGTACCAGGGACTATGTCATCTATCATTTCGCGGGCCAACTCTTTGACGTATAATATTAGAAGTTGCAACTTTCTGTTAAAGTAACGGTGTTTTTCTTCTACAAAAGTACTCTGGGTTTCTCTGAAATTGTCTATTAAAAAGAATTCGTATTTTTATATAACTCGAAACTGAGGTCCTCTCTTACGACACTGATGTACAAAATCTTTGATTAATGTTAAAAGTACTTCATTTTCTCTTGAATCACTTCAAGTCTCACTTGCGACGACCTCATTTTACAGGAACACCATTTCTTTCTCCATTTTACGTTCTGCGAGCGATTTTTTACTGCTTCGCTTATTTATATTTTACTAAATCTTCCACACGTATTGAAAGAACATATTACTCGTTAGAGTATGGTCATATAGAAATTTACAAAATGCACCGACCCTTACATTCAAAAACGTTTGGGGCCAATGCTGCTAATCGAGGCTCGGTAACGAAAATTACATCAATCCAATTAGACAAAGATACAGACAAAGAACGAAAGCTGGCAGTCAAATGGTGACAGTTCTTCCCCAAGAATCGAGCGAAGACTCTTTCAACTTTGCTACAGCCTACGGGCTCCCCTGGCTAAAAAAATATTTGACCTTCTGTGAACCTTGGGCCTTTGACCTTGATTGAGCCTTGTTTCAGTCAGACAAGCTATTCTGCGTAAAGAAAGCTATTTGTACTAAGTCATCGTTGACCTTAAGGTAGTACTATCGGAAAGTGATTGACGGTTCAGAAAATGCTGAAATTTGGTGTGTTGGTAGATATTACTTAGAATAAGATTCAGTTAAAGTTTGGTGAAGCTTTGGAGCGTGAGAAAAAAGATATATACATTTCAATTTGTATAAATCCGTACATTTTTGTTTAACGCTTAATTATATAAGACTGACGGTTCAGAATTCTCTGAAATTTTGCAGGATATTAGCTGAATCATTAATTAACATATTGAGTGCTTATAAACAAGTATTTGGAGCCTATAAACATAGAAATAAAGAAATGAAAATGAAATTTTATGACAATTTCATTGGTAGTGAACTGTTTACTCAAACGATGTGGCAACGTCGCAAAGGAGGTTAAGTAGCGCGTACTATTTGAAATTTCACGTGCTTCTTATAATATAAGAAGAGTCAGTGGTAATGTTTTGGAAAATAGAATAAACAAATAAAAATTGACAAATTATTTATTTATTAAAAAAGAGACTAATTAGAAAACTAAAAATTAAATTTTCTTTTAATTAATCTTACAAATAACGATCGTTAAAATACAAAGTTCGACTTAATAATACATTTGCGCAAAAAATACTGACAATTCTGTTTTTTTACTGTATAAGATAATTTATATATATATTTTTTTTTCTGAAACACTTTTTCCGTCACTCTTTTATCCTTCCAAAAAAAAATTTTTGATTAATTTTTTACTTCTTTTGGCTTCGATATTAACATTTTCAGGTTAATTTATCTACAAACATTAACCTCAAATGTACAAAACAAACGAAATTGACGTTATAATGTAATATATATATGTGTGCCTATATCCCAATTACTAGCAAGGCGACATTGCCACATCGAAATACTGCTCATGTCAAATGCGGCTTAACACTCGCTTGACTAGCTACCTACCGATAGTACTCCCTTAAGCTGTTGAAGCTTTTGCCAAATGCTAGCAATTAAATGGTGTTACTTTGAAAGAATCGGGGGAAAACTGTCTCAAGTTTATTACAGGCTCGGGACTGGTTTGACTAAAGAAAAATATTCGACTTCATCCAAACTTTGTTTGAGCTTTATGTGAGCTTTATTCCAGACAGACAAGCTATTTTGCGTAAAAAAAGCTACTTACATCAAATCATTGTTGACCATTAGATATCGAAGCTTTTGTCGAATACCGGCCTAACTACGATCAAGCTGTGGCAACAATATTTTGAAGCAACATTGGCACGTACATGCGCCGATGTTGACAGTGAAATAGTTGAATGGACATAGTCTCTCTAAGTTTTTAATACAACAGTTTTATACAACTAAATAGCACATAAAGTTAACAGTTAGATCTTCTTAAAACCGCCAGGTGTAAACTATATGTATTTTTAGTGCGATGCTACATTCCTTACAATTACATGAATTTTTGACATTAAATCAGCATATTGTGTGCGTACGCAAAGCGTTTTAAACATATTGTACTTTTTTCGGTGGTGTGTGTATACAATTAAAAATTGCATTCAATTCAGTAAATGAAATAGACTTTAACCTTGCTATTTACATATTACATATTTTGCATATTATATGACATATTTCAAGAAATATTTAGTTAAAATATTAAATGGTATTTTCAACGAAACATGTTTTATTTTCGAAACGTTGGCATATTTAAATTATCATTTATAAAAGTGTAAAATACCGAAAACGTCAATTATGAATGTAAAAAAATTTCAATGAAACGAAACGGTATTTTTAACTAAGCGTGTTACATGTTTGAGACGTTGTAAAATGTTCACGTATCACTTATAAAAGTGTAAAATATAAAAATATTACTTATAACAGTGAAAAGAGAATCAATTAAACAAAACGGTACGTTCAACCAAACGCGTTACATGTTCGAAATGTTGAGACTTTCTTCTTCATCAAATTCGCTTGAGTCACTATTATATTCAAATGAATCACTAGATTCTAATATATTTGAGATGTTCAAAGTTCATGAAGCATTAGTACAATTAAAATGTGATGTGATTGGTGAATTTTCTTCTTCAGATAAGTTATCAGTATCGTTATGTATTTCTTCATTCTAATAATACTGCCTTTGTTCATCGTCCAAAATGTTTACACCTACTTAAATAAGCAACGCTCATCTTTTTTGAAACCAAACTCTTTCTTTAATATGTCTAGCGTAAAACTTACCTAAAGACACTTTTCAGGTTATGGATGTTATTGTTCAATACATTTGAATAGTTCTTCGCATTTTTGAAGGTAGCGGTAGCGTATACGGTTGAAAGCCTACTATACCTACAGCCGGTTACTGCACATATACCTACAGCTGGTTACGGTTAACTAACGCTAGATGGTTGTGTTTCTCGCAAGTGATACCCTGATACACATTTTATATGTAAGCTTGAGCATGGGCTCGAATATATCTTAAAACACTTTACTGTTTTAGATTCGAAGTCATAGGAAATGGATGTATCAGGACCTCCGAAATGAGGTAACAAACGAGCGAGGAAAAGAGAAAGCAGAGAATAGTAAAGTAAACATTCAGAATAATAATGAAGAAAATGTGATATTATAACAGATACATAACATATATTGATATTTTTTGTAATTAAAAAATGTAAAAATTCGAATATACTGATAAAGATAATAATAATTTACAACAATTTTTTAAAATTCAGTTAATTTTCAAAATTGGCACAAAATTGGCTCAGCACTTGTTCAATATTGGACCAGCAGTGGCCCATGATTCGCCCAGCACTAGCCCGCCATTAGCTCAACACTAGCGCAAGATCGGCACAAGATTGGGTTAGCAGTGGCCCAAGATTGGTCCAGCACTAGCCCGCCATTTGCTCAGCGTTGGTCTTCTAATGGGTATACAATCTTTATAGATTGGGCCAAAGCTGTGGTATACCTTATCCAGCTTTGCGACACGATTGGTAATCAGCATGGGCGGAAGGTGTAACCGGTGTTATCATTAGAATTCCGCCACAGCCTTGCGGTCTAGCACCGAGACAGGAGTGTTCACCAAGAGTCAGTCAAATCTGATTGACGAACCTCAGACAAGCCTGTCTTTTGGACTGGGACAGATGGCTGACAATTGTTTTGATAAAAACACTTTATTGTAAGAAAATGGTCCCAGGAGGCCCGAACATTCTGGGCCGGTACAGAGTTTACAAGAAATAGATCATCACTAAACTCAAATAACCACAATTCTCCCGCAAATTCTATACACAGGTAGAGGGTCGCTGTGCCGTATTACATTAGACTCAGATACTTAAATGCCCAGCAATGAAGCAAGTTTGATACTCATGATCGGTGAAATCTTCAACTGATGTTATCATTTTAGTATTTGTCCAAGCCTAGCAGCCAAGGTTTAATCACTGTAATACATCCCTGTCCCAGCGCTGTCCCCATTTTCATTTTCTACATGGGAGCTCAATACATACGAAGCTAATGTGTCCAATCACATTCATTCGTGAAAATTTGTAATCGTTTAGAGAAGTAGAGACAGACATGACATGTATGAGAGATTAAATGACGAACGGTACAATAACAATTTACCGTCACATGATTATCGTCTGCTTAAATGAAGGATCATTTGAAAATCAATATTGAGATTATTTTGTCAAATTGTTTATTTTAAATAAGGTAACATAGAATGTATTTTGTTAATCTGATTTTCAAATAATAACAACGAAACCAACGAATACTTAAACATATCGATCATTTAACTATGCTCAACTTTTCTTACACGGTAAATACGTTTCTCAGTAATTTGTATAAGAAAACTGTAAAAAAGATTAGTTTTCTATAATAAAATTGGTTACACGTTTCATATTATCTGAAAACCATGTAGGATCGTGTTAGGTCAGATTACTTTTCCTAAAAAGGAGGACTTTTTGTAACCGATCATAGAATATTGACATTCTCTTTTTTATCAATCGCACACGTAATTAATGGAGAAATGAAAATGCTACTTTCAATAAAATAAAACATACAAGTAAAATATAAATATCGTTAAAAGATTGTTTATTTTCATAGAAACATATTTGTAGTTTACATTTTTCGCATTCAATCTAAAATAACGACAAACTCTCCTACAAAAACAAATATTTCATCTCGCAGTAGTCAAAGTGAAATTTTGCTATATTCCTGGAAAGTTTGACGATTCATTTAAATATTTTTCATAAAACTGTGCTCTTAATAGCTTTGTAGTCCAAGGTGAAGAAATATCAAATTGAAAATCGCTAAACAAATTATTTAATAGAATTTTAAAAATCCTAAGATTTTCATAATCGGAATTTAAATTGGAATTAGAATTTCTTTTTAAAAAATTTTGGTTATGATGGGAAAGTTAGAAATAATGTCCAGTTATTAAAAGAATAGTAATACTTCAGATATTGACAATTGAGCCGTTCAATGCACAAATCGATTAACTCCATTTTTGTCCAGTTTTTAAGTTTGTTATTTAAAAAGGTTTTTCAAAAGCAATATATGCTATTTTATTATTTTTCTTGAATTCATTTTTTATGGAGTTCATCTATTTGTGCACTGAACGGCTCAAATATAAAAAGTTATGACTATACCAAGTGCTTTGACACTTAAATTTAAGATTTTTCAAAAGTGGAGTTAATCGATGTGTGCACTGAGCGGCTCAATTTCAGAACGATTTGGTGACTTTAAGAATCCGTGATGAAATTGCCGATGATTCATAAATAAATGTAGCATGTTAGTTTTTCGAATTTTATTAAAATAAAATTAGATTCTTTTACACGTGAAATTTAAAACAATTTAATGAAATGAACATGTAAGTAAATTAAATTTAAACAAGCACAACTGTTTACTGATTGGAGCTAATTTATTATTTTACGATCAACTAAAGTTAGCAACCAAGCTGACTATTAAAAGATGTAAAAATCTAAGCAGCCAGGCTAACTCCCCAGTCTAACTCCCGAGCCCGAGCTTCCGAGCCTGAGCTCCTCAGGCAGACTTTTCGGGGTAGGCTGAAGTTTTTCATGGCCCCCGAATAAATTGTAATATTACTTGGATATTTCTCCTTAAAATTTCGTGTGATTCTTTATTCGTTGAAATATTTTAAAACTTTTTTATTGGTTCCTAGTTATTAGATAGGGATTTATTTTGCAGCTGTATAAAGGACGTTCAACAAACCTTTGGAGGGGATTTTCCAAACACTTTTGTTTCATGAAAATATCTGTTTATAATTATCAGTGGCAACTGCTTAGATTACCACTCGTTGCATAATTGTTACATTATTTTATCGATCATTACAACACGTTATTAATTTATCAATAATTGCATAACTGTTTACAAATTCCTGTTGCACGAGGCTACGCGAGTGAAACACCCGACTGGCAAGGATGATTCAGGCGCATAATTGTTTGCGCCCATCACTAAGTATTCGGAATTCTTCCCTTGCAATAAACTTATCTTTATAGTACGGAAGGTATTACGCCTTTTCCAACTATTCTTACAATTAGATACTCTCACTGTAACGTTTATTGTGAAAATAAACCACTATCGCTAAATGTTTAAACCAAGACTATTATTATTACAACCAAATTAACTTAAATTTTTAATATAACCTTTAAAAAATTAGTTTGTTTAAAAATGTAAAAATAAGTTAGTATAAGCATACAAAAGAATTTTTTATTGTAAATAAGTTTTTAAACTTTATGCGATCTTATTTTATTTCTAGTTCCAAAGACAAATTAGTTTAAGAGGTTAGGCGACTCTAGGATTTTCAAAAAATCGATTTTATTTTTTTGGTCTTAAATGGTCCCTTTGTATCTCAAAAATGATGTCCCAAAAGATTATGGCTGGGACAAATCTCAAAGTACTCGGTTTTCGAATTTTAGTACACGGCCGCCCGGTCCGCAGAGAGCTATTACTCAAAACTTCAAACGCGTTTATCTCGAAACTACATTTTTCAAAATGGCCGGAAACAGAACTCAGACAATTTTCAACCGATTAACTTGAAATTTTAAATATATTTATAAAATGACATTACCCATAAAAGTACATATCACTTTTTTTATATTGCATAGTTCATTTGTTATTAATAATTTTCTGACGATTATTTTGACAATTTTTTTCAGAAGTGCAACATTTTGTCAAAAATCAATATATCGAAAAAGTGATATGTACTTTTATGGCCGCTCTAATATATAATCGAAAAAAAGTAACTGACTTATTATAATTTAAAAATTACAGGCGGTGTGTTTCCGGCAGGTTGGCTTGGAAAAACGGAGGCGTCTTCGCAAAAACGCTGCATAGCCGCTATTTTGAACATAATCGCTTGAAAAAAATTAGTGTATACAGTCGATGATATGTATAATAAACACCCTTTCTCGTAATTGTGATTTATTTTATAGTTTGTCTTCAAAAAAATCCCAAATAAGGCCTATTTTTTCGGCCTCTAGGGTGGCCTAACCCCTTAATCATCCAACCATTTTATATAAACAAATTTCACGCGTGTGCGTGCATGTTACAAATAACTTTAAATGTTTCTTTATAGTATTTTTTTTATATTATTATTTTATATTGTAGTATTCTTTTATAATATAGATTAAAAAAATATATATAAGTTGTTGGAATTATCACGCATATCATTTAGAAGGGATTGCAATAAGACACGCTTATATTGGATTTTTTGTTACCCAATTTACGCTACCCGTATGTTTGTAATCAAACAAGTAAAAATTATGCAACTTAATCACATTTATGTTGATATCCGAAGTTAAAGGTTATGTGATAATTAATCAATATCCAGGGCAAGTGCGTCTAAATTGGACCACTGCCTAAATTGGCCCGTTTCCTGATTCAGGAATCAATTCACGATATAATTTTTTTCGTGATAAATTCTCGAACTAGCTGTAATAATATAGAAAAACAAAAGCTAATAACAATTCAGCAATTGCGTCTCCCACAACTGTTGTTTTTGAATTTTTTGAAAGATTTTATATATTATTTTATTTAATTCATTCGTTCATGTCCTTCTAATAATATCTTTTGGAAAATGTCAGATTTGCCTAATTTAAGAAAGTCCAATTTAGGCAAGTACTTTTAAAATTTCCAATTGTTTATGTTTTTCTATTTTCTCAATACAACTTTTAATTTTTCCATTTACGTACATTTTATATGTTTCTACTTATGGTGAAATACGCGCTTTTTCATAATCACTTTGATTTTACTTTTTTCTTCACCTCAAGCTCATGGCCAGGTAATTTTGCTTAACCTTTTTAGTGCCGAACAACGATATATCGTCGTTTTCTAATCTATATATCATATAGATTCATAGTTAAGGGGGGATGACCATTTAGAAGGTCCGAAAATTAGCGGTTTTGTAGGTTTTTTTTTCAAATAAAATGGATTATTGGATACTATTGCAAGTTTGCAGTCTTTTTATTTAGTGTTTGAACATTGTAAAAAAAATATCAATATTTTTTTGAATACAAAATGGCGGTCATCGACGCCGTCCATCTCGCCGGTAGCCTCTTACAGCTGTTGGCATGATTTCACAAAAACTATTCAACCGATTCGAATGAAATTTTGCACAGATTTTCCTTATACTATCAGTTTATCGGTGAACCTAAAAAAACGTGTGAAATTCGAATTACATCACATAGTTTTTTTTACAAAATGAAAAAGTATTTGGCGAATATTTGGTGAAAAATTACAATATTGACTTTGATAATTTGCCATCTTGCGAATTTTGCATATATTTCAATTCTACTGGTACACCGATAGCGTATGGGTGTAAATTTAAAAAAAAATTGGTTCATCCGTTTGAGACAATTACTGCCGCAGCTACAATGCCAACGGCTGTAAGACTACCGGCGAGATGGCCGGCGTCTGCGACCGCCATTTTGTTTTAAAAAAAATATTTGTATTTTTTTTTACAATGTTCAAACACTAAATAAAAAGACTGCAAACTTCCATTAGTATTCGACAATCCATTTTATTTGAAAATAAACCAACAAAACCGCTAATTTTCGGACCTTCTAAGTGGTCATCCCCCCTTAAGTTGTCCAATATAGGCGCATTTCTCCTATATAATTTGTCGATTCATTTCACTTTAATTATTGTTAACTGTTGAACTAATACTAAATTTTATAACACTGGATAAAAAAAATGGATTTTAATAATTTCATTATACATATTATTGTAACCAAAACGACGAAATTCAATTGTAACGCTGGGAAAATCTGAAGAGAGTTTTCAACCAAGGATCAAAACGTATGATTTCAAAGTATATGGAAATAAAATATACCAATAGTATATCTGGTGTAATTTCAAACCAAGTTTTTATTATATTAGGTTGGGAAAAAAGTAATTTCGGTTTATCCCATTGAAAAACATGAGAAAAGCCGAAATTACATATTCCCCAACCTAATATACAGGGTGGCCATAAAGTAAGTATCACTTTCAAAATTCGATATCTCAGACACCGTAAGAGAAAACCCTATAATCATTTATATCATTTTATTCAGTGTAAAATGGGATTTCTTCCTAAATTTTTTCAGATTTTTTGGGGCATTTTGAAAAATCACTTAAATATGACCTTTTTCCTGATTCTACTCGATTTATCGCAAGTATAAACATTTTGGTCAAGATGACATTTAAATTAGATTATGATAACATAATTTGAAGAAAATGCAACGCCTTATGATGAGCTTGATACAAAGAGCTTGGCCAAAAACATTCATACTTGTGATAAATCGAGTAGAATCAGGAAAAAGGTCATATTTAAGTGATTTTTCAAAATGCACCAAAAAATCTGACAAAATTTAGGAAGAAATCCCATTTTACCCTGAATAAAATGATATACATGATTATAGGGTTTTCTCTTACGGTGTCTGAGATATCGAATTTTGAAAGTGATACTTACTTTATGGCCACCCTGTATCTTATATTGTAGACCAACTAAGAATTATAAAACATAAAATAACTTAGTAACTTAATAACAGGTTGAACGTCAAGTCAAATTTACGTGACTCTCTATCCACTCTGCGCGAGTCGCAATGGTATAAACTATTGCATTTGCCATTACCGGCACAACCTCAAAGAAAAGTTCAATGCTGGTCATCGATGACCGACGTGATATTTAACGTTAAAAAAAAATATTCAATTCACCAAGTGCTCATTTCAAATCAACGACATTACAGTTCGGACTATTCGGTTACTCCTGATCACTATTATTTCCGCTTTGTGTACCTGTTCGTCCCCATTTTGCCTTCGTTTGTTTCTAAATGATGTCTTCGTAAGTGTTACTTGGCACGTGGCAAAACGATTGTAATCGAAGAGGTAATATCGATCAACATTGAATGCCGTTGCTTATTACGGTATACCGTAGCGGAGAGAGAAAGCATACACACATTAACCCAGGAATTTACGGAGGGTTGAGGCTGTAACATAGAACCCACGTGTCTTTATCTCTGTGCAAACCCCTTCGAAACTCGACTCTTGCAGCAAACATATAAGGAAGTGTAGGAAGATACAGCTCTTGTAATGCAGTTACGATAGTGTCAAAAATCCCATTAACCATCTATAGTTGCGGTTCAGTGTTCCCCGACTGAGAAAGTTTCGAAAGGATTTGGAATTTGAATTGGAACTGGAATTTTGGGTTCATCAAAAGGGAACTGATTTTGAAAAAAAATAGGAATTGGTAACCTTAGGTTCTCTAAAAAGATAACCAATCTGGGATGAAAATTGGAGTCTCTCTTTTAAGAAATTTTTTATGAAGATACGAAAGTTAGAATTAATAACCAGTTATTAACCGGTTAAGTGGCACGGCATTTTTCATTTTTAGGGCTCAAAATGGTAAAGCCCAAAAATGAAGCAAATCACATTGTAATGTGAAATTCTGATTTAGCGAGCCCAAAAACAATTGTGTAATTAGTTTTATTCAAATCGTTTGAAAAATAAGAAAGTTGTTCGATTTATAACCTATAAGATCCATTTTGGTCATTTCGAGTACGCCTTATTGGATCCACCACAATGGATTTTGCGATTCTACTGCCAAATTCAGATTCAGAGATCCAAAAAACTAAAGTGTAGAGTAAGCACACCAATAGACGGACACCCTCCAATAGATGAACAAATATTATTTCCAAAAGTAATTACATTAAATTTAAGAACGAAATCGTAAATAGTCATAATTTTTTTTATGGCTATATGTAGTCCTGATTGCCAACAGTGATTTTTTTCATCTTTATATTTGTAATAATGATAAAAAAAAGTATTTAATTATGACATGACGAAGTTTTGCTTCAAGAGCGCCACCACTAGTAAATATGTGACAGATGTCCGGTAAACGTTGTTTGTTATTACTATTATAAATGAATAAAAAAATAAGGTATGTATACATTATTATGCTCGTATTTTACTAAAAAAGCTATAAATATCGTAATAAAATAATAAAATTACAAAAATATAAGAAAATTTAGCGTCCATCTATTGGTATTGACTGTCCATCTACTGGAGATTTTGTCCATCTATTGGGGTTTTGGTCTTTTTCATACATTTTTCTTTTTTCTTAATTACTACGAAGTTTCACAAAGTTTTAGTAATTTTTTTTCTAGTTAATTACATATTTTTACATTAATATAATTCATTTTTTTATAACTTATTTGTATTTTAGTATATTATTTCGATGAAAAAGCATGAGAGTTTGCTTAACTGTCCATCTATTGGTGCATTTACCCTACCAAGTTTCATTCAAATCGATTGGAAAACAAGAAAATTATTTGATTTGATCATATATGATACAAAGACAGAATGGGCCCGACTTTTTTTTATCATAATATATGATACAGTACCACTTAACCGGTTAAGGGAATAGCAATATACTTTAGATAAACGCTTTTAATATTTCAAAGGGGACACTGGTTTCTGGTCCCAAGTAGATCAAATGAATGTGGATGGTAAATGCAAGTTTTTCTGCTCCTTGTGAATGTTGGCAATCTCGAAACGATTTGGTGACTTTTAAAACCCGAGATCGACTTGCGAAATGCAGCTACGATAGTGTCGAAAACCCCATTTGCCATCTATAGTTGCAGTTCGGTGTCACTAATATATTCGTCTGTACGTACACCGCTGCCTAAAATATCCGTACCTACTTCGTAGCCATACTATTGAAAGTAATTTTCGTTGAAAATATTTCGGACGTTTCAGTATGATTGCATATAACGATTTAAGTTGCAGGAAACAAAAGCAGATTATTTAGCAAAGAAACGCGAGTATATAAAGATTCAGTTGTGTCTATACAAAGATGATGCGCATAAACATATAAGAGCATACTGTAAGTCGCGTATTGTCATATCTGAAATACAAAGTCCTTATAATACGTACGGCGCATGGTAGAAGGTAGATGATGGGAGGGGTGTTTCTCCTTCTATACGAAGCATGTAACACACAGTGATGGTCCATGGGTACGTGCGATCAATGCTACCGTCGGCTTTCTATGGTTCATCCCCTCTCGAAGCTCGTTGCTATAGCGATTGCATCCCTCCAACCCCACCACGAATTCCACTAACCACTTGGTGGGACCAAGTACTATGAAAGGGGTAGATAACTAGCCTCCTTCCTACGGTTCTCCCTCTTCCCCTTCCTCCATCTCAGTCGCTCTTTCTGTCTCTCGCGCTCATTTCCTGTTCCTTTCACCTTCTCCTTGCCGTTCTACTGTACAGGAATTTGTAGCTTATACATAGCATACAAGGTTTTGACCCTTCATATAACTCTTGCATCCATAAGGTAACTCCAAAACGGTTGACCTCGTTATCAAAGTACATAAAGGGTTCAGTAATACCTACTGTGTTATTTTTCTAACGCTTAGTCATTATTGAATTATTCACACCAAGTTTCATGACACGAGTCGGCAAAATTGAGCAGCTATGTAGACGTATGTGAGAGAAATGTATGAAAACAGTACATCATTTTATTAAAATTAGATAACTGTCCCAATTAGTGTGCTGCTAAGCAAGATGCTTTCTTTACGAAGCAAGTACCCAGTTCTCTGTCACCAATTTCATTTGTTCAAAATTTATAGAGATTCTTGGAACATTTCTTTTTCCAAGGCAATTTTGAACGGCAAAAAATAACTCTTTATTCAGTCTTGATTATAATTAAAGACGAAGTCGTTGTCCCTGTTTCCATGCTCCTCCAATGTTCATTGAATATATTATTGTCCCCCACTCTGTAGGCCTGTACGTGTTAGTTGCTGTAAATCACATTAAGGGGTTATGCCTACTTGGAACCGACAAAATTGCATGATTTTCAAGATTTTTTTGCCGTCTTATTGAGTATTAATTAAAATTCGCAAAATACTACGAAAAAAGTACGTGGCTAGTAGTATATGTATAAATTTTTATATTAGAAAATATTTAAAAATGGTGGAAATATAGCTCTTCTCTCAAAGCGTCCGTTTTTTTCCATCACTTGCGGTGACCACAATATCGTCGGAACGGCATATCTAAAATTAAAATAAAAGAATACTGTGTTAGTATATTGTACTATGAAGGGCCTGAACGAAGGGTTTGGTAAAATTTAGATTTTTACAAAAATGACAACACTTTTACGAAAAAGTCCGTCTTTCGAGCTGAATTGATTTTGGTATTTTTGTTGTAAAAATTTTTTTTGTTACCGAAATAAAAAATCCTTCGTTCAGGCCCTTCATAATGCAACATACTAACGCAGTATTCTTTCATTTTGATTTTAAATAAGCCGTTCCGACGATATTGTGGTCACCGCAAGTGATGGAAAAAAAAACCGGATGCTCTAGAAGAACAGCTATATTTCCACCATTTTTTAATATTTTCGAATACAAAAATTTATACATATACTACTAAACACGTACTTTTTTGGTAGTATTTTGTGAATTTTAATTAATATTCAATAAAACGGCAAAAAAATTTTGAAAATCATGTATAATTTTGCCAATCCCAAGTAGGCATAACCCCTTAATATTCAATTTATACACTTACAAACCATGACCGTTTCTTAACGTTTTGGATAAAAAAATTCGATAAATCTGTCAAAATCATGATTATGAATTTTTAAAAAATATTAATAAGACTATAACAATTACTATAATGTAAAATATTTGTTACAGACCTAAATTAGAAGTTTGTTGGTTTAACTTTAAGAAAAATAATATTCTGTTTATTATTTTTACTCGTTTCTCTTTATGACTTAATTTATATGTAGAGGCACATTAATTCACACAGGCACACAAAAAGGGAACGCTACCCTAGGGTAGAAACATAGGTTTTGGACACTTTAAGGTTCCAAGTGCCCTAACAAAATTTTGTAATTATGATGTACAGTACAGTAAACAATTATTTTAAAAAAATGTAATTTTATAACATCACTTATTTTCATCAGTTTTGGACACTCTGAACTACTTTTGGACAGAGTAAATCCCGGTTTGGATACAAGCAATTAAAATATAAGTCATTAGAAAAATATCATTGATTCTAAAATAACTTGAATTTATTATATTTTATAATATTAAGAGGCGATATAATATGTAACATAAAACACACAAAAACCATACCTCAGTGACTTAGAATATTAATCACTTTATTAATAAATTTATTAATTAAATTGATCACTTACTTACTTAGGTTATCCTTAACGTCTATAATAAAAATTACTTAAAACTAATGACTGAAACTTTATTGGACGCTTGGTTATATCTGAAGTTCTTGAGATGATGCGTATTCATATTTTACATGCTTCTATACTTTTTAAAGCTATTCTTTAAACATAGTGTATGTACGTTTACTATAGAAATAACATTTTTTATTTTACTATTATGTCAAAAGATAGTACAAAGTGTCCACAAATAGTGTAGTGTCCGAAACCGGTGCTTGTACCCTATTATTATAAAGCAATAAACGTTCTTCTGTGCTAGATAAATGTATCAGTTGGAACTTAAATATTGTCCAGTTGATAATATATATAAATGTCAATATTTCGCGAAGATTGTTAATAGTCATAGGAACTGTCATTCAACAATTGAAGGGCACACCTCATGTATAGATCATAAAGAGCACACCCGGTCAAATTGACTCGGCACGACTTTGAGTACCTACTCAAATTTACTAAATTAAATTAATTTTAAAAATCGACATTGATAGATCAAGTAAGTAAATGTAATTTTACGCTAAAATTTGTTTAAGGGCTACAATTGGTTTTAAGGGTAGGCTTTAAGAGTTACAATTGTTTTTTCATAACGAGCTTCTATTGGTGGCTTGTAGCACTTCGATAGTAATAAAAATAAGAATTTATATGAATTTACTGGTAAATGTTAAAAATTAAACAAAAAATCGAATAATTCTTAACTTAAGCGTGTAAATAAAGAAATTACTACGTAAGTAAAAAAAATTGCTGACAATTGTCACATCTAATTGCAAAAGATAAACTATTTAAATATATACTTGGTTTTGAAATTGGACCGTAGTAATTATTATTACAATATTCCATTATACTATTATAATATTATATTACTAATATAACTATATTAATTTAATATTAATTCATAGCATCATTACAATATTCCAAGTTATTTTTCTTAATTCCTTGGTGTTTCGGTCCTACATTCCAGATCTTACACAGATTCAGATTTACATGATTTTACAATGATCTGATATCCCACTAATAATTCTTCTAAAATAAATATTATTATATTGTAATATTATTACAGATCCGGAAATAATTTAATTACACACACGTAACAGTAAGAATACTTAATATATCACATCATGTACGAAAAATCAAGGCAATATTGAAATACATAATTTTAAGACCGAAAGACTGAAGAAAGAATATATATATATATATATTTTAAACCTACAGTCAAGTTTTTATCAATTCATCCATAAACAATTTGGTTTACAAACCAAATTAAATTCGAAATACTTTGAATACATTCGAAAAAACTAACAATTATGAAAGAGCAATTAACCTTTTTAATTAAATACAGAGATAATAACATGGTTCGTAAACATTACATTTTAAAACTAACAAAGTTTTCGAGGGCCAATTTAAAAAATTGTTTGAAAAAGATAATTTAAATTATAAAATGAAAATTTTGAGACTAGATATTAATGAAAAATGTTTAAAAATTTACAAATTAAAAAGAGAAATATATTTTACAAATATTACGTTATATAATAGTTTTCCGAAAATATATTAGAAAAATTAAAAATTACACAAAGTTAATTTCGGAAAAAATCAGAAAAAAGTAAAATTTAATTTACAAAAGAAATATAAAAAAATATAAAACTAAAAAATCACGGAAATAGAAGGAACAATTTTGAAAGAAAGAATTAAATATGTTTCAAAAATTGATCAGGAATAATGAATTTTGAGATCGAAAGGCTGAATAAAGAGTATGTATTTAAGTATAAGGATTGTTTATAACCGGTCTCACTGCTAAAGCATAAGGAAGAACATACATATGTGTTATTATTAAAAAACAGGAGTAACATGTACCACTTGAAGTTAGTTTTGCGAAATTGAAAAAAATTGAAATTCGGCCATTTTCAAAATAAACGGCTCTTATTTAAATTAAACCAACGCAGAATTTCGAATACAGGATGAATAATTTGTTCAAAGTACCAAAATTCTTTGTTTATTAAAAACCGTGGCACATAAATATACATAGATTAAAAGCTCCATGGCAAAATTTGTTCCCAAATTTTCACATTGTCTTTTAGGACATGGCAGATTAGGATCCTTGCTGGACCGTTTTACCATCTATCCCCACGACTCGGTCATCTCTGCACAGGGGATGGATGCAATAGTAGGGATGCTCAGGGGAAATTCGAGGGGTGGGGGTGCTATATAAGAAGAGCGCGAGGGGGGGAGAGCTCAGTTCGTCCAAGAGAAACGTATCGGTTTTCTCGTTTTGAGATTATCAAGTTCCGGCAACGTCTGTAATCATATCACCTATATCTACACCTGGATTGGACAACGTGCTTCGCCATATCTACTTTTTTGTGACTGCTTTCCCTCACTGCCATGTTCGTCTGGAATCGTAAGTAGAATTGAAATCACTTCAAATCAATCCTTCATTTCAAACAGTCTTTGCAAAACGTCGTCGAATTTTCGAAGGAACGTGTAGAATTTCGAAAACCCTGGAAAGTGCACTGTCGGAGAGGTATCATTGATTCTGGCGGTGTTTGGGACTCCTGAACGTGCGTATGTAGTACACATGTAGATAGAACGTGAAGCATACGAATTATTCGAAGGATTATTGATGAAGTATAAGCAATGGCAGAGGGAGAAAGAAATTACATTAACGAATTGTTGAGGGACGAGGTTTTAATTAAGTTAACCGGTCAAAGACTATACATCGCTCCTGTTAAATATGTCCCTCATCGTCTGCACACTTGTCGTTGAAACTTCAGGGGAGTACGTCCATTGGACGTATCGCGTGTTAACCGCTGTTAACTAAAACTTTGAAATGTTTTGTTTAATTTGTAGTTGGTCGATGATGAATAACGATTCTTTATTTTCCTTGGTTTTTTTTTAATCGGCCAGACTATATTGATTTTTGTATTAGACGGTTCGATTGTATGTTGCTGATCCTCTTCAGTAATATTTGTAGCGTAGAATTTTCGTGAAAAATATCAATTAACAGATAACAACGTCGAAATAACTTTAACTAGAGTGGTCATCTTTGTATCAATATTGATCCACAATTTCACTTGTGATGAAAACTGAAATTTGTAGAAAACTGTTATTGTCTGATTATTAGAAAAAACTGTTGTGATTATGTTATAAATCGACGTGTGAGATTAACCTCAAATTAACTTTGAAATGTTGCAAATGCGGTACCTAACTCGTATTAACATGCAGCGTTTGCTTTGTTTTCGCCAGAAATCTGAGTTACAATTTACAGGTCAGTTGATTTTTGAGTTCCTTGCTTCACTAGAATGATCTACACTGGCGTGAAAAAAAATCATTTGTAAATAATAATAAATATTTGTAAAGAAATCCAAATTCAACACCCGCGAACATTTCCCTATTGAACCTATACCACTCCCTTATGGCGATCTTTTTCTCTGAGATAAATGTTCAGAGTTTTAAAAAATAGAAAATAAGTCTTTTTTCAAAGGCTTCTTTTTCCTTGCTCCCCAATATCATTCAGTTGCATCGTAAAAGTTATCCAAACTACAAATAGTAGTTTTACATTCACTTGATGCTGTAATATATATGTGATAATGCATATAGCCTAGCCGAGAACTATATATTTTATTGAATAAAATTATCAACATCAAGTAAGTGATGATTTTTAAAACTATAAATTGTGAAACAGCAGTGTTAACAAATCCTAGCAAAACCTTAGAAAAACCCCAGTTTGTGCTATCAACGTGAGTAAGGCATGGCACAAAATTGTCCACCCCGAATATTATTTTTTTACGATATTTTTTTCTCAAAATCATAACGTGCCTGACTATTTTGGAACAATTTTCCTACCATTTAGTAACAAAGTAAAATTATTCTGCTAGGCTTATTAACACTAATTTGCCCAAAGGAGTAATTTTGACTGTTTTTTACCATGGGAATATAGGTATATACTAATATTCAGTCTTTCTAGTGTTCATTTATTTCATTTTCTATTCTTACATTTATTTTCCTTTTTTTTTTGTTATTTCCGTCCTTTGGAATTGCATTTATAACACGACGTTTTGGCTTCGTATATCGAACCCTTCTTCAGATGTATTTTGAAAAAATTAAACATTTTTTTATTTATAATTTTTTATTCAAATAAGAAATGACAGCATGAAATCAGTTTCATAATTATAATCAGATAATAATAAATTACTAATAAATTAACAAAATTTATATTTTTACATACAATTTTTTTGAAATAATTTACGTACCTTCACGATTTTTCTTATTACTTTTTTTAACAACCAGTTTATAAGTAATAATAAGTTACAATTGTTTGTTACTAACGTTTGAATGTAGGATAATTTTTTTCCTCTTAAAATAGTTATTACTTTTCTATTCTTTTGAACATGTTTGCTCGGGATAGTTCTCCCTGAACCTCATTGTGAACGACCCTTAGGTGAATTTCATAATGACAGTACCCTAATGTCGGGTTTTCTCTCACGAATTTCATGAAAGTTTTATTTCACTTTTGCAAACGTACTTTTATTTAAATACTAACGACAGCCTTTCTCTGCCATCGCTTCTTTAATCACTTTTTAAACAAATTAATAATGAAACTATAGAATCCGATACAAATATCAGCTTTCTTGTTTACTGATATTACCCATATTTTGCAAAGTATCTGTAACATGAAGACACCCCTAATTGCAACTATTATTAAATTTTTTAGAAATCCTTCCACATTATAATCGACTTTTTCATTCATAAAAAGTTCAACGTGTACAAACTCTGCGTTAATAATATGATTAACGAGCAGCGAATTAGGTCGCCGTTAACGAGATAATGCAGATCTCTTTTGATAGATTTTTCACCGGGCATAAACAATTCTATGAAAGGTATTCTACGAGTTGAAAAGGTGCGAGGGTATCGTTAATTAATAACACTGCAACTGTACCTCATTAACGGTTTTCTACACTTTCATTAAACATTGAGAGTTCACAGAAGAAACTTCTATCGATCCCAAATTCTATTGTCACAAGCGAAGAAATAGGAGCAGCCAGAGATGAGGTTTTCATCATAAAATATTCATTTATTTCTTGCACATTAAGTCCAAGCGAAATTACGAGTAATACGTGACTATTTATTTCATACAAGTTCTGTGGTTAATTCAATTAAAAATATGTTGACCTGATCTACAAAAAATGTAGACGAATATTTTTTAACAATTTTTTTAAAAATATTTATCACAGACTCTTTATAGTCATGATAGTATTCAGTAAATAATTGGGAGTTTTAAAAAAGAACGCCTTTAAAATTGTACATGAACTTTATTCCAACATGAAAGAGTATACGTGTATTGGAAACTGTTTTTCAATGCAAATAGAAATTTTTTTAATTCAACATAAATATTAGGTTGGCGAAAAAGAAATCCATTACTTTCACTACAGCCATCTACTGAAAAAATAGTGGATTTCTTTTGCCCCAACCTAATATTTGAAGCCCGAATATTATTTTTTTTATTATTGTTATAAATAACCAGTAAAACCGAATTTCACTTTGCATTTATTTATCTATAATATACTTTAATTTATGTTATATCACAAAATTGTATTATAAATAATATTATGTAATATTATATATAATATAATATATAATATAATATAACATAATTTTACGAATTATCTCCATGAATAATATAATCAAACAACCTTACCCTTAGAATTTTTCACATCTATTCATATCTTGAGTTGCGTTTGATCTGAATTTGCATCATTTCTATTTCATTGAAATTGAAGCATTTCTATTTTTTTATTTGTACCGAATAGTCCAGTCTGAGAAAAAAAAGAGAAAGATAGATAGATGCAGGAATTTCGAGAACGAGAGAAACAGAAACAATGAAAGTATAGCTTGTGTTAAGAATTTTAACTATTTTGATACTTTGTTTAATTCCTAGTTGGTCGATGATGAATAATTTTTTTTTAACGTTTCGATCATATATTGCTGATCTTCTGTTGAGTGTGATCCCGATATTGTAACCGAATGTGATGCCAATAAATTCCAGGAATGACATCGTTGAATTTCGAGATTTTGTAAATAATTTGTTTCATTCCTAGTTGATCGATGATGAATAATGCGATGCTGTTCGAAGTTTACCTAAATTTCGTGTCGATTTCGTATTATCGAGTAAGTCGTGGCCTAAGGAAGTACTTGAAGAATTGAAAAAAATATCAACTCATTCATTTCCGTTGAAGAATGAGCGTTTGGATAATAATTTTCTATTTTATTTGAAATTCGCGAGAAGGTAACAATTGGAGTGCGAAATATTGATACAGTTAGTGAGAAGGAGATAGAGATAAAGACAGACCTTCCTGACGCAGAATGCGCACAATGACTGGAAGGTTGACAATGGCGTCGTTAGCGATGGCCTGAGGCTTCTCGCGTAGTAAGTGAGTCGAAATGTGAACGTCGAATGCCTTTGCTTCGGTTTAAGTGTATGGATTACTTAGTGAAATATATCGAGGTGGTTTTATGAAAACGATAAGGAATCATCTGCAGCAATATGCTGCCGCGTCAATTTTGGTATTATATCTACAGTATTAATGATAAGAACGACTGTACTAAAAAGAAACGGTCGGAACTTTAAACAGTGTTCCCCTTCAACCCTTCCCATGGCAACTCTGGTAGAAATTTGCTAATAATAATCGACTTTAAAATAGACCATACGTTTTTGCTGGGGTTTTGCTAGAATTTTGCTAAAAATTAACTTAGCAACATTCAGTGTGAGATATAAGAGTTCGAAGCCGAAAGGTGGTGGTAGAGGATGAAAATTTCAAATAAAAATTGATGTACCATTTTTCGAAATTTAAAATAATTGCCGAGTAATTAATTACATTGTTATGGTCCCTACCCCTACCAACGATGACCATATTTTGACAGCTAGAGATGCTCCCTCGCCCCCCGCAACGTGATACCACCTCTGATTGGCGGAAACACTTTAACACGTTTCGGTTTCCTTACGAAAATTCTGAAAAAAGTTCTCAATGACAGATATTGTGATAACGTATAATATTCTTAAAAATGAAGCGAGCCAGCGACACACCGAATAGGAGAAAATCAACCTCAAAATTGTACATTTTTTGAGAAGCGACTTATGGAGAAGTCACAACAGAAGTAATTTAATATTTTTATTATCACACATATATTAAATATAATACACAGTTTTGTCCATGTAACGAATTTAGATTGACTTTGAATCCAATAACTGAAAACATAACCGTTGCTACTTGTAGAACAATATAGTCAAAAACATTTTTAGGATGTATTTTAATTTTAAAGAATTAAAATATGAAAATAAAATGATAATTCAATTTAGTGGTATTTATTTATATAAAATTATTAATCCGTAATAATTCTCATTCATTATATTGTTATACTAAATAAAAAATATTTTGTTATTTAGTTCTGAAGATGACAACGTATTAGTTTTCGCAACGTCAACACAATATTGAAATAAATAATTTTAAGACCGATAGACTAAAGAAAGAGTATATATTTATTTAACCCCTTGACTGCGGCTTACTCTTGCACAAAACTATCAATATATGAGGCAATATTCAGATGTCAGTCATTAAGGGCGCATATATGCGCCTTTCGTATATATTGATGAACTTGTCAAAGCGTGTATATATGCCTTTAGCAGTCAAAGGGTTAAAAGTAAAACAATTCAAAAAAGAGTCAAAATGCTCTTTACAATTTCTTCAAAAAACTGGTATACTACAGACAAGGATAATTTGTTAATTCTATATTCCGAAATGAAGAACCCTAGCAGTTTACGAGATAAACTGATTAAAAGTATGCTATTTTATTATAATTTCTGTTCACGTGCTCGGGTAACTCCACACAGATGGCGCTTTAGATTGTGTATATGTACACGGATTAATTGTTGCTATGTGTGCGTGGACAGTCGCGTCAAAAATATTTTTATGTTGAGAGTACTGGAACGCAATGACGTTTTGGTACTCGGCAAGCCATACTTTTGAAAGGTATTATACGGTTACAACCCCTTACTTGCTGTGTCAGTCACCGCTAACAGACCCTAAACTTTCCGATCAAGCCATGCCGATTATGATAAGTGCAACAGCGTATATCTTTGCGACCCACGCGGCGTGGGTAGCAAAGTACTATAAAAATATTGTATTTTCATTTTAAACCTAATTTATATGTTGTCAAACGCGTACAAAAACTTTGATTTCAGAAAGACATTGTAAAAAATGTTAAACCTTTAGCAACAAATAGTGCAGATAAAGATGATGGTTTTGAGGTTATGTTGATATTCAAAGATGTTACTGTGCACCATGTTGGTGTAAAAAATAGTATGTAACAAGAAAATAATGAAAAGAGCTATCTTTTTGGTTCTCTTTTATACTTTTTATATTGTTTATGAATAAAGTTCACATTTGAGCAAATCTATACTTTTGAACCATAATTTCAATTACTTTTCTATAGGGAAATGAATATATCTATAACAAAAATTATAATTATTTGCATACTTTTCATTAACTGATTATAAATAATTTTGCAATTTATGCACATACACTACTATAATTGTTCATAACGGTCAATGAAAAGCGTAAATAGAAATTCGTGACGTTTTACTTATTTATTTCAATATATTTTCATTTTCCAGGTATGTGCGCAATCATGCTTGTGGGTTTGTGCATAATGTAATAAGAATACAACAGGTATAATACATTGTTAGGAAAATAAATGGCTAGGAAAAAGCCTCGTTTTATATTCAACAAAATATAACTACATTCACCTATTATTAACTAGTACATTTATTCGAAAGTTTTTGTTGACTGTTTTCTATTATTTTTTCCTCATCTAATTCTTTTGACTAATTGAAGTTCTGAAAATGCCGAAATCTTAGTATTTAGTAAAATCTTAGTAAACTATTAGAAAAAACGTGTCACTTTAACTTATAAAATGGCTAGTTTCGGCGTTGTTCTTTAATGCAAGGGCCTGTTACTTTACATCAAATGATTTCTGTTTTTCCAAAACTGTTTTAATGAACAATAGCGATAATAAAAAACAAAAACAATGGCTGAAACAATTCGCAAATATCCATCGGCAGGAACAACCCCTAAAAATGGGGTGAAAATGAAAGTTTCAAAAATGGATTTGAATTAAGGGGGTATTGTAATCTGATGGGTCGAAAAAATCGACTTTTTTGCATTTTTTGATGGTTTTTAGAATGAACATCCCCTAGAATGGCTGGTTAGTCCTAAAGGTATGTTTTTTATGATTCTTCTTTTTCAAAAATTTTAAATGCATTTTAATTAAATTTTGGGTAATTATTCCGAATTTCGGAAAATAGTCCATAACTTTTTTTCTCAAATTTTCACCCTCTACCACCACCTTTCGGCTTCGAACTCTTACATCTCAGGCCTTGTATACTAACAGTGATTACTCCATTGTAATTTTATTCAAATTTGGTATAGCGATTCCTTCAATACTTCTAACTGAAATATTAAATATTAATAAATTAATAAAATTCTAAATCTGAAATATCACGCAAGTTATTTGTAATCTGTTGCAGTATTTGGATAATTTTAATTTTTGCTAATGCATTAAACTAAATGCCATTTTTTACTCCATACTTTAAATTTGATAATGAATATTACACTACAATCAACAGTTTTTTTCTATTTCACTGACACATAATCGTATATTTTCAATAATTATTCGCTGGTAGATAATGCAGGATGTCACTTTGCCTATATCACGTCGGTATTGGAAACCTATTGTTGGCGTTTCTGTACTTATAGATTGTCCGCATTATCAGTAGCAAATGGAACATAACCTACATAATGCTTTTGTGTCTATACAAAACGTGTATGCAAATAGCCAATCAAAAGCTATCATTTAATGTTTTGTCCTTTTGAAAGTGATGGTAGCTCAAAACCCTAGCGAAACCCCTAGAAATGGTATTGAAAAATTACTGCAATTTCAACAGTAACGAATTAATGCGACAAGAAAAATATTATTTAAAGATTTTTTCTAATATTTTCTTGTAAAAGTACAGGAAAAGAACGAGAAACATTACTGCGTAATTGACAAAATGTTACTGCGATTTTGGTACTAACGAAATAGCACACAAGGAAAAGTTTTATTAACAAAGAGTCATTTGCGCTCATATCTTCTTTAAATATAAAATCCACTGTGCATGAGTAAACCGCATCATCACTGACAAACCACGGGACCTATTAAGGCCATATTTTCATCATACGTTATGAAGGTAACTAGTTAGGCTTTGGTTATGTTTCTTTCCCATAGGTGGGGCCGGCATGCATATGCGATTAATAATAATAATTTATTAATAATTCAGTAATATCAACAATAATCCATTGTGTGTCAGTAAACCGCATCATCATTGATAAACCACTAGACCTATTGACGCCATATTCAGAGCATATGTAATTGAGGTAGAGAGTAAGGTTTTTAGTTACGTTTCCTGCCGATAGGTGACGACAGAGTCTAACTTCCATATTTATAAGCCGATTTTGCTCATAATTGCAGGGAAAATTTCTAGGTCGGAAATAAAATATTTTAGTATGCTTTGCATTCGATATATGGCGCTACAGTCAAATCCCATCAATTCATCCATAGAGGACTGGCATTTCCTAAGTTTTAAGCGCTCATTATTTACACTGAAAGGAGTACTGAGGTCCTCTGCTTAGGACCGAACCATTGACGGACGTTGACGAATCAGCTCACGACGCCTAAGGGCGCCGGTACTCTAGGGATTAAAATTTACACGTGAAAATTAATGTATTGTAGTATGCAGTTCATAACAGCAGTATTTTATATATAAAGAGCAGAATCAATCAACAATGAGATGAAATGTCGTCCGCTAGGATCAGATAATTTTACTGTAAAAGCAAATAAAAATAACCTGAAACGTTACTATGTAATTGGGAGAAATGGATTAGTACACTACAGACCATAAATATTGGGACACCAGCTGGTTTTGTACAAAATGTGATATTTGTTCAGAATTAACATTTTTCATTGCTTCTATCTCATGGTCTTAATTAAAATACACATTCAACTATACATATTTGTTATATCTGTTGTCAATCATGAATCATATTTGACAATATGACATATTTGTCAAACATGAATCTCTTACTTTTTAATTGTTGTAATTATATGTCATGCCGTTTCCAAGCGTCTTTTATACTTAACTGCAATATTCTAATACTACCTTGGGCAGCGTATAGGGAAGAATGGGGCAATGCGGCGGTCAGTTAAACAATGATTGTCACAAAGTATGAAGTATAAATATATTTTTTCCCATCCGTTAGTAAAATTTGAGCTGGATCGTTAATTTAAAAACGGAGATGCAATTAAAAATAGGAATTTTTCCACAACGGGCATAGGGAGCACCTCTCTTAGTTATACTTTTTACTTATTTTTTTTTCATGAAAATGGATTTTATGGCGTTAGTAAAAAACTAAAGGGTGGTTCATCAACTTGGATCAAATATTATAAAAAAATTATATATATCGTTCGTTTAATTTAAAAGTTATAGTTTGTTAAAACATTTACGACGTTGGCAATTGGGCACTGTGTTGGTGTGTACGTTTATAATACACAGCTACGTATTAATCCTTAACGCTCTGTAGGCTCCGCTACGGAGACATTTTACACGATACAAGCAACACACTCGGAGTGGAAAGGGTTAATTATAAATTTGGTGTATATAAACGTCATTGAAGTTGGTGTAAAAAAAGGACCATCGCTATATTTTGTACACACTCAGTCAAAAATTTCTAACCATATCCATATTAAAATAACTGATATGACGTAAAGTCTATACGTTTGTACTTGATTGTGACAGGAGAACTATCTTAAACTAATAATGGAATAGGAAAATAAATAATAGTGGATTGATTTATTTGATAAAAGTAACAATTGAAGAAAAGATAGTTTTGACTGCTATTCCACGTGTGTGAAATAGGGTAATGAGAGTCACTTCGTGGGTAATCGTGGTTTAGTTAATCTCACAATACATCTCTCAAATTTTAAATACGTTTTCTCAGTTTTGAAGAGAACTCTGATCTTACTCAAAAATAAGCATCACTAGTTTTTGAAGACTTTTAGAAGTCCACTTGGCTCTTTTAGTCTCTTTTGGGAATATTTTTATGATCTATAAAGTAAAATTATTCATTAGAATATATGCAGATAGACAGCGTTCATTAGAATATTGTAAAGGCACCACAGAAAAGTGACCACCATTGCTCCGTAAACCCCATTAGCTGACAAAACCGACACAAACATAAAGTATTTAAAACAAATATATTTAATATACAACCGTTGGCTGAATACAGAACTATATTTCAGTTAAACAAAATTATGAAAAAACTCCAAAAAGATGATCTCTTAAATTATGAACGTAAAACGTAACATCGGCACTTTTGAAAAATAAAGAAAGCTTGTTATTTTAAAAATGATTAATCGAAAACAATCAAAATAAAAACGAACTGTGTTATAGAACGTAAACAAAAAAAAATTGTAAGGTAAAACCATTTCGATTTACAATAATAGTACTGACCATCATTGCCCGCGGGTCGCCACTGTCGCATTTTCCGCTGCTACAAAAAATATCATTACAAAGTATTGCAATTATCATTGAAAAAGTACTGCACGATTCTTACTCTAGAAATAATATTTATTCACTGCTTAAGTAGAAGTATTAATATTAAACAGGGGCGGTAATAAAGTACTCAAACATCTTTCCTCCCTTTTACGAGGAATAAAATATCCTATAGTGCCGTATAACTAATTTCATTGAAAGCATGAGCTCATTTAAAATACTTCCGATATTAATTTTTTATGATGCAATCACTAAAATATTATGAAGAATAAGATTACTGACGGTACATCAACGTACTAACACATAGTTATTTTTACTATAGGAATTCCTAGAAATAATATCTAGTTTTAGTACTCTAGGATCTCGTTATAACAATCTCTTCAAAATAGAACAAACGCCTTATAACAATCTTCCCCTCGATTTCCACTCTGCGTGGCTATACGCGTGACTATGCACAGGAATATACGCAGGAAAACAATATTCTCTATGCGTTTTTATTTTTTGTCATTGTCCATTGTTTTTGTTTATTTTCAACTTCAAGAAAGATCAAGTTTTACACTTTGAGGTTACGTTTTAAGATATTTGAAGGGAAGTAAACTTCAATTGACGCGTGTTATAAATTTAATGTGATTGGTCGGCAAACTTTCGAGGTGGGAACTAGAAAAATCGTTATTGGTAGGTGATTTTAGGCCTTGTAGAGAGAAATTTTTATAAAGTGAAACTATTATAACGAGCTCCTATATGGGTACCACTTCCATCGAAACCAATTTCTATAAGAATCGTGCGTAGTTCTTTCTGTATATTTTAGTATTCTAAAAGGTGATTAATATTACAAATTGTGAAACCACTGTAAAAAATAGTGTACATTGTTGGTCTTCTTGTAAGAAGCAAGTCTTCTTGCTTTATAACAGTAATCTTTGTATTAACAAAATATTGGTGCCGGTTCTTGACCTTTTAAAAATACATAATTTTATTAAAAAAGGTTCATTAAATTTCTTCTTTTTTTACAAAAATACGCATTTATATGCAAAAATCACTTTTTTCCCCAATATTTATAATATTTGAAGACAAATTGGGTTAACGAATAAAATTATAAAGCTTAAACCTTGTATTTTAATGAAAATAAATAAGAAATACGTATCTAAGAAGCAAATGCTAAAATTTTTTAACCTACAAATGGATAATTTGTAAGGAAATGGAATTAAGAATTTTCTACAACAAAATTGAAAATATTTAGTTGATAAACTTTCGAGGCCGATTGGTCGATAAGCTTTCGAGGTGGGAGCTAGGAAGATTGTTATTTGAAGGTAATTTTCGATCATATAGAGAGGGATTGTTATAAAGTGAAATCGTTATATCGAGGTCTTCCTGTACTTTACTTGCATAAATATAAACTGTAATTAATTTATCAAAAATTCCATTTAATATTATTATTGTTATTATTATAATGAAATATTACTCACTGTTAACAATATGATGAACGTTCAAAAAATCAGTAAATATTTGTTTATTCAAAGCACTATTTATGGGGAAGGAAAGAAGAAGGAGAAATCTACTAGTTTTAAAACCTTACATGTAAACGAAATACTGCCAAATACTACTGGGACAATGGTGGTCACTTGACTATGATTTGTCTGCGGTGTTGCCATAACTTGATCGCAATATTCACCCTCTACTCGTGAATGGCGTGTTGGGGGATAGTAAAGAGGGAAATTTCACTTAACCTATGACAACGCTGTTTGCCTGCAATAAGTTATTCAAATAATTTCTCTTATCAATAATAAATACGCCTCCTAATAATTTCAATTTAATAATTAATTATTTTTAAACTCGACGATAATTATTCTGGCGCTTCAATATTTAGTGTCATTACAGTTCCAATAGTCTTTACATTGATAATGTGATAATACACTCCTGATTGTTAGAAGAATTATTGTAATTATATGAGCCGCTGTTATTGAAAGCGGGCAACCCAATTTTCTGAAAAAATTACTTGAAGCTATCTTATTACAAATTAAGATAAAACTTGTATTTATAATCAATAGAAATATCTAGCAATAAAATATGAACCATTTATTTTAAAAGAGACCTAAGTTCAGTTTTTTAATTTTCGCAAAATATGTTTTGTGACATCTATGTAACTTCAAGTAACACATAGGAACACACGTACCACATTTAGGGCCAAAGAACTCAGAAGTGGACTTAGGTCACTTTTAAAATAAACGTCTCATATAATGGACTTGCCCCACTTTCAAAAGCAACCGCCCACTATTACATAAATTGTGTACTGAAAGTATTCAGAATAAACATATAGAATAAAACATACTTTACTACCAGCGTAATGATGATAATATTTTCTTGAAAGGGAAGAGTCCTGTTTAATGCTGTGCATAGGGTTTTGCCTTATCTGGTTTGTCTCATGTACTACATGTACAAAAGATAAAAGATTAAGTAAATACTTCCTAAATTAGGTGCATTTGCGTTGAATTTTATTTAGTATTTAAATGTGGAGTACGTTACTAGGTACTAATCAGTTCTTATCAAAACAAATGATCAGAGTCCAGTCATTCGATTTCGAATTCGAAGAGAACAATATCATCACCAACCAAAGAATTATATGTTAAATTTCAACTCATGAAACCGTTACAATAAAAAGTTTCCTATTTATCTATGAGATAAATGTCTTAGTTAAATTAATTTTGGGATATGGAACGGTAGAAGCACTGGTTTTGAACACTGTACCATTTGTGGACACTCTGTACGATATTTTGATATGTTGGAAATTAAAAATGTTATTTCTATAGTAAATGTACTGAACAAATCTTTGAAAAGTATAAAGACCCGTCATCACCACTTTAAGGGGTTACATCTAGTTGGCGGCCGAAAGAAAGGCGTGTTTTTGTGAATTTTTTTTTGGGAAAATGATTGCAAGTTTCGAATTGTTTTTTTTCATAGTAAAGGGTATATCTTCGACTATGTTTCATAATTTTTTTATTGAAAAAAGTTCCCAAATGTAGGAAATACAATGCATTTCCCGGACCGCTAGGTCTTCTGCGGTGACCACTGTATCTTCCACCTCACTAATCTAAAATCAAAAAATCAAATAGATTATGTTTTTGCATCGTATTATCTAGTCCTTAATCGAAGAATTTGAGAAAATATTAATTTTTGAAAAAATGGTCGACGAAAATGAAGTGATTTATTCATCAAAATTTGGACTTTCACGTTCAATCGTCGACCATTTTTTCAAAAATTAATATTTTCTCAAATCCTTTGATTAAGGACTAGATAATACGATGCAAAAACATAATCTATTTGATTTTTTGATTTTAGACGAGTGAGGTGGAAGATACAGTGGTCACCGCAGAAGACCTAGCGGTCCGAGAAATGCATTGTATCTCCTACATTTTTGAATTTTTTTCGAAAAAAAAATAAATTATAAAACATAGTCGAAGATATACCCTTCACTATGAAGAAAAAATTCACAAAACACGCCTTTTTTTCGGCGGCCAATCAGATGTAACCCCTTAAGTCCGCGGCGCTAGTGTCGAAAAAGAACATGGCTGAAACCTGTGCTTACGAAGTGTGTGTACGTGTAAAAAACATCTTATTTTTCCGAAATTTTCAATATTATACTTGAAAATGCCCACATTATTATTAGAAACAATTTTTTTTATAAAACCTCGTATCACAACAACGTAAACAAGACACAAGTTTCAGACAATTTTTTGTTTCCGATATCGGCCGCTTATTTACTTAGGGGCGCTGTTAGAACAACTGGTCTCTATAGAATCATATGAAATATGAAATAAGGCACATGTCAACAACTTCAGACATAACGAATTGTTAAATTAAATTCCAGTAATCAGTTTTAGGTAATTCTTACCATAGACGTTAAGGATAACCTGAGTGAGTAAGTGATCAATTTAATTAGTAAATTTATTAGTATTACTGAGGTACTTCTAATGTGTTTTATGTTGTACTATATTATATTGTTTCTTAGCCCATTCTAGACCGATTGCAACCCGTGTGTGCAATTGGTTACCGAGGCTATAAGACCGGTTGCACACCTTATAGCCTCACCAAAGAAAAAATTTCACTCTTGGGGACCGTGTTCGAAAAAAATCGCCGTCTCGAATGGGTTAATATTATAAAATATAACAAAGTCAAGTTATTTTATATTTAATGATATTTTCTATTGACTTATATTTTAATTTCTTGTGCCCAAAACCGGTATTTACGATGTCCAACAGTGGTTCAGAGTATCCAAAAATGGCGAAAATAGTGATGTTAAAAAACTACATTTTTTAAAAATAATTCAATTGAGAAGCATGTTGATAATGCTATTATCAGATTCCTCATATCTTTGTGGTTATGAAGAAGAATTATTTATTGTACCCCACGCTATTTTATTATAATTAAAGAGATTCTTAAGTATCATTTGGTCTTGTGGCCATTTTTTCGACTTATAGTGGTCCACAATAACGGACGTCTTAAAAATTGGTATAGTTAAAAACAAGATTTTTGTTAGGGTTTCCTTAAAAGTATAGTAGCATTTTATTCTCATCAAATTTCATTTCAGAGGCAACTTAACTTAAAAATCAGTGACTGTATTTCTGCTTTAGTAAATATATTATTTTCCAAGACGATGAAACTGAAGACGTTAAACAGTTTTTAAAAAAGCGACAAGAATTTCGGACCGGACAAATCTGAGCTGGAACTGTCGATTGGTCGTAACAGATTTTTATTTTTCAAAGTCATAGTAAAATAGTTATTTACTCTGAAACCATTACTAGTCGTGCTTAATTAAAGGAGAAGATTTCCATGGCCTTCGAGGAATTGAAGACCCAAGGAAGCTGCAACTTAAATCGAGGAGCATAGCTTTGTATGCCGCAAGGTGAACAACACTTCCAACAATTCCTAACTCAACAGAATAAAGTTAACGGAGAGCAAATAACTTATCTCATTCCACCTTATCGTTACTCAAAGGAAAATAATAGTCAAGTACAAACTTATTCAAGTACATACATACATGGCATGGTTTCAAACTCGAATTTCTTGGACGTGAAATTTTGTAAGAAAAAGCTAATTTAGGCTCTTGGATTTATTTATTTTTTTTTTATAAGGAAACGATCAATTTCCAGTTATACCACAATTTTTAATGTGCACCAATGTTATTATAATTCTTCTAAAAAGTATTTTATATGTTCTTTTTAAGGTAAATATCCCTAATTGTGGTATCATCACCCTATTTGTCACTCACTCCACTGATTATTTTTAAGGTGGTCGGATTCTTAACATACAACCCGCCATACATGGTCAGCATCTCTAAACCAGGCTGTAGAAAAAGTCACGTGAACGATACAAAATACTCGGTTGTTAGTGAACGGATAATCTTAAATTTTAGATACGTTATTACTTATGCATAGCTCGATACGATGAGCTGCCAACCGGATTTGACTCCCTCAAATTAATTTTTTTAATAAAATTTCCTTTATTAATTAACTTACCGCCAAAAATATACGCAACATGGCAAACGGACGGATGTATCAAATTAAATATCTTTTAAATAAAATAAAAAAATCACTCGAACACATTCAAACTCACCCAACAGCCTTGTGCCAAAGTGAAGGAATTTAATAACACCACACTCGTTATGAAATAAAAATGCAAAATACCCGAAAAATCTATCCTTAACCCAGGCCTAGAGCATCAAATCTTATACCGGACTTTTAAATGGAATTGCACACTTGATAAATTTGATACTCTTTAAGGGTTAAGATACAATGTGGAGACGACATTTTTGTTTCGTCACAGATAAACAATTTTTGAAAAACGTTATATTTTGTACCAAAAGTCTTCACAGATGGCTCTGTAAATAATTCTGCGCATTTTACAAATCAAAAATACGTTCTAAATCTGCATTATGCAAAAATATTTGCTTCAAGAGGCAAGAATTGACGGTATTGTAAAAATTTAGTATACCGTAGAATAAATAGTTGACGTTGGGACAATGTATAGCTAACAAAACTCAACCTCTTTAACCCTTTGAGTGCTACAGGCGTATATATACGCTTTGACAAGTTCATCAATATATACGAAAGGCATATATATGTGCCCTTAATGACTGACATCTGAATATTGCCGCATATATTGATAGTTTCGTGCAAGAGTAAGCCGCAGACAAAGGGTCAAACTCAATTTTCTTGAACGTGAAACTTCTCAAGAAAAAGCTAATTTGGACTCTAGAATTTATTCTTTTTTATAGAAAAACGGACAATTTCCGATTGTACCACAATTTTTTAATATAGTTTCAGTGATATTCGTAAAATACATGTTCTTGAAAATGTGAAAAAAAGTATTTATTCCGCCATCAGTGGCAGGTCGAGCGCATAAAAGTCACCACATTAGTAAATCTGGCGTTTATCACGATACAACAACAGGTCTGTCACGTAGTAAAAAATTAATATAGAAAATCAATTTTGCGCAAAGTTGTGTATCAGTGAACATATAAGAATTATACAATATTTATTACAAAAATACATTTGACGAAATTCACAAAAAACATTTGAACAGGAAAATAAAGAATAATAATTCTTTATTTTCCTTAGTTTTCTGTTCAGCCAGATCCTCTTCAGTAGTACTTATTTTGTAGTTTTTCGTGAAAGATATAATTGAACAGATAATAATATCGAAATGGTCGAAATAGCAATGTTCATTTTTGTCAATATTCATCCATGTTTTCATTTTTTATGATGGAAACTGAAAGTTGTAAAAAACCGTTGTGATTTTGTTATAAATCCACATGTGAGATTAATCTCAAATTAATTAGATCATAAATTAAGTAATCAAATTTTTTATACATATGTAGTAGATCAGCTATTTGATTTATAAAGTAAACACTATTGTTATGTATTATTACGTTATTATGTTTTTTCTCAATTATATAGTCTTTATAATTACGATTCCTTTGGATGAAATTTCTAAGAATTGATTTATGATCTTATCAGTATTTCAATTTTTAGAAATTTCATGAGTCACTGTATTTCAGAAATTTGTTTATCTAAAGTTGTTCAATTTATCCAATACCCACAGCAATGCGTTTTACACTCATAAATACAACTCACGCCTTCTTACTCGTAATGTGATACAGTTTCGCACAGATGCAGTTCGGTTGTAATTTTATAATCGATATGATTTTGAATTCAGGACTGTTTTCATCGATATCTTCACAATATAAAAAAAAGTAATGGAACGAGGGAGGATAACAAAAAACGTACGGTCCTTGAGAATGAAACACAACAAAAGAAAGCTGCGACAAGTTCTCAAAATACGTACCGATTTAATAGTGACTCTTTTACACTACAATAAAATTCTGGGAAACAGTACGACGACGAAAAACCCACGAGTAAAGAGACAGAAAGAAACAGTATAATCGAACAAAGTGCACCTGTATTTGTCTCCACCGCAACAATACTGCTCGCAACGAAAAACGAATAAAATGTAAAAAAGCTATTATTGAAAAAAAATACATTTTAAATGTTATTAGCTTTGTTCTTGACGTTTACATCATTCTAAACAAATTGTAGAGAAAAATTAAACAGTTAAACACAATGTGAACTGAAGAGGAGAGTAACGAATATTATAACATCAATTTCATGAATTCAATTAGGAAAGATAATTATTTATTGATTATTGATTTTGGTAAGGATTTATCGCTTTCTCAAATAATATTTTTAATCAAACTCAAATTCGAAGCACAAAACAAATATATTTTCATTGAAAGATGGTTGGACCCATACCTGTTCAATGAGACAAATATATTCGATTTCTAAATCTTTTGTCAACTTGAACCATTTGACATTTAAGTGTATAAATATTGGGAACCCCCATTTTTAGCTTATATTTTCTGGGTGAAATTTAAATGTGACACCGAATATGAAAAATAATTAAAAGCATGAAGGCGAGTCTCCACTGCAAGCGAGCTTGAGGCAAACATCCACTGCCTCGGCAACCGATGATGGCGGTCCGTAGCCGTGGTTTAGTTTATTAAAAGATTCGAGTGTTTCCGGTTCCGACTTGTCAAAAGGTTTATACGTCGAGTGAAAAAACTTTATAAACGGAACAGTGACGAAAAGTTGTTGAAAGGTGAACAAGTTCGGGGCGATTCGGGTCTCGTACGCACGATCCGTTTTCAAAATTTTTCAAGAACCTCTCGATACAAATGTTGATTAACAGTTTGACTTCACGGCATAAACTCTTTGTGAGCGATTGCCTGGCCATCGAAAAAGTAAATTGGCATACATTTGATTTTGAACTTGCTTATTCCTGCTCTTTTTTGACCTTACAAATGTAGCAGTGTGTCATTGCTTGGTTTCCGGGACATACTCAAACACCCCAGTTTCGTCACCAGTAATGACATGTTCCAGGAAATGAAGATCATTTTGAATCGACTCCATACAGTCAAAGCACCTTTCTCTCTTGATGTCTTTTTGGTCCTGCGAAAGATTTTTTGAAACTATTTGTTGAAGATGGAAAAGGAGGTGAAACACATACAGGTTTAGAATAAATAAACCTCTGTAAAGAACACTAGTTTATATATTTATAAACTATACACAGAAAAAGAAATAAACATATATAAAAGAGTCTTTTGGCTACTGTACGCAAAGCGACATGGTTCGACCGGAAGTGATCCGAGCCTTGCGGTAGGCAGAGACGCCGCAAACCTAGATCCGTATCAGCTACAAGCATGAAATGATCACAGGCGCCATCTATTGGCTATCAGAATAGGGAACTATGTATGACGTCAGAAACACAATTCTTAACACTATTTTTACACAAATTTTTCTCAATCCCAATTCTTGAGTCAAAATCTGACATGCAGTGGTGTGAGTTAAACTCAACTCTTCTCCGATAATTCTGACTGTTAACCGACAATTTGAACTCACAAGATCCCAGATTCCGTCGATATTTCCATCGGTTTTAAAAGATGAAGGTCTTTTGTTGAGGAGTTCATCTTCAATTAACTCTCTTCTTTCATAAAATCTGTCAAACCCCCGAAAAAACTAGGTTCTTGATGAAAAACTGTATCCCGAGGCTTTTGAAGTTTTGCAAAAGTTTCCAATGCATAGTGCCCAAGTCTAAAGCAAAACTCGATAGCACACGGTTGTTCAAAATTGATATCATTCGTTTCCAAACGCTCTCGAAAAACTGTTTGAAAGTAACAAAATCCTCACAATTTATTCAAAGAGAAAACCAGTTATCAGACCAATTCTTTTATTGACATAGATCAAATTATTTTTCCCTCTAGTTTGTTTGCTGCAATTGAAATTACTTAAGAAGGTTCTTGCACAAATATTTATGAACTCAGCTGTAATATTTTCAATAGTTCAAGCTATGCCCAATCTTATGGTATTTTTACTTTATGGTGTTACCTTGTGAAATTTGATGAAATAAAACCTTGAAATTGTTACTTTTTTACATGTACTCTTATGGGACTGCATGAAAAAGTTATATTTCTGAAGCGTGAACAAAGTTTTGAACAATATAAAATATATGAATTTAAAGATAAAAGCTTCCTCTTTCAGATTACATTTTGTAAATAACTTGCAACCGTGGAAAATTTTGAGATATTATATGTTAAAGTGAGTAAACTTTGATTACATCCGGTTATCTGTAGGGAAGCCATGTTTTTCATATAACGCGACTGCGCGAGAGAAGCGCGCACGTCTATGCGTCTATGACTGGGCATTCTCGTAAGCTTGGGCCGGAAATATACTTTTCGGTTACTCACTGGTTAATCAAGTTATAGTCAATTTATTTTAATAAAAAGATGACAATGCGCCCAACAAATGTAATGTTTACACTAGAATTATTTATTGAAAATCATTTTCAATTTTTAAACATAAAATGCATACATAAATATTTGCATTCATTTTTTTGTAACATTTGGGTTCAGTTGTATTTGCAAGAGCCTCCTTAATAGCTGTATTAGTTTAGATGGAATCGATTTCCATCAAATTATGGAGTAAGGACCTAGGTTTAGCATTACAGGTAATATGTATATCCAGTATTTTCTGAAGTATATATTTGGCGAAATTAACGCAACTTTAAACTTTTAAATTCTGAATAATATCGTAATTAATTTTAATTTTTGATAAGAGGCCTTTTGTTTCATTTGTTTAACCGTTCAACTGGGAAATGAATTACGATTTCAAACAGTAAAAAGGTTAACGTAATGAAACAATACGTACATTATATAATATAGCTGGTTCTGACACATTGTTGAATGTTTTATTGTTCTTTCTATGTCAATGTTAATCAACGTGATCTACTTACAATGAGATTATAGCGTCACCTACCGAAAGTAAATTACACTAAAACCATTTTTCTTCGACCAAGAAACATTTTCTGCAAGTATAACCCATTCGCTGCCAGGCCTAAATTATATGAAGTCATTCCGACGAGTATACTCGTCCTTGGCAGCGAATGGGATAAGCAAGATTAGCTGATAAAAACAGAAGTTAGACTACATCGACACCTGTTGGGATGAAACATAACTAAAAACCTTACTCGCCACCTTAGTAACATAAGACGTGAATATGACCTCAGTAGGTCCATCGTTTTGTCAGTGTCGATGCTGTTTACTTACATTGAATTTTATACAATAAAGACCTTGCCTACAATATCGTTCCACTTTTAAATGCAATACCCACACCGAGAAAAAAGACATCGTAAAATTAATTAGACCTGTTCCAAAAATAATATGCATGCGCATCTGACGACAAGCATCTAATGAAATTAAATAAAATAATGGATATTCGTATAGGTTTAATGAATAGCTGCAATTTTGTGGTCAGCATTAGCTTTTTTATTACTTTCTTATTTTTGCAAAAAAATTTGTAAAAGTATCGCAAAATTTCTTGTAAGTTTTATTAATTTTCTATTTAACGTTAGAATTTTTCATAACGGTAGTATATTGATCATTTTCTTAGCCAATTTTAAAAATCAGTTATCTGCGTGTATAGGACTTATATTCATGTAAAATTGTTTTTGAATTGATGCAAACATGCAACCTAATTTGAAAAAATTGTTGCATTATTAAAATCACGTTATTTTCTTTTGAAAAAATTCAAATCTACATGAACTTTTTTGACATAGCAACAAACTTATTATTAGATTTATTCCTTAATAGAAACGTAAAGTAGTATAGCATTTCCTACATTACTCTACCATTGACATGAGTTTATTGTATATATGTATATAGCAAATACTTGAGATTATAGATTATTTGGAGTTTATACATAAGAGAGATTGTATATATACGGTGTCCTATTTTGAAGCTTCCATTAGAATATCTCTTCAGCAAATCGTTTGAGCAAAAAATGTTCGAAATAAGAGTTGTACTGTTTAGAGGAGGACGTCCGATGGTGACATCCAGCATCATCTTTCGTCTTTTAGGTTCGTTTCAAGGTTAAATTGTTTTTTTTTAACGGAACCTCTATTTTTTATCACGGGAATCAAAAGAGCAGAAAATTCTACATTCGAATATGTAATTATGTTATGAGATTAAATTTACCCCTGAAAATATTTTTGGCGTCAATTAAGTTACTTGAGGTTAGAGATGCTTGATGCAAAACATGCATAATGTGTGCATGTACAAGAAAAGTTTATAATAGATAGCTTTGCAATATCTACTCCATTCCTTGTAAAACAAGTTGGCGTATATCCAAAGAACTATCTTTACGGTACGTTCTTCTTCAGTAGATGTAGAAATATGTAATGTAGATACATATTTCTTATTTCCAGTTCACACAGATTTAAAATACGCATCCGTACGTTCATATATGAATGTGTCTGTGTACTATACAGAGATGTATAGTAAATAAGCACGATAGAAGCAATACAGTCTCCGAAGCTTTTAAAAATTAATATTGACGTGTAATATTTTTACAACTAAACGTCATACACAAGCTATTGGGATTGCTGTGAACGCACACAATGTCACAATTAAGGTATGACAGGTGACAGCTGTCAGGTTTATCATTAATTGCAGCGTCCCGAATACTACATGAATGTCGTAATTATCGTATGTATATGTTACACATAAAATCCATTATGCGTGAGTAAACCGCGTCATCACTGACAAACCACTGGACCTTGAGAGGTCATATCCAAACCATACGTTGTTGAGGTGACGAGTAAGGTTTTTATTTATATTCCAGTTCGATAGATGGCGACGAAATCTAACATCTATATTGTAAACCGATTTTGCTGATACCTGCAGAAAATGTTTGTTCATCGAAAAGAAATTGTTTTAGAAAGTGCTTTGCAATCGATCAGTCGCGCGATATATTCTTTACGGATTTGATATATGTATATGGTAAATAACAGAAAAGTTTCAATAATAAAGCAGAAAAAAGTTCGACGAAATCAGCTAGTATTATATAATATAAGATTTCATCGTCATTTACTTTCCGCTTCATCTGAAATTTTCGTCATTTCAATGATTATTTTGAACCTTATCTTGGTCACTAGTACAATTTCATCTCTATTATACTTCGTCCTTTTATCGCAGTGTTAGCTTTGTTTCCTGTGGTTATTTCTGAAATATCAAAGAAATAACATACTTCACTCGCAGGTACATCAACCTTTGGTACAGTTTCATCATGCGCGGAAGGAGTAGCTACTTGATATAGATTTCTAAAATCGTAATTTCTCTTTATCCATAAAGCTGATAATGAAACAGGAAGGATTAAGAGCAGACAATGATTCTGAACGGATATTGACACTATTTCTACCAAAGGTGTCAAAAGACACCTTTTAGAATTTTTATTTCGTATTGTTTTCGAGGTTTCATTTAATCCTTTTGAAATCTGCAAACGGGAGGTGCTTAGTAGAGCAATTATGTGTCCGTAAAAAATTTGATACTAATTAAGAAAATCTGTTTTAATTATTATTCTATATTTCTCGCACTCTTTCTATATTATTATTTGCACTCTGAGAGAACACACGTATTTCCTTCTATATATATTTATACTTGGCTCGATTCATTAAAATAATTTGCACATCCGGCAAAAAATTTTGGAATGATCTGAAAAGTTCTTTTGATGAAATGAAATTGGCAACATGTCTGAGGACATATTAACAAAAAGTAACCAAAAAAGAATCACCGGAAGGAGGGGCGGATTCCAGTTCAAGGCATTCTAACTGTCGGAATAAGATAAATAAAAAAATATAAATTGTATGCTAACGTCGGATTCTTATAGTTATTTAATTATATGCGTGTATGATTGGAGAAATAAAATTACGACTCCCTCTCTCTGATCGATTTTTTAAAATATTGAGATATTTATAATATTTATACATATATATTTGATTTAATTCATTTATAAGAGCTAAGATATTTACCTCTATTTCAAATGTTTTGCTATATTCATGCGCATTTCATTACTGTAGTACACTTAGCATTTATTCTAATTTGGCGCTTTTTGCACACCAACTCCATCTGCAAGGATATAACACACGGCTGAAAGCAGTGGCACAGGCACAGCGATTATTATCACTATTCGTAGAGCTTCGTAACAATTCGTATAATTTCGGCTTTACAAAGAGAGGTAACATATCAGTTACGCGAGGTACCAAAGGAGGGATGAAATTTTACTTACCGACGCACGTTAACCACGTGTCATTCTCTTCATTACATATACACTCGAGCCTCGAATTCTTTATCTTCAAAACTTTTGATGCCTCAAATCTCTTGACACTTTCGTTTCAAGTTTTTTGACATAGGCAACGCCCACTTCCGGTTGACACTTGCCGCGCGAAATTCAAATGTGACTTACGTCTAAATGATCGTAGGTTATATTAGTAATATTTATGATGATTGCAATTTTGTTTTTTATCGAAAACTCTTTCAAAGTATTATGGCTAGTGTCGAGCAGCATGCGTGTGCTAGAGGCAAATATTCACTGCCCCGGCAGCCAATGACAACGGCCCGTAGACATTCTTTATTTTGTCAACAAATTTGAAGCTTCCGGTCCCGACTTGTTAAAAAATTGGAGGCTCGAGTGTTTTATGTATCGCAAATAGGAGACCAATTCGCGAAAAAAAACACGTTTGGTGCAAAATAAACGAGATAAGTTTATTTTATGAAATTGGTACCTGGCCTAGCCTAGATAAGCATTGAAACCCGTTAAATGCAGACAAATTAGAACCGGTACTGAATTTGTCGGGCCCCTAACGAAAACCGTTTGTAATTGGTATTATTACCTTACTATGACTCACAATAAAAATGGCTAGTTTCTGGAGTTTTCCATAGCGGGATAGTCAGTTACTGGACATTGAAAAATGTTTGTTTCTAAAATTTCTTCTACTTTACTTTTAGGGATAATTGTAAAAATGTCATCAAGACATTTGAAATATGTTAAATAGTTTATAAGATAACAAATTAAGAGCTCATTGTTCCAGTCTTTCCATAACTAATTCGGCAAGTGCTAGAGATACCGGAATCCCATAGGTAATTAATTTTTTCGTTTATAAATTTCGTTATCATAAGTAAAAAATGTGTTATTAACAATAAATTCAACTGCTTTTATGATGTCGCGAATATCAATTTAATGAACTAAAAATATTCTAATTTCAAGGTCTTTTATAATTTCTATTACTAAATGTAATGGTATACTAGTAAACAAGGATACCACATCAAGAGATATAACATTATCTTTAGGAGTTTTGATATTTTCAATTTTGTTACAAAATTTCCAGAAATCTTGAATATGACTAAAAGTAATATCTGTTTCTATTACGGCACTTTTTGATGGTTTATTCATTTCAATTTCATCCGACTCGACCGTCGTGTTCAGTTACGTACCAGGTCTATTCAAAACTTCAAACAACAAGTATGTTCATTCAATCTCGATTACGGTCTTTACTATTATAAATGATAAAGAAAAGTTTTAAATTACATTTCTAGCGAAATCATATGAATCTCACTTTAAAACCTCTACACGCCACACAGCCTTTATTATCTATTCTGTTCGTATGCTGCCCGGTAGCTTAGTTATAAGAGTTATCATTCTCTTCTTCAAGCGGCTATTCGTAGGTATAACTTTTGACAACATCTATATTGTCGATACTTTTCGCTACTTGCTATTACATGTTACTACGTAATTTACATAAGCTGGCCTTTGCCTAATGCACTAAAAACTTAAAGTTCCCCTTTATATACCACACACAACTTTAATCTAATGTTACACGAACGTGGATCATTATATTTCGACGATGTCCTGTATAATCTCATGGAAGCAAGTAATCGTCTACTATCTTAAGGGGTTAGGCCAGTCTAGAGGTAAAAGAATAGGTATATTTTGTGTTTTTTTTTTCAGCGAAACCATTAAATAAATAGGAATTACAAAATAGGGTTATTATTATACACGTAATTGACTATACAAAATTATTTTTCCAAAGCAATACATGCCAAAATGGTGACTGTGTAGCATTTTTCCGATGTCACCTTCATTTCTGGAAGGCCGACGGCCGGACCAACACCTCCTGTAATTTTTTAGTTATGATGAGACACAAAAGCTTTTTCGATTATATATAAGAATAGCTATAGAAGTACGTAGGATTTTTTGAATATATTGTTTTTTTGCCAAAATGGCGGATTTCTAAAACAAAAAGGATAAAATGCCATACAAAAATTGTCAGAAAATAATTCATAAAAAAATAACTATGCAAAATTATTAAAAAATGCTGCGTAGTGTCTTAGAAAATGTTATTTTAAATATGCAGTTAAAATTTCAAGTGAATCGGTTGAAATTTGTTTGAGCTACGAGACCGGCCGCGCTTATAAAAGGAGCTAGCTGCGGAACGAGAGGGGTTGCGCTGGAATTTGAAAATCGAGTACTTTGAAATTTTTCACACCCACAATCTTTTGAAATATATTTGTTGAAGTACTAAGATGCCTTTTTAAGAAACAAACAAAACATCGATTTTTGGAAAATCCTAGAGTGACCTAACCCCTCAAGGGCTAATGGCTACCCACTAATGGAAAATTTCTAAATTTTCGGCATTTGACTTCTGACATCTTTTGTAGAAAATTTTTTTATTGTTGAAGCTACACGAGTTGAAAGAATACATTCTCCTATCATTTGGAATATGCATGAAATTCGAAATCTGTTTGTTTCAATGCTCTGTAGTAACAATCAATGACAAAAATCTCTCAAAAATTACTATATCAATTGACTTAACCCATTCAGACATGATGCAAATTGTTTAAAAACTTACTTATAAATTGTTCAAACTTACATTAACTTCACTAAGAGGATATTGTAGTGTGACAGGTCGAAAAAATTGTTTGTAAAAATACAATAAATATCCCATGTATGGTCCATGTTACAATTTTGATTCTAACCTATAATTTCGCCTTATTTATGGCGTAGAAAATGTGTTATTTTTGTACTTTTACAAGAAACGCGGTATTTCACATTGGATTAATCCCACGACTTTTTTTCAATGTACCTGCATTCACTTTTCTAATTTAGCTACGGAGCAATGGTCAAGTCCTTTTCAAGGTATTAATCGGAGTAACTCTAACAAAACCCTAGAAAACCCCCAGCAAAACTCTGGGAAAACTGTTTTGATTACATCTGTATTAAAAGATCTTGATGGAAGATCTTAAAAGAAGGTCTATAGTAAAAAAGATCTTGGTACTTCTCCCTTTTTCCTTTCTTCATTAAAGCCGTGTATCTCATTCCCGGTGTAGAACTTTCAAATGACTCTAGCTTTAGTCGATGAATCGAAAAGGTCAATCTCGAACAATATGGTGGACGAAAACTGCAAAGTAAAGAAGTAGTAGTTCCAGTAAATTTGACATTTCCCACTATCGTCACAGAGTCTGCAACTCTCATTACCACGGTACCACGAAACTATTTATTTGTCTCCTTTATACGAGGCAGAAAGTAATCATACAGTACTTGTAAATATGCCGATACAAGTGGGCGAAAGAGACATGTACAGGGCAAAAAATTACAAATGTGAATAGCCATCTCGTAATATGTATCACAACCCGTGCAGTTACTGAGAAACTTTCAGAAGGATGTGTAATTGAAATTGGAATTAGAATTTCTCATTTTGAAAAATTTGATTAGCAATTAGAAATTAGAATTAAAAATCAATTATAAGGAAATAGTTATACTTTAGATAGATGCTTTTGATACTCACAATTAAAGAAGATCTTGATTTCTGCTCCGATGGAAATGAACTGAATGAAGATGGTAGGGTAAACACATCAATAGATGGACACCCTCCAATAGATAAACAAATATTATTTCCAAAAGTAATTACATTAAATTTAAGAACGAAATCGTAAATTCATAATTTTTTTATGGCTATATGTAGTCCTGATTGCAAAAAGTGATTTTTTTCATCTTTATATTTGTAATAATGATAAAAGAAAATATTTAAATTTGACATGACGAAGTCTTGCTTCAAGAGCGCCACCACTAGTAAATATGTGACAGATGTCCGGTAAACGTTGTTTGTTATTACTATTATAAATGAATAAAAAAATCAGGTATATATACATTATTATGCTCGTATTTCACTAAAAAAGCTATAAATATCGTAATAAAATAATAAAATTACAAAAATATAAGAAAATTTAGCGTGCATCAATTCGTATTGACTGTCCATCTATTGGAGATTTTGTCCATCTACTGTGGTTTTGGTCTTTTTCATAAATTTTTCTTTTTTGTTAATTACTACGAAGTTTCACAAAGTTTTAGTAATTTTTGTCTAGTTAATTACATATTTTTACATTAATATAATTCATTTTATTATAACTTATTTGTATTTTAGTATATTATTTTGATAAGAAAGCATGAGAGTTTGCTTAACCGTCCATCTATTGGTGCATTTACCCTAATTTCAATTTCAATTCCAAATCATCTCGAAAGTTGTTCAGTTGGCGCATGGATAATTAGAAAATAATTTGATTTTTGGTGAATTCTTTCGAAGAAACTAGTCAGCGGATCTCTCCGAAACTTCTAGGTTCATACGTACTCTTTCAATTAAGTATAAAAAAACTGTGTAATCATGAATAGTATATTTGTCTAAAACAGAAAAAAGTACTTCTCATAAAATTATGTGACGCATGAACGTAATAAGTTTAGAAAAAATTTTTAATTCAAATACCTACATTAAAAAACTACATTTCCCATGTGACTTTAACATTTTCGCCTTATTTGTACAATAGCTGTTTTAATATATTCTTCGTTTGACAATGAGATTAGACCAAAAGAATTAACAAAATTGTAAAACATAAACGCGGACTGCAAAAAGATTGTCTTGGAAAAGGTTTAGGATGTAGGACCGAAACGGCGCAAGAAGAAAATACACCCTACTTCTAAACCTTTTGACATTTTTCTTACAGGTCTTTTGACATTGGCAACGCCCACTTGCGGTTGATATTTTCCGCGCGAAATTCAAATGTAACCTAATTAAAAGCATAAAGACGAGTCTCCACTGCTCGAGAGCTTGAGGCGAATATTCACTGCCCTGACAACCAATGACAGCGACCTGTTGGCGTGACACATTTTGTCTAAAGTTCCGAGCGTTTCCGTTATAAATCTGTCACAAGGTTCAGAAGACGAGGGTTGTTTGGAATATAGTTAATTTTATGGTATGCTCTTAATAACATATGGTGTGAATATGGCTTCTATAGGTCCAGTTGTTTGTCAGTGATGACGCGGTTTACTCACACACAATAGATTTTATATATAAAGATATATACTCTACACTCATAAACGACAGTAGTGTAGCTTTTTCATAATGACTCGAAAGAAATATATTATTTGTAGTATGTTCATTTTTCACTCATGATTTCGGAACACCGCGTAATATAAATATACAGAGCGTCCCAATATTCAAAAGCACGTCAATATTGGCCAATTACTAGAGAAGTAATTTTGTTAGGAACGTAGCTGTTATAAATCAACTATTAAAGATATCTAATTGAAGCAACCAAAAATTAAAATTTTTTTATCTCGACCTCCCTACTCAGCATTGTTTCAAGCGAAGAGGAAAAATTGGTGGCCCCATTGGTTCGACGCGGGCTGTCGATTAAATTCTTGCAACCATCATTTGACGGACGTTGCAAGAGGCCAGTCGTTGCGATCCGTGGCAACGCCACGATTGACTACGTTTGATCAGATTTTGCGCGAAAACTATTGCATTTACAGCATTTCCATAAACGAATTCCAACGTGAAATGTGATCAGCAGGTAAATCTCGGATGGCTAACAATAAGTAATTTTGGGAAACCCTGTATAATGTGAATAATGTCGTAGTTCTTAACAGCGTTTTAAATGTTGACTTGGATATCTTTACAATTTATATTGGATTTACCCTTACTCGGTACACAGGGGTCATTTGCACCCAAATCACAAAAACCGTTATAATAAATAAACTATTTTATATTTTAACACGAACTTTTTTTTGGAACTTCCTGAAAGTGTACTTTTTAAAGCAGTATAGATTATTTAGCCGAGAAATTGAGTTAGGTATTAAATGTATGAGTTAGGTATGTTAACAAAATGAAAATAGTATAAAAAATAGAATAATCTGTGATTTTACAAAAAAATTCAGTACTTTTTTTTACATATTAAGGGGAACAATTTCGTTGAATCTTCTACTGACTTAAAATTCATGAAATATGGTCGTGGGGTGCATATGATCCCTGTGTGCCGAGTAAGGGTTAAATTTTATTATTTCAAGTATTTTACCATAATTGTACTTTTTGTGCGGAAATGTTAATTATTATAGTTTACTCTTTTCGGAAAGAAACCAAACAAACTCAATCAATCTTGAAACTAATGAACTAATAAAGTATGTATGTCTTTCTGCGAATTTATAAATTGCTTTCATCCCGCACACACTAAATTGTACATAGTGTTTACTTCAGTGCAGATGCAAATTATTGCTTTGAGATTAGCAGTTAACTTGACTCGATACCACATTTATACTAATTAGAAGAAAATCATTCATCGATCGATGTCATTAAATTTCACACAGTGTACACAGTAGTAAGTATGAATTACGTTTGACAAGGCTAATTGAATTCATTTCCTATTATAAAAAACAAACCAGTATATTAGTTTATGTTAGTTTCACACAATATGCATAACAACAGCTATAAATCGTAAATATGAGGTCGGTGGTCCACCACGTTTGCGCAAGGTTTGCATTAAACGATGAAGTGAGTTGGTAAATGGCGTTAATTTAATCCTGCTAGTCTACATACATACTGTTTGAAATAAATACAGATGAGTGTTGCAATTTGATAATTTTATTACAAATGAAACACCAAACAGATTAAACTGTACTAATACTTCCGCGATTTGCACTTATTAGGGCACATGGTATTTAAAATAAGCCCACATAAATTACCTAATTTCCTCTAAATATTGTCAGCCTTAAGGAGGCTAGATTCTAAACATGGAACCCGTCATACATGGTAAGCATATCTAAACCAGGCTGTAGAAAAAAGTCACGTGATCGACACGTGAACGGATAATCTAACAATAAAATTTTGAATTTGTTATTTATTTTTAGCCCTGAACGATAATCTGGCAACCGATTTTTACTCTCTCAAATTAATTTTTTTCTGAAATTTCTCTTATAAATCGATTTACCGACGAATAGGTAAACAATATGGCAGACGTACGGATGTGTCAAAGTAAATGTCTCCAACAAGTTCAAATAATATTTCTTTCTTTTCGTCTTGGACCGTTTCAATAAATACATTGTATGTTCTTCATACAACGTTTCGGTTTCACAATCTAGACCTTTTTGCTGTCCCGTAGCATAGATCAACATCGTATAAGTATAACGTTACTTAAGTCTTATAGAGACCCGTCATCGCCACTTTAAGTCCGCGGCGCTAGTGTCGAAAAAGAACATGGCTGAAACCTGTGTGATTACGAAGTATCTGTACGTGTAAACAATGTTGTATTTTTCCGAAATTGTCAATATTACATTTGAAAATGCTCACATTATTATTGGAAACAATTTTTTTTATAAAACCTCGTATTACAGCAACGTAAACAAGACACAGGTTTCAGCCATTTTTTTTGTTTCCGATATCGGCCGCTTATTTATTTGGGCGGCGTTTTTAGAATAACTGGTCTCTATATATAAAAAATCTGAACATCATGACGTAAAACATCCCAAGCGTTTATGTTAGGAAGAGAAAAAAAAGGATAAGAATTAAATGTTTATATCGAATAATTCAATTAATAATTCGTGAAAGGTGTACATTACCTTTAATTGGTTACTGATGATATTTTAATGGATACAATTATAATAAAAAGTAGTTTTACACCCAACAATATGTTCCAATTGTTTAATTGGTAGCATTTTATATTACTATTAATCCGGTAAGCTAATGTTCACTGATGTTATTTAATTACATTATTTCATATCGTAATAAATTATAACGATATACCTTGATTTATATCTTATTACTGTTAGAAACTAATCCCATTAAGGGGTTACATCTAGTTGGCAGCCGAAAAAAAGGCGTGTTTTTGTGAATTTTTTTTTTTGGGGGAAAGTGAAGTGCAGATTTCGAACTGTTTTTTTTCATAGTTAAGGGTATATCTTCGACTATGTTTCATAATTTTTTTATTGAAAAAAGTTCACACATTTAGGAGATACAACGCATTTCCCGGACCGCTAGGTTTTTTGCGGTGACCGCTGTATCTTCCACCTCACTCCTCTAAAATAAAAAAATCAAATAGATTATATTTTTGCATCGTATTATCTAGTCTTTAATCGAAGGATTTGAGAAAATATTAATTTTTGAAAAAATGGTCGACGAAAATGTAGTGATTTTTGCATCAAAATTTGGACTTTCACGTTCAATCGTCGACCATTTTTTCAAAAATTAATATTTTCTCAAATCCTTCGGTTAAGGACTAGATAATACAATCCAAAAACATAATCAATTTGATTTTTTGATTTTAGACGAGTGAGGTGGAACATACAGTGGTCACCGCAGAAGACCTTTTTTGAACAGCGGTCCGGGAAATGCATTGTATCTCCTACATTTGTGAATTTTTTTCAATAAAAAAATTATGAAACATAGTCGAAGATATAACCTTTACTATGAAAAAAAACAGTTCGAAACCTGCAATCATTTTCCCAAAAAAAATTCAAAAAAACACGCCTTTTTTTCGGCCGCCAACTAAATGTAACCCCTTAAATTGTAACATATCGTAACAATATAGTTCCGCCTTATAAACATATTTCGCATTGTATTAATCGAACAATGAATCACAATAATTATGAATTTCAATGAAATCCATTTGAACATTGACAACTAGCGTAATTGGAAAAAAAAAATTTATTCAATAGTAATAGCAATGCGTCAAGTATTCGATAGTTTTGTTTAAGAAATTTTGTCATTGGTTCAGTGACAAAATTAGATTGAACAACTATCACATTTTTGTGGCAGCCCGTGACAATTTTGTTCTTGAATCACTAATATATTTTTTTTGAACAGACCTTGTGCTAAACTGAAGGAAAATACTGACACGTTACTTACGATAAAATAAAAATGCCAAATACGTGAAAAATGTATCAATCAGATACAATGTGAAGGCAACATTTTTTTCGTGATAGATAAACAACTGCTGCAAAATGTCGCACTTTGTTCAAAGATTCTTCGCAGATGTCCCTGTGAATAATTCTGCGTATTTTATTGACAAAGAAAGTGTCAACAATGTCTTGTTTTGATTGAACGCTCTTTCATTGGCCAATTCTACATATAATCATGTCTTTTTGACGTTTTTCATCTGCTTTTCCAATTCCAAAATTCACCCGCCACTTATAAACTCGTTTAATTCAACATAAATTTTTTACGTTTATAAAATCTCATATACTAAAAAAATTGTATTTAAGAGTAATATGTGCTCTAATTTGAAACGTATCTCATAAAGTAAGTAAATCTATTTGAATTTGTATTATTCATCTTCGTTAGTAATGTATAAGAATATATGAACATTCAAGAAAAATCTGTGTGATTATCTTACAGCCATTTTTACATAAATTATTATTATTCTAATGGAAATCTAATATTAATTAATAAAATAGTAATTGTTATTAAAACTACCAGTGATAAATATAGTACCATTATCAATTGTTACTGTGTCAAAAGTTTTTCAATAATGCTATTACAGATCCCAATGCGGGCAGACTAAAACTATATATTATAAAATTCTGCATACGTTTACATTATCTTCATAGAGTGTTTGCAGATTTTATAGACAAACGGCCCCTATGTAACGTGGTAACATCGTCACACGTAATTTGAAGCTCAAAATGACTCATTTTGTCAGCATTAATCTTAGTATTATTAGGAAATGATATCTATCAATTTGATTCTTGTTATAATTACGCAATTAAATCAAACTTTATACACTTTGGTTGGATCTTTAAATTGGGTTCTTATTCTCACAGAATTATTCATTAAAGTATATAAGTTAATCTTATTCAATAAAATTTATATAAGTAATGAACCAAATTTTAAATTTAACAATTTTCGTAACTTTTATCAGTGGTCTCTCTACATTTTTTTGACAGAAAATTATACACTATTAAAAATTGTATAATCGACTCGAGACTCGCATATTTTGACAAGTCGGGACGGAAGCTTCAAATCTTCCGACAAAGTAAACTACGCCCACGGGCCGCTGTCATTGGCTACCGGGATAGTGAACATTCGCCACTAGCGCACGCGTATTCGACACTCGCCATTAATCTTTTAATTTCGTAATTTTCGTACTTAATTGTATTTTACCGAATTAAAATGTAATTTACAAAAAATGTGCAAAATGAATAGGAAGGTTAATGTAAAAGGCGCCAAAACTAAGTACATTCTGTTACATACAGTTTTACTGGATTTATTTTCAAGCATAATATAAACACCAACCTCACCTTTTACATTTCGTAATAGCAACGAACGACATCATAAATATTATCAGTATAACTCACGATCCTTTGGACGTATGTCACATTTGAATTTCGCGCGGAAAATGTCAGCTGGAAGTGGGCGTCACCTATGACACGGGATTTTAAGCAAAAGTGTCAAGAGGTTTGAGACATTAAGGGAGTATGGGACCAACTGATAGAGTCAATACACAAACGCTCTCTTTTTAGTCTTCTTCTTGACTAGTTTTGATGCGGCAGATTATGGTAACACTGTACTATGTTTCGAAGCGCGCAATTTAGCTTAGGACACACTGCAGTTTGCAGGTTAGGATGCGTATTTCTTGTGCCGTAAATACTCCTAATATTCTCAGCTAAAGCCTGTTGCTTGCGTCTCTGATTATATACTCTCTCCGAAACTTTCTTGCCTTTCCAATAGAATATTTTGGGTTTTTCTTCCTCTTTAGAATCCTCAAGCATTTTCTTCAAAAAATAAATCTATATACGACACACAAGAAGCATAACGGATAGACTATAGAAATAAATTCACGCGGACGAAATTGTATCGTTGCAGTGTTGCCAACATAAAAAATTCTAATATTTGAATAGTATATGTGCAATGTTAGTTTTCGTCATAAATTATTATTTTTCATGTATTAATAATCAATGAATCGATGTTTTTCAACTTGTAAATTGATCCTTAAATATTACTTTTATTACACTAAAAGTTTCATCCTGATTTCATCGTCACGATTGCTAAAATATATATAAATAACTACATAAAATGCAGTTTTACATAAGAGCCTGTGTTAAATATACGAATAAATGATTACCAATATCTAGCTTAATAGCTAACCCCACCTCCTAAAAATTTAACAGAGCTTCTTTTATGCATATATCTTAAAGTATATAAATTTTCATAATTTTTTCATCGTTAATTCTTAATGGTCTAGTACCTCCTTAAAAGATTCGAGGCCATATCAAGAAAATAAGAAAATAGGGCTACTAGAACACACGAAACTTTACAGCCATAAAGAAATATTGACCGTAATACACGTGAGTTTCAAAAAATTTTTTTGACCTAAAATGCAATCGTTCGAATGATCCCCAGACTGCCACAAGGTCACGAAATGAACCCACAAAAGATTTATACAGGAGAACTCTTTTTTCATTTTTTTATTCTTTCCCTGGGAATCGAGGTACCTTCCTCTATTGTCTTTTTGAACCGGGCTCCCAAATACACGTCACAACTTCGCCTTACAACGACTGATAAATTCTTTTGAAATTTCGAACCTATACTGACTTCGAACTTCTCCCGTCAAGAGGAGTCGTAGTCGATAAGGTAGTTATTGATTTAGATTCAGCGGATGTTTGACCGCTTATCAGTCGAGGCCGGACCCTGTTAGATGTCGCAAATGACCGATTGCGGATTTTCTTCCCGGAGGTTCTCCTAAGGGGCCATAGAAGACGTCATTCTGCCTTTCTGATCGAATGTTTCGGCATTTTCGTGCTTTGCTTGCTTCAATATTGAAGCACTGACGTCGAGGTCTTTACGGCCGCTAACCAATTTGGACAGGACATTTTCGCAAACGGATAAAGGCGTCTCCGTGACGGTCGATGTGTGCCGATATTCCTTCTTTCTGTGGCCCTCTCCTCTTGTTGGTTGTCTTGAGCCATAAATCCTGTTTTTTCTCTTGTTCTTCGGGATACGTAACGAAAACCTAATAATTAGAGTTTAACCCTTTTCGGCCCAAGTGAACTGATTTCTGGCGTTGACTTTGATCGTTTACTACATTTTTAAAAAGTATTATAACAAACAACTATTCAAATGGTCATATCTTATGTTTTCGAGGTCGTTCTATCGATTGCTGCTAACAAATTTTGAAAAAAATGACATTTAACCTCTATTTTCAAAGAAACTTGAAAAAACACTGATTTTTCTTTGCCTTTTTTTTCTTTATCCATATTTTTCGACGGAAAAGCAATTTTCTATCACTACAAAATATCAGAAAAGTGATCCCGATACTCAAGGAATAAAATCCAGCCTCGAAAAATTTTTTTTCCAAAGATCAATTTTTTTGGATTTATGATTTCTGTTGTTAACAAGTTCTTTTTTCGTGTTTCCAATATCAAAAGATCATTTTAGGGTGTTTTCGGGGTCGCTGATCACTGTTCCTATGTCAAAATTGCAAAATTCTTAATGGCGGGTGTTTGAAGCCAAATTCGTTGTTTCTTATCGAATATCAAAATATTTTATCAGGTTTCCCATATCAAAATGATACTGCAAACATCAAAGAAGAGCTTGTTAACAACACAATTCATAAATTGAAAAAATTGATTCTTTCTGCAGCAATTTTGAAACAGCAATGTTGAAAAAAATTTTTATCGAGGCTGTATTTTATTCCTTGGGTATCGGGATCACTTTCTGATAGGTTTTGTAGTGATAGAAAATTGCTTTCCCGTCGAAAAATGTGGATAAAAAGAAAAAAAGAATGAATAATCAGTATTTTTTCAAATTTCTTTGAAAAATAGAGGTTAAATGTCATTTTTTTCAACATTTTTTAGCGGCAATCAATACAGTAACCTCGAAAACATAAGATATGACAATTTGAATAGCTGATTATTATAATACTTTCTTAAAATGTAGTGAACAATCAGAGTCAACGCCAGAAATCAGTTAATTTGGGCCGAAAAGGGTTAAGGAAGTTTGCCTGTTACAATCAACTACAAAACTATAGGCTTCTTGATTCAGAAAATAATCTACATAAAATTTTTTCCCGTGATAAATTCTGGAACCAGCTGTAATAATATATAAAAATACAAAAGCTAGTAATCACTGCAATTCAGCAGTTGGGACTCCTACAACAGTTGATTGTTAGGAAAGTACACGCATATTGTAATTTGTGCTGCTACGCCATATAAGATTGCCTCATTATTTTAATATGGTTGTGTTTAGAAATTTTTGACCACGTGTGTGCAAATTATAGCGATGGACCTTTGATTACACCAACTGCAATGACCTTTCTATACACCAACACATCAACACAGTCACCAATTACCAGCGTTACAGATTTTCTAAGAAACTATAACTTTTAAACTAAACAGAAGATATTCATGATTTTTTTTAATAACATCTACTACAGACTAGTGTACCACCCTTTCATTTTTTACTAACATCTGAAAATATATTTTCCTGAAAAAAATTAATAAATATAACTGACAAGGAACCCACCCAAACCCGAACTCTCCGATTTCGATAGTTTTTATATATGTTGTAGAGCATGAAAAAATAAAGGACACGTATTTTTTATCCGCTAAAAACGCTTTTAAGGGGTGAAAACCACCCTCAAAGTTCACTCAAAAAACGTTTTCCTGATACATCTCGGCTAACCCTTTTTTGCTCAAAAATGTCGTTGCACTCTCGTAATTGATAGAAAATAATATTCAGCTCGCTTGGAGAGTGTTTCATGGGGGAAATTTGCTTTTCATAGTTATAAATAGGTACTCGCCTTAAAGGGTAGTGAAGGAATGTAGGGGTGATTTTACACAAAATCCTGAAATATGTTGTTAACTCAAATATTTTATTTTATTTACAAATATAGGTACTTTTTTTTATTATTTCGTCAGAATATATCTGTTAAGTAGTGTTTTTCATAAGAAATATTATCCATCTTGTCCCATTACAAAATGTTTATTGGGAGCCGAGATAAATCAGAAAAACGTTTTTTGGGTAAACTTTGAGGGTGGTTTTCACTCGTTAAAAACGTTTTTTTAGCGGAGAAACAAAAATACGTGTCTTTTATTTTTTCATGCTCTACAACATATATAAACATTATTGAAATTGGTGAGTTCGTGTTCGGGTGGTTTCCTTGTGAGAGGAGTACTCTCTATGCTCGCTGTGCAAGAATTGCTATTTTTAATTGTATACATCTCCGTTTTTAAACGTACGATCGGGCTCAAATGTTACTAATCGATAGAAAAAAAAATATATTTCATATCTCATAAGAATTTCAGGAAAATCTTCAAAAATGTTTCCGTGAGAGACCTACCTTTAGCGATTCAAGTTTTTTCCAAATTTCGTGACGGTCATAACGTCCCCGTGTTGCCCTTAAATTTATTTTCACAATATAAACCTTAATAAGTGCATTTGCGAGCCTAATCCTATTGTTAATGCTTCGACGATTCTGTCGCATAAGATGCACTTATAAATGCATCGTTACAAAAATTGTTGTTACAACGACGTTGCTGTTTTAATTGGGGTGCCAATTTCCTTGTAATTTGTCTTGTTTTTTCATTACTAGAGATATTTCTTTATTCTTCATTTCTACGATTGAAGAATAAATTTCTTAGCTGGAGCCCATTAGTATTACGCTTCCCCATGTGCGATATCTTTTCCTTTAGCACCTCAAGCGCAGTGAAAACAGTGTTCCTAATTTAAATCCGGAAGTGATAATTTTAATAGCATCAAATAAATTTCTTGTGAGAATGTATGACAGTTAAAGGGTGAGAGTAAGTTACTACCTTCATGAAGAGTGCAGGGGAGATTGAGCATATAGATTATGAGGTAGGTGACATTCTCTGACATTTTAGTAATGTCGTGTCACCCCATCGCAGCAACCACCACCCAGTTCTGGTATTTGATACCCGAGGGGTATGCGAACATAGTTCGTATCATATTCAGTACAATTCACTCACGAAGTTTCACCTAATCATATAAACTTATGAACATCGCACTAGCGGTTCAGCATTATTGCATAAAAGTATTATATATTAAGAACAAAAAAATATCCTTTTCAATACATGGACATATTTCAAGGAATATTCTTGAAAAACAAACAATCGTATAAAAAGATTGCGATATAAGATGAATTGCGTGAATAATAAATATTCCAGTAAGATTTTACACTCGTTCCTAAAAATGGACGGTTATATTAGGTATCCCATGCAGAAATTTGTTGGGGAGTCCCAGTTACCAGACAAATCCCGATCGGGATTTGACGGGGAGTCCCAGTTACCAGAAAAATACTGATCGGGATTTGATGGGGATTCCCGAACAATAAATACTCGTCGGATTCTTGATGGATTCTAAGAATGTGTCAAGACTAAACTTTTTCTGAAAGCCTGCACAGCGATTCTTTTAAATAATATGTATACGTATACAATACTGGTTATATGCACACAATTAGTTCATGTGTCAGCTGGCTGTAATGCGCAGTATGCGCATCCAGAAAATAGCTAAACTTTGATTATTGCAAAAGTATTTCGCGCGGTTTATACATTCAGTGTGGATTTTACTATGTACGACATTGAGAGGGAGCGACGTAAATCTCGCGAACGCATTTGGCGACATCGCCAAATGCAACGAAAAATTGAAAACGCATTGGGACTCAATTACTTGAGTTCGCTTGGTAAGTATAAAAATGTATAGGGATAAGTTTTATAGAATTTTTTAAATTAAAGGTGGCTATCTCGAATGCCAAAGACTGAGACGGACGTCAAAAGCAGTAAAAACTGTCGCATTATCTTTTTTGAGCTTATTTTTTGTCAAATAAAGTTTATATCCCTCATAAAAACGAAGTTTATTCCTTTCTAAACGTAGTTTACCCGGTATCGATACCTAGATTCTGGAAAAAATTCATCTAGAATCCATCTAGATTTCTAGCCCGAATCCAGTTTGAAAACGTTACATTCCACGTCTAAATCTTGATAGGGTTCCAGATCCGATCCCGATCAAAAGTTGGGGATTCTAGCTAGCATCCAGCTGAATCCTAATCTTAATTTCTGCATGGTTACATGCCTGTATATAAGTTATTATTATCTATGTCGTACAGAAAAAGCCACTAACTTCTAAAAATTCTACACTGGAATAAAGGAGTCGTAGGATTGACACTAGACTCTACTCTAGATTAGACTAGGAATATAAGTCAGGTCCTGAGCAGGTCGTTATAAGCTAATCCGATCTGGGGATGCATAGTTTCCATGACAGGACCTTATCAGGATTATCTCAGGATTAAGTCAGGCTTGAGTCAGGATATGGAGAAATGCGTCTAAATTGGACCACTGCCTAAATTGGACTGGTTCTTGATTCAGGAAATAATTCACATTAGAATTTTTTTCGTGAGAAATTCTAGAACTAGCTGTAATAATATATAAAAATATAAGGAGTAAATCGTGGCCGCGATAGCTCAGTTGGACAAGAGCTTCACTACGTAGAAGTGAAGGTCCCTGGTTCAAATCCAAGTCGCGGGTTATTTTTCCATGTGTCACTTTTCGCTTAAAAAATACGAATTGTTTGATTTATATTAAGTTTCGAATCTAAATCTCGACCCAGACTACATTCCACCGGAATAGTCTCAATTAATTAAAAAATGTCGAGCCAAAAATTAAATATGTAATTATTTCATAAAAATATAAAAGCTAGTAACAATTCAGCAGTTGCGTTTCCTACAATAATTGTTTGTTGGGAAAGTACGCGCATGTTGTAATTTCTGCTGCTTCGCATTTGAATGCTCGATTCTTCCCAAGTAAAATTCAATAAATTTAATTATTATATCCTTAACCTACGCATTTTTTTCATTCGTTCACATCCTATTAATAACATCTTTTGGAAAAGTGGCAGTTTTGTCTGATTTAGAAAAATAGTGGTCTTATTTAGGCAAGTATTTTTGAAATTTCCAATTGGTTATGTTTTTCTATCTTTTTAACACTAAACCTACCATGGAGCGGTCAAATGACCTTTTTCACATGTATTTTAAATGGCTTGGTGACGTCACGGTAGGTTTAGTGTTAATACAACTTTTACTTTTCCCTTTATGTGCATTTTATACGTTTCTACTTATATTTAAATGTACGCTTCTTCATAATGAATTTGATTTTTACCTCCTTCCTAACTTTGGGCCCATGGGCAGGTAATTTTGCTTAAGTGGTAAAATATAGGCAAACTTCCCCTACTGTCAGTAATCTGATGAGAACATAATGATGTGTGTAACACAGTTTCCATGGCAGGGCCTTATCATGATTATCTAGTCAGGTTTGAGTCAGGATATGTTGTTAGAACCTTATTAAGATTGCCTGTTCAGATTTAAGTATTGTCAGAACCTACTTACGTTTAAATTAGATTATGTTATCAGAACCTTCGCAGTGAAATGTCTTGTCCTAGAAATTGAAATAGAAATTGTACAGGATAGCTAACAATACTTGAAATAAAAAATGGTTTAAACCACTTTTGTCTATTGTTGTTTCTTTGAAGTTTTTGTAAAAGAGGCAATTTTGCAAATACGTATGGCACGCGCATATGGTCCTAATATTCAAATCCGATAAGACAAACCTTATAAAAAAAACCTGAATTTTACAATAAGGTAAATAAACAAGGTTTAAAACTAATAATTCTACTAATAACTAGTCTACTAATAGTTCTTAGCTAATACATTAACTAGGTCCAATCGTTTAATTTTGAAGAACAGAACCTAGTGCATCGCCAGTGGAAAGTTTCTGGCCACCATTTCTGTTTCCAAACGTTTACTTAAATACCAAAGAAATACCCACGTCATAAATTACTCGAAACGGTTTAATTTCTCCTACAGAATTTTTGTTCCTATCTCCTATTGTTTATACGTTAATAACTATTATTCTTAATATAATTGACTGACATACTAGGTACACTCGAAAGATGCGAATTACTCACAAGGTCAGTATAGTTATCGTATAATCGTAAAATCTATATAGGATTTAAAGCTCCCCTCTTTATAAATAAAATCCATTATGCGTGAGTAAACCGCAACATCACTGGCAAACCACTGGTACTATTGAGGCGATATTTATACTATATGTTAGTAAGATAAGGAGTGAGATTTCTAATTATAGTTCATTTCGATAGGTGGCGCTGACACCTAACCTGTACATTTATAGGCCGATTTTCCTTGTACTTACAGGATTTTTGTTGATCGCAAAGAAATCCTTTGAGGGTGCTTTGCACTCGGTAGGATTTGTCATGGATTTTATGTATAAAGAACAAAAAAATATGCAACAACGAGTAGAACAACATTCGCTGAGATCAGCTAGTATTATACACATATGTTTGAAAAAGTAATGTAACTGCGATAGTTTCCTTCATCCAATGTAAAAATTTAAAGTATTATACATAATTACTTTGTTTTTTTTTCTAAAACATTTTGTTCCTATTCTGAATGTTGTCATTCAAATCATATAATGTCACTTTCTATTAAAACGTTAACTGCCATGTCGGCCACCGGTAACCGACACAAAACTTTCCGTCCAAACCGCACCGGTTATGACAAATGCAATAGCATATACCATTGCGACCCACGCTGCGTGAACGGTGAGTCACGTAAATTTGACGTGTTAATAAACCAAAAAATCACATCAGTCGTTAAAAGTACATATATTTATATCTAAATCAAATCGTGTAAAAAAATAACTAATTAACGAAGTGACGGAGTACTTTCTAGAAATAAGGTGACACAACCTTGTTTGCCTCCATTCGAGTTACTGTCGAATAGCTTACAATACTTTTTTAGAATGAAGAAATATCTGTTGAAAACTCATAAAGAATTAGTTGCTGGACGTTTTTCGAAGCAAGTAATATTTATTCAAACAACAAGAAAAACTTTCATGGTTAAGTCTTTACAATATATATATATAAAAATCTCGAACTTTAAGCATGAATGGGAACGGATGAAAATCTCATAAGAAACTTCAGATTTCTGCGAAAAGTTTTTAATCGCCCGAGGCTCTCCTAGCAGTCTTGTGTCCTTCGCCTTTGTACATGATATGTCTCTGTAACTTCCTTCTGGGCAAAATCCAGACTGCACTTTCCATTTCCTTTTTCATCCCTCTGTTAGCCTTTTCATTCTTTCGACTCTCCCGTTTGTCCTTCGGATACACTTTCACACATTCCTTTTTCTTTTACTCGTACGGTTTCGTGATACCTTTCATCAGTACCTATGCCTGAGGTCCTTTAAAATAATATACAGCCCTTCAGGGAATACTAAGGACTTTACGCTGTTAAAAGTAATCCAGTGCAGTTTTAAATCACCCTTAGGGGACTCGGCTGCTGAGACATTATACGTATATCTTGGATAGAAAGAAGCGTCCAATTCTTTGTGCTGTTCTGTAAAGAAACGCAAATTGGCGAACTTTTAGTATCCTCCTCCACCCACAAAATACTCGTGACAATGGAATCTTGGATTATACATAATAGGCGTACTCGAAAAGAGAGGAAATACTCCCGTGGCTGCCCATGTATGCTTGCAACTACTCCATCTTGGGATAAGCCTCTTTATATTTGCTATAAGAGTTATCAGGATACCCCCTCTATTTTGGTAATATTTATTATATGCAAGCCTTCGAAAGAGAGTTATTCGACACATTAGCATGACTTTTCCCTTTGGATGGACATCTCATTGTATGTGATTCAATGCGGTTATGCTGATCTTCGTACTTTTATTCCTGTGAAAGGTGGCTGATGCAAACAGTGGAGCTTGATGGTCTATGAGTATTCTTCACATACTTTTTGCTATTACTTATTCGTTCGTTCTGTATTTTCTCCGAGTGCTAAGGATACAACTTGTCCCATAACACTTTTTAGCTGCTGTTGTTTTTCAAAGATTTTCGCAAGGTGTTTTGCAGTCGATTCTCGCAATATTTTTACAATATTGTTTCTGCGCTTTCGGTTATTTACATTCTCTTAGCAGTCGTTTTTCATACTTTAATTCTAACCTTTGCTGTCAATCTTTAAGAGTGATTTGAAGCGATTTATTGTTATTTTCAGTTTTTTTAAATTTGAAGTTCATTTAGGGGAAATCAACCAGTGAAAGACAGAATTGTCGAGCTTACGTACGTTTGAGGTTATGTTTGAATAAATTGATTTATAATTATGAAACAACTATTGAAATTGCATAAAGAATTCATTTTTATTTAGATATAGGGACAAAATAATTACTTTTTGTTACCGCAATTACTTCCGAATTAATTCTAAAGTGCAGCATGTGTAAAAGCCCAATATATGACCGAATACTTGTGGAATATTTTTAATAAGAATATTATGTGCTACTATTTTTTATCACACTTATACGAAAATATGGAGAATTAAACCTCAAAATAAATCAGATTTTAAACATTAGCTCACTTCAATCCTTATAATTTACATGTGTTCGAGCAACGGCCATTCACTAGCATGCGGTCAATTACTGGACGGTTTACCCTAGTTTTTTTCTAATTTGTAGTGACATTTATTCTTCAACTTTCCGTTTTCAATTCCTCCTCCGCCATTGGTATTTTTTAAAATTATATTACAAATAAATAGCTTATTCATTTACATTCTTTTGTTCTAATTTTTCATTTCCTATTTGCATTATGCATCTTTCTTTATTTTTTCACAAAATTCCTTAAGGGGGTATTCTAGTCTAGAGGCATGAATTTCGGCCGTTTTTTCGCGCTCTGTAAAAATAAAACAAAGAATATTTTTACCATCCATTTTTTTATCATTCGTTTATTGATACTTTAAGAACACATGAAAAATTGAATGAAAAAAAAAATTCAAAATTTAAGATGTTATGAGCTGGCAAAGTGGGGGGTCCACAAAAAAAAGAGTGTCCTGGCGTACAAGGTTTGAACCCTTCTGGTCACCTGAATGAAAAAAATCCAACGGATTCATAATTAGTAAGGATGTCGCTATGGGCTCAACCGATGACAAGTCAAAAAAAAATTTTTTCGCAAAATGGCAGCCGTTTGAAAAAACAAATTTCTTTCCTGGACGTTTGAAAAAACAAATTTATTTTTTCAAACGGCCGTCATTTTGTGAAATAATTTTTTTTGACTTGTCATCGGGTGAGCCCATAGCGACATCCTTGGAGCCCCCACTTTGCCAGCTCATAACTTCTTAAATTCTGAATTTTTTTTTTTCATTCAATTTTTCATGTGTTCTTAAAGTATCAATAAACGAATGATAAAAAAATGGATAGTAAAAATATTCTTTGTTTTATTTTTACAAAGCGCGAAAAAACGGCCGAAATTCATGCTTCTAGACTAGACCCCCTTAACCCATTTGCATCATGCGACTAAAATGAAAAACAGTCGCGAGTCCGCGGAATAATCCGCGCTCGGTAAGAAAACAATTGCGGGCCCGCGTAATAATCGGCGCTCGGTGATAGCAAACAGTAGCGGATCGCGGAATATTCCGCTCTTGGATGCAAATGGGTTAAAGTAACAATTATTTGGCTAGTTATGTTATTAACACGTTAAATGTCATGTCGGTCACCGGTGATCTCCTCTGAAATTTCTCTCAAGGCCTAACCGGTTGCGACAAATGCAATAATGTATACAAATGCGACCCACGCGGCCCGAATAGGGAGTCACACAAATTTTACGTGGCATTTAAGGCGTGAAGGAAACTAGATTCTGAATACCAGGCTGTGGAAAAAAAGTCACGTGGTCGGCACAAAATGCTCGGTTGTTGGTAAACGAATAATCTTAATACATTCGAGCCTCAAATTTTTTGAAAATCGTTAACGAAAGCTTCACATTTTTTGACAAAATAAGCCACAGGTTTTCAATAAATATATATTCATTCTACAGTATTTCAGTCTTAAAATTCTTTGCTTCAGTATTGTGTTGACGTTTCGACAACTAATACGCTGTCATCTTCGGAACGCCGAATTGAATTATTATTAAAATATCACATTTTAATTTCTTAAAAATTCACTTGTTTATGTAATGACTTTTTTTATTACTTGTAGAACAACGTAATCGAAAACATCTTTACGATGGTTAAATAAATTCAAACTTTAAGAAATTCAAATGTAAATTTATAAGAATAATTCAAATCAGTGTTCTGAAGATGACAGCGTCAACAGAATATTCAATTAAATAATTTTAAGACCGAAAGACCGAAGAAGGAATATATGTTTATTTCAAACAAACCACGTCCACGGACCACTGTCATTGACTGCCGGGGTACTGAATATTTCCTCCTAGCGCACGCGTGCTTAACACTAGCCATTATGCTTTAAAATACGTAATTTTCGTTAAAAGGGCATAATATAAACACCAACTTAACCTGTCAAAATTCGTAATAGCAGTCAACAACATCATGAATATTATCGGTATAACCTACGATCATTTAGACGCATGTCACATTTGAATTTCGCGCGTAATGTGTCAACCGGAAGTGAGCGTTGCCTTTGCCAAAGAACTTGCAGCAAAAGCGTCAAGAGATTTGAGGCATCAATTCCGATTTTAAGGTAAAAGATTCGAGGCTTGAGTGTATTTGAAAAGTGTACCAGAGTGTAGACTGTAAAAGCGTAAAAAACCATCTTTTATTCAATTAAATGTTTTACCAAATAAATCAATACAACATTGCTTATTTTTGTACTGTATTAATAATTAATTAGTTTAGGTAATATAATTTTCATTTATCTTTAGACTGCTGCTTAGCCACTCTTGTGGCCCAGATATGTATTGATCGAACCTGTCCTGCAGTAGTTTTCCAAATTCATCTGCGAGTTTTTTTTCCAAAAGCTCACTATTTCTTTACTTGAAAAACGCCGCGGTATAAAGGTTAAATATTTCACTTTATATTACTGTTTTATAAGTATTTAATATTCTTAGTTAGTATAGGAGACCAGTACTTAATTCTTATAATATTTTTGCTATACGTTTCGGTTCTCAACTTTAAATTGATAAGAAATAGAAGTATAAATACGTGTAACATGTATTAATATAATTTATAATATTTCTTACGAAATTAGTATGTCATTAAAATTCTTGTTTGGTCGCCATTACGCTATTCTCCACTATATGCAATTATACGCAAATGGTCAGTTAGATATAAAATAATCTAGGAAGTAAAACTGTTCTTTTCATAAAAGTAATAATGTTTTCTATTTCTTGAAAGTGTTGAAAGGTACGAATTCTATCTGATTTAGATTTTACTAATAATAAAGAGATGATAATATAAAATTATTTTTGTCTTATATATGTTTTTACATATACTTAATTTGATGAAAATTCAAATGTGTCTGCAGTACAATCCTAACGTTGTAAGACACATGTATTTGTAGACTAATTTTTCTCAAGGTTTAGCAATTTGATATTTATTGGACAACAAATTTTGGAGAAATATTTCACAAAAATTACGTATTTAATTTTACGGAAACATACAAATACGCTCGACTTCTAAACCTTTTGTCATCGAGTCTTTGTCACTTTTCTTCCGGCTTTTGACATTGGCCACTTCTGGCTCATATTTTCCATGCGAAATTTAAACGTGACATAGCATAAAAAAACTAATGAAAAGCACCAAGGTAAACATCCACTGCGTGCGAGCTTAAACCGAATATTCACTGCCCCGGCAGTCAATGATGGTGGCCCGTGGGCATGGTTCACTTTGTCAGAAGATCCTGACTTGTCAAAAAGTTTAGAAGTCGAATGTAATAGGAGAAATACTAGAAATTATTAATCTCGCTTAATTAACCCTTTGACTGCTAAAGACGTATATATACGCTTTGACAAGTTCATCAATATATACGAATGGCGCATATATGCGCCCTTAATGACTGACATCTGAATATTGCCGCATATATTGATAGTTTCGTGCAAGAGTAGGCCGCAGTCAAAGGGTTAATAATTTCACATTTTACACTTAAGTGTAATTAAATTATAGATATTGAAACATTCATAATTCTTATAACTTGTAACACGATGTTTTCATTTGAAGAATTTTCTAATTCTAAATACTGTGCTTACATTTTGTTACTTTGAAATTAAGAAAAAGCTCCAATGTAGTTTGGTCAAGTGATTAGGTATCACCAAAATTTCCAGTTTTTTTCTTCAACTATTGATTTTTAATGTTATTGCAATGTTCTTTGAAGTAAGAGAAAACGGAAATACAGTATAAGTTTTGTACTTCTTTTCCTAAAAAGTGCTGAATATAGTATAGGTACCCTCACTTACCTTAATGACTCTTTTAAATAAAGAGAAGCATTATGAAAATATGAAATACACATATGCAATACCCTGTATGTGATATATACATGTATGAGGCATTTCGTACCCAAGAAATGTCTAAAGAGCTTTCTCAATGTATTTTTTCCTCAGCTTTCCAATGGTATAGGCAGGTTCTCAAAAATTTTCCAATTTCACTTTCAAAAACTATAAAATATCTTACATCTCGAAAAGTATATTTTTTATTTATTTTTTTTAATGATTTAGATCGAAAGCTGAGAATTTTTTACGTAGAAAAACACATTTTTCGAAGACTGCTCAAGTTGCTTTCTTTGAAAAATTAGCACCAACTAATAAACTCACTGTCGTTTCGGGGCAAGGTACGGCGCGCGGGCTTGGTTACGTGTTAAAATCAATTAATTGTAACAGGTCAAATTAATTAATTTTAACAGGTAACCAATTTATAACGAAAATTAATTAATTTTAACATTTAACCAAATCCGCGCGCCCCGTATTTTGCCCCGAAACGGCAATGAGTCTACTGTTTTGGCGCTGTATTTCTCAAAGAAAGCAACTTGAGCACTCTTTGAAAAATGTGTTTTTCTATGTAAAAAATGCTCAGCTTTCAATCTAAATCATAAGAAAAATATATTTTTTGAAATATAAGATGTTTTACAGTTTTTGAAGGCGAAAATTGAAAAATTACGTATTCCATGGAAAGCTGAGGAAAAAATACACCGGAAACGCTCTTTAGACATTTTTTTAGATATATTTTAATAGCGCAAATATTAGTTAGAAACAGCATGATTTGGCGCTTCCGCGCCGCGCTGGGAGAGTTGACGCGAAATGCCTCATGTATGTACTATACAAAGTATGTGGACACTTCCTCAATTCTTGTAACTACCTGAAAAAAGTTATGAACTTTGGTAATTTTGATTATTTTGTACGAATTCAATTGCGTATATTGTTAATTTAGTACATACTATTAGAATACATTAAACACATATTTGTAGTAGAATTTAGCAACAAATGTTGTTTAATAATAAAAATACACTATCCCTCAAAAGTATGTGAATACTTACTAGGTTTATAAAATTTGTGATATATTATACATATTTTTATTATTAAAAAACGTTTGTTGCTAAATTCTATTACAAATATGTATTTAATGTATTCTAATAGTATGTACTAAATTAACAATATACGCAATTGAATTCGTACAAAATAATCAAAATTACCAAAGTTCATAACTTTTTTCAGGTAGTTACAAGAATTGAGGAAGTTTTCACACTTTTGAGCGGTAGTGTATGGATAATATATCACAAATTTCTTGAACCTGGCAAGTGTTCATATACTTTTGAGCGGTAGTGTATTTAGGTAAATGCAATTTTGGTGAACAGAGGGCTCTTGGTTCTCTTACACTTGTTTTTTTTTTCACCATCTACTAAATTGTCCTCTTCACAGATAGTAGAACTCCGAAAAAAACACCTTTGGTACAAAAAGAACGAGACAAGTTCATTGTATGAAATTGGTAGAGTCATCAGCCTAGAAAAGCAGTGAAATCCTATGACTTATATTTGATCAAAGCTGAATAATTTTTTTATTTACTGATTTCTGTATTGTATCCTAAGCTGAAATGTTTCCTTCTTTCCACGTAAGATTTAGTGTAAAAGTAAACTTTACATTACCTTACAGTAAATCATTTATTGTTTGACCCTTCAAGCTTTCGAAAATTATGAAAAGAATTATGAAAGCTTTAAGAAGAGAGAAAAGACAAAATGGAAATACTGCACTCGACTTCTAAAACTATTAGATAAATATGTGTTATTTATTCAGTCTTACGGTTTCTTTTCAAAATAAAACTTTGTGTAATTTTAAATTTCTCTAATATTGGGTTGGCAACTAAGTAATTGCGGATTTTGTCGTTTATTTGCTTTAAAAAATCCGCAATTACTTAGTTGCCAACCCAATATATTGTTGGATAAACTGTAATATTGGTAAAATATATTTCTCTTGTCAATTTGTAAATTTGTAATCGTTTATCACTGATTTCTAGTCTTAAAATTTTCATTTTATAATTAAAATTATTTTTTTTCAAACGATTTTAATTGACCTTCGAAAACTTTGTTAATTTTGAAAATTAAATGTTTGGGAATTATGTTATTAATTCGACCTTCAACTAAAAACATTAATTAACTTTAACAATTAATTTCCTTGAACTTGTTCAAAATATTTCAAATTTAATTCAGTTTGCGAACCAAATTATTTATGGATAAATTGATAAAAACATATCTTATTTTGTTTGTAGTTGTATTCTTCTCCTTCTCTCTTTTTTACTCTCCTTCCATATTGCCCTTCTTTCCCTCTAAACCTTTTAACAAGTGGGGACGAAAAAGGCTCGGACCTTTTTGCGAAATAAACCACATCCACGAGACGCTGTTATTGGCCGTCAGAGCACTGAATATCCGCCTCAAGCTCGCGTGCAGTGGAGATTCGCCTTTATTCTCTCAATTAATTTTCGTATGTTAAGATAAATGTTCCTATTTGTGACCATGTAAGATTCCAAGGTATTTAAAATCAAAAACAATTATACTGAACTTAAGATTAATCATTTTTTTATATAAAAACTTTTTTTACTCTAGGTTTAAACATAATCCAATAAATATCAAAAGAAATATCAACATCCATAAAGAGCACAACACCCATTAATCGTTCACTAATAGCTTTGCGCAAAATTGATTTTTAATAATAATTTTTGAAGACGTGACAAAGCTGACATGGCGACTTCTATACACTCAATCTGCCACTGATGGCGATATAATTGCCTTCTTTCATATTTTCATGAGCATTTCTTTTTCAAACATCACTGAAACTAGGGTAAACTGCCCAGTAATTGACCGCCTGTCACTGAATAAGCATTCCACAAACACATGTAAATTATAATTTTGAAATGGGTAAATGTTTAAAATCTGATTTATTTAAAGCTTCAATTTTCCATATTTTCGTATAAGTGTGATAAAAAAATAGTAACAAATAATATTCTTATTGAAAATATTCCACAATTATTCGGTCTTACATTGGGCCATTACGTATCTTGCACTTTACAATTAATCGAAAAGTAATCGCGACACCAAAAAGTAACTATTTTTACGAACATGTAAACAAAAATGAATTCTTTACATAATTTCAATAGTTGTTTTATTATTATAAATCAGTTTATTCAAATATAAGCTCAAATGTACGTAAACTCAGCAATTCGGTCATTCACTAGTTGGTTTACTCTATACATATAGAGACCCGTCATCACCACTTTAAGTCCGCGGCGCTAGCGTCGAAAAAAAACATGGCTGAAACCTGTGTGCTTATGAAGTGTCTGTACGTGTAAACAATGTTATATTTTTCCGAAATTTTCAATATTACACTTGAAAATGCTCATATTATTATTGGAAACAATTTTTTTTATAAAACCTTTGCATCACAGCAACGTAAACAAGACACAGGTTTCAGCCATTTTTTTTGTTTCCGATATCGATCGCTTATTTAGTTGGGCGGCGCTTTTAGAACAACTGGTCTCTATATCAAACCGTAGCTAAATAATCGCCAAACATGATAAATATTCTTTTCGAAGATTTGCTTTATGACACATTTGAATTTCGCGCGGAAAATTGACCGGAAGTGGGCGTCCCAATGTCAAAAGACTTTAAAGATAAATGTCAAAAAGTTTATGCATTTTGACTCACCATACACACGTTACTTCGTGTACAAGACTGATCCGTAACTGACCCGTAATATGATCTATTTATATTTGTACACAATTCATTAGGATCCGAAAATTTACCATATGTGTATGATAATAAGTGAAACTGCGCAAGTAAGCCTTTGCCTTTCTCTCCCAAATATGTTTAGGAAAAGCTTCTTAGCATGTATAAATCCTTTAAACTAAGCTGTCCCCTTTAAGAGAACATTAGTTTCACAAATGCAATGGGATTAAAAATAAAAGGGTCACACAACCGCATTACATCATCTCACAATAGTATGCTTAGAAACGTTCTTCATGGAATAATTTTGACATTAATTTAGTGGACATTTTTCAAATAGAAAGGCTTTCAAAAATAGCGGAGTGTGGACTTATATGTTAAAATTTTGACAAAAACTTTCGAATTGGGAAATGGAAAAATTCTGAAATAATCTAAGAAGTAATCGTAGATGAAAGTCGGAAAAATTGAATTTGGATAATTTTCAATTTAATATGTTAGAGTTACACGAGCTAGTATCTTATTTCTATTCCTTAGATTAAGCCAATTTTCCGTGTATTTAATTCGAGCGGTCTCGGAAAATATAATCGTAATGAAACATATGTAGTTCATTTATGATAACTTGATACAATTTGTGAGATATACAACGTTAAATCGTTAAAGGTTACTTTTCAAACTTCGTTTCTACTTTTATACTTTTCTCTTCATCATAGCTTGTGACAAGGGGAAGTGTTTTTTGCCATAGTGATGGAAATATTGTATTCAACTACGACCTTTTCTACAAAATATCGATATCCAAATTTAGCAATAATTTCTGAACAAAATATTAACTAATTTTAAACTTGCTAATAATAAAGAGATCTACGATATGAACAATAAGAATTTTCGGATATGCGGCCAATAATAATAACCCGTTAATAATTCAATAATATTAATAATAATCCACTGTGTGTGAGTAAACTGCATCATCCCTGAAAAGCCACTGGACCTATTAAGACCGTATTCACAGCATGTGCAACTGAAGTGACGAGTAAAGTTTTTAATCATGTCCCATGTCGATGGATGACGATGGAGTCTAACTTTTATATTTATGGGACGATTTTTCTAACATTTGCGGGAAATGTTCACTGGTCGAAGAGAAATCGTATTGGTGTGCTTTGTATACACTTAAGTACACATTAAGTAATTTGTGTTGATAGAATTCATAGTTAATTAATAATCTTTATCTTTAATTTCAGATACTTCAAGGTTTTCATTCTACCGACATGGTATTGGGATCGTTGCCTCGATTCTTAAGAAGAGCTTAGGAACTCCAGCTAAACGTAAGTAATTATATTTATTTTTCAACTTTATTTTATTAATTACTTAGTATATTCTAAGTAATTTTTATAAGAAGGGCTAGATTTTAGTTAAGGGGGGAGTCTGGTGTAACAGGTCTGAAAAATCGATTTTTTTTGGCTTAAAAATCTTCCTAAATATGTGAAGAATGCCTTTGTAAAGTTATAGCATCAAATTCGATCTTGAAATATAGTTAGGAGCCGTGAGAGCCCCAAGTAGGTACACCTAAACACGGACTAGCCGAAAACTTTAAACGCGTTTTTCTCAAAACCACGTTTTCCAAATTGGCGGGACGCATACCTCATCGAATTTTTATCCGATTCGCTTGATTCAACGTTTAAATTGAAGATAATTAAATTTATATGCTTATGAACCTCGACTTTACATGAATTATTATTATAGCATAAATTTATTGCAAAATAACAGCGGACATGTATCGTTCATTTTCATGTTTTCTTCCGCCATTTTTGCAATTAACAATTTTTTTTTCAAACTGAGGTTCATCCGCATTTTATATACCTACTAAAGAAAAATTTTTTCTCATTTTACGTTTCCAGTTTTTTTCTCAGGACTCCAGGTATCACGCCGTTTTGACCGAATCCTTCCCTTGCCACTACTATATCTATAAATATATATATTCAAATTAAATCTACAGTGGCAAATTTTCTACTTTGAACTTCCCTTTATATGTAAAAAAAGTTTCAATAAAAAAATTATATTATATCTTGAAATTATATGCAGTGGAAAAACACCTCAGTTGCACCAGAGTCCTCCCTTAAAGATCTTACCCTTGTGGCAGAAGGAAATACTTCAACACAATACCTTTGCTGTAAAAGAAGTTAACTAACAACAAACGCTAAATAGATGTGTATTAAATTAATGTTGAAATAGATAGCTTACTATTGCTGTTATAGTTGTAGAACAATTTTCTTTCAAGTCTTTTCATTGGCAAGGCCAACTTTTAGCTGATACTTTCCGCGCGAAATTTAAAAGTGACATGATGTACGAAAGAAAGCATAAAGACGAGTCTCCACTGTACACGAGCCTGAGGCGAGTATTCATTGCCCCGGCAGCTTATAACAGCAGCTTGTGAGCGTGGTTAGATTGTCTAAAGGTTTCCGGTTCAGATTTATTAAAAGGTTTAGAAGTCGAGTATATACAGGATGTGTGGTGTAAAAGTTCAAAAATGGTACATAACTTTTTCCTCAAATCTCCACTCCCAAATTTCCAACCTTTCGGTTTCGATTTTTTATACGGCACTCCCTGTATAGTTAAGACTTAAACTGTCTTGGCAGACAATATATTTCTGATGAAATTTAACTCCTAATGATATTTCTGTAGGAAGGCCTACAATCACATTTTCATTAAAACGCAAAAATACGTTTTCATCAATTCTTTCACTTTAAAGTTATAATTTAAAGTAAATGTTACAACTAAAGAGGATTTGAGTTTTTAGACTTACAATTAGAATACTAAAGCTAAAAGCTTTCAATCTATAAATGTTTAAATATCTGAGTATACTTTAACACCCTTTTAAATTCGCACCTTTAGGTCATACCTAAGGTTACCTTTCCTGATACTTTCCCCTATAAACCATGGGGTCATTCCATGTTATCTTATGGAAAAGAATGAAATAACTTTTTGAAACAATATTTCCAATTTTCGACCTTCCCTATTTGATTGGCAGCTAGACGTGAAAAAAAAATCATGTCCAGCTACTGAGAATGTTTCTTCTGAAGAAGATGTCATCACCTTCTTATCATCGTTACTTTTAGAAAACTATTTCCGTGGGAGAGACCCATCACCTACGATAACAGCTCCCGACAAACCAAAATTGTTAGGAGACTATAAGTGGAAAAGCGAGAAAAATATAAAAGTAATTGCTTTGTCTTGGTATTACAAGATTTGCAATAAAAATTAATTGAAAACAACTTTGTCTTGGCATTACAAGATTTCCTTTTAAAAATAATTTTAGTTGATTTAGATTAAGTTTCCAATCGAGGTCTCGTCCCAGACTAAATTCCATCGGGATAGTCTCTCCTTGTTTACTTCAATGTGAATATTTACTAGAAAGTCGAATTGCCAAAAATAAATAGGTGTTATTTAGACCTAAAAATCTCATATCGAATATACGCAACTAAAGGAAAGAACCCAAAACCATAATTCTTATATGTAAGTTCCGATTTGTTTTAAACTTCACCCACATAATCTCGATAGTCATATCTACTTACAGTGTTAGCAATATTTAAAAAATTTTTATACAGCATATGTATTATATTCATAGAATCATTATCCAATAAGTATTCAAAAACTTTTGTGAGTCACTGTATATATTTCGACAAGAACTACTTGATCGGTGCTCCGAGTAAAACTAGGGGAAAACCGAAAGGTCTGTGTTGCAAATGACGCATCGCTTGTGAACAAATTTAATCAGACTAGGAATTGGTTAGGGTACACCTTCAAGTATAAGATGTCAAGATGGAGGGTTAAGATGTCGGCAAGTCTATCAATTTCGTGCTTTCCTTACTGCTGCTCTTATCTTTCCTTATCTTCACATTCCACTCTTACTGTGCCTCATTGCCCCTGGGCAAAATGGTGATTCCGTATTCTTTTTAAACTTTTCTTTGCATTTTATTAACTCTTTTTATCCTTCGTTAGGACTTTTGCTTTTTATCCTAATTTGCACTTAGGCAGAGAACTGCCACAATTAAAGAGATCATTTCGTTTAGGGTTAATTCTAAACAAATTTCTTTCATAAGGAAGACAAATCTTTTCTGAGGCCTTGTACTCGTTTAACGAGGTTCTACCGGTACATAAGTAGTCAAAGCAGTGTATGTTACAGCTTGTGCTTGATTAGCGTAGTGTCTTTTGTAGATCTGTCAACGTCGCTTCTTGCATAGTCTTGTTTACCCTTTGACTGAGTAGATTACGATTAAAAAATGAGCGGAAAGCAATCAAGATTTTATTGGAAAGATAAACTAGTGTCAGCTAGAGTCTTCAAAAGGCGGCGTGAACTGCAGCGAATTGGAAAAACCCCCAAGGGTTATGGAAAGAAAAAAGCGGACCTGATAACCTTAAAAATAACTCGAATTGCAAAATCGTCAATCCTATTAAAGGCCGCAGGATAATTCACGTTCAATCACTTCCTTCAAACAGTTCCTCAGTTATAAGCCTTTTTTATTAATTCAAAAGAATGTTACAATATTAAAAATATCTTCAACTTTTCACTTTTTATGCGATTCCTAACCTCACAGTGCACACGATTGATGACAGAATAATAGCGGACGACGCACGGGAGACAGAGTGAGACAGAGACAGAGAGAGAGAGAAACGGTTGGTCGAGTACGACATTGCCATATGTCCGCCGGAGAAAATATAATGAATATTTTTACAAGATTTTTAATTTTTTGTGATTCTTATATCCCATGAATGATCATTTTTAACGTTGCAATCCATTCGTTATTTATTTTCCAACCTCTACAGATTTTTTCAAACCAATCGTAATTTTAGTTCGTGTTATGTTACGATAAAAAAGTGATTCTCCATAAGACACAATGTTAAAAAAAAATTAAAATATTTTTTTCTCGCTTCAAAACCCATAAAGCCCCACAAAAATTTAACTACAGCTTTATTAGGCTTTTATTTATAACTCTGTAAATTTTCGTCAAATTCGTAATTTTAGATCTATTACCTGTAGAACCTCCTTAAGGAGTTTGGTCACTCCAGAGGTAAAAAAATAGGTATATTTTGTGATTTTTTTTTCAGCAGTACCATGAAATAAACAGGAAATGCAAAATAGGATTATTATTATACACGTAACTGACGATAAAAAATTATTTTTTTCAAAGCAATACATGTCAAAATGGTGACTGTGCAGCATTTTTGCGAAACAAATCGGTTGAATTATGTTCGAGTTATGAGTCCAGCCGCGCTTATAAAAGGAAGTCGCTGCTGAACGAGAGGGGTTGTGCTTGAGTTCGAAAATCGAGCACTTTGAAATTTTTCACATTCACAATCTTGTAAAATATGATTTTTGCAGTACTCAGATACCTTTTTAAGATACAAACAAAATATCGATTTCTGGAAAATCCTACAGTGGCCTAATCCCTGAAATCTTTCAGGAGCACATTTTTCATTTGTCTGAAGCATAAGAATCATTAGTGAAGTGCAGGTTAAAATTGAAAATGGCCGCCCCAATACGGCGGCCATTTTTTTTACTAAATTACTATTTCTCGTTCGATTTGTTAAAAGATGAATATGAGGGGATTTTTAAGGCCTCTGTTCTTGATTCTGCAATTAGAATTGCAAAATTCAAAATGGCGGATTAAATGTGGCGGCCATTTCTTCACTAACCTCAACGTTTCTCGTCCAATTTGCACAAGAATGATAATAATAGTCGTGTAGCGTCTCCTAAGTCACAAAAATACGTTGCTCAAGGCTGTTTAATTTACCTAAAATTAGAAATTTGAAAGTTTTAGACTATACTATTTTAGGGTTAGGGACAGAAAGTGACATGACGAGGTCAAAGAAACACCAGATTTGGATTCAGCGATCCCTATTGACCATACAAAGACCTATTGCATGTTCTGTATATATCAATGGATATTAAATTCATCTGATTCAATCAAATAACTTACCAAATTTTGTATGAAAGCAGTGAGACGTAAATGAAAAGTTCATAAATATTATTAACAAATTGTGTACTGCGTCATTCATACACCAATAACATCAATATTTGCTACAACGTCGCCATGCGGTCTGGCATGGAATGTATTAATTAGTTTTCAATGATTTCGAATTTACTAATTGCCATCAATTTCTCATTTGCACCCAAAATTCGCAGAAAACGTTCTCTTTTGATTTAATTCACAATCGCATAATTTTCCATGGCGTCGAATGGGAACAAGTATGACTGTATAATAGTTCAGGGAGTATTCTAATGTGAACACCAAAGAATGCAAATTTTCAATATTTGTTATTAAAAAATTATTGAAAATAATTGAGCAACACTCTTTCACATCCGACACCTTAAGAGGAGGTTCTCATCAAGCAACCCGAAAATGACCCGTTTTTCTTTATTTTTTTTTTCGTAGAAGGAAGTAAATAAGGTACTGGAACTTTTTCACGCATATGTATGTATTCATTGAGTGTACAAAAAAATTTTTTTTATAAAAAAAACAATTGTTATATAATTAGTTAAGCACTCGTTTATGGGACCGCCTCGAAAAAAAGTTTCCGCATGGTGGGAATTCTAGAGCCTCCAATATTTTTCTGAAATCAAAAAACTAAAAAGTTTTAGAAAATATATATTCCTGGGAGCTTATACCAATAGAACCGAAAAAAAGTCGAAAATTGACAAAATGGCGGACTTGTGAAATTTTTGTACCGATTTTTCACGTTTTTTGCTCTTAAAATCGATATATAAAAAAAATAATAACAAAATTAATGGTTTTATAGCTATAAGCTCCCAGGAATTCAATTTCCTTTAAAATAAAAAAAATCAAGTCGATCCCTCAATTAGTTTTTGAGCTAGGATTCCTACCAGTTTAAAAAATGTCGTTATGAGATAAACGCGCTTAAAAGCTCGGTTAATTAATAATCATTAATAATAATAGGTTCCATTATTATGCTATAACTTTTTTAAAAAAATTATTTCGGTCATACCCTTTTAGGGGCATATTCTACACATCATAAGGTATCAAAAAAAGCAAAAAAAATCGATATTTTGGTCGATCTTGATGAGAACCTCCCCTTAAAACTGGGAACCGGAATCAGTTCAATGTCGATGAAGAAAAAAGACCAAAATTAAAAAATCTCTTAAAACCTGAAATCCAGTTAATCCCAAACCATCCACTTTCTTCCTATGATTTCTTCCCCTTGACATTTTATTTACCAAATTAAAATTAGGTCAAATGCTTTGAACGCGCAATCAATTTATGAGTCAATTATATTAACGTCGCGTAATTACAACTGGGAAGTAATGCGTTTACAGAAAATTACAATGTACTTGGTTACAGTATAGAGTTATGGTACGATATTAGTGTTTACATTGGGTTTTTACATCCCCCTTTACGAGTCTAGTAATTATCACTAAATTGAATCGTTTGATGAATGGAACTCCTTGGTTAGGTCATCAATAATTTCAATATTTTGGTGCGTGTGTTCTTTGTATCGGTTTTTCTTCAATAAATTTTAATTGAATAATATTACACAAAGTGAGCATTAATTTATTGAGTAACTCGAATCCAATGTCTAATATATTAATGTAGCTAAATTTAATTATGACATTGGTAAAGGCTAAGAAATTATTCAAGTCAAGACACATTTAATTGGATGCCTTTATAGAGGAGAGCCGGGACAATTGAACCATGGGGTAATTGAAGCGAGTATGTAAACACTTGCTTTGCCAAAAATTTGGAATCATTATGAACATTCAATTTTAAACTATTCATGACTTTGTGTTTCCGAGCACTAAAACTTTTTCACCAGCTCTTGATAAAATACTTGAGGATATTTTAATTTTTACATAGGGTAAACACACCAATAGATGGACACCCTCCAATAGATGGACAAATATTATTTCCAAAAGTAATTACATTAAATTTAAGAACGAAATCGTAAAGTCATAATTTTTTTATGGCTATATGTGGTCCTGATTGCAAAAAGTGATTTTTTTTCATCTTTATATTTGTAATAATGATAAAAAAAATATTTAAAATTGACATGACGAAGTTTTGCTTGAAGAGCGCCACCACTAGTAAATGTGTGACAGATGTCCGGTAAACGTAGTTTGTTATTACTATTATAAATGAATAAAAAAATAAGGTTTGTATACATTATTATGCTCGTATTTCACGAAAAAAGCTATAAATATCGTAATAAAATAATAAAATTACAAAAATATAAGAAAATTTAGCGTCCACCTATTGGTATTGGCTGTCCATCTACTGGGGTTTTGGTCTTTTTCATAAATTTTTCTTTTTTCTTAATTACTACGAAGTTTCACAAAGTTTTAGTAATTTTTTTCCAGTTAATTACATATTTTTACGTTAATATAATTCATTTTATGATAACTTAGTTGTATTTTAGTACACTATTTTGATAAAAAAGCATGAGAGTTTGCTTAACCGTCCATCTATTGGTGCATTTACCCTACAATCATAAAGTATTAATTGTAATGTATATAACACATTTACATTTTAAAGTTTCTAACTTGATTAAAATTCAAATAGTTTTTTAATGATTTTTAGAATACTAATTACCGTAATGTTTGACCCCAACTAGTGCTTCAATTACCCCTGCGTTGGAGGCAAATGAATCATTCGACGCGGTTGAATAATTATATTTTTTCTTAAATTATATTTATTTACCGGCGAAGGTATCTATTGGAAATCGAAAAGTGAATATCAATCAACTATTTTTTTTAAAACAAGATATTTATATTCAATAATTCTATCAAAAGAAATTATTACAAAATTTTTGGTTCATTCGCCCCACTCTCCCCTATAAAAAATCCATTTTGTGCGAGTAAACCGCATCATCACTGACAAACCACTGAACATATTGAGGCCATATTCGCACGATGTGTGATTAAGGTGACCATCAAGGCTTTTAGTTAGATTTCATTCAGATAGGTGGCGCTGGAGCGTAACTTCGATATTTATGGGCCGATTTTGCTGATACTTATAGAAAATATTTGATGGTTGAAAAGAAATTTGTTCAGTGTGCCTTGCATGTAGTAGGTAGCGCTACAGTCACAATGTAAGCGAAATCATGACCTTGTTCCTTCTTTTGAAAATAAATTCGATTTTTAGAAAAAGAAGCGCCTTCAATTTTCAATATGTAGAAAAAAATTCAAATTTGTAATTTTTCGACAAAATCATGCTGTCCCTTAACGGTATTTCTACCGCGCTACTTATACGTGTGCAGTAATCCAAAACCAAAGTATAGTGTTATAATTAAAATAGATTTTCTAATTCAATACCAAACTTTTTACATATGCATTATTTCACTAATAATTTACTATTTACTACTAATCACTTCCCGTTTATGGATTTCAAGAAATGATTAAATTAAACCTGGAAAATAATTCGAAATTAAAATAAAGGTGTCTTTTGACACCATTGGTGGAAATAGTGTTGGTCAACTTTTAACACCATAATTTAATGCTATAAGTTGTATTTGTTTAGTACAAAGAAAGCTAACCTACTAATGGTAAAACAGTGTACGAAACTAATGTTGAACTTCTGGTCATGGGTTATCTTTACCGTGAACTTTTTTCTGTAGCTGATTAGACGCAGATCCGTATAAAAGAAGTAAACTTGCTTCTTTGTTAGTTCGTTATATAAATAAGACATTAGTCTCAAATGATACCCTACCTAATGTCGAAACAACTACATTTGTGATCATCTATTCGAATCAATGTGATAAAATACTCCGAAAGACTACAAAAAATTTGTAAAGTTTGGGAGGGGGGAGGGTATTTGGAACAGATAACATTTTTAACACATATAACACACTTACTTTGAGAAGAAACTTTTCAACAATTTTCTTGAAAGTGAGGTCAGGATTTTAATTTATTACAATAAAAATACGTTAAACGTAATTTCTGTTAATAAATTACAACATTTCAATATCTAAAAACTGGTAATTTAAGAATTTTACCTACTCAACAATTTTGTGGGCTTGTGATCGAATTTGCCAAATTCTGACTGTAACCTTACTGAGGATTCATTACGTGTGGCTTTGATCTGCTTAACGCCTTGAACGTGTCCACAGATAGAGATCAATACCCCATGGTTTGGACCTACTGCAATTTACTGACCTGAATCTCTCTCTCGCTCTCTCTCTCTCTCTCTCTCTCTCTCTCTCTCTGTCTCCCTCTTATTCTTTTTCTATTTCTCTCTCATTTGGGGTCTTTTAAGGTGACTGACTGCGGATTTACTATTATCAGAAGGGTCACTTGAACCACGGGGAAATTGAAGCCAGTATGTGAACCCTTAATTTTACCAAAGTTTCCGAGCACTACAACCTTTTTTCCAGCTCTTGGTAAAATACTTAATAATATTTTAAATTTTACAAATAATCATAAAGTATTTACTGTAATGTATTTAATATATTTATATATTGAAGTTTCTAATTTGATTGAAATTCAAATAATTTTGTAATTATTTTTAATATACTAATTACCGTATTGATTGACCCCAAATACTGCTTCAATTGCCCCTGCGTTGGGGACAAATGAAACACTCGACGCGTTTGAATAATTATATTTTTTTATATTCATTTACCGACGAATTTATTTATTGGAAATCGTAAAGTGAATATCAAGCTACTAATTTCGAAAAAAAATATATTAATAAGGATATTAGTTTATAAATAAATAAATTAATGTAATTATTTTAATGTAATATTTAATTTTACGAAACATAATTTTTTAAATTATTTTCTTAGTTATACATTACAAAAATTATTTTCATTCAAATTTAATTTATTTAGAATATAATTTGATCTATCTTATGTATAATAATTTTAATTTCTATTGCTTCATATCTCTTATGTAAAATATAGCTTTTATATTTAGATTCGATAATCCTATTTAAAAAGTTATTACAGAATTTATGGTATATAGGGGCTTTTGAGGTTGCTGATTGCGAATCTACTATTATCACTTTAACTGTAATATCACTCATGGTTAGAATTGCCTCCTGCCAACCACTGACTCAGCTGGGTGCGTATTTAGCAAAACAAAAATGAGGGGCCGACCATTAGATCGCTTTGGTCCATAAGTGCAGACCGACCAAAGGTGATTAATAAGTTATAGGCTGTTAACCGTCGACCACTCAGAAGCCGATTAACAAACTTCCGGTAGATAAAGTGTTAAATTCATAATCAGCGACCTAGAAAGCTTCTATATACTACTTTTGGTGAAAATTGCAAAATCATTGAAATTTCCGGTACGATATATTTAATCCGCTATGTTGAATTTTGAATATCTGATAGTCTATCCGTAATTAGCGACTCAATGAAATACCAATATCAATGTCAATGATATAATACCAATATCAATGGAATACCAATATCTAGGTAAAAATAATCGTTCGGTTTCTTCCTTATGTATTAATTGTTAAAAAATGAGATTTAAAACATTTCAGTTACTATTAAGAATAATAATTTTATGAATATTCCGATAATAATTTTATGAATATTCCGATAATAATTATAAGAATTTTGGATGCTAGTTATTTTTGATACATTGATTTTCTAGGAAATATTTACATTGAAGTAAACAGGAGAGATTATCTCTGTGGAATGTAGTCTAGGACGAGATTTTAGATTGGAAAATTGGTCAAAATCGACTGAACTTATTTTTATTGCAAGTCTTGTAATACCAAGATAAAGCAGTATCATATTTTTTTGCATTTTTCAAGCGAAAAAATGGTACATACAAAAATATCCCACGATCGGGATCTAGTATTTAAAATGGCGACTTAAAGAATAAACTCAAAATAAATGGAATTTAAATGGTGCGATAATACAGTGTAGTTTATTACCGATCAGTAGTAAATTACCTCTGTGGATAAAGAAGCATTCGCGGTTCACAGTAATCGAGAATCTAAATTACTAGATGGCTTTGACATTTCACATACGTCTACATTTCTAAAATATTAACTAAAGTCAGGTAGCGGAAATATCCGCAATTATAATCGAATTTAAAATGTTTTTAACAAAAAAACCTTGAAACATTTTGATGTCTCAAATCTCTTGACGCTTTTGCTTCAAGTATTTTGGCATAGGTAACGCCCACTTCCGGTTAATATTTTCCGCGCGAAATTCAAATGTGACATACGTCTTAATTATCGTAGGTTATGTCAACAATATTTATGATGTCGTTCACTGCTATTACGAATTTTAACACGTTAGATTGGTGTTTATACTATGCTTGAAAACATATCAATTAAAACTCTATGTTACAGGATGTACTTCTGGTGCTTTTTACACTATTATTCACATTTTTTTCGCACAGTTTTCACTAATTACAGTTTAATGCGGTAAGATATAATTTAGGGAGGGATTGCGGTGTATCAGGTTCAAAAAATCGAATTTTTTTTCTTTGCATAAATCAAAAGTACAATGTTTTAAGAATGTGTTCCAAAAGTAGTATCGCAATTAAGTAGCAGCTGTAAGTATCGTAAAACTTCGCCAAAAAGTTTAAACGCAATTATCTCGAAACTACGTTTTTCAAATCGGTGTCTAGGATAGCGCAAGAACTAATCAATCGATCAACTTCACAGAAGGCTTAATCCAATCAATATACATTTCTCCCGGGGTTTTACCAACAATTTAAATAGAATTATTTAATTTAATATTATTTAACGACATTTTTAGTGGCAATATGTAATCAATTTTTGTGTCAAAAAATTAATTTTTTCTTCAAAACCCTAGGACTTTTTTGATTCTTCATGTTTTCTTTTAACAAGTGGTATAACCCCAGCATGAACTATCTACCTTTAAGACAATTTTTCATTTTTAGTTATCGGATGCTTGTAACAGGTGCTATACTAGACACCAACAATCCGGAAGTGATTGGCAGGATTATGAGTACTAAATAAATAATACAGAAATTGGCAAGAAACAATTTTTTTTCAATATTTCATGGATGGTTCTTCATATCCCAAAAGAGATTATTTGGGAGTTATTGATAGTTTTCCAAAAAAAATTCATGAAAATCACCTATTTTTACAGCTGTTACACCGCAATCCCCCCTTAAATACGAAAATTATGTAATTAAAACCATAATGGCGAGTGTCAAGCTGGCGTGCGCTAGAGGCGAATGTTTACTGCCCCGGCAATCAATGGCAGCGACCCGTGATGGTTTATTTTGTCAAAAGATTTGAAGCTTCCAGTCCCGATTTGTCAAAAGATTCGCGTCTCGAGAATACTCACGAGTTGCCAACCTGACAAAAAGATCATGATTGTAGTGATACACCAGTCCTACACCAGATCAAGTGATTACATTATATTTGAAATACTTTTATATTACAAAATCGTGAATTGATTTCTTGTCCTTTCAATTAATTTCTATATCTCATCCTTGTTACAATTTACGCTAGTAATGTGACTTGTTATAGCCTAATTCTAGACACGAGAAAAATAAAGGTATATCATTCGCACGAAAGCAATTATAGTAGCCATAAATGCAACATATTTATGTTCACAAATATTCGATACGCGTGCAAATAAGAAAAGAAATAGACACCACATGGAGATAAGTGCTTGCTTCCTTATTAACGTGTGGAACCTTCGCGTCTGCTGCACACTCAAATGCACCGACACAAGTTGAGGAGAATACTAGTGTGTTAAATACTATCGGTAGGACCAAATATGTGAGATACCGCCAACGTTGCCATAAGTTGAGCGAAATGTTTCCTCTCTACTGGTCATTTACGTGTTAAGGGATGGTAGAGGGAGAAAATTACGCTCAACCTATGGCAACTCTGGTGTTTTGCATAAGCTATTTCAAATATTTTTTCAAATATCGTAATCGAAGGCATTAGGAGTGGGGGTAGTGGATTAGCGAAGGGGAACCCGTGGTATCTTGTACGAAGAGAATCGAAGGTATCTTGTACGGAGATTCTACTGTACTTCATTTATTTCATTCCGCACTTTTGGCATATACAGGGTGTCCCAGCTAATTTGACCACCTTGAGTATATATTACCAACACTAAGCGAGATATTCAAGGTGGTCAAGTTAGCTGGGACGCCCTATATATAAGAAAATTCATCAACACTCAAACGGTTAATGACTGTTTATAAATTTAAATAATTGTTTATATTTATCCTTTAAAAAAATGTAATTTTTTTTTCCAACAGCCAGCATTTTTGTCGTTGACATTATATTGACCCCGATACGATATCTTATGCGATGCTAATGAGGTGTGAACATTAAGAGTTGAACAGAGGTACTGCCTTTTGGGGTCAAGTCATGAATTCTTATCGACAGGAATATTTTCAATTAAATTGGACATTTCAATTGCGAGAAAATACATTCCTTGTGAAAAAAGTTAAGAGGGTAGTTTACCTCCTCAAGCTCGTTATTTCGTCGTTGACTAAAAACGGGTCAACTATATTTTCACTTCCACTCTTAAAGTGCACGTGTTTTATTAACACTAAACTTACTGATATTTTATATATACCTATTTCTACCTAAAGCGGTCAACGAAAGACAAAATAATGATCATGTACATATAATTAAATAACATTTATGTTTTCAAGCTTGAGGAATATACATTTTTAGAAAAAAGATTCGAAAGTGAAAAATTATGTTACTTCGGTGCTCGAATTTGAATCATCGTTATTTTGCCTCGTGAATTACCAGCTGTTAGCGCTATGTATCTAGCATAAAATAACCACGTGGTGCTTTCTTAAAACACAATCGGATGACTTTTTCTTGGAAAACTTAAAGTCAGTAGTAAGTTTGAGGCTTCAATGCAGATGACAATATATCAAATTTCATATATTTCACAGCAGTTAAAAGACACAGGGTAGATAATGGTAGAGTACATATGATTATCAGGAAAAACGAAAGAAGAAGAGAGATAAATATTGTAAAATTGTGTAGCTATATATTACAGAAAAATTCGTGCAGTACATTCAAAAAAGATGAAAACCTGGAATATCAATAACTTAGAGTAAGGGGTTGGATCACTCTAGGATTTTCCAAAAATCGATGTTTTGTTTCTTTCTTAAAAAGGCACCTTAGTACTTCAAAAATCATATTTTAAAAGATTGTGGGTGTGAAAAATTTCAAAGTACACAATTTTCGAAATCCAGAGCAACCCCTCTCACGCCAGTCCGCAGCGAGCTCTTTTCATAAGCACGGCCGGACCCATAACTTACCGACCGATTCACTTGAAATTTTAACCGTATGTTTAAAATAACATTTTCTAAAGCAGTACGTAACATTTTTTTATTATTTTGCCTAGTTACTTTTTATGGACAATTTTCTGACCATTTTTTTATGGCATTTTACTATTATCCCATAACTATTAAAAATAGCTGTTAAAAATCCTATGGCTATTCTTATACATAATCGAAAAAAACGGTGGTGTCTCATCATAACTAAAAAGTTACAGGACCTGTTGGCCCGGCCGTCGACCTTCCAGAAATAAAGGTGTCATCGGAAAAATGCTACACAGTCACCATTTTAACATGTGTTGCTTTCGAAAAATAATTTTATATAGTCATTTACGTGTATAATTATAACCCCTATTTTGTAATCCGCATTTATTTCATGGTTTCGCGAAAAAAAATCACAAAATATGCCTATTACCTATACCTCTAGTGTGGCCTAACCCATTAAAATTTCAAAAGCAATCTTTTGACCGCTCTGGTAGGTTTAGTATTAGAATCGAGCAAAAAACCTTATATGGGATGAAAAACGGGTAAATTGAGGACTGTTTCACCACTTAAAGATACATTATTTTTCTAAATTAAGGGGGTAAATTACCCCTTTACTGATCCTATGAAATTTCTTTTCTCGCAATTCAAATGTCTAAATTAATTAAAAATATTCTCTCTTGTGAAAGTTCGTGATTTACTCCCCCCCCCCCCCCCCCCCCTTCCATCCTACCTCCCATTTAATCAACTACCTCTAACGAAATAATTTATTACCCTTAACCCATTAACTGACGAATTTCAAATTTGTTCGCTTGTTGTAACGAAACCAAGCACAGGATACACACTTTCTGTTACCCACAATACTGACTGATATATACATATAGAATGAAACTAAACTGTCAGGCGTCCCAAATATATTTTTGGCACCGAGTGGTGCGTAAAATTCCAAAATCCCCAAATGGGGATCATGGCAGCTAATGGGTTAACCCTAGAACAGCACACCTCCAAACTCGAACGTAAAGGGCGTAATCGATTTTCCAAAAAAGGTATTTATTTTGAAAAAAGAGGGGTGTGATTTTTGGAGAATTACTAATTTTCGTAATATCGCACATACTTACAGATTTGGAGTTCGGACAATTTTCGATTTTGGACAATGGAGTTCGAATATCGCGTGGGATCATATTGACCCCATGTGCTGTTCTAGGGTTAATTATGTGGGTATACCACATTCTAATCTTGCTCTTTTTCGAGGTTTGTTCGATAAATTGACGCTCAACTTTAACAAAATGTCAGGGGATGAACTACTTACGCATTTATACTGCGTTTATTCGTATGGAATCTTTTTTTACAGTTCAAATGTCAAAATTTATGTAAAATAGTTTCACCCACAAAAGTTAACGATTATTCTCTCTAGTAATGTACCAGCCCTGATCAAACAACGCATTACCCCTAATTAACCCTTTGAGTGACCCAATCAACGAAATAGAGGGATCTTCACATCACGTACGCTATTATAGGATTTTGGGTCGCTGAATTTAAATCTGCAGTCAAATTTTTAAACAAACACCCAAACTACAAAATGGCGGATTTGACATGATGGACGACTAAAATGTTAAAAACTTTCCACAGTTTTAGTAACAGTGAAAAAGACTGGTAATTATCTTTATGAGAATTAAAGAATGTTTTTATTTCTTACTTCGTCGTATTTTGATCGGAAATATAAAACAGCAAAACCCTAACAAATCCCCAGCGTTTCTATGCATTATTTTTTCTATGGAGTTTCCATTCTCGCTATTCGTCCCTTTATATAAATTGAAAACATATATATTATCGGCGCAGATACATAATTCGATAATTAAATAGATTAGACGTAATGAACATGAAAACGAGCAGGCATTGTTTTTCTTTTTAAATACCGCCAATGATTCAATTATCGAACTATGTATTTGCGCTGATGACATATAGATTTTTTTAGCGAGAAAAGAGAGTCCATAGAAAAATTAATGTATACGTATGCATGGGGTAGATTACCCCCTTCATTGTATCGCGGAGTGTTCGTCATCGAATTTCAATATTTCCAATGAAATATGACGTACCAAGAATGAAAACCATTTTTTATTTTTCATAATGATAAATACCACGTTTTTTCGCTGTGAGTAAAATTGAAAAAAGTTTTTAACATTTTAGTTCACCATGTCTAATCCGCCATTTTGTAGTTTGGCTGTTTATTTATTAGAAATCTGACGGCTGATTTGAAACCAGTAATGCTAAAAGTCTCCAAATACCGATTTCCGTGGAAATTGAAACAGTTTTCAGGTTTTTGGTCTACCATATTGGATTCAAAATTTTGAATTTTTTTAAAAATCTAACTGCAGATTTCAATTCACGGACCTACAAAGATCTAGAATAGTTTACATGATGCGAAGATCCTTGTATTTTCTATTTCGTTAATTGAATTACTGAAAGGGTTAATTAGGGTCCATTACTCGAGAGAAAAGTCGTAAACTTTTGTTAAAGAAACTATTTTAGATAAATTGTGACGTTTGAACTACGAGAAAAGAGATTTTTTTACTAATAAATAAAGTGTAAAAGCGTAGGGGGTAATTATCCGTCTGTATAAAAATTGGTATTAATTAATTAAGGAAATCTATTTTAATTATAATTCTATATTTTTGTTTTTTGATTTTTGATTACGTATAATTAGCAGGGTAGAAATATTTTTAATTACCAATTTTTCTAATATACCTCGAAATAGAATAAGAATAATGTACGCAATACTCACATAATTAGGGGTAATGTATTATTTCGTTAGGGGGAGTTGATTATTTGGGGAGTAAATGACAAATTTTCAAAACAGAGAACATTTTTAATTAATTTGGACATTTAGTTTGCGAAGAAAGGAATTCCATAGGATAACTAATGCGTATATCAGTAAGGGAGTAATTTACCCTCTTGACTTCGTTACCCTGGCGGCAAACAAAAACACGTCAACTCTATTTTTACTTCTGCCTCGTGGTAAGTGTTTTGTTCAAATCGATTCGAAAATTTTTTTATATAGGGTGGAAAACAGAAAATCCACCCTTTCAGATGACATATTTTCTTAAATTCAATACGTTTTTTTCTTTGCCTTCCATTAAAAGTTTTTCAGTTTTCGTTTCGTTGAAATCGAACAATCCCTTCTATGCGAAACGGCATTATCAAACCTTTGGGTACCAAACTTTGGGTGCCTCATACGGGAGGATGATTTTATCTGCTGAAACCATTTTTTTTGACAGATAAAAAAAATACGTGTCTCTTAGATTTTTGAATTCTACATCATATTTAAATTTCCTGAAAATTGGAGGGACACGCATCGGAACGTTTCCTTGTAAAACTTGCTCATTTCATCGCCTCAAATTAAGATCCGATATCGCGTTACAATTTACTTACACTCTGATAAATTACTAATCATCACTGATGAATTACTGATCACTGATTTTGCGTTAATGCGAGAGACACGCCAACACTTGGAGAGTAATATATGAGCCGCTCAGTGCACACATCGATTAAGTCCACTTTTGAAAAATCTTAAATTTAAGTGTCAAAGCACTTGGTATAGTCATAACTTTTTATATTTGAGCCGCTTAGTGGACAAATATATTAACTCCATAAAAAATGAATTCAAGAAAAATAATAAAATAGCATATATTGCTTTTGAAAAACCTTTTTAAATAACAAATTTAAAAAGTGGACAAAAATGGAGTTAATCGATTTGTGCATTGAACGGCTCATATCACGTTAGGAAGAGAGCATAGAAGAAAGTACCCTAAACTAATCTTAAATGGTGCTAAAAGTTCAATTTTCAACTTTTAAATTAGAGTAAACTGATGTTGAAATTGTCTGGGGTAAATCTAATCTCAGGATAAGCGTTAATAGTTAATTATAATATAAATATACCATAGAGAATCAAAGTATTTTGTAAATAATTTGATAAATTGCAACCGTTGTCAAATACCTGACACTCATAATTGTAAGTTATTGTAAAAGACGGAGTTTAACATTTTTATATACATCTAAATATTTTTTCTTGCTCCTCTACCCGAAAGTAAGCACTTTCCGGATTAAATTCGCTCACGAAAGTGCGTTTTTGTGGCCGGCCGATGAAACGCGCGCTGTGATTGGCTGTCGATTTCTCGTGGCTCGCTCACTAGCGCCTCCTGCAGCAGCCTGCCATAACCTGACATACCGTTTGCTAACTGAGCGTCATCCGTACGATCATCTCATAACGTTTCACGACAAACCAACAGCACAGCTAAATTCTTCCAATAAAAGAAAAGCTTTGGAAGAAATAACCATTGAAAATGAAAATCAATGTGACTTATCTACTTCAACGCTCAATAGTCGTACTATAAAATTTGAAAACTGTACTTTCAATAATTGCGTGTTCCATGTTGTTTCGAGTAAAAAGTGCAATAAGGAAAATGACAAGTAATTTAATTATGCGTTCTTATATATATTTATATACTGTTTGTTATTTATGTTTCATTTCTTAGTTTAATTAAAATTTATCATATATACATGTTTGTTCATTTGTTAACTTAATTAAAATTCAATAAATAGTCTATTCAAAACCATTATATAATATTCAGATTTGTGTATAAGCTGAATTTCAACCGTTTCTTTTTGTGTTTCTGATGCCCGCCCCGACTCGGCTTCGCCTCCGCTTTGCAAAAGTCGAGCGGGCATCAACAACGTGTCAGCTAATGCGCGGCCGTAAAATCGGGTACCGCGTGAGTTGACCGAGAGGGTGCGCTGACGCAGTCCAGAAAACAAGAGCAGCCGATTCTGCGAGAGAGCGCAACTAGCAGCAGCCGACACTGCCGACGATGTTAAAAAGATTAATTATTTTACGTACTTTCGGGTGAGGAGCAAGAAAAATAGTATACGACCCTCAGCCAGAATGTTAGATGCCCTGGCCGGCTTTCTATTGTATCATTTGTACATATAAATATTTTGAGTAATTTTGTTCAAATACTTCAATTTTACTCCACAATTCGTATAACTTGATTTGCTCAATTGGACAATCCAACAAAAATATAGTAGGACCTCGTTATAACAATCTCATCTGGATTGAACAAAGGCCTAGTTACTTGTAAGTTCGACAGCTGGAGGTTATGTTATGAGATATTTGAAGGAAAGTAAATCTCAACTGGAGTACCTTATGAGTTCAATGTAATTGGTCGAGAAACTTTCGAGGTGGGAGATCGATTGTTATCTGAAGGTAATTTTGCACCTTATAAAGAGGGACTGTTATAAAGTGAAATTGGATTTGGAAAATTGTTATGGCGAGTTTCATATCTAATATGTAACCCGTACATTAGGGGTTACATATTAGATTTGAAAATATTCACACATGTAGAAGACAGCTTATTTGTAGCAATCATAAATTCATTCTTAGTCTCTTTATATTCACCGTATTTTTTTCCAAATTTAGTAATGCGAGCTTGTTAATTAGGTGCTCACGTTTCAATTCATGTATTAGCAATGCTGCAACCGTCAACCACTTACACTTACAAGAGGATACATATATGTATAAGATGAGTCTGGTCAGCGGAAATCCGATTAGGATGAATATTAGGACAGTCAAGAGATGAAAAGGAGAGAACGTATAAAGAGGAAAGATAAGAGTTGAGGATAATCTGCTGAGTCATTTTCATCTTGCGTTGCGAAACTTCTCGTGGACGTCGAGACGCGCTCGTTTGTAATCCGCCAAAAAACGCATAAAAGACTTTCTACAGCTATTTCACTATATGTACTACTCGTGTTCGAATTTACGGAAAATGACGAAAATGATTCCGGCTAAATCCAGTGAAATCATTGAGCCCTCTTAAAAATGGGTCATAACGAAGAATACCTACATATCGTCGAGAATGTGCTGGATTTCGAATTGAGGAAAAAGAATGCTAACAAAAAAAGGTAGTAGTGCATGGCGCGTTCGATGGCAGCTGTTCCACATTTGAAGGATGAATTCTTCGGGCTTTGTCGTGACGACAAAAGAACCTCTTTTACAAAGGCCTCAGCCTTCCGTACTGAGCCTTTCTTTGCTCTGTGTGCAAAGTATAAGCACTCAGGGAAACAAGTATGCTCTATAACCATACTTTTTCGTCCATGTGAAGGTTTGGCAACGATTGTATATGCCTTCACCAAAATCCCTTGTGTACACTTTCAGATATTCTACGTTACGTGAAATGAGAAACAGATAGCAGAATTGGTTAGCGGTCAACTTTTGTAATCAACAACTGTTGTCCGTTCTATTATGGTACATGAAATAAATGTGGACACAGGTTTGTATGAAAGGCCTATAGACATACGTATGTTTATAGGAAATATTTGTAGCTGACAATACGTAGTTCAAAATAATCGGTGAAAAATTATAAATTTAAACGTATTCACAAATAAGTTGGGCTACTTGGTACAATCGCAGGAAAATTAAAAGGAAGCAATATCATTTTTTCATGCAACATTTATAGCGGCAGAACTTTGCATTATAGGCAACGCGTCGTATCAGCCTTCTCTCGAAATGAACATATAACTCCATACTTAACCGGACTTGGCTGGCTACGAACTGAAGAAAGGCGCCTTTTATTCATTGGCAACTTAAGGGGGGACGGTCAAGCGAAATTAAAAAATTTTAACTTTTTCTTGTTGCTTAGAAAATTAGTTTACCATCTGGAGAACGTGCTCCGACTATTTCAGTTAAAAATTCTAAGTCTAAGTGTACCTACAGAGTCGTTAAAGTGATGCGCTCCGAACGGTACGGAGCGCATTTTTCTCGAAACGCAAAATTTCGCGTCCCGTGCAATGTAGCTTAGAGATTTCTCAGCCGATTGTTATGAACTTTTGCACAAAACATTCCCTAAACTATTCTCCTTTGCATCAACCTAAAGGTTTTTATAAAAATTGAAATAAACAATGTTTTTAATCATTTTTTTATAACAAGATTTTCCGACTTCTTTTTTAACGTGGCGTGGAATTTTTAATTTTAAATTTTTTTGTTTCAAATGCGTTCATGCAAAGCGTATTACTATATTTTAACGAAAAATTGATGGATCTTTTTTTTGAAAAAAATTTATATAGATTGTTTAGATGCTACAAAATAACAAGTAATTAGTTTTAAATAAATATATATTACGCACTCTTCAAAAATAATTCGAGAAAAAAACCTATAGAAATTCGTTTACTAGCTCTGCCAGCAAACTATGGAACTCAATACGATTTAGACTACGATGCGACTCATCTTTTCCGGCGTTCAGAAAATGTTTCTACGAGTACCTAATCTCTGCGAGACAACATGAATAAGAAAAGTGAATGCAAAATGAACACCTAATATCTAAAATGAAACGATTGTACTCTATTTGCGAAATTGTTAACTCACGTAAATATTCATTTTTTAATTATTTTTTGTTATTTTATTCTTAATTATTTTTAGAGGAGTCTATCACTGTTGTAACTTTAGGGGGCCTGTCTTAGAGTGTTAAATGTGCCCATAGTTATGAAAGTGGTCTAAGTCATATTTTTTTTAAATAAAGGATTTGTTTTAAATAAAATAAAAAACGTTTTTACATTCTGCAACATTGAAAATTGGAGTTTTATTGGTCTTGATTAATGGAGAAAAAAATGCATTGCAAGATAAAATGACGCGAGATAACTAAAAATCTCATCTTTTTCAAACCTTGATTTAGACCACTTTCAGAATTATGGGCACAAATAAATACCTCTAACACTCTCAGACGTTACCCATAAATGTATGTAAAGTACTGTATTTAACGTACCGTATGTAAAGTAACCAAACATACTCTCGAATATTACTATATATTTGATACAAAAAGATCCAGACAAGGTCTTTTGTCTGAATTTGACGGGCCCGTATATTAATAATACTGATTATGAACAGTTTGCGTTAGGAGCCCGACAAATTCACCACCGGTTCTATTGTCTCTATAATTACCGGGTCTCAGTACTTATCTAGGCTAGGTAAGGTACCATTTTCATACAATGAGCTTATCTCGTCCTTTTTGCCCCAAAGGTTTTTTTTTCGGGGATTTATTTCTTTCTGCAATACATGATATGCGTAATACAGAGATTGACATATGGTTAATGTCACTTCGGTAAGTTAAATCTCTTCTTTCTCTTGTTATCTCACATAACTGATATGTTATCTCTCTCTCTCTAATTCGAAATATTGAGTTTACGTACGTATGAGCTTGTATTTGAATAAATTGATTTATAATAATGAAACAACTATTGAAATTGCATACAGAATTAATTTTCGTTTACATATTTCTAATAATAGTTACTTTTTGTTACCGCAATTACTTTTCATTTAACTGCAAGGTAAATCATATGTAAAGGCCCAATAAATGACCGAATATTTGTGGAATATTTTTCATAAGAATATTATTTGTTAATATTTGTTCATCACGCATAAACGAAAATATGGAAGATTGAAGCCCTGAATATGCAAGATTTTGAACATTTACTCATTTCAAAGTTTATAATTCTCATGTGCAATGGTCATTTACCGGCATGCGGTCAATTACTGAACAGTTGACCCTACATGTACAATAAGGTATACGCACTTAGCCTTTAGGCTGTCGGACAGCCGACTTATCGGCTCTAAAGGAAAATAATTTTTTTTTCGCAAGAATCATATGTGTAGGTGCCCACATGTACTGAAGTTTGTATTTATACATTGAGGTAACCACATATGTACAAATTGAGGTCCTTTCGGAGGTGAAAAAAAGGTTCCTGTACGAGGGTAAGGAACGGCCATAAATCTAAATATTTGCCCCTTTTGTTGAAAAATGATAATACAATTAGTAATTTTCAAAATTTAGCACTGCCATTATCTTTAATACCCCTCAAAACCCCTTTATCACTCTTATTTTGAAATTTGATGATTCGACATTTTTTCTTGACCTTAGCCTGCCGGAAAGGCAATATATCGGCTTGATCCTTAACACTTTACCGTCCGATCGCACAACATGTGCGTGATGCTACCGCGTGCTTCATAAATACTGTCGGCCCCTGGCGACGTTTGACTGCGTAGACGTGCGGCCAGTAAAGTGTTAATATGAACGTTACATGTAATTGCTACATGATACAAGATACAAATTTGGTCATTTTAAAGAATTTTTGGCACCTCAAATCCCGGCAGCCTAAAGGTTAATCTATAGGAGCCTCAATGTTTCGGGCAAAGGTACATGGTAGAGCCCTCTTCGAAATTCAAACAATGGACTCGCCTGCACACGCTACCGTGTCTTCTAATGTTTTGCGGTCTCTCAATACAAATGGTACTCTACTTAGAACTCTCCACATAGGGTTTTACAATTGGCTCAATATAAGGCCATTAATGACAGCCAAATTTCCAGTAATAGCGCAGCATTGGCAACCAGTGTTGACGGAGTAATTGCTGTGACATGGGATGGTAACTTGGACCCGATGATAGCTTACTTTGCCGGCCCAGCAACGGCAATTATTAATGTTCCAGTCACGACCAGTATTCATGGCCCAACTATGGCAAATATTCGTCATCCGGTAACACTACGCATTCGTGACCCTATCATGGTTAACATTGATGAGCCATTTGTTGGTACTAACTCGTGGCTCGTGTTTGGGCGATTATTCAGGGAAAGCTGGTTAAAAGACGTAAGCAACTCATTCTTAGAGTGTTTGTCTTTTTTTCCATTATAATCACGTAATTCAAACACTTGAATTGAATTTAAATCAAGTTTAACTATACTTATTATATTTAAGTAAATTTAATTGTTTTGAATCTTTAAATTATGAAATATTTAACATGTAACCATTATGATCATTGAGATAACGTGTTTTTGGTACACGACAACTTTGGCACACATAAAAAAAAAGTCGGCATGCCGGCAATAACCTAATCATGGCCCATAAGCGACCTTCATTGCTTTGCTATTAATCAGTGGCATTCAACAATGGTAAACAATATTTCAATACTGGCGTGCCAACAACTGGTTGTCGTGACTTGGCCAAGCGTCGGCTCCGTTATCATGTCTGGCAAATCCTATATGGGTCTCCATCAATATTTACGCTTGCAATAATGTTTGATCTTCTCGCGTCGAGTATTTGGCAGACCAAATCAGAGCACGACTAATCCGAAGCAACTTATTCCTGTCGTGAAAGGCAATAAGAATGGCGGATTTACGATTTCTGTATAGAAACAATCTGCCCACTTTGCTTGTACTTTTTCCACTTGTTCTTAGTAAAAGATACTTTTGAAATAAAACTTCCTTTAAATCGTTGTGCGTCATAAAGCCCGAGCTGTAATTTTATTAGCGGCGAACATACAACGGAAGTCAATTACAAAAGTAACAAGGAAAGGGAAACTGTGCACTTTTGTGGGGTTGTGAAGTTACGATGCAAAAAAAAAAAACTTGCAACCACTGTAAAACCACAATGTGACATCAGTTCTTGAGTAAAAATTATTTCACCTATTAAAAAGTTATTGTTTTATTGTTAAACAATTCTCTTGTTAATAACCACTGTCCTACTTATTTTTATACAGATATGTACATTGTACACTGTATAATGTACACTGACAAAAAGACGTATTATGGTAACATTTACGGATGGATAAAATAGCTTTAACAATAAACCAAAAATAAGTGATATCGAATAATGCATAGTTTCTAAAATAATTTTGTGCAATTTTGTGCATTGGTAAACTTGGAATGGGGCATACAAGAAATATGTAAGCCCATTGCAAAGAAATCGTAAGGAGTAGATAGGAAAATGATATGAAAATGGATTTAAGGGTGGCAGAATTTTCGACAAGGAATAGACAGAATTAGCTCAAAATAAGCATGGTTGGCAAACCTATGTAAATTTGACAGTGTACTTTTGAGTTCCAAAGGGTATTTGCAACGACCATTTGCGTGAATAATTTTGTGGTATTCCTTGATACAGAAACCATCAACTAGTTTTGCCCAACCCTCAATGGTTTCAACTAATGACTTGTAGTCTTTCTAATTACATTATATTTAACTCGTGGAGAAAAGTACTTCGCTGTTTAGAAATACAATTAATTTTAGTAAAATGTAAAATTTTGTTTCCCAACAGCGTATGTTAAATTCGATTTTTCACACTCGTTTACGTGCGCAAAATGCCGAATTATAGCACTTATATATTAGGGGTACCGAAAAGTAATCAAATAGTTAGAGTGCGTTAAATCAAATTTACGCAAAATAATATACGCAACCCGTGCGTAAAATAACTATTGCACTCGTCTCATTTTTTTACTTTACGCCCCAGTTACCTTATTGAATAGTATATAATATAATAGTGCACCTCAGACTTTTGTTTATTGTAATTTTTTAAATTGTTAGTATTCGCAAAGTTATCTAGTCTTCTAACTTTATATTCATAAAAACTTACCTCTTAGGCTGACATAAAACTCAAGACCGCGTCACTCTTTGATTTAGATGAAATTACGCAATTCTATATCGTCTACCAAGTGATTTGGAACTTTCGTAGTTTCAGTCATTATTCATATTACGTCTTGGGGAGGTTTACCCTGTGGTAGGACCTATGTCACCTCGGAAGAGCGATAAACCCCTACCCTGACAACGTATCCCTTCGAGTATATTTGCCTATGCGATAACACTTCGGGCTGGGCCGAAGTTCTAGTATTGAGGGAAATCGTGTAAAAAGGGAGATGCCTAAAAAATTGAAAATATCCTGTCCTCGATAAAATAAATGAGACATTTCCCATAGAAAAACAAAAAATGCCTTTTCTTCACTTAAATTTGTGACAATCACAATAAAATCACTTGATCTATAGCATCTTTCGTTAAATAATTGATAAGTCCTGTCGCTATTAATGTCCGTAAACATCATACATGCTGTGCCGCTTGACTTGCTAATTTCTCTAAACCATTTTGCGTTTTATAATCCTAGATGTCTCGTTGTTTAAGACGTTAGGCGCCACGTCAAATTTACGTGACTCCCTATTCATGTCGCGTGGGTCGCAATGGTATACGCTATTGCAATTGTCACAACTGGCGCGGCCTGAACGGAAAGTCTTTAATGTGGGTCACTGGTGATAGACATGGTAGTTAACGTGTTCAAAGTTTTACCTTTTTCGTGACATATTATATTTATGACTGATTAGTCATCCTACTTGCCAACTCTTGCATTGGTCAATTTTTTCACTTCTATTCAAATTGGCAAATTAATTGCAGAATTCTGTGAAATTTTAAATATAACAGTAGTATGTTTCAGCATTTTCTTTATAATTGTTCGAATAAGAGCGGAAATGTGTGATGATTGTTTTAAGGTGGCCAGATTGTGAACATGCAACCTGACATACATGGTCAGCATGTCTAAACCAGGCTGTAGAAAAAAAGTCACGTGATCGATACAAAATACTCGGTTGTTAGTGAACGGATAATCTTAAATTTTAGATATGTTATTACTTAGCCCGGTACGATGGGCCGCCAACCGAATTTTACTCTCTAAAATTAATTTTTTTTAAATTTCCTTTATCAATTAACTTACCGCAAAAAACATAAACAACATGGCAAACGGACGGATGTATCATATTAAATTTCTTTAAAACGAATAAAAATATCACTCGAACACATTCGAACTCACCCAACAGCCTTGTGCCAAAGTGAAGGAATTGAATAACACCTTAATTATTATGAAATAAAAATACAAATTACGCGAAAAATGTATCCTCAAGATACGATGTGGAGGCGACATGTTTGTTTCGTGACAGATAGACAATTTTTGTAAAAACGTCATATTTTGGACCAAAAGTCTTCACAGATGGCTCCGTAAATAATTCTGCGCATTTTACAAATCAAAAATACGTTTTAAATCTGCATTATGCAAAAAGATTTGTTTCAACATGCAACAAATAACGGTATTGTCAAAATTTAGTATAGCAAAACCCTAGCAAAACCGTATGACTAGTTTTACATTGGGACAATGTAGAGCTAATAAAACCCGGCCTTCTTATATTAACCCTGGAACAGCACACCTCCAAACTCGAACGTAAAGAGCACACTAGGGGCTCAGTGACCCCACGTGAAAAAATATCAATTTCTCCGCGAATTTTCAATATTTAAGGCTGAAAATTTTTAGAGATATATTTTGACATTCCTTGAATAATGATTCATCATTGGGAAATCAAAATAAATTTTCTAAGCGTGGGGACATATTGACCCCATGTGCTGTTCTAGGGTTAATAGTATACAAATTCAGGCTAACGCTTAAATTTCTGTCACATATGCTTTCCTTAACGTTAAAAGGTGTATACAGTAGAGCCTCCCTTATCCGAACCCCCGTTATCCAAATACCCTAACATCCGAACGTTCTATTAACCCAAAATTCTAATATCCGAACAAAGTTTCGTAGCGATATATGTAGACAACCAATAGATATGTATAGTTTTCTGTATTCGGCCGTGCGAATTCTAATCACAACAATTTAGTATGAAGCTAACAATGCCAACTAAACGAACACGTACAGTACTTGCTATTCAAATGAAATATGAAATGATTAAAGAGCTCGGATCTGGTGAAAGTGCTACAAAGTTAGCGAGAATTCATGGGGTTGGAAAATCAACTATCACAGAAATTAAAAAACAAAAAAATGCTATTCAAAATTGTATGCAGCAAGTCGATTCCTCGGACGCCAAACAAAAAGAATGCAACTCTACACAGCTGCTAATGCTGGAAAATTTATGTGACTTAGCTGCCAAAAAGATATAGGATCCTTAAAAATTGAAATAAACCGTAAGTTTTTTTGGTTTCTATTCAAATAAATAAAATTGAATCTAAAAAAAGTGATCGTTCTATTATCCAAAAATTCCCTTATCCGGTCACTTTTGTCTCCCTACTAGTGCGGATACGGGAAGCTCTACTACACTTATAAATGATCAAAAGAGATGATTTCAATTTTATAACATTTGTGTAAAATTTAGGATTATTCGATAGCGAAGTATGTCGTTCGACGTGACATTCATACACATAAAATACAAATATAAGTGATCCCCATTACTTTCTACCATTTTAGAATAATGTTTAGGAAGCATCCGCATGCAAGCGCCAAGAATGATTGATCTTTCGTCACAATGGAATTATGTATCTATTTTGAATTTCATTTCATGTTTTGATGCACGGTCAACAAAGAATAGTTCGTACCAATGGGAACAAATAATGCTCTGATGGGACAGAATCTAGAAAATTTTCTAGGTATAAAAGGACACAGTCAATTTTAGATAGTATATCCTTTTTGTTATTGGAGCAACGTGGTCTGGTGTAATCTAAAGAAATTCTACTGAACGCGACAGCATTAGCCGTAGCACATAGGCTTTGTCGGCACCACACTGTTCAAACAGTGTAAACATTGAGAATGGTAATCCGCAGTGACGGGTTCATTTGTTTCCAGTAATTCATTATATAACACTATTCGTAGCCTATCAAGTACTGACGAAAGCAGTTACTTTGGCAATTGTGGGGTTCTCAGAGGCAAGAGGGGCCTAAGACCATTCAGTGTGGTCGTGACTTTTCGGCAACTATGGAAAAGCACCTTAAGTGAGTAAATGCGAATGTCGACCTACTCTGCTTTACAGCCAATGGGAGCCGACTGCCAAAGCTCGTGCTCTTATCGATACACAACATAATCTTAATTCGTTAATTGTCATGTCACTCACCGGTTACTGACTAAAAACTTTCCGTTCAGGCCAAACCGGTTATGACAAATGCAGTAGTATATACCGTTGCGACCCACGCGGTTTGAATAGAGAGTCATGTAAATTTGACCTGACGTTTAACCTGTTAATAGCCTGAATATGGTGTTTCAGTGCTGATGTGGGTATTTGTTGATACTTTGTTAACTTTACTATAAACAAAGAAAAATAAAATTTTTAGTGACATTAATTTCTAATTATTTACGTAAATTTTTAAAGAATATGGTATAAATTGAATAGTTTCTTATTAACCTTTAGGCTGCCGGGATTTGAACCTTTAATCCTCCCTTTAAAAGTGGCCAAATTCATGTTTTGTATCATGTATCAACTATATACAAAGTTCATGTCAGAGGTCAAGCCTATATATAGGCTTTCCGGCAGTCTAAAGGTTAAAATCATACTAATTTGCTCTTTTATAATAAGTTCTGAAGTCCTGTGAAAATTGTATACGACACACCGCACTTTTGAAAAAAGGGCTCGTTGTATGGCGTTTTAATTACTTCCTCCGTTCTGTATCATGTTTCAGGAATGTTTTAGTAAATCTAATACGAAATTCCAAAATTTTCCTGTTGGATTGTTAATCTACACGAGTTTATTAATTTTGATTACATTCTGATTAACAATCCAATTTTGTGACAGTGCTCTAAATATTCTAAAAAGTGAGTAATCTCAACCGATTTGTAAGATAAGCCAAAGCACTGTTAGCTACAAGTACTTTTATTTTCGCTGTATTTTAAAATTAGGTAAAAACTACATAGAATTCGAGAATTTCTACTTTTTACTACTAAAAATTTATTCAAATGTAAGAAAAATCTAATCGGATAGAAATTATCACATACTCCTCGATATTAAAATTCAATATTACTGTCAAGATGAAAAAAACTCATTCGATCAAATAAAAGTAACTGGATATTAACCCTTACTCGGTATACAGGGATCATATGCACCCCGGGACCATATTTCAGAAATTGTAAGTCAGTAGAAAACTGAACTAAAATTTTAGGCCTTAATATGTAAAAGTAAAAAAAGTTGTTCAATTTTTTATAATGTAACACTTTTTCTTATTTATTTTCGCAATTTTAATTTTTTTAACATACTAAATTTAAGTCTTCGGCTACATAACCTATCCCACTTTAAAAAGTACATTTTTAAAGGGTTCCAAAAAAAATCAAGTTAAAATGTTAAATAGTTTACTTATTATAAAGATTTTTGTTATTTGGGTGCAAATGACCCATGTGTGCCGACTGCGTAATTCCACAGAAGTGTGCCGATTTAGGGTTAACTTCGAATGCATCAATATCGAATGTGTCCGTACTGATTGATTAATGTAAATGCGTAACATGCAGCTACCACCTAATTCCAGAGCACAGACGGTGCCGTATGTTTTTACTCATTTGTTACTCATTGTTCTCCCGATTTATAAATAGACCAAATTAACTAATTAAAGCTCGAAACTATTCATAAAAATTTGATTTCTTCGTTTTCTATTGGTGTTCACAATATCCAGTTCAATTCAATTCATATCTTATCGATTTGCGTCGTATTCGGAACAAATGAGACTTTTTAACCATTGAGCAATTTCCTGGGCAAACACGAGATCAATCCAATTATACGCGTTACTCTGGTTTCAACAACTTTTCTTAATTAACGAGGGAGTAAATGAATTATTTTTTACATTGTTCTTGGAATAAAGGATTTTTACAAAAAGAAATAAAATCTTTTACAAAAATATCGCTGGTGAAAAAACAGGGTAAATAAATTATGTAAGGATTGGCATTCCATCCATGAATTCACTATCGGCCTAATGAAGTAGTTAAATTTGTTAATATGAAACAGGTTATTAAACTTTTAACAAATTAATAATACTTTCTGGAACTCGGAGCTTATCAAAGTATGCAAATTAGTTGGATGATATTATTGGAGTGAAAGGTGACATGTGTATCATCAGCTAATCTCGACAAATGTTGCACGACTCTACTATTAAAGATTCTTTTCTTCTTCTCAAATCAATAATAATCAACGCAGTTTACTTAAAGTGTGACTGAAGCGCCGCCTACCGAATGCAAAGCTCATTAAAATAATTTCTTTCCTACCAGCAAACATTTTCTGCAAACACGAAAAAGATCGGCCCGTAAACAAAGAAGCTAGACTTAATCCAAGGCCACCTGTCGGGATGAAAGATAACTAAAAACCTTACTCGCTACCTCAATAATATATGGTGTGAAAATGGCCTCAATAGGTTCGGTGGCTTGTCAGTGATGATGCAGTTTACTCACGCACAACGGATTTTATATGTAACAATTTATGCAAGACAACAAGGATTAATAAAAATATAAGTTATCGACACACATACTGTACAGATTCTCAATCAGGGGCGACCCTCGACTAATTGTAAGAAACTTGCAAGGATTTGGAAAATCGAAATTTCTCGACTGAGAAACTTTCGAAAGGATTTGGAATTTAAACTGGAATTAGAACTTCTCTCTTTAGAAAATTTTGATTAATAATTAGAAGTTAGAATTAATAACCGATTATTGAGGAATAGTCATACTTTAGATAGACGTTTCTAATATTTTTACTAGGCGCTGGTTCCCGCTCCTAAGTAGATGAAATGAATGTGGATGGTGACCAAAAGTTTTTCTTCTCCATGTGGATGTTGACGATTTCATAACGATTTGGGTGATATATAGAATCCGAGCATTTAATTAAAATACAATTAGATACACGCGAGCTTTAACAAAATTTAATTAAACGAAAATAGAAGTAAATTATATTTATTATGGTAAACCGAAGTAACTATTGAAACGTGTAAAAATCTGAGCTGTCAAATTAACTCCCGAACCTAAATCTCGAGAAAGAGCTCCAGCGTTTGACTTACCGATCTAAACTCTTCGAAATAGACTTCTAAGATAAACTGAAGTTTTCTTTCGCTCTCGAATTAATTGTGAAATTACTTGGGCACTTCTTTCTAAAATTTCGTGTAATTCCTTGTTTGTTAAGATAATTTGAAACTTTTTTGTTGGTCCTTAATTATTATTTACTTCTTCGTATTTACTTCTCAGTAGTAGAAGGGACCTTAACACTATTTCTTCCGCGCTACTTATACGCGATCAAAAATCCAAAAGCAAAAATATAGTGTCATAATTAAAATAGATTTTCTTAATTAATACCTCCCATTTGTAGATTTAAACAAAAAATTAAGTTAAACCTCGAAAATTAATTCTAAATTCAAATGCTAAAAGGTGTCTTTTGACACCTTTGGTAGAAATACTGTTAAAGAAACCCTCGATGGGAATTTTCCAAAGAAACTCAAAAAAATATACAATTTTATCAAGTGATCGTCTAAAATTTATGTGTTTGGAATATTCAAAATCTCCTGAGTGAAGTTTACCATAGACATTGCATATATCAATCAGTTTAAAAATTTGTTATTATATAGATAAGAAAAAGAAGGGCCTGCACTGTTGTTCCAATTCTGGGGCGCACTTTTATTGCTTGGGCCTTGCTAGGAACTCATGAATGTAGTACACAGCACGATCCATATTTATTTCGACTGTATATCCATAAAAAACAAAGTCTAGCTGGAGTTTACTTACTAAAGTTACGCGTACGTAACACAGAAGCTATAGGTATAGCCCAGGTATGTATGGGACATATGTATCCACCAAACATCTATATCTGTATCTATATGATGTTTGATAAATTCTAAATACAGTACGATCGCTCTACAGGATACCAAAGGGACCGAAGGGGAATATGATTCTGAAAAAAGAAGAAAACTACCGTTCGCCCACTCAGCGGCCTGTTACGCCTGTTACGCCGTACTGCGTGGTACATACAGTGATGTTAGCTGTGCCGCAAAAACTCGCGCATGCGCGAGAAAATAGCCTCAACGACGTGCCTAGACACTGTGAAAGGGGGTACTTCATGAACCCAACTTTGTTACAAAGTTTTATTTCTAAAAATCAAAAATTATAATTTTTTTTATTAAATGAAAATGGCTTATTTCAACATGTTTAACATGCAAATAAATATTTTATATAAACTTGTAAAAAATTAAAATATCTTTATTCAAATTTTAGGGGTTACCAAAAAACAAAATTTAATTATTTTTAATGGGAATATAAATTTTCTGTATTGTGAAGCTCGAAATGTTCTGAATCTACTTCAAAATTTGTACAGTTAATATTATTATTTATTTGAAAGCTTGACCGGACGACACAAAGAGCGAAAACAGTATCGTTACGTAGCCGCTTTCGCTTTTTATTTTTTAAATCTGTCACGATCGAAAATATTCGTTCCGCTTCTACATTAGAGTGTGGAAAAGAAAGAACAATCTCTACTAATAAGTCTAAATTTGGAAACACATAATTATCATTATAATCTTTACTTTCTAATATTTGTATCCACATCTCATCAATTTCTAAAGACGCTAACTCTTTTTTTTGCAAATCATCAAAATGCATTGGTAAAATTTCCCGTTCTAAACTTAATTGATTAACATTAATATTTGAAATATGCGTGGCAATATACGATAAATCTTTAATTTCATTTCGACCTTCCTGATACAGTGCACTTCTCGCTTCTAAATGAAAAGAAGTTTTGTATCCGAAATATCTGTAGATTCATCAATTAAACATCTTTTAATAAGGAAACTAAATGGTTTGTAGTTTGAAAAGGAATATTATGCTCAGCAAAAAAACCTGCTAAATTAATTTCTGCCCGTTTTACTTTTTCTGCAGGTGTCAATTCATCTACTTTTTCAGGTTATGAGAATTGATTAGTAATTACGTTATTGTTATTATTATTATTATTATTATTATTATTATTATTATTATTATAACACATTATATTTTTTAAATATTTGACCGTCTGTGAATGTTTTATCAAATCAGCATTGCAACACTGATGGTTTTGCTAGGGTTTTGCTAAATCCCGCCAAAGTCTTCTAGCGCCAAATACATATACGCCCCTGCTTTTCCACGCATGCGCGTGAAATTGCGGCACAGCTAACATCACTGGGTACATACATTGTATGGAGCGACCGACTCCAACATTCAAAGGCGAAAAGGCATTAGGAGTGGGGGTAGTGGATAGCGAAGGGGAACCCGAGGTATCTTGTAGACCGAGATCGAAGGTATCTTGTAGAGCGATCGTACTGTACTTTTAATGCATCTGTCACAGGCTATGTCTTATCTTGAGATTCCTATAAATGTGAAATGTATTAATCGCATCAGGGCCATTGGTCTAACGCATACTTCAACGACCTGTATATGCCGGTTTAATGCAGTTTTCACGTACACTTTATGCCTCCCGTTATTTCGATAGTAGTTACTATATGAGGTCACAAGCATTGCCTTAATGTAGATTTCAGCGATCCATATATAACTTTAATGTAGTTTTCAGGGACACACTTCATCCCTTGTTATTGTGGCAGTGGTTATTTTATCAGCTTTCAACCGTTGCTTTAGCGAACACTCCATTGACAAATGTGTCAACTCAATACTGTATTTATGGATACACATTGTCATTTCGTAACAGGTCATTTATAGAGTTATTTGCAATTGCGCTGTTGCTGGAATTCGCATTAAAATGGTACCTACCTATTACCTAGAATTTAGAGCTAATCAGTTTTAGATACGTATTTCGAATGTATACGACGGATATTAAGATATCTACAAGATATCCAATGGACGTCAGTAACATATACATTACATCTATCAGAAAGCTGAATGTCTCTATGTACTATACAGTAACGTACATACATCATATTATAGTGCGAATATATCAGTTAATTTGGAACAACATACTTTAATGATCACGGTTTAGAGTTTGTACAGATATATTAGGTGTTTATGTGTCAAAGATAACTATGAAATATTTAATGAAAATTTATTTTTAAAAAATTCAATAGATGAAGATAACGTGTTAGTTATGGTTTAGGTTGTTCCCTTAAGTCGAGTATATTAAATATAAGATTTTTAGATGTTATTATTTCTTCTGCATTTACGACTTTCTAGTAAATATTTACTAGACTGATAAAAATTTACTGGGACGAGATATAGATTGGAAAGTTAATCTATATCAACTGGAATTATTTTTATTCGCAAATCTTGTAACATCAAAACAAAGCTACTTAAATAATTTTATTGCAAATCTTGTAATATCAAGACAGTGCAATTATTTATATTTTTCCCGCATTTTTTAAGCGAAAAAGTGATACATAGAAAAGAACCCGCGATTTGGATTTGAACCAGGGACCTTCACCTCTCCCTAGTGAAGCTCTTGTTATCGCATATAAAATGTTAGTTAATTAATTTATTGTTCATTAAATTAATTTAAACACATTTAAACTAAAAACATCAGATAAATATATTATCACAAACGAAAGACTGAACTCGTGCCTTCGCAATGACAATCTGACGATACCTAAATACCTAGATACCTGTGTATCTAGATACCTAGATATCTAGCACTAGAACTACCGACAGTTGAGACGTAGCTATTTCTACTTTAAAAAAATTACTTTTATTTTAAATGTATGAAACAAAATTAAAGTTCATTATATTAATCCTTTAGCTATCTTTCCAAAAGTCATTACATCATTGCGAACAAAAATGTAACATGAAGTAGGAATAATAAAATAAAATTATCTAACCAGTCAAAATGACTGGTGTGGTAGTTCTAGTGCTAGATATACATATAGATACTTGATATCTAAATATCTAAATAACTAAACCTTAATGAATAGTAACTTTTTAAGCAATTGATAAAATGTACATACACGCTAAAAATTATTGCATATAATTTTTTAAAGAAAAAATCATTCAAAAAAAAAAATACTCTCACAGCTAATCAGTATGACCAGAGTCATTCATTATTCCCATGGAATTTTAATTCTATGATCATAGATTGTCAAAAAATGCAAAAAAAATCGATTTTTTTGACCCGTTACATTAGAATACTCTTAATAAATAAATAAATAAATAAATAAATAAATAAATAAATAAATAAATAAATAAATAAATAAATAAATAGAATAGAGTACTCTTTTAAATTAGAACTTTAAAGCAATCGTACATTAAAATGACTTAATGAATATTTACGAAAATTATATCAGGTCTTTTTGAAACATGCTTGTTATTATCACTTTCACATGCATCTATTTTTAAATATTTCGCGAAAAACGTTCGTCTAATATTTGTAACAAAATCTAATATCACGCGTGAAAAGGAATTGACAACATTACCTCCACCTCAAAGCAATAATTAATCGAGAATGAAACTCAGAAATAACTTATAATTTGCACATAAGGTTCCTGTATCCTAAATTTACATATATACAATATTTTAAGTATATATTAACGCTTTATAGTATATCATTAATATTTCAAGTATTTCGTGGAAACCAGCTTAAATTATAAAATGTAAAACAAATAGAACATCAAAGTTCAGGGCCATTAGTGTTCCACGTGTGCGGCACGGCCGTAAATATTTTGTAAAGCTTCCGAGTATCTCTTCTGTTTCTGCTTCCCCGTTTGAAATATTATAATTTGGCCTCTAGTGCTCCGTGTTTTAGGTCGTATAATATTATTTTAATTTCCAATCCAACAGTGCCATTCCAAATTTCGAAAAATCTATTACAATTTCCCATTTGTTAAATCCATTCGTTTTCATGTACACAATTCTTGAAATTATTCTGCTCATATATTATTGCAAGTGCTCGATATTAATTTTAATTTCGCAAGCAGACAAGAACATAAGAACAGCAACATAAGAACCAGCAAAACGGGATACACAGAAATACTCAATGATTAAAATATTTGTAGGGGAGTCTGGGGTCAACTGGAACGTTTTTGGCAAAATAGCTTACTGTGACTTCATTTTATACCGTATCTGTTTCGCAGTTAGCTACAATTGTAGCCTGATTATATAGCTTTAAAATAGCAGTATTGATTTTGCTTCATAAATGCTGTCGAAATAATTAAAAGCTTTTTAGAAAATTTCGAAAAACGTTTCAAATGACCCCGAGCCTGGATCAATAGAAACAGCGCTTGGGGATTCGTCGAAGAGTCTGTAAATAAAAGATAATCATATTCAAATTATTAGTTTTATTTGTAAATAGATATTTAAAAAACTAAACATAACTAAACCGGGTTCATAGAAAAAACGAATAATTTCGTGCAATCAGGGGATGGAGTCTGACCGAACCGGACGAAAAGCTGCTCAATGGTCGTTCCTTCTCTCCGTGAACGACGTATAGGATATACATAGTTTTGATAATTGAAATCGCACAGAAGAACGAACAATAGTTTTGGATTGAAACACAGTATAAGAACAGCTAAAAAACTTACTTTTCGTGTTGAAAAAAACAATACACTAAAATAAAAACATTTCAAGTGCTATCAGCGGCAACACGCAGTGGGTGACATATTGCGACACGAAAGCCGGTCCCTTTTCTCACCAGGAAACAATCCCTATACACTAACCGTCTCGGATTTAGTTTATTTCTTTCAAATGAGTCCATTTGAACTGTCCCCAGCCTTCCCTATACATGCAAAAAAAGAACAAAATTTCAGTTTTATAGAGACAAAACACGTCCAGTGAGCACCCCCAAAAACCACTAGGTCGTCGATTTTTACGAAACATGAATCAAATGAATGCTTATACCATTACTAAACATACCCTCAAAGGATTTTGCAAAATTTCAATTTTTATTATTGATACGTACGTTTAAATATTTTAATCACTTTTAATTAAAAAATTAATTACTCGGACAATTTTTAACGAAACGTTATGAAAATTTTATGAGAGGTTCATTAAAGTTCATATTTTTAAATAAACAGTATTTATAAATTTATTTATTTACCTATTTATTTATAACAAGTTAATAAACAATTGAATTTTTAATAATGTTCTCATGCTTTGATTTTTTTGATTTTGGGCGCCAAATATTCCTCCGACCTTCAGTTTTAAGAAACCGCAAAAAAATTTGACTCCCTGATATATTCTGTAACTCAGCATCAATTTTCTTCGATTCAAGTTTACTCTACGCTTGAACGCCCGAGAGTAACTTCTTCTTTGGGGGATTTTTAGTCATTTGGGTAATTGTGACTGTTCAGTTGCAATAGCCCAAATGACTAAAAATGCCCCAAAGAAGAAGTTACGCTCAAGCGTTCGAGCGTAGAGTAAACTTGAATCGAAGAAAATTGATGCTGAGTTACAGAATATATCAGGGAGTCAAATTTTTTTGCGGTTTCTTAAAACTGAAGGTCGAAGGAATATTTGGCGCCCAAAATCAAAAAAATCAAAGCACGAGAACATTATTAAAAATTCAATTGTTTATTAACTTGTTATAAATAAATTGGTAAATAAATAAATTTATAAATATTGCTTATTTTATTTAAAAATATGAACTTTAAAGAACCTCTCATAAAATTTTCATAACGTTTCGTTAAATATTGTCCGAGTAATTAATTTTTTAATTAAAAGTGATTAAAATATTTAAACGTACGTATCAATAATAAAAATTGAAATTTTGCAAAATCCTTTGAGGGTATGTTTAGTAATGGTATAAGCATTCATTTGATTCATGTTTCGTAAAAATCGACGACCTAGTGGTTTTTGGGGGTGCTCACTTGACGTGTTTTGTCTCACAGATATATTAAAGAGAGTATTACACGGTTAACGTGCGTCGGTAAGTTAACTCTCTTCTTTCCCTTGGCATTTTACATAACTGGTATGTTATCTCTCACTCTAATTCCCGAAACGATTATACGAATTGTTACGAAAAACCACGATTGGTGACAAGAATCGCTGTGTCTGTAGACGACCCTTTCAGCCACTATGCAGCGTTATCTCAGCCCTATGCAATACCTTTCGACTGTTTTATTATGTGTGCGAACCTCGTTATTACGGGAAAAGATACACGCTAGAGTTATTGCCAAAACACAATGAACTCATCTCGAGACACTACTTTGCCTCTCGATGTTCCGAGCTTGAATTGACGCGCCTTATAGGTTCAATGTGATTAGTTAACAAACTTTCCAGGTGTGAACTAGAAAGATTGTTATCTCGAGGTATTTTGCGCCTTATAGAAAGGAATTGTTGTTAAGCGAAATTTTTATAATGAGGTCCTCTTGCAAATTATAATCAATATGTTCATCGAATAATTTCAGGTCTGTATCGTAATTTATTATATTACATTGGATTTTTCTCGGGGTTTTATTATCAGTTCTGTAGATTAAGGACAATACAAGCCTGTTAAGATGAGATTATGCCAGGGTTTTATGTTAGTAATATTTTTCCATGTAGTGTGCAGTTTGAAAATTGCGGTAAATATACAATAATGGCTTTTTTGGAAGCCTTCAAAGTCAGCTTTCCACTCGTTCATATATACATGCACTCCAATGCATCAAACATACCTACATACACACAGTTTCATTTTTCATGCTCCGGTTCTCATAGTGTTTAACACGTGGTTGCTTGGGCCAAGATATCCTCATCGGTCCATTCGTTCTTCCATGTGTTTCAACAAGGACCGAAAGAGCCATTAGGAAAGAAATAGCTGTATGACTTAACCCGTCTGTCGATTAAAGTGCCACCATATGTCACTTAAGTCACCGCTCTACCAGTCTACTTTTCGAGCATAATCGTAATACCAATAAGTTTAAATTTTTTGATATTTTTGTGGATTTTACTGGTTGTAAAACGATTGTATGAATTACGATATTAACGGATTATGCAGTGGTTTGGCTTTATAAGCCTTCTTCAGGTATTTAAAATTGTAAAATATTTTTTTCTAACAATAAGTTATAAAATTTCCCAAATCATTGGACAATGTATGTAATAGTTTGAATACCGTAGCAAGAAGGAAGAAATTAATTTATGACTTCCAAGATTGTAAATCAATTAATCAATTTTGTATAAAGTCTTGATGAACCTGGTAAGAATTTTCAAATTTCCAAGATAAATAACAGATTAATAACTGGTAGGCTATAATAGTGCTAATATGGTTGTACATAACAAATTAAAGTAAATTCGTTGTGAACTGTTATACTATGATTCAAAGATTGCGATTGTGAATGGAATTCATGATACATAATTATTTATGTGTATAAATATGTTGATAGTGAGGTTAAAGTTCGACTTTTCAGGGTCACGTGACATGTAAGCAACCAACCAATTAAAGTTGCTTGTTTACATGCCAACTAAATTTAATTGGTTCGTTGCTTGTATATTATATGACCCTGAAAATTTCCCCCTTAACTACTTTATCATACGGATCTGAAGAAATTTTACGTACCAGATTTAAATAACAGAATTATATAAAGCACTAATTTTTTCTTTATCGTGCTGAAAAGTTACATTATTTTTAGTTTCTTTCGTATGTATTGCCTCCAGTATTCTTTTTTTTAAATAAATCACTTTTTCTGTCAACAATTTTAAGGTTATCGAAAATAAATGTTGTTGAAAATTATGGTTTTTTTTGACACCACACTTATGAAGGAAAAATTTCTCTTTAATAGCCACACCAGATTAATTATTATAAATTTTATTACAATTTTGGCATAGATTTTTGTTTATATATCTGTATATGTAAAAACCATTGTGCGTGAGTAAACCGCATAATTATTGATGAACCAGTGCTATGCACCTATTGAGGAGATATTCACAACATATATAACTGAGGTAGCATGTAAAGGTTTTAGTTGTATTTTATTCCGATAGGTGAGGCTGAAACCTAGAATTTCTTTCTAATAGTCATATCAGTTTTACCAATATGAACTTTATATTACAACTTTAGCATGGGTTTTTGTTTATACATCTTTATACATATATAAACTCCGTTATGCGTGAGTAAACTGCATCATCACTGACAAACCACTGGACCTATTGAGGTAATATTCACAACTTATATTACCAAGGTGGTGAGTACGGTTTTTACTTATGTTTCATCTCGATAGGTGGTACTGGAGTCTAACTTCCATATTCATGGGCCCATTTTGCACATACTTGCAGGAAAAGTTTGTTGGCCGGAAAGAAATGTTTTAGTATACTTTGCATTCAGTAGGCGGCGCTGCAGTCACATTTTGAGTTAGTCGCGTTAATTAACTTTGACATATAAAGAACGAAAAAAAAAAAATTTGACATGTTCGGAATGAATCGTTATTTTATAAGGATGTCATGTAAAGGATTGTTATCGTTGCTATGGTAAAATCCTTCACTTGCTTTGTTTAATCCGAATTTCCATTTTATAGCGCGAAATGTGAGATTGGGTGTACGGTAAGATTTATAGTGCACACATTTCAATTTAGCTACAAAAGTTAAAACAAAAAACTTTTCATAGATTTTTGATCGGAGAGAAAAAATTTGTTACCTGAAGAGAAACACTAGTTCAAAAAACATGTTCGTTAGTACGGTACTACATTTTCTTTTCACGTATTTTCCATGCATATATGTATGTATTTTCACATATATTTTCTTCATACGCTCCACAACATGGTTTGAGAATTGAGACATAACGTATACATGAATATCCCACGCTTAATCCACGAGGGTTTGAAATGTGGTTGCTTTAATTATCCCGTTTAATTAATTGCTATTCAAATATCGAGCTTTCAAGAAACTTGTGCCGACTCTAGTTTCCACGACCGACTTTTTAAATTTAATTAAATATTAATATTTGCTAAATCAATATAAAGAATTTCACTCCACGATATTTCCAAGTTTCATTTTTTTTTGTGTGTTTCTTTCAATCGATAATTCAGGCAGTTGTAAAAGAAAGTGTGGAGTAAACTAACTAAAGCAAAATGCAGCGAAACGCAGATATTTCCTTCTTCTAGAGAAAGTGAACAAAGACACAAGAGAGTAGATTATTTTAGAGTCTTCTCGTAATCTTAGAAATAGCCTTGATTTGCTCAATGAAATTTCTTTTAGATAATTGTTCATGCAATACAAAAAAAAAATGAAAAAATAGGAACTCCTTTGTATATCCACTGTCAATATTCAAAAATAATTTGTGAAATCTTATTTATGCATAAATTTGTTGTAAATGTTATTTTGCTTTTTCAATTCCTTTTCGTGTTTGCTGCAAGTGTTGTAATAGGATCCCATTGTCTCGCGGGAAGACCATAAGTTTCTCTGGGGCATATACATCCCATTCCATGAATTTGTACAAGTAAATATATAAAATTTTAAAAAATACTTCTCTAGGTATCTTTTTTCCTGAGTACATATAGAAAGAATTTTTAACATAATTTAAATGAATCCTAATGTTTCCCCACTTAAAAGAATGATGACGCTAATCTGGTATCACTGACCAATAATACAGGGTGGCCATAAAGTAAGTATCACTTTCAAAATTCGATATCTCGGACACCGTAAGAGAAAACCCTATAACCATATATATCATTTTATTCAGGGTAAAATGGGATTTCTTCCTAAATTTTTTCAGATTTTTTGGTGCATTTTGAAAAATCACTTAAATATGACCTTTTTTCTGATTCTACTCGATTTATCACAAGTATGAATGTTTTTGGCCAAGGTGACATTCAAATTAGATTATGATAACATAATCTGAAGAAAACGCAATGCCTCACGATGTACTTGATACAATAATTGTCAATTTTAATTGATGTTTGATCAGAAAAACATTAAATTATGCGCTAACGTTATGAATAAATGTTTAGGTTAACGATGAAGAAGGGCTTCACTTGGTTCGATTCATCAACTCAAATCTAACTAATGCGGAAAATGAAGGGAGGCGCACTGAAAAAATGTTGCACAATTAGGACGAAATTAAAAGCAAATTTCAGCAAAAAAAGTAATAAAAATTGAGAAGCAAAAATTAAAAAAAACAATAGAAAGAAAAAACAATAACGAAAAAAAAAAAACCTTCATCGACGGGCTTCCACCTTGTCGTCGTGATAGAGCTTAAGATTTGCACTCAAACAATCTACACTATCATTTCCAAATTAGTCAGATTTGAGTTGATGAATCGAACCAAGCAAAGCCCTTCTTTATCGCTAACCTTTAAATTTATTCCTAACGTTAGCGCATAATTTAATGTTTTTGTGATCAAAAATCAATTGAAATTGACAATTATTGTATCAAGCTCATCATAAGGCGTTGCGTTTTTTTCAGATTATGTTATCATCATCTAATTTAAATGTAATCTTGACCAAAAATGTTCATACTTGCGATAAATCGAGTAAAATCAGGAAAAAGGTCATATTTAAGTGATTTTTCAAAATGCACCAAAAAATCTGAAAAAATTTAGGATGAAATCCCATTTTACCCTGAATAAAATGATATATATGATTATAAGGTTTTCTCTTACGGTGTCTGAGATATCGAATTTTGAAAGTGATACTTACTTTATGGCCACCCTGTATGTTACTAATTTAATTTATTTATGAAGCGTTGAAAGCTATGTTAACAATTGCGTATCTAATGCCACATGTAACAAGATTTTCGATTAGAGTTTGCAACGTAATAGGAGAATTTCTTCCAAAAATGCCAGGAATATGAAAAATAATATTTCTATACTTATAAATATATAAACTCTATTATGCGTGAGTCGCCGTGAGAAACCGCATCATCACTGACAAACCACTCGACCTGGTGAGGCCATATTCACTTCTTACGTTACTAAGGTGGCGAGTAAGGGTTTTAGTTATGTTTAATTACGCCAAAATTTCTTTTATTCCCCAATATTATTCTGATATCACGTTTTTTTAAGATTGTTTTAAAAACCATTTAAAATGATCTTCAAAACTGGTAGCTAAGAGGACCAAGGAACAATACGACACGAGCGACACGAGAACATGAGCCGAGCATATTTGCTCCTGCTTTGCAAGTACAATATAAGCACCTTTGAATTGGAGATAATTCGTCTCCATTATTTATCAAGGATTCACACATATATACTGAAAACTATTGTTACCCGATCAACGTTTGTAAAACCAGATAAAGGCAGATACAAAATTCTAAAAATAGGTAGACTTAAATAGACTTATAAATAATTTTAAAAATACGATAGGAATAAATCAGACTACCGCATTTCAAAAGTCTCATATTCGAATATTTGAAAAGTAGTAAGTTCAGAATTCGATGCAGAAACATACCGAAGGTATGCATAAGCAAAGAATCATTCCGAAATTAAACGTTAGCTTTAGAAATGAACGGCCTACCGATACTAGTAATATACAGTAGGACCTCCTTATAACAATCTCTCCAGGACTGACAAATCTTCTTACAACAATTTTCTCCCCAATTTTCACTCTGCGTGGCTATGCGTGACTAGGTTATAAACCTAATGCGCAGGAGTATGCGCAGAATACAAATGTTCTCTATAGGTTTTTTCCTATGCTGGCAAATTTGTGGAATTTTGTAATGATCCTCCTCTGGATCTCGCCTCGTGGTTGATCTCCAGGACGATTACCTTATTCTGTAATCATCCAAGACATCCTTGGCCGTGGCGAATAAAATAGTTCAAATGCGATTTCTTTCCAAGTCGGTCAACTTCATTCTAGTTATCGTTTGTCCTCAAAATTGATACACTGTCCTCAAAATACACTTTATTTCAAGGCTACGGATAACCCAAATTGGCATGTACGGTTCCTTATTGCGTATTATGTTCTGGCATATCTCATTCCATTTCATTTCATTTCCCAAACAATGCTGACGACGTTCTTTCCTATTTTTACAAATAATTTTTGTCACTTCACAATTTAAAGTCACCAAATTCTAATCACTATCTCAAATATTACTTTCTTCGATACGTGCTGAATCTCGTACGATCCAGCGGTGGGTGGAGATAGTGTTTCTACGATTGCGCTCATCTTAGATTTTCACCTTTGAATATACCTATAAATAAAACTTTTTCTCAATTACACGAATTAAATAGAAATAGAGTAATATATCAGAAGGTGGTGTTTCCGTTACAATGCTCTACCTTCCAAGTTACACCATACGTCCTTGGCTTATTGGTTCAAAATAAGCCTAAAAATTATCACATTTGTGCGAGGGTAGCGATAAAAATTTTAAACTTATGATATCTGTCTTTATTAAAATTTGTTATACAGTAGAATCCCCGTACAAGATACCTTCGATTCTCTTCGTACAAGATACCACGGCTTCCCCTTCGCTAATCCACTACCCCCAATCATAATGCCTCTTCGCCTTTGAATGTTTGGAGTCGTTCGCTCCATACAAGATACCACGGAAATAAATGAGAAAAAATGAGAATTATTTACACATAACGATTTTTTAAATTTATTATCATAAATTATTAATTATTTAAGATAACATTTTAATTTTTTGTTGGTTTAAAATTCATGGAGAATTTTCAAGGACTTGTAAACGTAGTTTTTTGTCGGGGACATGAACTCAAGCCTATTTTGATGTGTTTCAAATGTTTAAAATTGATTTACTTACGTGAGATAATTGCACAAAAGGTAAAAATAACTTTTCTTCTCTTTTTCTTTCTTGTCAACACTGCGAGAACTCCTCCTTTGCGGACTTCTAGTCACGTGACAAAAAAAAGGAGAAAAAGGATATGGAATACAAAGCAACCTACATTATCGGTTTAACTTTAAACTATTTTGCATGGTATCTTGTACGAAAACCGTGAGATCTATTTCTCTCCGGCGTAACAGGCCGCTGGGTGGGGTGGAACGGTAATTTTCTTCTTTTTTCGGAATCATATTCCCCTCTGGTCCCTTGTGGTATCTTGTAGGGAGATTCTACTGTATATTATATTTACATGTTGGTTTTTTATTTCATTATATTAATTATTGAATGTATTAATTTAAATAGAAGGGTCGACTTTATTTTACTTTGTTTAAAATGTTTATGTATCGTTATATTATGAACTGTATATCGCGCTTTAGGGGACTCGTCCCAAAGCCTTCAAGTAAATAATTATAAATCTAACAATAAGTAAAGCGATAGATTTTTGTATTTTTTCCTCTTGCACAATTGTTAAAGTATCAATCACAAACATCAATATTAATCACTGTTTTATTTGTCTACTTTCATCAAAATCCCTACAGGAGAGCAAATGGAAATGCTTCCGTCGCTCAGAGAGTGTATCAGAAACACATCCGTAATAGTCCCAAGCCAAACAGACTTCCCGACTCTAGAGTATTCAGCAATACCTTTCATCATCTCAGGAAACCTGGCAATGTATACCAGGGGGAACCTGGTGTAATTGCTGAGCACTATGATGTAAAGGTTGATAAAGATATCTTAGCATTATTTCTACCAAAGGTGTCAAGAGACACCTTTTACATATTGAGATTAGAATTATTTTCAAGGTTTAATTTAATCTTTTTTTGAAATCCACAAACGACAGGTGCTTAGTCGAGCAATTATGCGTCTGTAAAAAATTTGGTATTAACCCTTTGACCGCTAAAGGCGTATATATACGCTTTGACCAGTTCATCAATATATACGAAAGGCGCATATATGCGTCCTTAATGACTGACATTGAATATTGCCGCATATATTGATAGTTTCGTGCAAGAGTAAGCCGCAGTCAAAGGGTTAATTAACAAAATCTATTTTAGCTATAACACTATGTTTTAATTTTTAAATTTTTGATTACATATACATTCTGTCAAGAAAGTACCGGGAATTGGTCAATGAAACACAAAATATGTACTATTTATCCAAATTTATCGTATCGTCTTCAAAGTAGGCCCCTTCCAAAATAATACATTTACGCCAACGAATAACCCAATCATCAAAACATTTTTTAAACGCATTTTTTGCAATCAACTTCAGTACTCGCCGCGAATTCTCTTTTGCCATCTATCGACTGAAAACGAGTGCCTCGAAGTGGTTATTTGAGTTTTGGAAAAAGAAAAAAGTCGGCCGCAGCCATATCAGGGGAATACGGTGGCTGTTCGATAAGATTTGTTGAGTTTTGGGTTAGAAATTCGTTCACAATGATAGCCTTGTGAAATGGTGCGATAAAAGAGAATTCGCGGCGAGTACTGAAGTCGATTCCAAAAAATGCGTTTAAAAAATGTTTTGATGATTGGGTTATTTGTTGGCGTAAATGTATTATTTCGGAAGGGGCCTACTTTGAAGACGATACAATAAATTTGGATAAGTAATACATATTTTGTGTTTCATTGACCAATTCCCGGTACTTTCTTGACAGAATGTAAGTAGCGTGGTAGAAATAGTATTAGTGTTAGATGCTTTTGTTACTGATAGCTGATACTTTGACAATCATCAAAAAAGTTGTTCGAAAACATAACCTATCCACGTAGAAAGTCTGGATGGTCATACACGATGCAGGAAAATATGTTTTTCGCTAAAATCATTGTCAAGTTCAAGCAATAAAGGAACGTGATCCGCAAAGAATTTTTTTTGCCCATACTTATTAAATATGAACATTGGGAATGATGTTTCCTTTTTAACACGTTAAGCGTCACGTCAAATTTACGCGACTCCTTATTCACGCGGCGTGGTTGGCAATAGTAAACGCTATTGGTTTTGTCACAACCGCCACGGCCTGAACGGAAAGTTCAGTATCGGTCACCGGTGACCGACATGGCAGTTATCGTGTTAACATTGTTCACTAACAAGAAAGAAGCTTTTGCGTCAAAGAGTAGCAAACTTTCAAACAGACATTATTCAAATGGCATGGACACTAATCCTCATACGAAGATACAAACATGTGTCATACGAGCTTAGTGTCAACATATTGGTAGCAATCATGGCTTTAGTATTATTTCTTGATAATTTAAATGGAGAGAATTACATATTTATATTTTTTTGAAATATTCAATCTTGGATTGTCTTTCAGTTTTACTGGAAGATTTGCTTTTGAATTTGTGGCGAGGTAGGATTTTTCAAAATGACGAATATCCGACACACAATAGATTCAAAATGCGAGAGACGTTAAAAAAATCAACTGCAATAGATTGATCGATCGAAACGGGTCGTTATTATGGCCTGCTGGCCTCCCAGTTCTAACGCCACTAAATAATTTCGATTGGGAATATATGAAAGTCTATGCTGAAGAATATAGAAGTAGTGAGCATTTAGTAAGGAAAATAAATGAGGCATTCCAAATCATGAAGGAAAGAGCACGTTAGTGAATGTCAACCACAGAAATTTTACACAAACCAAAATCGTGGAAAAGAAATGATGATTAAAACCTTCAATACGAAATAAAATTAATTATGTAACCACCAGGTCAATGTTAGTCAACGCGATTGATTTAAAATGTCACTATAGCGTTACCAACGAACGAAAAGCACACTTAAACAATTTGTCTTCGACCAATAAACATTTTTTCTAAGTATGAGCAAAATCGGCACATAAATATAGAAATTAGGCTCCAATGCTAACCATCGGAATGAAACATACCTGAAGACCTTACTCACTACCAAGGTAACAGGTGGTGTGAATATGGCCTTAATAGGTCCAGTGCTTTGTCAATGATGATGCGGTTTGCTCACGCATAATGAATTTTGCCGATGTATAAAGACATATAAACAAAAATCCCTGCCAAAATTGTAATAAACTTTATATTGGTGAAACTGACATGACTATTAAAGAAATGTTCTATACTCCAGGACCACCTATCGAAATGAAATAAAACAAAGATCTTACTCACTACCAAAGTAACATATGGTGTGAATGTCGTCTCAAAAGGTTTAGTACTTTATCAGTGATGATGCGGTTTACTCACGCACAATGAATTTTATAAAGTACATTTTTGCCAAAAATATTGTACCAAAATCTTTTTGAATTATCTGAGCCTTTTATTCATTACGTTTTTCATAATTCTACTACTTTGGGATTTTAATTTATCTTGTTAATATACGTAAAAAGTTTCAACTGTGTACATTTTAATTGTGATTTTAAAATAAAATCGTAAATACACATAATAATAAATTATATATTTCTGAAATTGAAAATTGTAAAACTCTAACCCTCCCCCCTCCTCCCCCCGTATAAAGGAATATCTAAAAAAGTGTGGATATTTGGAAAACCGTAACACTTTGTACAATAGTACATGGTACCAATTTTGTTCCATTTGAGATCTGCTATCATCCTTCTCGTGATTAGCGCGGATGATTCTAACATATGTATACAGGGTGTCTCATTGTAAAGTTCCTATTAGAATATCCCTCCAGCAAATTATTTGAGCAAGAAATATTTGGAACAAAAGTTGTAGTGTGCAGAGAGAGGTATCCGATGGTGATACTCAGCATAACCTTCAAATCGTCTTTCAAGGTTGCTTCAAGGTTAACTTTTTTAAATGGTAACCCCTACTTTTTGTCGCAGGAATCGAGAAAGTTGAAAATTCTACATTCGAATATGTGAATATGTTATGGGGTTAAATTTACCCCTGAGGATGTTTTTGGGGTTAATTAAGTTATTTAAGGTCGGAGATGCATCCGACTAGCTCAGGCAAAATCGGGCATGTTTTCGACCAACTAAGGCAAGGCTGAGCATGGTTACGGTCACCTGGGGCAAGATCTGGCATGGTTCTGGCCAGCAAAGGCAAGTCAACCACTGCAAGATCGAGAACAGATCCGGCCAGCTGAGGCAAGATTATGCAGTAAGATTTGAAAAGATGACGGACAGAATTCAAATGGCGTGCAACAAGATTCCTCGCTATGTCCTCTTACGCACTGTCTTGAATTTTGAAAAGTGGATTCGGTATTGCCTGCAAATCAATGGAGCCACCTTTGATAATCTCATGAAATGAACATCTTCTTGCACAATTTTGCCTTGGCTGGCTCGATCCATTATCGATCCTGCCTTACCTGATCAAAATCATGCCCGTACTTGCTCTACTTGGTGGGATTCATGGCTGATCTTGCCTCCGGTGGTCAGATTCCTGCTTGATCTTGCCTTAACCGGCCGAATCCATGCGCGATCTTGTCTTAGCTACCCGGATACATCTCCGACCTTAACCCTTTGACTGCTAAAGGCGTATATATACGCTTTGACAAGTTCATCAATATATACGAAAGGCGCATATATGCGCCCTTAATGACTGACATCTGAATATTGCCGCATATATTGATAGTTTCGTGCAAGAGTAAACCGCAGTGAAAGGGTTAAATAACTTAATTAACCCCAAAAATGTCCTCAGGGACACTCTATATTTGTCAATTATCAATGATCTAACGTTCAATATACTTAAAGTAACCGACATAGAAAATAAAAAAAACTCTCAGAGTGATTTTATGAAATTGTGATTTTTCGAGAGTAGTATTCTCATTATGTTTATCAATTTTTAATGTGACTGAATTTTTAGTTAAAAGCCTATGCGAAGAACATATAACAGGACTCTGACGAGAACCTTATATATTGGCCCTAAACAAAATGTACCGTAATGGGAAAATACAATAACAGTCATTAGTGCCATGCAACAAATTGTTTAAGAGAGCCTTTAAAAGAAAATACATTACCGTTCAAAAGTTTGGAAGCAGAGATCTTCATCGTTGGTTCGAGTGACAACGAAATGCTGCTCCACCTGTCGTAGGTTTTTAGAATGAATAACCATTATATTTATAATGGTTATTAATTTTGTTACAATTATGCGTATTTTTTTTGTATACGTAATGTTCAATCAATGTATAATACCTATACATTTGAGATACACTACATATGCGCACTTTCAACTTCAAAAAAGATACAGTTTCACAGCTGGAAGTAAATTTAGGGGAGTCAATTTCAATCGACGCGCCTTATGGGTTCAATGTGATTGGTCGATAAATTTTCGAGGTGGGAGCTAGTAAGATTATGATCAGGAGGAAATTTTTCGTCTTATTGGGAGAGATTGTTATAAACTGAAATTGTTATAGCGAGGGCCTGTTATTCTTAGAGAATTTGTCAGCAAGTAAATAAACTAAATTAGAGAACATTTTAAAATACGATTAAGACTTAGGAATCTTCTAGTAACAGTTACACGGAAAAAAGTATTAACATAATCCGTTAAGAAAACAATTCAAACAGACTCATGACGGTAAGTAGTAAAATTCCATTAAAACAAATTATAAAAGTTACAAGAAAGTCTCTAAAAAATATAAATTTCCTTGAAAAATAATATATAATATAACAATCGCAAACGCGCGTAAACTGGATATAAAATTAGAGATAATTATTAGTTTATTAAGGGGTTATACGCACTTAGAAGGTCGAAAGAAGGCGATTTTTCGAGAATTTTTCCTGAAGAGACATTTTAATTTATTAATTTCAAACTTTGTGTATATATTGTAGTAGTCTCTGACTACTTTCTCAATTTTTTTGGTATGAAAATAATCATTCTGACAGCCACTGCAGCCAATCTCCGGGACCACCTCAAAAAAAACACGTTTTGCGGTGAGCACGACATCTCGGGACTGGGTTATCTGAGATAAAAAAACCAAAAATTTTTCGTTAATATAATGTATTATCTCGTGTTTGATAGTTGGGTTTTGCAAAATACTAATTTTTAACAAAATGGCGGCTTCGTAAAGCAGAAATATCAATTTTTCATGAGAATTTTGACCGCAAAATTGTTCATAAAATGAAAAATATTTGTCGTAGAGTCAAAATCAACGATCAATTACTAGATAATATATTTATAAAGCTTGTGTAAAAATTTGAGACCAATCGGTTTAGCCGTTTTTGAGAAATCTTGCTCACCGCAAAACGTGTTTTTCTTCGGGGTGCTCCCGGAGATTGGCTGCAGCATCTGTCAGAATAATTATTTTTATACCAAAAAAATTGAGAAAGTAGTCAAAGACTACTACAATATATACACAAAGTTTTAAATTAATAAATTGAAACGTCTCTGCAGGAAAAATTCTTGAAAATCGCCCTTTTTTTCGGCCTTCTAAGTGCGTATAACCCCTTAAGCATATCTACTATTTTTCTAGTTCATATCAGTATTGTACGTCACGAGTGCATGTTTGTTACTCTTTATAGCAATTTTCATTGTTTGGACGAGTTCTTTTTCTCAGCGTATTATGTTATCAATCAATAAAAAAATGCTGCGCAGTTATGAAATAGTGTTCATCAACGACCATTGATCTTTTTATCAATTTTTTTTGTTCCCATTCCGCTTAATTGTCAACTCTATCGGACCCTACTGTGCCAAATGGAATTGAATGGTGGCAATTTCCGCTAAAACACTGGAATAACTATATTTAATGTGTAATCAATAATTAATAAAGAAGTTTATATTCGCTTCGTACATTTTCAACTTCAAGAAAGATGGAGTATGAGAGTTGGAGGTTATGTTATGAGATATTCCAAGGGAAAATCGGTCGACAAACTTTCGAGGTGGGAACTAGAAAGATTGTTATCGGGAGGTAATTTCGCACCTTATAGAAAGGGATTGTTTTAAAACAAAGTTGTTATACCAAGGTTCTACTGAAGTACGAATTGTACTAAATTAGAAATTTTTGTTCCAGAATACACAGAAACTTACACATAGTTCTATAAATGAAAGATCTGGTGTCAAAATTTATAAAATAGCGCCGTCTAGTGTAAAGCAATAGGAGAAATACGCGATGATCATTCAAAATATTACACTAAATTGCGAATGTTGGATTTACTCGAATGATTTTGCTTCATTTACAGGGAGATTTTTTTACAGTGTACTTACAGAAAATGCATCACAAGTACGTTGATCTACTTTCAAATATGTAGATCTATGGATACATAAAGAATGTACATTTTCAAATATACATATAAGAAATGTGTATGTATATTCACGGAATATACATTCTGAGTACGTTACCGTGCTTTCAAGTATGTAAATATATGGATATATAATCGACGTACGTAAGAACAACGTTTCAGGATACGTATTCCATAACAACACATGTATATTCAACAAATATGCATTTGGAATACGCTGCTATACGTTCAAATATGTCAAACAATTATTCCTTTAAAAATCGGTGGCGAATATATATGTATATTGAAAATAGGCTGCTCTACATCTAAACATGTTATAACCCTAATCAAACACTGTGTGCAAACAAATGAATCATGTTCACTGTATGGGACTAGTGTTTCGTTTAGAAAAAAAAACTTTCACAAATGTCTCTGTTGTAACAAAAAATCTTTAAAAACTATAATGAGATAGACGTAAAAAATCAACTTCAAAAGTCATGAGCCTAAGAAAGTACTGAAATGCAGTAATGTCAGACAATTTTGCACATACCCCTGTGCATTAAGCTCAAAACCTAGTTACGCATAGCTTCACAGAGTGAGAATTGAGAGGAAGATTGTTACAAGGAGTTTGTTAGGTCCCAAACAGATCGTTATAACGAGGTCTTACTGTATTACGCATATAATGAATTTTCGTAAAACCTAGCATAGCCACATAGCTGCATAGCCACGCAGAGTGGGAGTTGAGGGGGAGATTGCTATAAGGAGTTTGTTTACGCTCGAAGAGATTGTTAATCCGAGGTCCTACTGTATTACACATATGATGAATTATCGTAAAACGTATGAAGTGGAATTATACATGTAATATATATTAGAATTATATACATATATATTAGATATATACTACAACGTAATAGTAGTAGTACATGTATATCTAATACATGAAATATACCAACATTTCAGGGGCTCATTCTACTCCACCCTTTCCGTATGTGCTAGCATTGGGTGCATGTGTAGTCACCATATGACAGATCTTCCTTCTGTGTACATTATCACTGTATTTTCTACACAATGTTTAAAGTAAATTTTTTGATCTTAAGGTTTTCAAGTTTTGAAAAATGTAATTTTCCCATACCTACCATGACTCATCGATAACTTTTCTACGAGTACTCCTCACCCATAAATCCAAATAGAGAGAATTAGTTTGTCTAAGGAACAGTTTACTGTTAAAAATGATAAAAATAGATTTGGAGTTCATAGCATTGATTTTTCACAAAAGATTTATTGTTGCGTTCCTCTAATTGAAACTCTCTGGTAACTTAATATTACATTTATTAGTTACTAATACAGAAATGATTTCGTATTTACACACCAAAGTTCTTCGATGAGACCTATTCTCAAGAATCAGTTGGAACTATTTGAATGCAATTCTTATTGTTAGACTGAAGATGGACTAAAAACTATGTTATAATGTTACTTATTCTAACTTAATTTCTAAGTGTGGGAGGTAAGAACGCTTCCCGAAACTTGATATATTTAGGATAACGTGGGAAACCCCAACCGTGATAATCCTGAGGGACTATCCTTATATATTTAGAAAACCTCAATCTTTTTATTAAATGAGGGGGGGGGGGGTTCTGTCTTGTAGGGCCGAAAAAGTAGGTGATATTTTCGAATTTTTTATTAAAAAACTGTTGAACGGGTTTATTTGAAATTTGGCAAGTTGTTTCATTGAACCCTTAAGTATTATTACAAATTTTTATGAGGGTATACGAAAAAAAATGTGCGTGTGTAGAGCGTCGATTGCAGAACATTAAGAAAAAATGGCTCGTGCTGGCGTTGAAGGAAAGTGTCCTATGGTTTATCTGAAAAACAAAAAGGAAAAGGGATTCTTAATCTGCATAAACATGGCTATCCATGGACCTAGAACAATTCAGAAAAATGAAAATCTGTTAAAATGGCAGCCTTTTGTAAAAAAAAGTTCAAAATACGTCCAAAAATCGCAAGGAATTATTTAACACGTTGACTGCCGCGCGTAATTCCAATGAAATGTCGTTCAGGCCAGGAGTGCCCATAACTATGCAATAGTTTTATTACTTCCTGTGGAGTATCTTTTCAAATACCTACGATGATCCTTCGCAAGTAGTCAAATAAGCGTCACCCGAATATGGGTGACACGGCCCGATCAGAAACTTTGGTGGCACTCGAATATGGGTGACGCGGCAGTCAACGTGTTAAAAGAAAAAAGAACGGTAACAGATACAGCCATAATCCTAGGTCCATAGATAGCCATGTTCATGCAGATTAAGAATCCCTTTTCCTTTTTGTTTTTCAGATAAACCATAGGACTTTCCTTCAACGCTAGCACGAGCCATTTTTTCCCAACGTTCTGCAATCGACGCTCTACATACGCACATTTTTTTATATAGCCTCATAAAAATTTGTAATAATACTTAAGGGTACAATAAAACAGCTTGCCAAATTTCAAATAAATCCGTTCAACAGTTTTTTTAATAAAAAATTCGCAAATATCACCTACTTTTTCGGTGCTGCAAGGCAGAACCCCCCCCCCCCCCCCCCTAAGTTTTCCGAAACTATGGTATCTATGATAAAAGAGATGGACAGGATTATAAGGATATGAGAAACTGTTTATTGTATATAATAAATATATAATGATTGTAAACATGTGGATTTCGTGTTAGTCCCTAAATTCTATCTTATATAAACTTTCGGTTGTTGATAATACATGAAATACGAGAAATAGGATGTCGCCATTCAACATTATCTATTGTAATCATATAAATGACTCAACGCCTTAGAACATTAAACATACGAATCGGCCATTTATTTCAACTACGCAGGTAGAGATGGAGCTGTTAACAGTTGTATCTAGTAGTCCTGTCAAATTCATATGTATAATAGTGTTTACTTACCTAACGTAATTGAATTTGAAAGCTACAAGTGCTGCTAGGATTACATTAAAATGCAAATCTTTACTGAAAGGTAAACACAACAGGTAGTTAATTAAGGACCCTGCACAAAACCAGTGGATTTTGCACCACAGTAAAACTGTCGAAATGGGAGTCGATTGTATTCTGTGACCTTCTGATCAAAATTCACATTGGACTCGAGGTCCAAAAATGTCCACAAACAAATGAATAAGTCTTAAACGGTTTTTATGATCTTCAAAACATATCTTATATTCCACTTACAAATAATAATATAATCTGTTGCCACCAGACAAGTTGCTACAGTTCGTATTTGATAGCATTCATTCGAAAATTTCGTACAAACACTTCCCAGTATTTCTAATTTAGGATTAACATTTGAAAGACCGTACAGATTCCTAGACGTATAAAATTATAACAATTACCGTGGCATAAATATTGCACGTGCGTTAATCGTTGCGATATACAATGATGACAAATGTTTTTTTATTAATCGCTCCTAGTTTGAGTTATGGGCCCGATAAATTCAGTACCGATTTCATTGACTGATATCATAATGGATATTTGAAAACTTGTCTGATATTTTAGGTTTTCTTGCTTTTTTAAGCAGATGATTTTCAACATACATTAAAAAATTGTTTTCAAAAGTAAAGAATTCTACTTTTCTGACATGGTTGTTTTTGAGGGAAATTAGTTACAACAGATATCTTGTTACAACAGTCATGTTCCTTTTTTGTAACGAGATATCAATTATCACATAACCAACTCATCCGAGTTTTTTGCACCAGAGGTGCTATTTTTGGTAGGGGTTTCTCTGCTTTTTGCAAAGGTCCTCTAATATTGGTCACATCTTTAACACATTTACACCGGCGTGACCCACCGGTAGATCACGTTTGACTGTTCCGTGGGCGGTCCCGCCCCACGCGGAAACACGTGAATATCGGCCCCGGCGTGAACGTGTTAAAGTCTACAAATGATCAAATTTTCTATAATTTTCTATTTTCTTTTGATTTTCTTTCTATTATTTACAATTTTTATTATTGGCGCATTATAGAGTTGCGTGTTATAATCAAGTTCAATAAACCTCTTATTACAAGTATACTAACCCTTAACGCTCCATAGGCTCCGCTACGGAGACGTTTTACACGTACAAGCAATTCCTTCGTAGTGGAAAGGATTAAAAACAGCTTATTATCATTTACGTATCGTCAGAACACATTTGGGTCTGCTCTTAACAACATTTCAATACACTGGAGCCTCGAATCTTTCACCTTCAAATTTTTTGAAGCCTCAAGTCTGTTAACACTTCTTTTTCAAGGTTTTTGACATAAGCAACGCCGCGAAATTCAAATGTGATATACGTCCAAATGATCGTAGGTTATATCCATAATATTTATGATGTTTGCAATTTCTTATTTTTTGACGAAAATTACGTATTCAAAAGCATAATGGCGGATATCGAGCATGCGTGCATTGGAGACAAATGTTCACTGCCCCGGCAGCTAATGACGACGGCTCGTGGTCGGGGTTTATTAGGTAAAAAAAATTGGAAACTTCCGGTCTCAACTTGTCAGAAAATGAAAAGCTCCAGTGTAACTAGAATTAATGTCATATGCTCGCTGGATAATAATCTAATATATATGGATGCTTCACTTGCCAAATCGATTAACTCCATTCTCTGAATTTTATTAAATTTTAATATCACAGCACTTAAGTAGCTCCTAACTGTATATATTCAAAACAAATTTCTCTAATAATAAGTATTAACACCACTAAATGGCAAAATTTCTTTAGCCATTGCATAATAAATAATGTATTTCAGAAGCTATTTTACCATTTTTCTCAACTTCTTGTTTTATGGAGTTAAGGAGGTTCTAAGTAGTCAAAACAGTGTACGTTACAGCTTGCGCTTAATTAGCGTAGTGTCTTTTGTAGATCTGTCAACGTCGCTTCTTGCATAGTCTTGTTTACCTTTTGACCGAATAGAATACGATTAAAAAAGGAGCGGAACGCAACCAAGCTTTTATTGGAAAGATAAACTAGTGGCAGCTAGAGTCTTCAAAAGGCGGCGTGAACTCCAGCGAATTGGAAAAAACATCCAAAGGTTATGGAAAGAAAAAAGCGGACCTGATAACCTTAAAAATAACTCGAACTGCAAAATCGTCAATCCTATTGAAGGCCGCAGGATAATTCACGTTCAAACACTTCCTTCGAACAGTTCCTCAGTTATAAGCCTTTTTTGTTAATTCAAAAGAATGTTACAATATTAAAAATATCTTCAACTTTTTACTTTTTATGCGATACCTAACCTCACTGTGCACACGATTGACGACAGAATAATAGCGGACGACGCACGGGAGACAGAGTGAGACAGAGACAGAAAGAGAGAGAGAGAGAAGCGGTTGGTCGAGTACGACGTTGCCATATGTCCGCCGGAGAAAATATAATGAATATTTTTACAAGATTATTAATTTGTTGTGATTCTTATATCCCATGAATGATCATTTTTAAAGTTGCGATCCATTCGTTATTTATTTTCCAACCTCTACAAATTTTTTCAAAAGAATCGTAATTTTAGTTCGTTTTATATTACGATAAATAAATGATGCTCCATAAGACACAATGTTAAAATTGGAAAAATTAAAATATTTTTTCTCGCTTCAAAACCCATGAAGCTCCACAAAAATTTAACTACAGCTTTATTAGGCTTTTATTTATAACTTTGTAAATTTTCGTCAAATCCGGAATTTTAGATTTATTACCGGTAGAACCTCCTTAATCGATTTGGCAAGTGAGACATCCATATACTACTCTCAATTGTTTGTAAATCATTTAAATTTGTTTCATAATAATAGTAAAAAAATAATACGTAACGTGCGTCGGTAAGTTAAATTCTTTCGTCCTTTGGGTATCATATAACTCATATTATCGCTACAATTCTCGACATGATACGAATTGTCACGGAATACCACGATTGTGACGAGAATCGCTGTGCCTGTATGCAGCTGTTTCAGCATATACGATGTACAAATACGATGTTTCGGAAAAAGATACGTGGTAGAGCTATCGCCAAATCATACAATGAACTTGTCTCAAGACACTACTGATAACTAAAACAAGCGGATGAAATATCATAGACTAGTATTAACATATTACATTATTTGTGTAAAAATATTGTGACACCTGTAAAATATCTATTATCGCGTTAAATGCTATGTCGGGCACCGGTGACCGATACTGAACTGTCCGTTAAGGCCGAACCGATTATAACAGATGCAGTACTGTATGCTGTTGCGACCCACGCGGCATGAATAGAGAGACGTATAAATTCGACATAGCGTTCAATGTGTTCAAATGTAGAATATCTTCAGTATATTCAGGAAAAATGGTTTCGGTACACATCACATATACGTGTAATTATTTTGTCCAGCACATATACACGTAAAGTAGATTTCACGATACGCAGTGCATACCTGTCTTAGGTGCAGCTATATATTTCACATATTTCCAAAATATGTGGTACCCCTTAGCTGTTGATTATAGGTTTACCATGCATATATTACCTCTAAGCCGCCTTCTGGGTTATACATTCATTTGATCTTTGTAAGTGGATTTCGAAAGTTGTACCAACATACGTATTGGGTTGGCAAATAAGTTCGTTCGGTTTTTAACAGTAGAATAAATCACAAAAACCGAACGAACTTATTTGCCAACCCAATACTAATGAAATCGGATTTCTGACCGTCGTGTAAAAAATGTTATTTTCGCTACAGTTAATATTATTTTTCCTTTTTATCCCGAAAGATATGACTTAGAACAGTAGAAAGAAATATTTTGTTTTCATTGAAAAATATTTTTTTATTAGATCATAAAGGTTCTTTAATACCGATCAAAAAATATTCGAACTGCTAGCGCAAATGATTCTGACCCACCTGGATATTTAAAGCGGAAAATCAAAGGAGATTCTTAATCTATGTCACCGTTGTTATATCATGAAGCTCAGTTTTTAAACTTCATCGAAAATTAACAAAATGGCGGCGTTTCTTGCAAAAGTATCAAAATAACACTTTTGTGCCACAAATAATAAGGCAAAATTAGAGGTTGGTATCAAAATTTTAACCTGGTAGAGGTTCATGCGAGAGCCATAAGTATGTTCAATATTATGTTACAATTTCAAGTCGATCTATAAAGCCGTTTTTGAGTAATCATTTGCGCCAGGTGCAAAAATTTCGTTTTGAGAAGAGCGCATTTACGGGGTAAAACCACTCTAAAGGCAGAAAAAAAGACCTGAATTTGAAAATTTATTTTGGGAGTATGATAAACTGAATAGGGTAAACACACCAATAGATGGACACCCTCCAATAGATGGACAAATATTATTTCCAAAAGTAATTACATTAAATTTAAGAACAAAATCGTAAAGTAATAATTTTTTTTAATGGCTATATGTAGTCCTGATTGCAAAAAGTGATTTTTTTCATCTTTATATTTGTAATAATGATGCAAAAAAAAATATTTAATTTGACATAACGAAGTTTTGCTTCAAGAGCGCCACCACTAGTAAATATGTGACAGATGTCCGGTAAACGTTGTTTCTTATTACTATTATAAATGAATAAAAAAATAAGGTATGTATATATTATTATGCTCGTATTTCACTAAAAAAGCTATAAATACCGTAATAAAATAATAAAATTACATACATATAAGAAAATTTAGCGTCCATCTATTGGTGTTGGCTGTCCATCTACTGGAGATTTTGTCCATCTACTGGGGTTTTGGTCTTTTTCATAAATTTTTCTTTTTTGTTAATTACTACGAAGTTTCACAAAGTTTTAGTAATTTTATTCTAGTTAATTACATATTTTTACATTAATATAATTCATTTTATTATAACTTATTTGTATTTTAGTATATTATTTTGATAAAAAAGCATGAGAGTTTGCTTAACCGTCCATCTATTGGTGCATTTACCCTAGAATTTATTTTCAGAGGGTTTATTTAGCACATATCGAATTAGGAAAAACAATTTTTGTTTTGTCATTTTCGTCGTCGAAAACAGCTTTTTTGAAAACATCGCCACGGGAGGACGGATTTCTCGGCATATAAATGAGTCATGGAACCAAAAATAAAAAAAATTATAATCTACACACAATTGGCTCTGGAAGTATGTAGGGTTTTTTTTTAATCAATTTTTGTGGAAGTGGTGCACTTTTTAAGAAATGAATCGATTTTTGGCCCTAAAAATGAGCATTAAATTGTTTATAAAAAAAGTTTACATTCAATCAAAAAACGAATACGTACTTCCAAAGAGAATATTGTTGTTAAGCAACTGTAAAAATTTCAAAGCGATCCATGCAATAGTCTCCCAGAAATCCGTCCTTCCAGTTTGGAAAGTGGTTTCGATAAAAACGCGTTCAAAGTTTTATGAACACTTTATTAATTCTTGAAATTTCTTGATTACCTCTAACCTTTTAACATTTGTTTTCCACTATAAATCAAATGACATGTTGTTTTTATGACCCTAAAGTATTATCATTTAAGCGAAAAAAATATCGATTTTTTGAAAATCCTAGAGTGGTTTTACCCCTTAAAGTTTTCTTGGAGGAAAAATCATGAAAAACATACGCTTATGACTAATCAGCAATACCAGAATCATGCATTATTCCTATGGGATGTTAATTCTATGACCAGAAAACTATCGAAAAATGCAAAACAAAATCGATTTTTTCGACCCGTCACATTAGCATTTCTACCGCGCTTATATACGTAATCAAAAATCCAAAACCAAAAATATAGAATCACATTTAAAATAGATTTTCTTAATTAATACCAAATTTTCGAATATGCATAATTGCTCTACTAAGCACTTCCGATTTGTCAATTTTAAAAAAAGATTATTAAGTCAAACCTGGAAATTAAAATTCTAAAAAGTGTCTTTTGACACCTTCGATGCAAATAGGGTTAAAGGCTAAATGTCAATAAAAGTCATTATTAATTATTAATTTATTTAACACGACATAAAATTTATGTCCATAAATAAGTTCAGCCAGAGTTGTTTAAAATATCAAGCAAAAAGTATTGACGATAACATAGTCAAAAGTGGTAAAACCTTATTAATTAAATGACTATTTATCTGAAGTTAATTAAATCTTTGCATTATTAACCTTATTATTCTAATACAAAGTGTCATTTTATGTAGCTTACTCGTTATCATGATACGCTGTGGCGCAATATCTTTGTGATACTATATACGCAAGTACAAGGCGTTGATGCGATCATGGAGGGGCTGAATGGACGGCAAGGGTCAGCTGATAGCAGAGGCAATTATCTATTAACTTTTAGTTTCGACTGAACAATCCTGTGCGATGTAGATCATTCCCGTGAATCTTTTTTCACTTTGCATTAGCGATACGTATCTGTACGTTCTAGGTGCAAAATAATAGTACAAATATTTCAAGTACCGCGAGGGCCTACATTTTGTGGAAATTTAAGAATGTAGTTAAATATCGCTAATTTCTGGGAGTATCAACTTTTTGGCGAGAAGCTGCCTTTCTAACATTTCCAAAATGTTTGAAAGTAGCGTAATTAGTGATGAATTGGTGACAAATTGTTCCGATTGAATGCCTCGACATGTAACGAGTTCTGGGTGTTCCATTCATACATTATATTATTTGTTTCTTTGAAAATCGAGGGAAAAGTAGGTGTGATCAAAATGTGGATTGGAAATATGAATTGTACTACGTGGCAGAAGTGCGTCTACTAGCCCGCACTCTATAACGAGGCGGAGAACGATATAATTAAGAGCTTCAGATGGAGAAGCGGAGACGAGAAATGATTAAGCCCCAACAATTCTCAACAAAAATGTAGAGCCGTAAGCTGAGCTGTTTCAGTGTATCTTATTCGACGGGAAATAAAAAAAAGGAAATCTTTAATAACAAAGAAGAGTGAATAACATGAAACAATAAAAAAATTTCCATTGTATTCTAGATAAGCGCTTTTTTATTATCCATAGCAAGAAAGTTCGTGTAATTTTTCGAGTGTTAACGATTAATGAATGTTGTATTATAATTAATTTTATTAATTTGGAAACTCCAGAGAAATTAGAAAGAGTTGAGTAATATTTTTCACGAAAGCACGCGATAGAATCGCACTAATTTTTTTTTGTTTCAATCGAGAAGAGGAGAGTGAGAGTGTAATATTTTATGTTAACCAAGATAGATTAACTTTTTTCATAATAAATAATTTACATGTCGTTTTTAGTGTTCTTTAAAGTAATATACTATCTACCACATCAAAACTTGTAAACAATTTACTAATAATTACTAAAAATCTAAATAAAACATTACAATAGTTTACTTGAATTACAAAATAACAATTTAATAAATTAAACTTATTCAGTTTGATAATCTCGTTAAATTTGTAATTGTGACTCATATAACATTTTTTATAGTTATCATCTTACATAATATTACTAGTAATTAATTAAAACTATAAACTAATAAAATTTATTATGATATAGCAAAATATAAAATTAAAAATATAAAAAATTTAAAAAATATAAAATTGAATTTGTATAGATGATATTCTAAAAAATCGAAGCAAATCACATTTTTGTAAAAATATTTTCCTACAAGGTAACATTTACACGAACCAAAAAAATGTAGTACTGATAAAGCTTGACTGCAAACATTCTGGATCTACCATTGAATATTTTCATTGTAAAGGTAAGAGATTCATTTTCCAAGAAATATATTTATATATTTTACGTATATGAAAGATAACGAGCATGAAATCTGCAACATAAATATTGTCGTTATAAAGTTAGCTATGAATTTTACATAAACTCGTTGTTAAATGTCTATTAATTTTTATTATAAATAAACGTGTACTATCTTAGAATTACGTCATAAAAAGGAATGCTTTGTTAGGCTGTTGCTTGCGAATATAGGCATATTTTAGGAACTTTTAAATCTGTGTCCCTAGTACAGAAAAATAAATTATTACTTTTTTTAGGATCAAAATTATTTTGTTACTGAAGCAATGAAAAATTTGTTAAACAAATCCCTCGAAAACTTGACGCATAATCGTTACTGTTGAATCAATTTTATTTTTTTCAACCAGGCTAATGTAGTTGGAATCTAAATTCTTTGTTCAGCATTTCAATCGATTACAAAGAATTTTTTTTTTCAGTATCCTTGGGACCTTTGCCATAATTTGAAATGTTAAAGAAGTCAGAAAAGTTGAATAGATATCCTTCAATCAAATTTTAAGTGCTATTTACGAAGTTAAGTTAAGGGGTTAGGCCACTCTAGAGGCCGAAAAAATAGGCCTCTTTTGGGAATTTTTTTAAGACAAACTATAAAATAAATCGCAATTACGAAAAAAGGTGTTTATTATACATATCATCGACTGTATACACTAATTTTTTTGAAGCGTTTATGTTCAAAATGGCGGCTGTGCAACGTTTTTGCGAAGACGCCTCCGTTTTTCCAGGCCAAACTGCCGGAAACGCACCGTCTGTAATTTTTTAATTATAATAAGTTACTTACTTTTTTTCGATTATGTATTAGAGCAGCCATAAAAGTACATATCACTTTTTCGATATATTGATTTTTGACAAAATGGCGCACTTCTGAAAAAAATTGCCAAAAAAATCGTCAGAAAATTATTAATAACAAATGAACTATGCACTTTAAAAAAAAAGTGATATGTACTTTCACGGGTAATCTAATTTTATAAATATATTTAAAATTTCAAGTTAATCGGTTGAAAATTGTCGGAGTTCTGTTTCGGGCAATTTTGAAAAATGTAGTTTCGAGATAAACGCGTTTGAAGTTTTGAGTAGTAGCTCGCCGCGGACCGGGCGGCCGTGTACTAAAATTCGAAAATCGAGTATTTTGAGATTTGTCCCGGCCATAATCTTTTGGGACATCATTTTTGAGGTACCAAGGGACCCCCCCCCCCCACAACATAGTACGACCTTTAGCTATCCGAGTATGGCCGTCGAAGTTAAGAGATTTAGAGTCGAAATTTTTTTTGACACGCCCACCGAGCCTATTCGACGTTCCGATTGGTCGGAACATTTTAATCAATTATTCGGTAAATATAGTGAATTTCGATAAATAGTAAATAACTTTTCGTCTTATTTTTTCACCATCTACCGCCATCTCTCGGCTTTGACGCCTTACACCGCACACCCTGTATAAAACAAAATCGTGTATTGAAGATACTTTTTCAAATGAAAAAGAATTAATAAAAATACTTAAAATTAATTAAGTCGAAAAGAAAAGGAGGGAAATCAGTAAAATATGATGTCACAAGTTAAAAATCTTTTTCGATTTTCTATTTCGAATATCCAGGTGGGCCAGAATCATCTGCGCCAGCAGATGGAATACTTTTTTATCGGCATAAAAGCACCTTTATAATTAAATAAATAAATATTTCTGAATGACAACAAACCATTTCTCTACTACCCAAAGTCATACCCTTTCAGGGTTTGATTTCAGGGTATGGTTTTAAAGAAAAAAAATTGAAAATTCGCTTTTTTTAAGTGTCGACATTAGAACGCCCTATTAACTGTCAAAAAAGTCTTTGGAAAAAGACTTTTCTGGTCTGAGGAAAGAATTCCTAAAAATCACTATCTCTCCACTCGCTGACTGAACATGGCCCCTTAAATGCGATGACGTAAGAGATTTTAGACATGATTAAAGGAAAAACATTTCCTAAAAGACTGTAGATAGAAAATTATCACATGTTCTACATTGCTATGTATAAACCTCGGTTTCGCGAACTTCAAGAGCGTGTCAAATGTATATGTTCATCAAGTACGTTACATCTCAGAAGAGAAAAGCTGCCTTGACTCTCACTAATCCACTTTCTGACTTTTTCTCCTTTTTCCTTGTTTTTCATTGAAAAAGCTTCTTTGCGGCCATTAACATTGGAAACATAATTAAAAAGACGGGCGTACTAAACACAAGCACACAAGGAGATATTAAAAACCGTCGTAGAAGAGTGAGAGAGGCTAGATAGGTACTCTTATCAGTGGACCGTTATCATATATGAGTCAGTCATGTTGGACCACTCCTTTCCCACTCTACACACCAGCTATCCACTACCGGAAGAAACTACACGAATATTCGCCGCGATATATGCTACAGTTTCGTAACGACTCGTGGAAACTGTTTGCAATGCCACATGAGTAGATGATGGGATGAGGTACACAGAAAATGTCATATAAACATCAAGGAAAAAAAATATGTTCTTGTTATCTCATCAACGGATTCGACATCTTATTTCCGTAATGTCTCTCGACACATTTTCTGTTGCCGGTTGACAAAAGAAATGTTCACTTTCCTGAGATTGTGTGTTTCGTTTCATTGTATCATATTATTGAGCAAACATTGACTCTATATAAAATGCTAATGAAAACAAGTTTTTTTTTTTTTTCATTTACAATCAGACAATTCACTTTCGCACAAAAGTTCCCATAGTTATAATTCAAGCAATGGTAATTATAATGGATCGTTTATTGCAGTTGTGTCAAAATCTCTTATGGCTCTTCCGTTAATTCGCAATAATAGAGAAGAAGGCCTTCAAATGTTACGCTAACTTATTGTGCTTATACTTTTTTTGTTTCCCAAAGTCCGGATGTTTGTTTATTGGTTATTTGCCACACATTGCTGAATATATGTTCATCGAACTTACATATGTATGTACATACACTGCTTGACTTGACGTTTTTTGAAAATCGGTATACCGAAAAGAAAATGCGAAAGGCTAGGGTCAATTGGAACGTTTTTGAGAAAATAGCTTACATTTCGAGTTACAGTTAGATTTATTCATTATTTAAGGCTTTGGGACGAGTCCCCTAAAGCGCGGACAAAAAGGTACTGATTACAATAATGTATACATTTTCAAAATATTAGGTCGAGTCATAAGTAACTTCCGTTTTCTTACCAGATATCTATAGCTTGCGTCGGAAGTTATTTATGACTCGACCTAATACAAACATATTCAGGAAAAACTCCTCTATTATATAAAATAAAAGTTACCAAACAAAGTTAAAGTTAAAATAATTTGTATAATAAATAATAAGATCTGCAATAAACAATTAACATAATAAAATCAGAAATATCTGCTAAGAAAATTAAAATAAATGTCATCCTGGCGAGGTGACGAAATCTTTTAGAAAAGACTTTAAACTGGTGTGGCGAGATCTGATTGCGAACATTGGAAGATAAAGAATTCCAAAATTTGCTGGTAGTAGATATAAAAAAATTTGTATACAGGGTGTCCCAGTTAACTTGACCACCTTGAATATCTCGTTTAGTGTTGGTAGATATATTCAAGGTGGTCAAGTTAGCTGAGACACCCTATATAATATTTCAGTACGACATTGAGGAACCTCCTGCTATTTCTTTCAGTGATTTGATTTCTAAAAGAGAATCTTTCGAATAGATATTTCGATGACTTGTTTGGAGCAATATTGAAAACAAGATTGCCCAGTGAAAACAAACGTCTTTCTTCTACTTTGATATCTTACTGTGACTTTATTGCATAACATACCTGTTTCGTAATAGGCTACAATTGTAGCCTGATTATGTAGCTTTAAAATAGCATTATTAATTTTGCTTCTTGAAAATTGTCGAAATAGTTAACAGCTTTTTATGAAAATGTTTCAAATGACCTCGAGCCTGGGTCGATAGAAGCAGTGCTTGGGGTTAATTGAAAAGTCTGTAAATATAAGATAATTCTGTTCAAATTATTAGTTTTATTTGTAGATAGATATTTTAAAAACTAAAGCAAACCAGGATATCCATAGTTATGATAATTGAAATCACACAGAAGAAGGATCCTTAATTTTGGATTAATACACAATATAAAAACCATTAAAATACCTACAGTACGATCGCTCTACAAGATACCAAAGGGACCGAAGGGGAATATGATTCTGAAAACAGAAGAAAACTAACGTTCCCCCACTCAGCGGCCTGTTACGCCGGAGAGAAATAGATCTCACTATTGTTTGTCATTTATTTCCGTGGTACATACATTGTATGGAGCGAGCGACTCCACATTCAAAGGCGAAGAGGCATTAGGAGTGGGGGTAGTGGATAGCGAAGGGGAACCCGAGGTATCTTGTAAACCGAGATCGAAGGTATCTTGTAGAGCGATCGTACTGTACTTACTTTTCGGGTTGAAAAAACGATAGACTAATAATATTGAAACACGAAGGTCGGTCCCTATTTCCCGCGAGACCCGATTTCTATACATTAACCATATCAGAATTAGTTCATTTTAAATGATCCGCGCTTCAACTGTCCCGAGTCTCCTCTATTCTATATTCAACGAAAATTAAACTGATCCAACAAAACCTTTGTGTCACGGCCTGTCAACGCAAAATATTCTGTACTGAAACTATATTTGTAGTTGGAGCTGTATAAGTTATTGTCTCAATACTCAAAGATATACGGTCAACAAGTAATTGCACTAAATTGGTTTAATATTTTGTGGACCCAACACCATCTTTCATCGAATGGATTATATCTGGTGTGCAGCCATGTTGAAAAGACGCGCACACACACACACAGACACATTCGACTTCTAAAAATGTTGTCATCAAACTTTTTGTAATAATAAATCAATTATTTGCAAGAAATTGGAATAGGAAATTCTATTCGAAGGTTTTTTATACAATATTCGTAACATATCTGTATTGTAATAGTACAGATTTAATTGCTAATACAATGTAAAAAGTATGTTCATTTGTCATAATCTCATGTGGCAAAGTTATCAGATAGCTCACATGATTATGCAATCTGTGCATATACGGGCGTGCGAAGCGTCAAACAATTCTAGGACTACGCACAAAGGCGACTCAAAAAACACAATTTTTTTAGAAAAAAATTTCCAGCTTTAGAAAAGAAAAATGTACGAGAAAAAAGTAACAAACACTGATCAGATTATTATCTCAAGAAAAGCTCATATTAACAATCACAAGGCCATTTCTATTACCCTAATTGAGTAACATGTATGGTCACCATTCCACGTTATAACTGAAAATTTGTGTTTCTTGAACCACTTCAATATGGACCAATATACCACATCTATATAGTCACAAAATTTATGGTTTTCTTAATCATAATTGAAAGTTTGTAAAAAAACATAGAAAGCACCACTCTATAGATATAATTACATAATTTCCTTCAATATCGACATAATATACAGCATTTATCACGATATATTTTTGTAACGTCGACAGACGCATAGTTCACGTGTAACCGCTAGGTGGCTATCATGCCAACGTAAGAGCGTAATTAGGAAATGACGTGTTTTTGAAATACGTTTGTGTATATGTGTGAAAATATATATATGTTATGTACTGTGACGTTTGTAGCCTATCGCGAACTCAAATCGACAGAAATTTTCGGACGCCAGACTATCTTACGACATCTTTAACGAACGATACCGGATATATTATTGCTAAACCGGCCATCACGTCTTATATGCTCAGATAGGTCAGTTGTGGAAAAAGGGTGGCTTCTTTTAAACAATCGTAGCTCAACGAATCGTAAAAATAAAATAGGTTCCTGTAACTTAACCCTTTAATGCCGAAATGGACACTTTTGTTCCACGGTTTTGAGCACTGGTTTTGTCCAGGAAAGAGGAGTGGAAAAAATTTCGCAAGTATCACTCTTAGTGGTTTAAGAATCGTACTTTTCGATGCTGTAATGCAAATTGGCTAAAAATCAAAACCAAAAAAGATATAGGCGATTTTAGCTGGAAAACTCGAATTTGTTTTATTTTTTCTTGCTTAAGGGGGGAACTTGGTCCAGAAAAAAATTAGAATAAACGCAATGGTTTGAAAAAACTGAAGGCATTATGTATGGTCCAGGAATTGCCAATGGACAGATTAAAAGCAGTAAGATCCAGTGCAAAAATTGTATTCATCGTTTTTTCTCTACTTTTTTTACGGAAAACTTTAAACGCGTTTTTCTCAAAACCATGTTTTCCAAAATGGCGTACACGATTACTCAAAAACTAATGAACGGATCAACTTGAAACTGAACGTACTTTTAAAATATATGATTATCTTCTATATCAATGTCAAATTATTTAAAAAAGATCGTTCAAAAAATTTTTATAAGTCTTTCTTTTCGATTTTTTAGTGTGAAAAATTGCACTTTCTTTTTAAATTTGCAATAAAAATGCCAATTCTTAATTTTTAAAATTTTTGCGTCTATTCATATAGAAACTATAAGTATGTAGATTAAACATCAACTTAATTTTTTCAGATTAAACCACTTTTGCAATCTTGATAGTGTACGCCAATCAGAGGCTTTCGGCTGAAGGTGCTTCACAAGAAAACCTATAACTTTTATTTTAATTCATTTTTTCATGTAAACAAATTTTTGTTACACTCTTTTAGAGTAATACTAATACGCTAAAAATGTTTGAAGTTGATTACACCTATATATTTTAATCACAAATATTGTAAAGAACCATGTTTTTTCGTGCGCTGGACCAGGATCCCCCCTTAAATCCGTTGTTTTGGACTGGAGAGACCTCCGCAGAACCTCTGGAAACCATAAATATCGCGTCCAAAAATGCTTAAGCTTTCAGACAGTATAGTTTAATTTTTGAAAATTCAAGATGGCGATCCCAAAATGGTGGTTGAAAGATTACAATTTTTTTTTATATCCTAATTATAGGCGATAGAATCGATGGGATAGAGTATACGCCCTGGAGTTTTTTCCTTCTAAGAGTGGGATTACGCATCCATGAATTACATATATTCGTAAATATATTACCTATTGTACCCATATGTAAATTATTTTGAGTAAATATAAATATTTCATTGCTATGTAAAGCTTATGTGTATGAATATCAACGGTTTCGTTGCATATAGGATCATTCGTAATTAGTCTGTCCACCACTTTAGAGGTAGCTTTTCTGCAAACTGACAAAGTGTTGACATATATAAACACCACACGGCATAACGCTGCGCAGCCAACTGAATTGAATCGAATTTTCGTTTATTTTTCAAACAGAATAAAAATGTTATGAAAATTTGCAGCAGTATTATATTACAAGAAATGACTTCCCTGCGTTAGGGAAACGCATTGTGTAATGATCAATTATTACAGTAAACTTAAAAGACATATACTTTTTCCGACATTAATTAGCTTTCAGAGTGATGCTTCGAGAATACAATTTTTGTAAAAGAGTTTTTATAAGAAGGCTTTCCGCAATACGTAATGAAGTCTGATGTTTCCAAATCTTTGTTTAATTGTAAAGCAACGACACATTTCTCCCCAGGACCAACTCCATAATGAAGCGAATTGTCCCACAGGAGTGACGACTGTGAAGAAAAATATTCCCTGCCATGAATTAATTAAAATGTAATAAGCTTAAGTGACTCTCTAACTTCCGTTATGATGCAATAAATGATCGAATTCAATAGATTCAGTTATAAATTATTATTATAATTTTGCTGTCGCTTGTTTTACGTAAAATGTCTGTGTAAAATATGGTAGAATAATACTTCAAGGAAATACCAATTGACTGATCAATTTGTAGGATACTTAACCGTTTGCGTGCTAGAGGGTTTTAAAAAAACACTATCGAAAAACGCCAAGGATCGCGATCGCGCTCCTTTTTGATTAAAAGCTGCGCTGTCAGTTGTCTGTATCGGCCAAATGCGCTGGCGTTTTTCGACACAAAATCTGAAGAGCGCGAAAGTGATTCGTGGTACGCAAACGGTTAAAGGATCTTCAGGAATTCTTCAACACTTTATCGACCGGTCGTAGTTGAGGCTGCCACTCAGTAAGGACCGGCTTATTCGCGCGCGCAATTGCTCCCAGTAGCGGCTAAATTTTCGCTATTCATTGTGTTGTACTTATTCCTTCGGTAGCCAAAAGCTGATTAATAGGCTATCGGTCGATAAAGTGTTAACCCTCCCTAATCACGCCGCGTGGGACGCAATAGTGCACGCTACTGCATTTGTCACAAACGGCTCGGCCTGAGCGGAAAGTTTAACACCAGTCTCTAGGGACAGGCGCGGCGTGGTGTTTAACCGTTTGAGTCCCAAGCAGCGCGATCGCGCTGTTCAGATTTTATGTCGAGAAAACCCAGCACATTTCAAATGTTATGGACACTGAAGCGCGGTTGCGCTGTTCGGGATTCTTCGATAGAGTTTTTTCAATACCCCTTGGGACTCAAACGGTTAACGTGTTATAATACTACAAAAGTCTATATTTTGAGAAGTTTCGAAACAATTATGGAAGGGAAATATTTTAAATGACAAAAGGTATTTCTTCGGAGCTTTTTTTTAAAAATAGTGTTTTTTGGTGACCACTCCTGCTTCTATTGCGATCATCTGAAATGAAAAAGCCAATCAAATTAATTTTATATATCGTATTGATTAATCTTTGAACGAAAGATTTCTTTCCTGATCGGTATATATTTTTTTCAGCATAAACAAGTGAATGCATCATCAGCAATCAAAACTTTAATCTTCAACGTCGGTCATTTACGTTGTAAATCGATATTTTTAAAACCCTTCCTCCAAATAAGGATTATTTCGATATATAAAATAATTCCAGTTGGTTTTGCGATCAAAATCATTAGAAAGAGCACTTAACACTATTTCTACCGCGCTAATTATACGTAATCAAAAATCCAAAACAAAAAATATGGAATTATAATTAAAATAAATTTTCTTAATTAATACCAAATTTTTTACAGACGCATAATTGCTCTACTGAGCACCTCCCATTTGTCCATTTCAACAAAATATTAAAGTAAACCTCGAAAATAATTTTAAGTCAAAATCTTAAAACGCGTCTTTTGACACCTTTAATAAAAATAGTGTTAAACTGTTACAAATATTACAGTTTTCTTTTCTTTTTTTATATAAAATCGAATCGGTACAAAAAGCTCAAAAGTAATGGTCTACAGAGTGTCGTTCCAAGCGCTAATCGGTAATAGTGTCTCTTTATACAGTGTGTCTCGAAATTGCTTGACCACCCGAATTTTAGTTATCGCATTTCCGCGATCGGTATCCGACTCGAGATGTGCCTAGCAGTTACCATTTTTCGGGTGATCAAGTAATTTTGGGACACCCTGAATATTTGATATATTTTTAGATGGAGAGTGTTCAGGGTAAAAGTAAATCCTCCACATGGTTGAGGGTGTCACTTTCATTCACCTTTTTTGCAAAGGGTTGAAAATATTAGTCCCATTATATTTACCATTACCCTCAATTTTGCACCTCACGTGTCTGTCTTGAATTCATCCAGAGCCACCCCATACATAAAAATACCAATCGCTCTTGATTTAATCCAGACCAATAAATATTCATCTTATTGATTTAAAAATATTTCTTTGTTCTAGGGAGTTACGAGTAAACTTGGAGAACGACTGCATCCGATTTCCCTGGACGGGTACTCTTAAAGACAAGAATCGTTACAAAATCGTAAGTGTACACACAATATAACTTCTCGGTGGTAGCAGTGCAATTAACATCATTCGACTTTCAGACCCCTCCCAATGAGAGGAGAAGTAATAGTTTTCTCAGTCAGACAGCTTCTCCATCTATCTCTTTCCCCCTTCCCATGATTCTCACTTGTTTCGTCCTCCTTCCTCCCCTCCAACATGGTTGCTATGACAACAATTCTCTAGGCTCTCTTACATGCTTTGGCTCTCTTACATCTTTCCCAAAACATTGACCTTCTCCTCTGACTTCCCTCTTATTGTCCAATTGTCGGGCGATGTTGAACTAGAACGAGCGCATGCAAATACAACAATTTTGTCAATCCTGATCAACGCAGTAAATTCGATGCTAGTAAAGAAAATCGAAAGGGGATCAAAAAGTTGAGAATCACTGACACTCGGAGAAGATGTCCAATAGAATCCAGCAAAGTAAGATCAATATCACCTGAATTGATGATGATTGGCAATAATTTTACGTATTTAACTTCAAAGGTATCTCTACATATACATATACTGTTCAAGTAATGCTTGACTAAAAGATAGTGAAGCACTTCGTTTGAATTCATATTTGGCGGTTGTGTTGACGACGCCGTCGATATCCATAACGTTGACTGTATCGATAGTATCGATGTCGTGGCAGCCATGTTTAAGAGCTAAACGTTTGTCTTACCCTCTTCTTTAGTGTCTCTAATATAACAATAAACTGATTGAAGTGTTTATTAATCTGAAGCAATCTCAGTAATTATTTATTGTTTTACGGATCCGTTAGTAACCATTTAAGGGGGGAGTCTGGTGTAACAGGTCTAAAAAATCGATTTTTTTTTTGCTAAAAATCTTCTTAAACATGTGAAGAATGCTTTTGTAAAGTTATAGCATCAAATTCGATCTTGAAATATAGTTAGGAGCGGTGAGAGCGCCAAGTAGGTACACCTAAACACGGACTAGCCGAAAACTTTAAACGCGTTTTTCTCAAAACCACGTTTTCCAAATTGGCGGGACGCATAGCTCATCGAATTTTTATCCGATTCACTTGATTCAACGTTTAAATTGGAAATAATTAAATTTATATGCTAATGAACCTCGACTTTTCATGAATTATTATTATAGCATAAAGTTATTGCAAAATAACAGAGGACATGTATCGTTCATTTTCATGTTTTCTTCCGCTATTTTTGCAATTAACAATTTTTTTTTCAAACTGAGGTTCATCCGCATTTTGTATACCTACTAAAGAAAAATTTTTCCTTATTTTACGTTTCCGATATTTTCTCAGGACTCCAGGTATTCAGCCGTTTTGACCGAATCCTTCCCTTGCCACTACTATATCTACATATGTATATATTCAAATTAAATCTACAACGGCAAATTTTCTTCTTTGAACTTACCTTTACATGTAAAAAAAGTTTCAATAAAAAAATTATATTATATCTTGAAATTATATGCATTGGAAAAATACCTTAGTTACACCAGGCTCCCCCCCCCCCCCCCCCCCCCCCCTTAAGGGGTTATACTACCCAGGCGCACTTGAAAACATAGTTTTTTGGAGAACTTTTTTTCTAACTCCTAAGCAATTAACTTTATTGCATGTGTGTTAGGGCATACAAAAATATATTTCATTTACATTTAAGATACAAAATAGTGTCGTGGCACCAGCTAACTTGAACCAAAAAAACATAAAAGTAACACGTTTTTTGCGCCACTAATAAGGCAAGATTATAGGTTGGAATCAAAATGTAACATGGTTGAGGGTCATGCGATAACCACAAGTATGCTAAATTTGCAATAATGTCGTTTTGAAAAAAATGCATTTAAAGTTTTTTTAACACGTTAGGCGTCCAGCGTGATTTGAAACCCACGGCAAAGCATACCCGTCATCCAAATATGGGTGACGCGGTGCCGAATGTGGTTAAGGAAAAATCATAAAAAGAACATACCCTTACAGCTAATTAGCAATGCGAGGGCCATACATTATTCCTATGGGATGTTAATTGTATGACCATAAATTATCAGAAAATGCTAAAAAAATCGATTTTTTCGACCAATCACATCAGAATACCTCTTAAGTAAATTTTTAATAGTCGACAATATGAAAAATAGCAAAAGTAGAATGTCGTTATGCAACAAATTGAGTTAGTCTAGCCTCTTCATGAAAATGGCAAAACGGCACGGAAAGATCGAAAAGTGAAACTCACCAGGTGAACTATCTTGATCAGTTGGAGTGTTTTTAATTATTTGAGGTCTCAACTGAGTATTGTTGGAAAAAGGCCATCCACTCACCCCTTCGTGGCTTCTTCGCTGCTGTTTATTCCTCGTGCATGCCGCACTCCCCTCATATACTTTACTGGACCTCAAGTCCAATAACTAACTGCTTAAGGGTGTTTACTTATCGTAAGTAAGTCTCTAATTCTGTTTTGTCTTTAGGAGGGTGAAATAAACTTATATATTAAAAAAATTCTCTAGAATTCGAAATTTGTTAAACTTTTCAGACGTGATTTCATTCAAACGTCTCCGCCATTTTCAAATATTTTGATTTTCATTTAAATATAACAATAGTTACATCTGCAATTTTTAAATTAATTGGTACATAATGTTTTTATCAATTAATTTACATTACCCAGAAACACGGTAATCGATGCTGTAGTTACATGCAATATAAACAAAAGTTTTTTTATTCTTGCGGTATTAAGTTTGCCAACAATTAAAAGTAGTATTACATAATTGAAATAAATGTAAAAAAAAGTGACCCAGATTGCACTGAAGTTATGTACGCTACTAGGCAGTGATAAGAAACTTTGCTTTAGAAAATGTTGCCTACATTGTGACAACTGCAAGAAATACTTGTAGAATAGAAACGCTTTAATAAATATTTCCAATATTTCTATGTGTCTCGATAGAAAATAGGGTTAACTTGAGACTACATATATATTTCTTTTAACCAATTGAATACTATAATTCAGACAAAATATTTTACTCTTATAAATAAATATTTGTCTACATGCATACTGAGAGTCATTGATTGCATTAATTCGTCTTGTTATTAATGTGAATCGTAGTATGTTAGTTAACACTAAAGCTACCATGAACGGGTCAAATGACCCGCTGCCCATTTAAAATACACGTATGTGACGTCACTAGGTGACGTCACGGTAGGTTTAGTGTTAAGAGAGTGAAAACTATGTGTTTTATAATAAAAATTTATTCTAGTATTGGTACAGTAGGACTACATTACGACAATCTCATCGGAAACCAAACAAACGTTTTATAACAATCTTCCTCTTAATTCTTCCTCTATATGCGCAGAAGAAAAATATATAGGTTCAATGTGATTGGTTAACAAACATTCGTGATAGGAGCTCAGAAGATTGTTATCGGGAGGTATTTTTGCGTTTTATAGAGAGGGGTTGTTATGAAGTGAAATTGTTATAACGAGGTCCTACTGTTGATCTGACTAATAATTATGAATTTAGTCACAATACTCCGTGTATTTGTTTTAATTTCCGCAACGATCAAGAACCTCTTTTTCACATAAAGTTACATACACATATATGAGGATTTACTTCCTTATTTTGCAACATTATATTTGCTTCGAAGCTGACTTTTACATTCGCGAGCAAAATTCTTATTTTCATTAGTGTGCGTAAAAAATGTTCATAATTATTACACATGCAAAGATTGTTATAAGGCGTTCGGTCTCGGCGAGTGTTATAACGACGTCCCTTTAAAATTCAATGTAAAAGACGTAACCAAAATACTTCAAGAAAGATTAATTTTCTCAGCTGGAAGTTATATTATGAGATATTAGAAGAGAAGTAAATTACAATTGACGTGCCTTACAGATTCAATGTGATTGGTTGACAAACATTCGAGATAGGAGCTAGGAAGATTGTTATCGGGAGGTAGTTTAGCGTCATATAGAGAGGAATTGTTATAAAGCGAAAAAAATCGTTATAGCGAGGACCTATTGTATGGGATATTTTTCACAGAAGTGTCTAAATATTGCACCATGTAGCTGATATTATTATCTAAACGGTTTCCTCATACACAAATTTGTTTGCGCGTGAATACACAAAGAACCGTTAATACTTCCGTCGAGATTACATTCGCTGATTTTGATAACAGCGCGACTATAACATTAACCCCTCGCGAACCACGTTGGATTAAATTAGCCCCAACCTTCTCAGAACTGTTGTATTCTTCTTAACCCTTCAAAGTATACATTTTTTGGTAAAAAAAACACTATTTTTTATAGTTTATTTATTCCTATAACAAAATTAATTAACAGCAAAGAAAAGTTACACCCTAAATAATAATATTAACTCTCTTAATGAAGTAAAATTATAAAACAAAACAATAAAATAGAATATGCGGTGTTCAAATTTTGAAAAGTCATTTTGAAATATGTTGTTTACTAAAATAAACCCCACAGGATGCTACTACTTTCTTCACCTGGTTCACGGAAGGTGGAAGGCCAATTTCTCCTAACACGTTAAGGTCCACATTAAATTTGCATAACTCGCTATTCACGCCGCGTGGGTCGCGATGGTGCACACTATCGCATTTATAATAACCGGTGCGGCCTATCGGAAAGTTTCATGTCGTTCATCGGTGACCGAGGTAGCATTTAACGTGTTAAGCGTTTTGCTCAGGATTTAGGTAGGATTTTGCCAGGGATTTACTAAGGCTTGCTGGTCTTGTAACCTAGAACCGTATTTTGAGCATTTTCACGAGAATTTTTTTTAAAAAATAGCACACAACTTTTTTTGCTTGATACTTGTGTAAATAGTTCAAGATATTTCGATTGTGTGTTAAGTGTCTGTTAAGAAAAAAATGTGTATTATCTCAAGAGGATAAAGCATCTGTTGCAACGTCCGCTTAGAAAAATGTTTTCAATGAGGTTCTAGAACCTTAGTCTTATCAAAGACCTAATTAGGTTCTGACTAGTCTAATGTACGTCCAACCAAGGCATTAATATAGCCGAGCTTGCAGGTTTCTGCTAGACTAACACACATTTACGATAACGATATTTGTATAAGCGAAAATCCTTTTTAGCACAGCTTTGTGTTAAAATTTATCGCACTAGTTTAGATTTAAGTTTCAGAGGGTAGTCTAAGGTAACAGAATTTAACTACAAAAATGTAACAAGTAATGCAGTTTATAAAACCAATGATAAGCGTGTAAATCTAACATTAAGTTCCAATAAAATAATCTGAATAAATATTGTTACGTCCATAATTGTGGTATTAGACGCCTATTCACGAACAACTCAAGACTTAACTTTGCATTTTTTAATCAGTCGAAAGATTGATTCAGGGATAGGAATTTGGTTGAAATAAGACAAATGGTTGTTAGTTTATGATTATGATCAAAGAACTTCATAAAAAATACAGTAGTTGGATAGCAATTCAACCGTACGCCGAGTGAACACAAAACGATTATTGGAGTGCCAATGTAATGAAATATGAAATGATTAACATGTGGAAATCCAGTATGATTGCTACGAACGTTATTCCACCTCATTGTTAAATATTTTTCTGGTCTCTATGTACAAAATCTATATTGAATATGTATACGTACAAAGAAAAGACTGTTGTTATGAACTACATTTCACAATGTATTTAGTAATAATAATGATACGGCAATGTTAATCAATGCAATTTACCTTAACTCAGACTGTAGTGCCACCTGCCGAATGCAAAGCGCACTAAAACAATTTATTTGGGACCAAATTGCGTTTCAGACCGATTTCATGCGAGTGTGAGTAAAATCGATCCGAGAATGTAGAAGGTAGACGCCAGCGCCACCTATCGGAAAGAAACCTAACTAAAATTGTTACTCGCCACCTCAGTAACATATGGTGTGAATATGGCCTCAATGGATTCAGTAGTTTGTCAGTGATGACGCGGTTTACTCACGCATAATGGATTTTATACAGGGTGTCCCAGCTAACTTGGCCACCTTGAATACCTCGCTTAGTGTTCGTAGATATATTCAAGGTGGTCAAGTTAGCTGGGACACCCTATACATGAAGATATGTGGCTGTTCCTTTTCAGAATTGCTTTTGATTCCATACTGGTTCCTCAGTTTTGGAACAACTTCATATTTGAGCAGCGTATCTTGAGATACAAAATCTATGTTTGATTTCCAAGTGAATGTTACGTATACGTAAGAATATGATCATGTAATTGACATAAACGTTCGACTACATATCAAAACATTCTCATCAACTTTTGAGGTTTCTGTAACAATTGTTCAAGGATATGTTATATGCTCGACTCTAATAATTGTCTAGTTCTGTGAGCGACTTCATAAATACAGGCATTCAACAAAATAAATATTCAATAAAATAAAAATAATACTTCACCTCAATACCTGATTGAAAAAAACAGATATAAACAAACTGTAATTGTTACATAAGATACTTTCCTGGTCTGTATAGAAAACTTTATGTTTTTCTTTGGTTTTATATATAGACCAATGTTATAAAAATTTGAATAATTATTTACGCTTCGTCTCTTATGTGATATTTCGCTTTTCGAGTATGAAATTTGAAAATACTATTTACAATAATATTTTGATGATAATCATACTGGCATTTTCATTTTCTTTCATGAATAAATAAATAAATAAATTATTGTTTTATTATTTCTTTTTCTTCGATATAATCCTTGACCAAAGATGACAAATCAATTTTAATATTGTATCAATAAAATATCGATTCGATATTTCACTGACAGTCAACGATTATAACGAAGCAAAATAAAATTCATATTTATCAAAATTTGACCAACGAAATACTTGAAACCATTATTTGGTAATGCATTAGCGCTAGTATTTTGTAAACTAACTTGTGTGCGTAAAAAAATATATGTGATTTAGAAATATTTAAACAATTTGAAAAAATATTTAATTGTAAGATTAAAAAGTTAAAAAATTTCTTTATTAAATTGGGCGAAATTTATAATATAGCTGATGCATACACATACACGCGCGATTTTCAACAATTGCACACATTATGCACAATTTTTTAAACACTCATAATAACTTGACAAAAAGTTTTTATAAGAAAACTAGCCGGCTTTCAATCAATTATAAACTGCAATTATATAAATTTCTACATGTTTTTTTCATTGAAAGTTCAAATCGAACTAATCTTTTTGAATCGCACGACATAATTTTAACGTCACCCTTTCGTAAAACCCATTGCAAAACCCATAGAGGATTTTACAATTGGCCCAATATAGGGCCGTTAATAGGACAGCCAAGCTTTCAGTAATGGTCCAGTATTGCAACCAGAGTTGGCACATTAGTATGACTGTGTCATGGGATTATAATTTGGGCCCAATAATGGCTTACTGTGCCGGCCCAGCAACGTTAATCATTAATGTCCCAGTCACGACCAGTATTACTATGGCAATTGTTCGTCAGCCGCCTACAATACGCATTCGTGGCCCTATCATGGTTAGCGCTGATGAGCCAGCTGTCGATAATCATTCGTGGCTCGTGTTTGGACGATTATTCAGGAAAAGCTGGTTAAAAGACGTAAGCAACTTACTCTCAGAGTGCTTGTTTATTTTTTTTTATTATAATCACGTGATGCACAAAACACTTGAATTAAATCTAAATTAAATTTAATTATACTTATTGTATTAAAGTAAATTTAATTGTTTTAAATCTTTAAACTATAAAATATTTAACGTGTATCCATTATGACAATTGAAATATGTACATGAACAACTTTGGCACATACAAAAAAAATAGTCGGCATGCCGGCAATTGCCCAATCGTGGCCCATAAGCGATCTTCATTGCTTTGCTATTAATCAGTGGCATTTGGCAATGGCCAACAGTATTTCAATACTGGCGTGCCAAGGTTTGCTAGGATTACAATGGTAAACAATATTTCAGTATTGGCGTGCCAATAACTGGTTGTCGCGACTGGGCCAAGCATCGGCCCCGTTGTCACGTCTGGCAAATCCTATATGGGAAGAAGATTTCAATGATTTATCATACTATGGCATTAAAGCATTAACCGCTACGTTAAATTTACGTAACTCCCTTTTCACGCCTCCTGGGCCGAGGTCCACGTCATAACTGGCGCGGCCTGGACGGAATTTAGTGTCGCTCACCGGTGACCGACATGGCACTTAACGTGTTGATATAACTTTTAATTTGGAAATTTGGTTTCAAGCAAGAGAAAAGCATTTTCATTTACTCTATTTTCGCGCTTGTAATTTGTCTGCTGCCTCATGGACTCCAGGGTATAATAAAGTTCAATAAATCAAATCAATTAAAAAAAAAAGCTGTCATGGGTATATTTTGTACAGTGTCAACTTTCTTGTAAATGCAATTTTCATTAATGAAGTAAATTTCAATAATTTTTGCTACAATGCTATCAGGAGAAACTCATTTTCACATTGTACAAATTTACTACTTCAAACACTCAGTATTTTGAACTGAAAAAACCTAAGTCGACGATACAAAATTTCAAGTCAAATGTGGATATTTATGTTTTCTCGCTTGGAATTTCATCGAATTTATCTTTAAAAATGATTAAACGATTATTGTTTAACACTGGTTGCATAAAAAAGTTCATCGTCGTCTGAACTGTGGAATATAGTTGTAGTTCAGGATACATTTGCAAACACATTTTGAAATCTGGAAATGCATCTCTCCCTAGTAGCCGGCCAGGAAGTATTAGGAAGTGACACGAATCAATACAACAGACAAGCTTTGCCCGTTAACGACTCCATATGTGGCTACATTTCAATGTGTAAGGGGATAAACGGTGACGTTGATAGGAAAGTAAAATTTTCAACATAGTTGTAACGTTCTACGGGATTGTAATAAATGCTTTAGTTACTAAATATAATATTGGGCGTAACTCAGTTACAAAGAAGAGAAAAAGTATGATTTTTTTTCTTAAAAACCATAAATTATTTTTCAAAAACCTGTTATACATTTAGAAATCTATTTCTTAAGAGGTTGCAAAACAATTTTTGAAACAAACATTTAAAATTACTATTTTCTAAGAATCCCTCCTGAAAAATAGTGTTTTGCCGTAACCACCCCTGTTCTGATTGTGATCATTTGAATAAAAAAAAACCAATCGGATTTATTTTATATATCGAATTTTAATTAATAATTAAAAATGTAATTTGAATATAGCTTAGGAAGGGCTTAGGACAGCAACATATCTATGTGCAAGTTCAGCCAAATTTGCATGCAATGAATTTGTTATGAAGAAGTTCCGTGTTTCGTGATAATACTGATGTTATGTATCCATTTTCGTGTTACGCGCGGTCGCCTAGCGCCCTCGTGTGGCGATTGAGCAGCGAGACTTCCGTCGCTGGAAGTCTAACATAAGTAGTGTGAATCGTTGTCGGCATGGTAGTCAGTCGGATGAGTCCCGATACGAGTCTTTTGTTACATTATTTTCTATTGGTTTAGTACATAAGAATATATGTATACATTTATATTAGTTATGCAGTATCTACCACAGCTTTAAGTATTATTGCACGTTAACGACTCCATATGTGGCTACACGTCAATGTGTAAGGGGATAAACGGTGACGTTGATAGGAAAGTAAAATTTTCAACATAGTTGTAACGTTCTACGGAATTGTAGTAAATGCTTTAGTTACTAAATATAATATTGGGCGTAAATAAATATGCAATTGTATCCCACACGAGAAATATAATTACATTGAGGCGTTGGAGGATTATTTTTATTAAGGGGTCAATACGAAACTAGGATATTCATAGTTATGGTAATTTAAATTACACAGAAGAAGGAACAATAGTTTTGGATTAAGGGGTCTCCCTAGTTTGACGGTTTCGAAAAATCGATTTTTTTTATTGCATTTTCTAAGAGTTCAGCTATTTAAGAATATATTTCTAAAGTATTATAGCTGAATTCAGAAATTTGCCGACCGAGCGCACAGGTATGAAACTGAAACTTTAAACGCGTTTTTCTCGAGACGACATTTTTCGACCTGGCGATCACGATATCTCAAAAACTACTTGATCAAACAACTTGAGGCTTAACACACATATCCAGTACATGTTCTACTGAGTCATGAACTAGGATGAAGTCATTATTTGCAAAACTCGAATTTTGCAGCTCAAAAAACTAACCACTTTGTTACCGAAAAATGAAAACTTTTAATTGAAGTGTTGCCATTTTTGTATTTTAAATTTTCTTGTTTCCGTTCTAGTCCATGATCTGCCCTCACTCATACAGATTCAGGGAATATATGCTGTTTTTATTTCAGATAACTACGACAGCCGCAATAATGATCTCCAGCAACACACGTTTTTTTTTTCAAGCCCCTCTTACAATCGTAACAACTTGACATATATTTATTATTACAGCTTCCAAAAATTTGAGCACAGTGTTTGAATGTTATTTAATAAACGCTTAAAATTTGGAATCATAAGAAGGAGTACTTTCTTGTGAAAAAAATCCCGAAATTTGCTTTATTTTCCGAGCGTCAAACTAGGGAGACCCCTTATAACACAATAGTCAAAAAACTTACTTTTCGTATTGAAAAAAAAACAATACACTAAAATAAAAACGTTTCAAGTGCTCTCAGCAGCAATATTCATTAAGCGACATATTGAGACACGAAAGCCAGTTCCGTTTTGGCTCGGGACCCAATCCCCATACACTACCTGTGTCGGAATTAGTTAATTTGTTTCAAATAACCCGCGTTTCAGCTAACCCCAGTATTCTTCAAATAAACACCCTAGCATCTCACGGAAAACAAATGATTTCGAGAAAATAGAGTTAGAGTTAGAATTATTTATTTAACGCTCCAGGACAGGTGCCTTAAAACGCGAAAATAGAATATACAGTACAAAAAATACAATTTTACTTATAATAACAATGATAAACTCCTGTAAAAGTAATACAATATAAAAATTGTTGCTTGGTGTAGTTATTACCTAACTGGTAGCGTAAATATCATTCATGTTACTTTTGACACCTGTTATTCTTGATACCGATCTCCCCTATAGTGCACTACAAATTGCCTTTGTGCATTTCTTTCGCGATTGACATTCATCGACACATACTGCAAAAATCTTCAGAGACCCTATATCGATTGAACATACACTGTGATTGGAATTACCATATGTACTGGAATGGATTGTACTATTTTTCACCAAAGGTCCGGGCTCATTTACATCACTTATCGACGCAGGCATTTTCTTTGTTGGTAACGTAGAAACCTTTGATATCGCGATACTATCACTCGACAATATTACCGAGTACATAATTCTGCCACTATAAGCAGATAAGTCCTCGTCATTTCCGTTACACATTTCCGTTGCGGCTACGTAAGGGAAAAAAATCGGCTATTTCTAAACCTCGATAATTTCATACAGCTGAAGAAAATTTTACCCTGGTGTGTCCTAGATATGTTTTGTATGTGCTACACATGCTACGGTAGAGCACCGTTTTTCAACAAAGATCAATATTTTCGCAATTTTCAAGTCATTTTCTTTGAAACCCCATGTAGGGTTTTGTACCTGAATGATGATTGGTCCATTCCTGGTATAGCCAATCTAACCATTCACAGCGCAAGATTAGGCTAAGTTTTTGTTTATGTACAATAAATTGCGTTGCACTTTAATACTGCGAAAAATTATTAAAAAAAACGCTATCTCTGTTCCAGCAGAAGTGAGAAAACCCTTCTTACGTCATATTGATATATAGACAGGCTCATGACTGCGACAATGCTTGGATGATATCTTAGGACCATTGTTGATTGCAATATTTGGTCATTACGATTTTTTATTTAGCCAATGATTGGACCATTTTCGCTAGCCAGTCAATCTGTTTCGGGTCAACATTGGCATAACGACATGGCCATCGCTGGGACCCTTGCCAAACAATCACTCAAACCATTGTTGGCTACCATATACCGCCCAATGTTAGTTTCCAAATTTAGCTCATCTAACATCAGTCAAGAATTTGACCAATTCTTGGGAGCCAACCTATTATTTTATGCCACATATTGGCACAAAAAGAGGCTCATTGCTGAAACAATAAATGTGGCAGCCTTGGAACCATTGTTGACAATCTCGCATTCATCCTACTAATTCGCAACACGAATATGACATAAGAAGGGTTTTTCTCACTTCTGCTGGAACAGAGATAGCGTTTTTTAATAAATTTTCGCAGTATTAAAGTGGAACGCAATTTATTGTACATAAACAAAAACTTAGCTTAAGTTATTCAGTCGAAGTGCCAAGAATTGGTAAAGCAATTATCGGCCGAGTATTAGCTGAGAATCATTTATCCGACAATGGGTGACATGATTCTGGGCCTTGTATCGGCCCAGCATTGATGCGCCAAGAGTTAGTTATCTTGCATTGGGCCAACTGTTGTTTCGAAGATGAAGTGACAAAGTCTATTTAACCAATTATCGCCCAACTGAGATTTGTTTGCGATTTTCCACGAACCAACACTCGCCCAGACTTTGGGCCTATTGTGAAGCTTGGCAAACCCTATATGGGATTTACCTTGAATTGTAACAATATGATTGAAAGTAAAAAAAAAGCTAGGAGTGAGTGCATACATTACGTTTATAACAAAAAATTGAGAGAAAGGTCTATTTTTTATGTCATTAGGTGTATGTAGCCGCTTCGTTCATTTTGTTCATTAAGAAGTTTTTAATTTCATTAAAAATAAATATTCACATATGTTCTAGAAGGATGCATACTTCAGTAATCCTTAACACGTTTGGCCCCAAGCGTGATTCGGTTGAGTTTCTCACGGGCCCAAATTTTACTGTCGGCGCATCATAACGTAAAGCGTCACCCAAGTACGGGTGACGCGGGGCCGAACGTGTTAAAGAAGAAATATACCATCAGTTCATAACAGTCCGTCAAAAGAACCACATCAGCATACAATAGCCTCTTTAATTAACATTTCATTTCCGGACTTGTGTCACCTCTGACTTGATAAGTAAACGTTTCCAGCAACTGTTGAGGTTCTTTTACAAATGACTGCACCAACAAACTAAATTTGTTCAATATCCATCCAATTTCACGTGACTTTTCATTTACGCTGCGTAGGTTATCGGTGACCCACGATACGGTATTTAACTTATGTGTGACATTGCAAACGGCCTGAACAAAAAGTCTACGACGTACCGTGAGTGATCTATTAAGCTCGCAACGCATCAAATAATTTTCATGTGTATTCATTACAAACGTTTTGTACGCTCAGTAATGAAAATAAGAATTCTCCTCGCAACTGTAAAAATCAACTTCCAAGCGAATATAATGTTGCAAGATATAGAAGGAAAACCTCATATGTGAGCGCGTCACTTTATGTAAGAAATTAACCTTTTAACGCCGGGAAAAAGTGTAAAATCAATTTTTGATAAAACACATAGATTTGCAGAAAAAAAACATTATTTATCTTCAGTCAACTACCCATATATGTGGCACATGTAAGGTAGCCGATATATCGGCCATCCCCGGCGTAAAAAGGTTAAGGGGGGATCCTGGTCCAGCGCACGAAAAAAACATGGTTCTTTGCAATATTTGTGTTTAAAATATATAGGTGTAATCAACTTCAAACATTTTTAGCGTATTAGTATTACTCTAAAAGAGTGCAAAAAAAATTTGTTTACATAAAAAAATGAATTAAAATAAAAGTTATAGGTTATCTTGTGAAGCACCTTCAGCCGAAAGCCTCTGATTCGCGTACACTATCAAGATCGCAAAAGTGGTTTAATCTGAAAAAATTAAGTTGATGTTTAATCTACATACTTATAGTTTCTATATGAATAGACGCAAAAATGTTAAAAATTAAGAATTGGCATTTTTATTGCAAATTTAAAAAGAAAATGCAATTTTTCACACTAAAAAATCGAAAAGAAAGACTTATAAAAATTGTTTGAACGATCTTTTTTAAATAATTTGACATTCATATAGAAGATAATCATATATTTTAAAAGTACGTTCAGTTTCAAGTCGATCCGTTCATTAGTTTTTGAGTAATCGTGTACGCCATTTTGGAAAACATGGTTTTGAGAAAAACGCGTTTAAAGTTTTCCGTAAAAAAAGTAGAGAAAAAACGATGAATACAATTTTTGCACTGGATCTTACTGCTTTTAATCTGTCCATTGGCAATTCCTGGACCATACATAATGCCTTCAGTTTTTTCAAACCATTGTGTTTATTCTAATTTTTTTCTGGACCAGGATCCCCCCTTAAAACAAATACACGGACTATTGTGATTCAATTCATAATTATCAGTCAGGTCTACAGTAGGACCTCGTTATAACAATTTTACTCTAACCCTCTCTATAAGGTGGAAAAGTACCTTCCACCTCGAAAGTTTGTTGACCAATCACATCGAACCTATAAGGCGCGTCAATTGAAATTTGCTTCTAATTCAAAATCACAGCAAGTATTTATTACATATATTAAAAAATATAAATATCAATTTAGAAAATATATCTTAATCTTTAGTCCATATCTTTGTGTAAAAAAAATAATAAGAGGAAAAATGTGATTATTTTGCGTATATTAAACGTTACTTGATTATTGTTAACGTTAGTGTATAGTACGGAAAGCGCCATGAACTGAAAGTGTACCAGGCAGCATATAATATGTTAAAGGTCGACTAATTAAAAACGTCAGTAGCTCCTGTTAATGAAAAGACATTATGTGGACGTTCAATATATGTATACACAATTCGTCTGGTAGGTATACAATGCTAGGAGTTGACTTGAAAATATTGAATTGACGTAGAGTAGAAATACCAATTTTGGACACTTTAAGGTTCTTAATGAATTAAAAAACTTTTTAATTATTGTAAAATAACGCAAAGTACAATAAATAATTGTTGTTTATAGCCCCAAAAATGTAAAGAATCTGATAATGGCATAATCAATGCTTTTCAATTCAATTATTTTTTTTAAAATGCAATTTTACGACAGTACCTATTTTCACCGTTTTTGGACACTCTGAACTACTTTTCGACCGAGTACCGGTCAAAAATACCAAAATACCGATTCTAGGCACGAGGAATTAAGATATAAGTCATTAGGAAATATCACTATAACCGTATATATACGCTTATGATGCGAAAGGGTTAGTTATAAAAAATTTTGGCTTTATTATATTTGAAAATATAATATATAGCATAAAACATGTTAAATTTATATGTAGATGTTGTTGACATGATGCGTATTCATATCTCATATGTTTCTATACTTTTCAAAGATATGTCCAATACATTTACTATAGAAATGACTTTTTTTATTTTCTTAATATATCAAAATATAGTACATAGTGTCCACAAATTGTATAGTGCCTAAAACCGGCGTTTCTACTCTTTTGTAGAAATGTTCACCCAATAACACACACATAGAATATATGCGTGCGTCTAGGGGATGTTTTGCGAATGTCAGTTAATCTCGAAGAAAAGTTGGATACATTTTGTACATTGTCTTATGAACATTCTTATATAAATATTCGATATATGAATAATGTAATTTATTCAAAATGATTAGTTGGTTTTAAACTAAATGGTATTAGAAAGTTATGTAATTCTTTAAGAAAAGCTTCAAAGCAAGTAATTCAGATTATGTTAAATTAAATAATTTTTATTTAAATGAGGATTTGACCTTTTATACAGGCAAGTTTTAGAGTATATTAAAAGATTTTTTTTACATATATAAATTACAGACATACTTTGGTGTACTATTTTTAAATGAAAATGATTAAATTTTTTCATATAGTCTAATCCATAGAGGCTCCAATTTTATAAATATTTTCCGAAGTTATTAATTTTGATCTTTTAAATAATGAAATCCATTAAGCTGATTTTTAATCTTTGGTCTTTTTGGTAGAAGTAATATAGAAAATCGCATTTTGATGTGTAAAAACTGAAAATAAGTGTGTGGGGCGTATACGTCCCACTGGTCCCGAAAAGGGTAAAGAAAGTCTCAAGATTCGCTCTACAAGTACAAAAAACGTTTCATCTACTACTAATTTATTCAGATTATGAACAAAAATGTTAATATAGTCATGTAGGTATCAACGTGGAAGAAAACATCGATAAGTGACTACTTTACTTATTTCGCTCGTTAAAAGGTGTCTAGACGTGCCATAACTTTGAAAACTTTTAAAAGTAGGAGAATAGACTACCGAAAGAGTGAACACTTTTTTCTAAACAGGGATACTTTTCGTAACCACCTACTAATAGGTTTTACCACTCGAAAGGAAAAGTTTTACGAATATGTAAACAGACTATATTTATTTGAAACTCTATTTTGATAGATAATTTCAGCAAATAATTAAGATATACTCTGTTGGGTGACAACTATGTAAATTGAGATTTCATATTTTATTTAGACAAATTTTCAAATATGTTGAAAAGGGTTCTTTTAAGGGGGCATACCACAATGCGCGCGCGGTACGAGGGTGTATTTTTAATAATTTTTTTCGAGCATACGATTTTTTTTTCTATTAATACTTGTATTCAATATATATATAAATAGGACTCTACGCAAATTTTTGTGTCCAAAAGTGACGAAGAGTGGGCGGTGTACGCCGCTTCCAAAAGGACCCTCCGATGAAATTGCTGCTTGATGGTTGACAACAATTAAGCCATACGGTTCATCGGAAAAAAAGATATCTTTATAAACTAGACATATAGATTTATAGCCCCACGTGGCGAAATTTCGATATTTAAAAAAAATGGCGGACTAGCGAATTTTTCCACAGAAAATTTTCATTGCTTTTGGAAAAAAAAATAGAAGGGGCCTGTTAAAAAAAAATCGCCACGTGTGGTCATAGAGATTGGATTTTCAAACATTTTAAGACTTTGTACATGCAAATCGGATGAATAGTTTTTTAAATTTGCTGTCAACGCGGTTGAAAAACATAGTTTCGAGAAAAACACGTTCAAAGTTTTGCTGAGAAAGGATAATAATACGACATAGAAACTAAATTTTATCTGTATCTCCGTCAATTTTACGAATTTCTTTACAGAATTGGGTGAGAGTATTCTTAACAAATGCAGCTTTCAGAAAATTAAAAAAAGAAAAAAGAAAAAAAATTTTTTTTACTCTGGTATGCCCCCTTAACGAGTATAAGTCACAGAAAGACTTTGATGTAGTATTCTTTAGTAATCAGAGCAAAAGAAAAAATGTAGTTTTTCCATATAGTCTAATTCATGAAAACTCCAATTTTATAAATATTTAAAAAAATTATCCGCTCTAGTTCCCTACATAGAAGGTCCTTTTTACGTCGATTGTAGATGTAGTATATTCAGATTATTTATAAAAACAAAAACAAATGGGACGTGTAATGTATATGGACGTAAACCAAAAGTTCACCGTACATTCATTAAATCTTCATTAAACGACATCTGATACATCGATTGAAGTCAAAGTTCTCAAACCACTCTTATATTAACAGGTAGATAGTTTTCCCAGAAGAAGATAAATTCGATTCGACGAACTTAAGCTTGTAGAATCCTTAGCCCAGATAATTTGGTTAATAGTTCAAGTTGCCGTGTGTCTCTTACTTCACATTTACAACTTTACTGTTGTAAATGTAAAGTGAGAAACTCATGACAACAAACTATTTGAAACCACATTGCTAGTTTAACGACTCCAGTAGTTCTTTTTAAGGAGGTTGTACCGGTACATAGCTAATCAATTGAACGCCCAAATATGCTTCTCTTTGATTCCCGTAGTTGCGAGCGTAGATTTGAACGGTCTACTACGATTACGATCCGCGTGCGCCTGCGTTAGTGTATGGCGCGTGTGTTTCGTTTCGTTTACTACGTGTGTTGCTTTTTCTACGAACCAGTTGTCAAAATATGAGTGAAAAACAAAAAGGATTTTTTTTTGTAAAGGCAAGAGAGTGACCAAGGAAGTGTACAAGAAAAGAGTTCAGCAGTCTCAGACTGGAAAAAATATTAGAAAAATATTCGAGCAGAAACATAAGTCGGATGAACTGGATCCGCGAAAAGTGAGCGCAGATGCAACGTTGCCAGACTTTCGTTGTCCTGCTCTCGGTCATACATTTTGGATGGGAATTGATGATTTTCTAGTCTTACAAGCTTTGAACGTACATTATGCTAATTGATAAATGATCAGGACAATATCCTTTATCACTCATTAAATTTTCATGAAGAGCTGAATGTTAATTATGTAAATATCGTTGAAAAAGTGATTTTTCCCATAAGAACACATGTTAAATGAAATTACAATTTTCTCGGCTCCTAGGCTCTGAAACATTTTAAAATTTTAACTGAAGCTTTATTACATAAAAACAGACCAGTGGTTCAAAGTTTATCAAATTCTCAATTTTAATTCTAAAAACGGTACAACCTCCTTAACCGTTTGCGTACCACCAGCCACTTTCGCGCTCTTCAGATTTTGTGTCGTAAAAAGCCAGCGCATTTGGCCGATACTGTTTTTTTATGAAGATTCGATTTTTTCAAAATTTGGGTCCACCGTGCCATATTGGATTCGACACACGGGACCCGCCGTTATGATTTTTGAAAATTTCTGAATTTTGGCGTGCCATTTTGGATTCGACATTCAAAATTCTACAAATTTGTCAATGAATTCATAATCAGCCAATCCAAAGATTCCAGCGTATCAATTTTAATGAATATTTGATGTATAAGGAGATTCATGCTTAAGAGGGGAGGGTCAAGTAAACAACCGTTTTTTCTCGAATTATTTTTGAAGAGCGCACAATATATATTTATTTAAAACTAATTACTTGTTATTTTGTAGCATCTAAACAATCTATATAAATTTTTTCATGGAAAAATATCCATAGATTACTAAAAAGCAGCTGGTTGAAATTGACTTCTCAAAAATGCGATATGCAACGCACAGATCGCTCTAATTATCGGAAATCAAAGATCCATCAATTTTTCGCTAAAATATAGTAATTCGCTTTGCATGAACCCATTTGAAACAAAAAAATTAAAAATTCCACGCCACGTTGAAAAAGAAGTCGCAAAATCTTGTTATAAAAAAATGATTAAAAACATTGTTTATTTCAATTTTTATAAAAACCTTTAGATTGATGTAAAGGAGAATAGTTTAAGGAATATTTTGTGCAAAATTTCATAGCAATCGGCTGAGAAATCTCTAAGCTACATTGCACGGCACGCGAAATTTTGCGTTTCGAGAAAAATTCGTCCAAAGTGCTCCGTACCATTCGGAGCGCATCACTTTAACGACTCTGTAGGTACACTTAGACTTAGAATTTTTAACCGAAATAGTCGGAGCACATTCTCCAGATGGTAAACTAATTTTCTAAGCAAAAGAAGAAAAAGGTCAATACTTTTAATTTTACTTAACCCTCCCCCCTTAAGAAATTAAGGAGTCGTTTTCATATATACAAAAAACAACGATACTATTGGCGGCATATTGGGTCAACCATTTGGAATTTTACAATTTTTACTTTAAATTTAGAATCAGCGATCCAAAAAACCTAAGATAGGTCGTTTCATTCAGTTGCGTGCAAAATTGGGCGAGTTAGTTAAAAATGTACATGTGTGATCTATCGCCACTGTTGTTGGCTCTTTTTTGTATATTATAACCCATTACTACTGAATTAGGTAATTTAGTGAATATCGTTTAGTTAAAAAAATTTCGAAATTACATTGATATTGTAAGGTATAATTAAGGTATAGTAAAGGTATACAGTAAACAAACCAGTAAATGACTTGCTGAATTGCTGAGTTTACATGCATTATTTCAGGTGGTATTTGAATAAATTGAGTTATAATAATGAAACAACTACTAAAATTACAACTATGCAACACATGTAAAACCCAATAGATGACCTAAAACTTATGGAATATTTTCATTAAAAATATTATTTATTACTATTTGTTCATCACACTTATGCGAAAATATGGAAGATCGAAGCTCTAAATAAACCAGATTTTAAACATTTACTCATTTCAAAGCTTATAATTTACATTTGTTTGAACAACGGTCATTCACCGGCAGGCGATCAATTATTGGGCATTTTACCCTAATCAAGATTTGAAGTTACATTTCGATATAAACGCGTGTGGGGATAATCTGTTTCTTGATAATAATCTTGTATTGATGAAGATAAGGGTTTTGCATGCAAGTATGCAACAGAAACCTCGAGAACAGAGTCGAATTCTATGTTTAAAAGGTTCTGCTGGGATTAACACATTGAACGCCGGGTCAAATTTGCGCGACTCCCTATTCACGGCACGTGGGTTGCAATGGTGTACGCTATTGGATTTGTCATAACCGTTGCGGTCTGGACGGAAAGTTTAGTGCCGGTCACCTGTCACCGACATGACACTTAAGGTGTTAACGCTATATGTTGAATACCTGGCGCCATCTAACAACGGTATTTTTAACAAGTAAGGTATCACTAGCAACAACGGGGTCTGATTGCCGGACGCATGCGTGGGTTCTGATTTTGGCAAGGGCGAATTGGTCGGTTACGTCTAACGGTCAACGCATCATTGGTTATAGAGACATCGCATGGTATGGTCGACATAAAGTTATTTAGAGCGTCTTAAAACATAGCGAGCTTCGTTTCCCTTTTAACACGTTGACTGCCGCGCGTATTTCCAATGAAATCTCCTTCAGGCCACGTGTGCCCACAACAATTCAATAGTTTTTTACTTCCTGTGGAATATCTTTTCAAATACCTACGACGATCCTTCACAAGTAGTCAAATAAGCGTCACCCGAATACGGATGATGCGGTCCGATCAGAAACTTTGCTGACACTCGAATATGGATGACGCGGCAGTCAACGTGTTAACCCTTTGCAGGCTAGCGCCACATATATGCTTTCGGCGAAAACAACTGATAGAGCGAAGAGACTCGTATATGTGTCCCAAGCAAACGCGTTGTTGTGGCCGAGAAACACTGCGCTGGGCAAAAACTACTGATGAAGGAGAAAGAGTCATATACGTGTCTCACATAAACAGTTACTGTGGTCGATAGAGCTAACATTTCATTATTACGAGAGGATTTTAGTCACTCGCGTCAGCGTCAGCGCAAAGACATTCAGTTTTCTACCCAGCATTCAAAACAGCTACATATTTTAAGTGACTATCATGATAGCGGCTCGGCCCCACGGTACGGTTTACTCAAAACCGTCCCGTTCGCAAAAGGTTAATACAGTTTCTCGTAGCAAACCCTTCTCCCATTCCTAAATTCAATAATATATGCGGACTATTGCTAGTAGTCAAGCTTCCGCTTCCGATAAATCAAAAAATTCGAGACACGAGTGTAGCGACTTATACTACATTGATATAGTTAATCCTTATTAATTTCATTATCAAATATGGTGTAATTAAGTTTTGAAATTAACTAGAACACCTGTTTGAGGCTACATGGCAACCTGGTGCAAAATAACAGCATTAGGGGTCAAAATGACCCCAAGCGCAACTTGAAGCTAGAATTACTATAACTTATTGACGCCCGATTTGATTTTTTTTCGCCATTTTGAAAATTTGATGAAAATTTGTTGCCATGATATTCTCATTCTAAAAGGTTCAATCGAATATCCTGAATTTTTATCAGTCGTTCGGAATGATATTGGCAACGCGGCAATTGTTTAAACATGGCTGGGGTCATTCTGACCCCTTGTGACCGGCACGTTATTTTTGGAACCTGTGACCTCTAAGGGTTAATGTCGTTTAAAGACGACACGGGGATTTTTTTATTAAAGCTGGTTTTCGGGATCCTGACATTTTGTTTATTTTTTAATGAATAATTGTTGTTACAATAGAGATATTTGTGGAAGTTGTTCTTTGAAATAGAATACTAAGTCAATTTATCTACTTTATTATTTTCACCGGGGTTATTTTTTAAGGGTTTCCTTTTTCCAATTTAACTTAAGAGCTACTGTACCAATTTCTTGAAATCTTTCTAATGTGATTTCTTATCTTTCTTGGAATGTTTATAGCTATTAGAAGTCACGGTACATTACCAAGAGGCTGAGCTGACAGATAAAGTGTCTTATCTTTCTTCTCTTATCTATACAATATCGCATGGGTTAACGGCGACAGCTGGCATGATACGACGCATGGAGGGTGTACAGTAACTTCTCTCAAGGAATCCAAGCGGAGAGGGATACCAATGCCCTTAATACTATCGGTTGTTTATCGGTAGAGAAATTGTTGATTTAAAAGGTAACGTACAGGTTTGTTACTACATTTTTATGTTTGCAAGAAAGGAAAAAGAAATAGATACATACAGGTGCTGCCAAAAGTTTTCAGTCACCCTGTAATTTTGTTACAAACTGCAGTTAAGTTTCTTAACCGAAGTATGTAACATATCGCACAATTGAATGTAGTAATTTCAGTTTGACAATACACTCGATTTCTAGACCTTTTGTCACCATACCTTTTGTCATTTTCCTTTCAAGTCTCTTGACATTGACAACGCCCACTTCTAATGTAAGTGATATTTTCGACGCGAAAATTTCCACGACGGGTCTTTTTTACTATTTCTGTATTTGTTTGTACTATTACTATCTCACAATTTTTAGAAATATCCCTTCTTTGACCACAGATTTTATTCTTAAACTCTTCGTTAAAATTATAAATTGTTTTTTCGATACTTCCAATAATTTCATAAACTGGTACATTTTTGAAACATTTTTGAATTCTTTCTTTCAACATTTTCTCCTCTATTTTTGCAATTTTTTCAGTCAATTTTTTATATTACTTTTATAAATTAAATTTTACTTCTTTTTGATTTTTTCCAAAACTAAACTTTGTTCAATTTTAAATTTCTTTGATATATTGTTACGTAAACTGTTATACAATGTAATATTGACAAAAAAATATATTTCTTTTTTCAAATTGTAAATTTTTAACCATTTTTCAGTGATTTCTACTCTAACAATATTCATGTTAAAATTTAAATAATGTTTTTCAAACGATTGTCTAAATTTACTTTCAAACACTTTGTTAGTCTTAAAATTGAAATGTTTAGGAATTACATTATTATTTCTACATTCGACTAAAAACGTTAATTGTTTTTTCATAATTGTTAGTTTCTTTGGACTGTGTTCAAAATATTACAAATTCAATTTAGTTTGTAATCTAAATTGTTTACAGATAAAATGATCGAAACTTATCTTTTTGAATTTTTATTATATAATTCTCTTTCTGTATTTTCCTCCTCCCTTTTTTTCGACTGTCCAATGTTACTTTTTAGAAATACGCTTTTTTTGACCGTAGATTTTAAAGCAGATCGAAAGACTGAAAAAAGGATATATTAATCTCACAATTTGTTTATCAAAATAAGTTCCGCTTATTGATATGATATGCAATTATATGTTTGGCGAAAATTGCTAAAAAATTATATATATTGTACCAACGGCGAAATAAACGTGCCATATGTTTAAAGAATGATAGTATGTATTTGAATGTATACCACATTTACTCCGTTATGGTTATATACTATTAATTTGTTTTACGACAACTTTAGTCAAACCTGTAATTGCATATCATAATAGTATGTGCTACGGGTGTAAATATGTATACGATCAGGGAGTCCGTTCTTAATTTATTTACGTAATTAATAAATAACTTATCGTTATACGAAAAATCAATTAAAACAACAGGCTTGCATTTACGTATCACGTTTATTCGAGTTACAGGCATGAAAATACGAATACCTGTCTAGTATTTACTCCCTGTGTACATAACACACTTATGTATCATTCATTTACAGCTATATAAAATAATACAATACCCGACAGGTGTATATTGATGTATCATGCACGTATAACTTACTAAACACACTGATATTCGAATGAATTCATTCACGAATTACATTCATAAAATAAATAATTCGATTTCCGTTCTGTGAACATTTGCTTAATTAGTTAAACTTTCGTATAATACATATTTTAGTTCTGAATGTGAAAAATATTTTTTGCAAATTGCGACGTTTTTTTTTTGTTAACTTTTCATTCCCACGCACTATAAACTTCTATGCTTGGATTTACGGGGTAAATAAATTTTATGGTTTTTCACCAAAATTCTCAACTTCTGAAAACTGGTCTGAGAACTGGACAGACTTAGCTATCTGAGTAAAAACTTAAATATTCTATTTGAGAGTTTTGGAAATACCAATTTCAAACTCGAAACTAGCTCTTGTCGGCGAGGGGAGCGTAACGTAGGTCTTGATGAACGAAACTAAAGAAATTCGTGATTTAACCCCTTGGCTTACACGCTATCTGCCGATCGCGCGAGTTATAACTGGCTTAAAATGTATTATTATTATTATTATTAATAGTTTACAGGGGTGCCAGGCTCAGGGACACTGAGCTTTCGCCATTGTATCCCTTTCCCCCCGGTTATATCCCTGAGGCGTCGGTGATTCCCGCAGAAGGCTAGGATGTTCTCCACACTTTCCTCATAGAACGCCTCCTTACTGAAGGTTCTACTCCTCAGCCACTTCCGTCGGTACCCCGTTAAGTTGGGGCACTCTATGAGGAAGTGGCTAGGTATTTCTTCCTTTTCCCCGCACCATCTACACAGGTTACTAAGCCCCTGTGTCTTGTGCAGGTAACAGCGTAGATTGCAGTGCCCGGTTAGGATCCCCAGGATTTTGCCTGCTTTCTTCCTATCTAGATTGATGATCCTGCTTGCCCAATTGCTAATGCGCTTTCCCAGAAGCTCTTTGGACCATCTGCATCCCTGCGACTGCTCCCATTTCCACCATTTTTCAACATTCAATCTCCTCTTTACGATATTGCAACGTTCCTGGTATGGCATTCCTATCTCCCATTCCGATGCATCGTCTGAGTCTGCTCCTTCTTTGGCTAGATCATCCGTCTTTTCGTTACCCTCATATCCTGAGTGGCCAGGAACCCAGGTCAATGTAACTCTATTTTTCGCAGCCTGTCGGTTCAGGATTTCTCTGACCTCTCTGACCAGCTGCGATTTGATGACAGGGTTCACTAGCGCCTTTATGGAGGCCTGGCTGTCAGTGCAGATGTTGATGGTTCTGCACTCAGCCCCATCTTGTACCATGCTTAAAATGTCTAGTTCTTGTGACATGTATATTTCGGGGCAACAAAGGAATTATAAAATAATAAACAATGTTCGCTTATGGCACAAATTCCTCACCACGAGTCAGACTCATGGTTTTCGCTTATGACGCCGATTTTTTTTACCACGAGTCAGACTCGTGGTTTTCGCTCATGGTGCCGATTTTTTACCACGAGTCAGACTCGTGGTTTTTGCTTATGGCACAAATTCCTAACCACGAGTCTCACTCGTGGTTGTAGGTCAAGGGGTTAAGAGACTTATATTAAAAATGTAACAAACGAATTATGAGCGTAACAGGCTGATCGCCGCGTCAAATTTACGTGACTCCCTATTCATGCCGCGTGGGTCGCAATGATATACACTATTTCACTTGTTACAACCGGCTAGACTTGAAGTTCAGCTCCGATCACCGGTGATGGATGTTACGTCTTCAATCGTGATATTGAATTTACCTTATTCAAGTACGATTAGAGATTTAGAAACTGATTAAGAGATCGGAATCAATTGGAATTAAAAGAGATCAGAATCAGATAACGGAAACTAAAGAATCTCATAGAATTTGTAGTGAAAATCCAAATTAAAATCTTAATTTAAATATAACTAATAGAAAAATCTTCCGTATATCTGAATAGATTGCAATTGTAGTCTACGAATTTGAGGTGGAAGAAATGAAAACAACTGTTTTTTATTAAGTAATTTTCGTTATTTCTTATTAGCGGAAAGGTAAGTAGAAATATAAGAGTGCAGCTGCGGTCACTGAACTTTTTGTGCTTCGCTTGCTATTTTATGATCATTTTTCACTTCTCCTCGTTTTTTCTGTAGCTTCGACGACTTCGCGATTTCTTTCAATCGATTGGTTTTCTTGCAACTAATTGTAACAGGAAGATTCTTAATTTTAATTACTGCAAATTAGAGTAGTAGGATTCTTTATTAAGGTATTTTTACGAAAAGATTGCTAGCGATAGTTTCAGTTGTCCTTTAGCACCGCTCCAATTTCGATCGATGTAAGAAAGCGAAATGAAAAAAAATAATTGATGCTAACTTTCGTTTATGTCCCGAGTTTAATATTCTTCCAGTTACACCTAATTATTTTACATTTCTCTCCTCTCATTGTTAGATGCATTTCTTTTTGCACATCTGCTCCCCTTTCTTTTGAACAATGATAAATTTCATTGTGTTTTCTTTTCCTAATAATAAGGTGTAATATTGGGTTTTGAGGTATCTTCCTTTGATATCTTCGTTTGATTTTCTCATTAAATTCCTTTATAAATTCTCATAAGAAAGTAGACAGAAGTAGAAAAACGGTTTTTTAGATTGATTGGGAATTTTAACTCCATATTTAGCATACTTATGACTATGGCATGAACCTTTACCATGTTAAAACTTTGTTTCTAACCTACAATTTTGCCTTATTTATAGCGCAAAAAACGTATTATTTTTATACTTTTGAATGAAAAGCCACCATTTTGTTAATTTTCGATGAAATTAAAAAATTGAGCTTTACGCGGTAACAACGATGACACAGATTAAGAATCTCTTTGGATTTCGTGTTTGAAATATCGAGAAGGGTCAGAATCAGCTGCGCCAGCAGATTGAGTAATTTTTTATCACTGTAAAAGCACCTTTATAATTAAGTAGAAAAATATTCTTCAATGAAAACAATTTTTTTCTACTGTCCTAAGTCATACCTTTTCAGGAAAAAAATATTGCCCAATTATATGCGATAGATTATTTGAACTAAAACATGTTAGAAATTTGCTCATTTTTAGGTGTCAAAATAGAATACCCCCTTAAATTATCATGATGCTAACAATTAACGGGATATTGATTAAACTATTTTTGTAAACAAGAAAAATATAAAAATTTCAACGTGCAACTGTGTAATACGATTTTAGGGTAAATGCACCAATAGATGGACGATTAAGCAAACTCTCATGCTTTTTTATCAAAATAATATACTAAAATACAAATAAGTTATAATAAAATGAATTATATTAATGTAAAAATATGTAATTAACTAGATAAACATTACTAAAACTTTGTGAAACTTCGTAGTAATTAACAAAGAAGAAAAATTTATGAAAAAGACCAAAACTCCAGTAGATGGACAGCCAATACCAATAGATGGACGCTAAATTTTCTTATATTTTTGTAATTTTATTATTTTATTACGATATTTATAGCTTTTTTAGTGAAATACGAGCATAATAACGTATACATACCTTATTTTTTATTCATTTATAATAGCAATAACAAACAACGTTTACCGGGCATCTGTCACATATTTACTAATGGTGGCGCTCATGAAGCAAAACTTCATCATGTCAAAATAAATATTTTTTTTTTGTATCATTATTACAAATATAAAGATGACAAAAATCACTTTTTGCAATCAGGACTACATATAGCCATTAAAAAAAATTATGACTTTACGATTTCGTTCTTAAATTAAATGTAATTACTTTTGGAAATAATATTTGTCCATCTATTGGAGGGTGTCCATCTATTGGTGTGTTTACCCTAGCTCAAAGCATCGAGAAATTCCGTCTTTAGTTTTTAAAATCAAAACTTTTCAATTGTTTGATAGTTGATGTGGACAAATCTCATGAAACAAAAAGAACATATATTTATTGCAACTTGGAGTCTCGAGGAGCTCATAAACAGAAAATGTTGTATTCTATTTACATAACATAACAAGCATATATTCCATAAAACAAAAATAACGTTCTTTATTTCTTCAAATATTTCATGCTATAATCAAATACCACTTGTTTTCTTCGACACAGTACCCGGAATATTTCCAGAGAACTTTCGAGCTCACTTCAATTCGAATTAAAAAGACTTTTTTAACTTTGCATTAAATTTGTAACGAAGCCTAAGAGAACATAATCATTAGTTTTGCCAACAAATCATTTATTTTACCTTTGTCAGTGTTAGAAAGTTATTTACACCCAAAATAATTCCCCAACCTCCACGGTTTGGCATGGCTGGCATCGATTTTCCAAAGCCACGTGTCATGCGAGCGACGTACAAACATTACCTGAACGATGGGTGGATTCGGTAGTGACTAAAATAGCAATAAAGAAGGAGCATATTCGACACTGCATTCTTTATCATTTTCAACAAGAAGAGAATGCTCGAAGAATTTGTGAATAGATGTGTTCTTACGTTGACGAGAATATGTCATCTTATAACACGATGTGTGCATTTGTTTCTATGTGAAGATCGTGATGTGGTATGATTTTTTTGTAATCCAATAAAACTAACAATAACTTTTTACTGTGGATTAATATGGACTTCATTTGGACGAAGAATTGGAGCAAAAACGCCCACATACAGGTAAAGGCTATTGAAACTTACAATTAGCTAAAACCTTTTACATGAATTGACTCATTTGTCTGATATTGTTGCTTCGAAGTACCATTTGTTGCGATCGATGCAATATGCCTAATCCGAACCATATCCAAAGTGCAAGATAAAATAGATAGTTATCGACAGATTTTGTCGAATTAATCGATTAAGCTTTCCAAATTGAAATTTACAAAATTCTCAATGGAGAAAGCAATGTATTTAAACCGAGCAAAAATGATTTCAAAGATTCAATCGATTTTTGATATTTTTTAACCCTTTGACTGCTATGGGTGTACATTCTGTCAAAAAAGTACCCGGAATTTTCACATAAGACATAAAAAATTCAATTATTTGTCAATATTTATTTTGTCGCCTTCAAAGTAGGTCCCATTTGATGCAAAACACAAGTGCCAACGATTTTTCCAATCTTCGAAAGATTTTTTTATAAGCGTTTTCTGGGATGGTCTTCAGTCCTCTCAACGAATTTTGTTTTGTGGCTTCAACCGATTCAAAACGTTTTCCACGGGAAGGTAACTTTAGTTTTGGGACAGAAAAAAACCATAAGTCTTTTCTAATATTTTGACAAATTCCGCACAATGAATAAAAATGTCGATCAAAGAGTTTTCCTCAAATTTGGTAACACAAAATTTGAGGCAAACTCTTTGATCGATATTTTTCTTCATTTTGAAAATCGTGACGCAGTACTGCGGTCAATTGACTATAATAGGTGCCGTAAACAAACTGCTTAAGGAGGTTCTTGCACAAATATTTATGAACTCAGCTGTAATATTTTCAATAGTTCAAGCTATGCCCAATCTTATGGTATTTTTATTTTATGGTGTTACCGTGTAAAATTTGATGAAATTAAATCTTGAAATTGCTACTTTTTTACATGTACTCTTATGGGACTGCATGAAAAAATTATATTTCCGAAGCATGAACAAATTTTTGAACAATATAAAATATATGAATTTAAAGATAAAAGCTTCCTCTTTCAGATTACATTTTGTAAATAACTTGCAACCGTGAAAAATTTTGAAATATTGTATGTTAAAGTGAGTAAACTTTGATTACATCCGGTTATCTGTAGGGAAGCCATGTTTTTCATATAGCGCGACTGCGCGAGAGAAGCGCGCACGTCCATGCGTCTATGACTGGGCATTCTCGTAAACCTGGGCCGGAAATATACTTTTGGGTTACTCACGGATTAATCAAGTTATAGTCTACTTATTTTAATAAAAAGTAGACAATGCGCACAACAAATGTAATGTTTACACTATAATTATTTATTGAAAATCATTTTCAATTTTTAAACATAAAATACATACATAAATATTTGCATTAATTTTTTGTAACATTTGGGTTCAGTTGTACTCGCAAGAGCCTCCTTAACGGAACGCGCTCAAATTTGACATCATAATTCGGTACACTAGTGCTAACATAACAAAAAAAATTCAAATGTCTACATATAACGCGGGAGATTTAAAGAAACTTTTCCGGATACTTTTTTGACAGAATGTATATATGCGTTCAGCGAAAACTAGTTAACGAATCAGAATGAACTTTTGGGACCTCATCATTTTAACTAAACTAACTCTCTGAATCAGTCATTTACTGGTTCTTTTCCTATCTCAATGGAAGGCGCCAGTCCGTTGTCGGTCGTGATGGTGTGGCCTCTGGTTGGGCTTCAACTAATCTGGGTGTTCCCCAAGGATCTGTACTGGGACCCCTGCTCTTTTCTCTCTACATTAACGATTTGAGACATATTTTGCGTTTCACCCAGCACATGATCTTTGCGGATGATACCCAGGTCTACCTATCCTGCCCTCCTGATCAACTCCACAATGGTATCCTGAGGTTATCACATGATGCCCAAGCGGTCGCCGATTGGGCGTCTCAAAACGATTTGACACTCAACGTCACTAAAACCAAGGCCATCCTCTTAGGCAGTAGACCATACATCAACTCCATTAACCTCGCGGATTATCCGCCGCTGCTTGTCGATGGCCTGGTCATTCCGTGGGTAACTGATGCTCGAAACTTAGGCCTAACAATTTCCTCTACCTTGTCATGGCACACCCACGTTTCATCGGTATCTAACCGAGTCTATGCTACTCTCCATAGCCTGAAGTTCCGCAGGGCCGCCCTGAGTGTGAGCCTCAAAACCAAACTTATTACTGCCCTCGTCTTTCCTCTGATAGATTATTGCTGTCTGGTGTTTGGTGACCTGTCTCGGGCACTTGAACTCAAGCTTCAGAGGCTGGTCAACACATGCATTAGATTCATTTTCGGTCTGAGGCGAGATGAGCGTATATCTCCCATAAGGCTTTTCCGTTTAGGTTGGCTATCAACTCAGGGTCGTAGGAATTATTTCCTTGGTGGTCTTTTACACCGTATTCTTTCAACCGGACTTCCTCCCTATCTTAGATCCCAGTTTTCTGATCTGGATCCCACTCTAAGGCGATCGAGTCGTACTCTGCCGAGTTCCCTGCAACTAGCCGTTCCGTTTGCTAGGACCGACTTTCTTCTCAATACTTTCTTCGTCTCAGCTGCTCGGTTTTGGAACTCCTTACCATCCTCCATCACTTCTTTAGAGTCTGCTCCTGCATTTAAAGCAAATCTTTTTAGCTACTTGCTACAGGCTGAGCGCAATGATTGGCGACTTCTCAATCCCAACGCTACTATCCCAATATGACCGCTTGTTACTTCTCCACATTTCTGGCTTCTCTCATCTTATATTTCTTGTTGCATCACTCACACTTTCATCTCTCATCTGTTCTCATGCCGTTGTATCTAATTATGTATTTGGTTCTTCACTATATTACTTCGCTCCATATACTTATTGCTGCGTTATATACTATTTGTCAATTCTCAACCAATAATTTTGTACTTTACTTATTTCTGTTGCCCCATGGTTTCCAGGGCATAATAAACTTATATAAAAAAAAAAAAAAAAAAATTTTCGAATGACAGAGTTTTAACGAATTGGATATGAAAGATAACAAATGGGATTACGCTATCGATATTCTTTTCAGGTCTTTAATATCCAATTTGTTAAAACTCTGTCATTCGGAAATTATAAGGTTCCAAAAGTTCATTATGGTTCATTGGCTAGTTTAAAAATTGCAATTTAAAAAAAAATTATCTCTAAAATTTCGAAAAATCTGTTGAAATACGTTTGTGTGTCACCAAAGAGTACAACGTATTTAGATTTGAACGAATTCAAAGGTGTTACTTGAAAACATAAAATTATTTTCATTAAAAACTTGAACCCGACGCAATTTGAATATGAGGCAGCCCCGGGCCTACAAGAACCGATCGCCAGCTCGTAGGCGAGCGGGACGCACGGGGACGGAAGGGGAACGAAGGAGGCGGAGGCTTCGAAAATCGGCTAAAGTGTACAATAATTCCGAGCCGTGGTGTAGACGCAGATGCGCGCTTACAATTAGTGAAGGCTTTGGCTGTTTACTGCTATTTCAGGCATATGTTCGGAAATTGTTTCATTTATGTTATTTATTTGTTATTTGGTCAATTTTTCATATACAAATGCATACATTATAACTATCGAATTATGGCTTTTTAAAACCTTACCATAGATGAATAAGCAATATATGTATTAGGGTGTTTAAAAAAAAAACGACAAAAAATTTTAATTTTTTTGAAGAACATTGAAAAATTGTTAGAGTATTGCTAGAAAAATACCCTGTGAAAACCGGAGCTCTTAATATTAATATTTAGAGGTGGCGATTCGTAATTTTGTGTTTCCCATTTAAATAACATAGAAAAATTTGTGATAAAAATTTGGAATTTTCTACCTCAATGACGAATCACTTCACAAGTATGTCCAAGGGTTATCTTATAGGAAATTTAATGCTCTACAAAAAGGTCTGAATGACGATTCGCGTAAGTCTAGCCGTCTCAAAGATATCGAGCCTCAAACTTTGGCATGTTTGAAATTATGAGATTATTTTCTCTTAAAACTCAAAAAAAATCAATTTATATCACTTAAATGCCTAAAATTATTAACTTTAAAGTACATATCTACAAAAATCTAGCAGAATATTGATCGAAAGTTGTTAATTATTTGATAAATCATAATTTCAAATTATTTTTAGAGAAGAATTCTTACTTATCTAAAGATTATGGTAAAAGTTCATCTTAAATTCACTAGCAATTTTTCAATGTTCTTCAAAAAAATTTAAAAAGTGGTTTTTTTAAACACCCTAATATGTATATTGAATATAAAAAATGTTTGGATCAGTTTTGGGGTGGGCAAAGCAATAGTATAATTGGGTTGTACACTATATTATAATGTTGTAATACACCGATAAGATGCATATTAGGGAAAAAAGTATTCAGTCTCCAGCGATCGCCATTGCCGGTCGCACGCCCCACACGCAAAGCGCTTCAACTTATAATTGGAGTAGTCAGCAGTCAAAGGGTTAATAGTCGTAAACTCTATTTACCTGCCACAGTGTGCTACCCCCTTGAAACCCAGAACCTAATAAGGTTTTGATAGTCACATTGCGATATACACCTCGTCACATCATCCTGATGATTCAACGGCCTTGCCACGTGAAAAGCATTGGGCCCCGTCAGAGCACCGAAGTTAAGCAGCGCTAGGGGCGATTACGGATTACACTACCCAGCATATTTTTTATTCCACTTTTTTATTGGCTCACACGATGCATAAACTATTCAAAAATTACTTTGGGACTACAAGCTTTGATAAACATTTTTTGCAGCTTATTTCCCGAGACGTCTCCCAGCGTTCTGAATAAGTTTTGAAACTTTAAATGGGTTTTTATCGAGACTATGTTTTCCAAATTTGCGTAGAGCGTAGCTCGCACAATTTTTATTCGATCAACTTGAAATTTTAGTTGCAGCTTCTCAGATAGATCCTCTATCGAAGTACACCCGATTTTTACGGTTGGTGAATAATCATATTTGCAATAAACAATTTAAGGTCGATTTTTTATCTAAAAAACGAAGAAAAAAAATTAAAATTAATGTCAATTTGTGAATTTTCAAAAACCAAATTTTAATTTTCGGTACTTCCAGAAAATGAGTAATGTGAATCGAGAAAAAAAAACCTTTTTTTTGCTCTAGATGGAGTGCGGAAACTGCTACCGTGTACGCCGTTTTCCTACTCGGAAAAAACATTTGTTCAAGTTACCTACAATTAATGCCACGACACCATTTTGTATCTTAAATGTAAATAAAAAATATTTTTGTACACCTGAAAACACATAGAATAATGTTTCAAAACTTTATTTTGACTCATTGCTTAGTAAATAGAAAAAATAATTTCCAAAAAAAAGCTTCGTTTTTCAGTACGCCTGGGTAGTATAATCCCATTAGTGCTTGGCTGGGGGCCATTGGAACCATCGCGTGCTGTTGATATGAACACTTTTAGGAAATAGAATTAAAGGAAAGGTTGTTATAAAAAGTGTGATGGAGCCGGAATATGCCCAGACGCTCGGAAAAATAAACAAAATAGGAAAATTGTCTTGATAAGATTACCTTGTGAGGACGTGATCCGAACATGAGTAATAATTCTCGTCCGGTGCATATGTTTATCAAAACAAAATATAAAGTAAATATCGAAGTATTTAAGACTAAATTGCGTTCACGGAAAGAACGAAGAGCTTTCAACGAAGTGGGGGTGGAATGGGCGGGCTCTAGGATGCGTATTGGTTCCTGTCCTACCTTTAGACCAGTATAAATGCCAGGAATTGCAAAATGGGCGTACAAGAGGGTGGGATCTGATCGAACCGGGCGAAAAGCTGCTCAGTGATTGGTTTTTTTCTCCGTGAATAATGTACATACACACCCTTTTTAATGTAGAAGCTTAATACTGAACTTGTGATACTGGATTTCGGATGTCTTTGCAAATACACTCGAGCGTCGAATCTTTTACCTTCAAATTTTTTGATGCTTCAAATATCTTGGTACTTTTGCTTCAAGCTTTTTGACATAGGCAACGCTCACTTCCGGTTGATATTTTCCGCGCGATATTCAAACGTGACATACGTCTAAATGATCGTAGGTTATATTGATAATGTTTATGATGTTTGCAGCTTTTTGCTTTTTAATGAAAATTACGTATTTAAAAGCATAATGGCGAAAGTCTAACACGCGTGCGCTAGAGGCAAATATTCACTGTTCCGGGAGCCAATGACAGCAGCCCGTGGACGTGGTTTATTTTGATAAAAAGTTTGAAGCTTCTGGTTTGGACTTGTCAAAAAATTTGTGGCTCGAGTGGATATAAATACACGTAAAGCAATTCTTATATGATCTACATATATGTCCCTAGTGCACACACAGTGATAAAGTAAACTTTAAACAAAATCAATTTCGTCATTAAATATACCAATAAAGGCTCGAGTCTTCTGAAATTGGTTACACTGTAAACAATAATTATTTTCAAAGTATGGGCTTGTAGTCTGACTCTTTCGACACAAATTGGGTGTTCCGAGTGTCTTAGTGCCTCAATCTGAAAAAATGTACACTATTGTGAATTATTATTTTTTTTTCATTTAGTCATACATGCATTATTTATGTCATTATTGTTTATATGTACATGTATCGGTATGTTATGCAGAATTTTAATAATATTCAGGATATCCGTTTTATGGAATGTTTAAGGTTTATAAGCCCTTGTAGTAAAATATCTTTGTTTGTTTCTGATTAGGTTTTATGTAAAATAACCTGAATTCTTTCTGTATTTTCAGATTTTGAGAATAAGTGGAGTTCTACTATTCTGCGCTTGATCAGTCAATGTTGATTCGAAGAGAATTAATTTACGTTTTGTCCAGTGGTTTATCAACATCGTTGTTTAACATTGACGATATTATCATTAACAGCATGGATTGCTAAAAAGTCAAGAGATTACTACCCAAGAGATTTTTCTTTATGTGTCAACAATTGATATTTCACATGTCCATCACAGAAGGCACAGAACAGCTTGAATCAAAAATAAAGAATAGGTACTACATTTTCTATGAACCTATCACAGAAATGTGACAAGGGATGGAGGTAATGTATTAATTTAGATCAGTTTTTATATTGCCAAAAAATTATTATATGCCCAACAATGAAATTTCAGGAAAATCTCGCTCAAACGGAAATAACTAATCGACAAACAACTAGTATCCCATTTTATACTGCTCAAGCATGAAATACATATGATATACGATAACTAGAAAAATATCATAACAAAATTCACTGAAATAAACTTTTATTTACCGAATTCATGCTACAAGCAATTAGTGCAATGACTGAACTCAAATGCTCAATCAATGAATTTCACTATTACAAAACACAAAAATGGACACTCAGTACTTCAAATTCATTGCTACAGCTATTAAAAAATCTATAAGCGTAATCTCTTTTTACCTCTTTAGGCAGAGAGTTTTGAATAAAAAGAAATTCTCAACACTATTTCTATCGCGCTAATTATAAGTATTTAAATATCCAAAAGCATAAATACAAAATTATAATTAAAATAGATTTTCTTGATTAATACCAAATTTTTTACAGACTCACAATTGCTCCACTAAGTACTTTGTGAATTTCAACAAAAGATTAAATTAAATCGCGAGAATAATTCGATATTCAAATTCTAAAAGGTGTTTTTTAACACCTTTGGTAGAAATAGTGTTAAACTCTTGGATCAAGTTTGGAAAAGCGATTGAAAAGTTCCATAGACTACTTACAAGGTTTGAAATTACTCTGCTCTAAACATATTCTAAAAAGGGATTTTATTGGTTCTGGACGATAAAAAAAACGAAATAAAATTAATTATTAAGCAACCTACAATTTCTTTCACCGATATGCTTTTTACTTCTCTTGGTTTTCGATATTTGGCTCGTATATAATTTTTCTATTCCTATTTCTAAACTGTCCTGCTGTGCCAAATCTTATGTTTCATGAAAGTTACGTATAGTTTTAAAAAAATTTACAAATTTATTTATTTATTATTAGTTTTTATAACAAAATACAAAATTTTTTAAATTGTTAATAATTTAATATTTTATCCTGTCAAAGTAATATCAAACAATGTATTAATATTTAAAATATTTTGCGCACGATGAAGACTGAATTCGAAATTAGCGGTTACAAGGGTGATGTTGGAACGTTGGGTCATGTGACGTAACACATGACGTAATATCCTTTATCGATACACTTAAACGATTAAAAAGATCAAAAACCTCACTCTCGTAATAATATCAAATAAAATTATAATGAAAAACATGTAATAAATTACAAACTGTTTGCAACTGAGATGATAAGAAATAGACGAAATTTAAATTCCATTTCAATATTTCATCAGGTAATGATAAGATCTCTAATTTCTTTCATACAACATCCTACAAGTTTGTATAGTTAAGGGGATATTCTAATGTCAACACCTAATAAAGAGTAAATTTTCAATATTTTTTTGTTCGAAAATTATTGGATATATTTGGGCAATTTTTTTGGTATGACTTAGGACAGTAGGAAAAAAGAAGTTATTTTCACTGAAAAATATTAATTTATTTCATTATAAAGATGCTTTTGCCCCGATCAAAAAATATTCGATCTGCTGGCGCAGATGATTCTGGCCCTCCTGGATAATAAAAACGGAAAATTGAAAGAAATTCTTAATCTGTCTCGACGTTGTTATCGCATGAATCCCAGTTTTTAAATTTCGTCAAAAATTGACAAAATTGCGGCGTTCTTTGCGAAAGCATAAAAATAACACCTATAATTGCTTGCTTGCTTCAATATTGAGATGCTGACGTCGAGGTCTTTACGGCCGCTAATTAAGGTAGTAGTGTCGATTTTAGAATTACCGTTCAGATTTCGATAAAACTCTGTGTGCTGGTCAATTATAGGCTAAAAGTAACCCAGTTAAATTTTTGTGAAGCTAGGGTACCTAAGAAAAAAGTTATGACGATTTTTACTTTTATGATAATAACACGGAGTGTCTTATGGAGAATCTCCTTTTAGATTGGAATTCTCGAAAACTACCGTTCAGAATGAAATAAAACTTGACAAGGTATTAGTTGATATCTAAACGAAGATGTTGATCGCTTACATTTATTAATTTAGTACGTATAAATATAATAAATTATTGATTTTCACGCTTCGCCATCCGATCTGACAACACCGTAAAATAAATTGAAGCGCGCGCTATTTGAATAATCAGATTGGCAATAGTAGGAATTCAATGAATATAGTGGGATTATTTATTTTCCATCAGTGCGCTTTAATTTTTTCGCTAATTTCACTTGCTGTTCCCTCTTCGTAAACAATTTTTCGGTAATTCTTTTACCTTTCCAAAAGACCTTTTGAGTTCTTTTAGCTTCAATGTTTGTGGGTTCTTCCTGAGACATTTTGTACACAAGTCACTATAAAAACAGTCATGGAGTCGCGGTCTCGCAGTGGCGCGAATCTATCTGCTGTAGGCTGTGTTGCGATATCTATATACTACGCTAGTCAAATGTAAGGATACACTCATTTGACTTGATCAGTAGCGACACTACTACCTTAAACACGTATAATTAAAAGCATAAAATCGAGTCTCCACTACACGCGAGCTTGAGGCGCATATTCACTACCCCGGCAGCCAGTGACAACGACCCGTAAGCGTGGTTTAGTTTGTCAAAAGCTTCAAGCGTTTCCGGCGTCGATTTGTCAAAATTTTCCGAAGTCGAGTGTATTTAAAATCAACAAAGAGTCTAATAAAAATCGATTTCAAAAATTATGACCACATATACCTAAAAGGTTATTATTGATGTAGAAATTACCATCCCATGGCGTGTCTTATTGTTAGTTTGTCAAACCTCAGAAGCAGCAGTGAAAATCATGAGGTACAGATAACTTCATTTCATACTTGAAAATAATATTATGTGCAATTATAGGGTAAACCCATCAGTGAATGACCGAATTGTTGAGTTTACGTACGTTTGAGGTTCTATTTGAATGAATTGATTTATAATTATAAAACTATTGAAATTGCATAAAGAATTCACTATTGTTTACATATTTGAAAAAATAATAACTTTTTGTTACCGCAATTACTTTAAAATTAATTGTAAAGTGCAACATGTGTAAAAGCCCAATAGTAAACCGAATATTTCCGGAATATTTTCAATAAGAATATTATTTCTTACTATTTTTTTATCACACTTATGCGAAAATATGGAACATTTAAACTTTAAATAAATCAGACTTTAAGGGGGGAGGGTCAAATGAACCACGGTTTTTTCTGGAATTATTTTTGAAGAGTGCGTAATATATATTTATTTAAAACTAATTAGTTGTTATTTTGTAGCGCCTAAACAATCTATATAAATTTTTTCATGGAAAAATATTCATAGATTACTGAACAGCAGCTGCTTGAAATTGGTTTCTCGAAAATGCTCTGTGCAACGCACAGTTCGCTCTAATTATCTGAAATCGAAGATCCATCAATTTTTCGTTAAAACATAGTAATACGCTTTGCATGAACCCATTTAAAACAAAAAAAAATGTTAAATTAAAAATTCCACGCCACGTTAAAAAAGAAGTCGCAAAATCTTGTTATAAAAAAATAATTAAAAACATTGTTTATTTCAATTTTTATAAAAACCTTTAGATTGATGCAAAGGAGAATAGTTTAGGGAATATTTTGTGCAAAATTTCATAGCAATCGGTTGAGAAATCTCTAAGCTACATTGCAAGGCACGCGAAATTTTGCGTTTCGAGAAAAATGCGTTCAAAGTGTATATCTGCGTTCCGTACCGTTCAGAGCGCATCGCAAAACTAATTTTCTTTACCAAAAAAAAAGGTCAAAATTTTAAATTTTACTTGACCCTCCCCCCTTAAACCTTCGCTCACTTCAAACCTTATAACTTACACGTGTATGTGCAATGGTCATTCACTTGCATGCGGTTTGTTATTGGGCAGTTTACCCTATATATAAAATTTATCCATATATTATAAATTTTGCTCTGCTGTTCACATAAATGTTCACATTACATAACTGAAAATACCTATTGTAAGCATTCTTCTATTGGCTTTATCCGTCTGTATCCCACATACTTCTCTCGTTTCACCCGTGCAAAATGAATATTCTACTCATTGTGTTTTATACGATTAGATTAACTACATCCGGTGTAACTACGTACGACGTGTAATTCTTCATTATTCAATTTTCACCCTTTCCCTCCTTCTTCAAAGTATTTCAACCAAAAAGTTGTAATAGCACACATTTTTGGAAGAACGTGAGCTGTTTTTCGTTAGATAAGGGAATAGAATAAAGCTTCGATTCCAGATGAAACTCCCGTTAAGATTACTTTTTTTTCAATTTATACTATAAAGTATAAAAATTGCAAATGTTCAACTTTATCATCTATTGATCGCGAAAAAAGTGACGTTCCTTTGAAAATTCGCGAAAAAGAAATTGTATCATACATACGTCATTCAGTTCGTCTTGATTAATATTTTAGCAATGTTGAATAAAAAATGCAACATTCTATTTAAAAAAAAAACACCAGTGACCCTGTTAACTCTGTAAAAAGTGGCCTTATGGAAAAAATATTTTGTTGTACCAAAGTAAGACGATGATACCCTTAAAATTTTTTGAAAACATTCTTATAGTGTTTTCAAACCCAAAGCAAATATTCAAGAGTTCTGTTTTAAGTGATTCACCCTGTATAATGCTCTTGGAAGCAGGGGCAAAAGTGAAACTACCATAAAACATCTTTTTCAAATACTACAAGAAATCGTTATAACTGCCAGATGTTTATCACTATGATACGGAGAATCTCTTCAATCTATTTGGGTTACAACCATGTAATATATAACGAACATGAACGTTAGTTGAGTATATGAAATGCCCTATTAATTAATATAATTATATAGACCACACATAAACCAATACTTCAAGTGGGTTAATACTAACGCATATTGGAATGGCATATAGAACATGCATTGAACAATTACCTAGGGGACTCTAAATCCAATCAGGTTATTAATATATAAATTTATTTTTTCAAAACACGATGACGTCTCACTTTATTTAAAGAGTGATTTTTATGGTATTCAATAATTAACACTATTTCTACCAAAGGTGTCAAAAGACACCTTCTGAAATGATAATTTAGAATTACTTTCAAGGTTTAATTTAATCTTTTTTTTTAAATCCACAAACGGGAGGTGCTCAGTAGAGAGTCAAGTTTTCTGAAGTGGGCCACCAAAAATCAGCATATCGAATTTTATATTTTTTTTTGCGATAATTATTTATATATATGTTAAATGTAATCCTCTAAAATTTCTTAAAAAAATTTTTTTTTTTTTACAAAAGTTATAAACAAATTAGTTTTTAGGCTACTTTTTTTTAATTGCGATTATTCAGCGAGTTTTGAATAAAACTTTACTAAAATTGAATGGTAAGTACAACATTAGCAAAAGAATATAATAGTGTAATCGAGCGATTAAAAAAATTTAATTTATTTATACAAAATTAATTTTGCAATAAACAATTTGATATTTAAGCAACTTCTGGATGAGATAAAACAATATTTTTTTTAATTTAAAAGCTTTAACATTAAGCTACTGATATCTGCAAAAAAATTTTGGTAATATTCATAAGAAACAAAGTTATGAATTTTTGAACATTGTCGCGGAGGCACTGCAGGCGCGTCGCGCGCGCGTTTTGTCTACTGCATAGTAGACGAAAGCTCGCCAGCTTATCAAATTGTTTATTGCAAAATTAATTTTTTATAAATAAGTTAAATTTTTTTAATCGCTCGATTACACTATTATATTCTTTTGCTAATGTTGTACGTACCATTAAATTTTAGTAAAGTTTTATTCAAAACTCGCTGAATAATCGCAATTTAAAAAAAAAGTAGCCTAAAAACTAATTTGTTTATAACTTTTGTAAAAATAAAAATTTTTTAAAACAATTTTAGGAGATTACATTTAACATATATATAAATAATTATCGCAAAAAAAAAACATATATATAAATAATTATCGCAAAAAAAATAGAAAATTCGATATGCTGATTTTTGGTGGCCCACTTCAGAAAACTTGACTCAGAGCAATTATGCATCTGTAAAAAGTTTGGTATTAATTAAGAAAATTTATTTTAATTGTAACACTATATTTTTGGTTTTGGGTTTTTGATTACATATAATCAGCGTGATAGAAATAGTGTTAAAATACACACTTGACTCGACCCATGAACTGTGACCAACATTGGTAAGAACAGAGCAGTCTCAAAAAACTGCTATTCTACATGCTAGCCTCGGCATACATTCAAACACGTTGGCCCAACCTGTGGAAGTACCAACACGTTTTGCAACAGATAATTTTTTTTTTTTGAGAAACAAAGTAAAATCCTTTTTTCTAATCATATTAATTTTTCTTACACCCAGACCTCGTCGGTAAACACACGTGGCTTCCTAACAGGAGTTGGCTAATGACTACTGGATTGCACAAATAGTCCAACCGTCAACATTGGTTTTCACTTCATTCCGTATGGCCTCTTCAATCATTGAAAAAACTGACAATCCTCGTATTTTATGGGATCGCATTTCGTGCCTAGAAATATGCTGCCTGAACAGTACATTCAAAGACATAAAATGGTGAGTAAATCTTTTTAACAATTTTATTAGTTGATATTGCTCATTCGAAATTAGAATAGTTATATAACGCGTGGAACCCATTAACACCAACAGCTGTCTCATCGCAACTACGTTCTAGATTACTTGCTAAAATATATTTAAATAACTAAGCGATATTCTACATTAGACTCCATTTAATCTTAAGGCAATACTTACTTGATCGATGAATTTTTTTATTGAAATAGTTATCGGTAAAAAAGTCAGAATTTCCATTCTTGATTCTGTTTTCTGCTTCTCGAAAATTTGATCAAAATTCTCAAAATTGTTTACAAAGATATTTTAACTAATTTTAATCACAAAGTGGACTTGTTCCAGTTTCAAAATAAGCGGTTGAATTGTAAGATTAAAAATGAGCGAGTTAAACAATATGGAAATATTAATTCTTCAATGTTTACAGTTCAATATTGTTACCAGTTAATCTGGTAATTTACAATGCATTTCCTGAATATTTTTCGTCAATTTCAGAAAATTTTTATTTATAGTAATGTGATTTAATCATTGAAATAAAAAAAGTAAATAACAGTATATTATGCGGTTACAAGATACTTTTAACACGTTAAGCGCCACATCAAATTTACGTGACTCCCTATTCACGCCGCGTGGGTCGCAATGGTATACGCTATTCCATTCATCATAACCGGCGCAGCCTGAACGGAAATTTTAGCGTCGGTCAATACTGACCGACATGGAAGCTAGTGTCTTAACACTATTGTCACCGTGGTAATTATACGTAATCCAAAAAATCTGAAACCAAAAATATAAAATTATAATTAAAATCAATTTTCTTAATTGATACCAAATGTTTTACAGACGCTTATTTGCTCTACTAAGCACCTCTCGTTTGTGGACTTCAAAGAAAGATTAAATTAAATCTCGAAAATAATTCGAAATTAAAATTCTAAAAGGTGTCCTTTGGTAGAAATAGTGTTAAAGTACAGTCATTAAAAACCTTCTGTGCAACTTTGAGATTACTAATTAAATTTACAGCAACAGCGACTATTAAAGTAAATGTCCCTATTTGTGATCATTTAGGATTGTCGTATAAGTTAACGAGAAAAAAGTATTGTAAAGTAATTAAAATCCAGAAACAATGACACTCAATTCAAGATTCATCATTTTTGTATGTAAACATTTTTTTACTCAAGATTTAAAGATCATCTAATAAATATCAAAAGAGAAAATACAGGCTATGCAGATGTATGCACTAGTGTTTCACTGATAGCTTTGCGCAAAATTGATTTCCAACATTAATTTTTGACGACGTGATAAAGCTATCTTTGGATCGTGACAAACGTTGGATCTACTAACGTGGCGACTTTTATGCACTCAATCTGCCAAATAGGGATACAAATTACAAATTCCTTTTTTTCACATTTTCATGAGCATTTGTTTTTCAAATATCACTGAAAGTACAGTGAGTAACAAAAATATTCGGACACCGCGATATGTGTTAATAAATACATAGGTATCGTAATTATTTATATAAGGAATAATTTTTTTTTATTTATTGATGAATTATTTAGTTCAGTTATTAGTAATATGACATAATATTCCACTTTTTTATAAGTGTTACACATTTTTTTAATCATTAAATGAAATAATGTTAAATTTAAATGTTACAAAAATATTCGGACACTAACAGAAAATCATGTGTTTTAAATGATCTATGAAAGTCTAATATTTTGTTGGATATCCCTTTTGTTCGCGAACATTTTTAAGACGCGTCGGCATATTTGAAATAATTTTTTTCAAATAGTCCGTGTTTATTTGCTGCCATTCTTCTTGTAATTTTCTTCTTAATTCTTCTTTTGTGCGTGTGGGTGTCAATCGTATTCGTTGATCCAATTTTTCCCATAGATTCTATAGGATTCAAATCCGGCGATTGAGGTGGAGGATGCAATACTTTTGGGCATTTGTACAGTAAATATTCCTGCACAATTCGACTTGTGTGCTTCGGATCGTTATCTTGATAAAATTTAAAAGTTTTTTCTATCCCCATTTGCCGAGCACTTTGAATTAAATTGTCTTTTAATATGTTCAGGTACTTGTTTTTATCCATGATACCATCGATAAAAACCAGTTTGCCAATACCGGTAGTCGAAATACACCCCCAAACGAGTACACTTCCGTTTCCGTATTTGAACGTGGCTCGCAAATTTTTTGGATTAAACTCCGTATTTCTTTTACGCCACACCATAGCTCGTCCATCGGAACCGCACACGTTAAATTTACTCTCATCACAAAATATGACATCGTTCCACCAAGTTTCGTCTTTAATACCAAACTCATTCGCGAATTTTACTCGCTTTCGGCGATTCACCTCGTTGATAAACGGTTTTTTTCTCGCGACTCGACCGTGAAATCCGTTTTCTTTTAAAGTGCGGCGAATCATTTGGGGATGTATTTGTTTTCCAATGGCTTGAGAAACTTCGATTGCTATTTTTGGGGCACTTAATCGCGGATTTTTTTTAATTTCTCGGACGATTTTTCTTCGATCCACATCATTTAACGCTCTTGGCCGACCACTTTGACTCACGGATTCAATGCGATCTTCATATTTGAATCTTTTTATTACGTCTGCAACAGTACTTTTACTTAAATTTAGCAAAGTACCAATTTCACGATAAGATTTTCCCCGTGCATGATGAAAAATAACGAGTTGTCGCACATCGAAGGAAGTATTTTTACTTTTTCGACCCATCTTTGCTCATTATCGTTGTTAAACTGGTGAAAAATTTTATTGAATGACATTTTAAGGTCAAGATACACATATCGTGTTTGTATAAAATTCGCTTGAACCCAAGTGCTGTTTTCCTAGGATGCATTTCTTAGAATTTTATTGAGTGTCCGAATATTTTTGTAACGTGGAAATCTAACATTATTTCACTTATTGGTTTAAAAAAATATAACGGTTATAAAAAAATGAAATATTGTACCATATTACTGATAACTGTACTCAGTAATTCATCAATAAATAAAAAAAAAAGTAATCCTTCTATAAACAATTGCGTTACATATGTATTTATTAATATATATCGCGGTGTCCGAATATTTTTGTTACTCACTGTATATATCAATCCGTGACTAAATAATCGCCAAACATAATAAATATTCGTTTCGAAGATGAGTTACTTAAAACTTTTGATTAATAAAAGTTCGCCAGTAATAACAAATAGGGCCGTGGCCACAAATAGGCGTACTTACCTTAATGGCACAAAGGAAATGGAATTTTACGAGATTTTCAATTATTTACCTACAAAATTTGTTAAAACAAATTTACAGGTGTGATAAACATTATTTGTAAGCAAAACTGTGATAAAAATGATAACTGTATTAGAAGAAGTAATTAGTTAGCGAATCGCTAATATACGGCGACTCAAGATAGCAATTTGACATCATTGGAAGTGACACTTACCTTACTTACTAATTTCAAAGAATAGGAAGTACTTTGTTTGCTACAGCATAGATGGTCAGCAGTATGAGTTTACTTCTGTAGTGTTGTATTCTTTCACAGTTTAGTGCGCTAGGAGTAGTTGAAGTGGTATAGATTTACTGTCCAGTATATCTACGGTGAGAGCTCTTCCTCTATTTCGAGCTTACTTAATCTTTTAGTTCAATGAAAAGCAAGATCCTTTTGAGAATATTGCATTGATTGATATTAATGTAGCACTAAACATTCCTAAAGTTTAAATAGTAGAGAATTGTAACAATACTATAACTAATTGATTGGTACAATAGAAATTAGAACATTTTCGTCTATTAATTAAAGTGCGCTAATTATACGTAACCAAAACCCAAAACCAAAAATAGAGAATTATAATTAAAATAGATTTTTTTAATTAGTACCAAATTTTTTAAAGATTCATAATTGCTCTTCTAAACACCTCCCGTTTGTGGATTTGAAAAAAAGATTAAATTAAACCTTGAAAATAATTCTAAATTAAAATTCTATAAGGCTTTGACACCTTTGGCGGAAATAGTGTTAAATATTTTTTATATTGCATTATGTTTAAATGACAAATTGTGAATTTAGTTTGTAAATGTCATAATACATAACAATAGTTTTTACATAATAAATCAAATAACTGCTTTGGTATGCACAAACAAATTTCATTTATAAGCTAATTAATTTGAAGTTAATTCCACATGTGGATGTAAAATATAATCGCAACGGTTTTTTCGATTTTCAGTCTGCATCATATAAAATGATAAAATGGATCGATATTGATAAAAAATGAACATTGTTATTTGTATCATTTCGACATTATTATCTGATTAATTATATGTTTCACGAAAAACTACAAACTAAATACTACTGAAGAGGATCAACATCACATGATCGAAAAGTGCAGATGATATTAAAAAAATAATCTGGCCAAACAAAAAACCAAGGAAAAAAAATAATTATACTCATGTTAGTTATTAAAAATTATTGCATTTATGTTGTATATGCTTTTGATAAAGAAAAGGAGGTGTCAATTTTCTATTTGATAACTAAAATATATAATATAAACAGAAAAATTGCAAATACATACTGCATAAGTTGAGGTAAATTGTTTGTTTACCTCGATTTAGTTTGTTCAGCTAAATTTTATCCTTTCCGAAACGGTACCCTCTAATTACAAGATTTTCATTTCGCAAAATTCTAGATTTCCAAATTTGAAAGTTAAAACCTGTAAATGATACAAATTTTGACAGGTGGAATTAAGACGGGGGGTTCACGCGTAACTTTTGACTTAAAAAAACAACTGCATTTTTTAACTTTCCGCATACAAAAATTTTCAAAAAGGTTATAAACCTTATTATTCTAATTATTAAAATGATCTGCAGCGTATCTGTTTTTATTAATTAACATTTTTTAAAGCAATGAAAATATTTGAAATGGTTTCGTGGTAGAATTGTTAAATGAAATGTGGTAACAGCGCCTGAAGATTTATGAGTCTCTGTGTATATATACTCATATATAGACACATTTTTTTAAATAAGCCCGCGCATGCAATGTTGCCAAATCTTCTATCGTCCATGTCACCATTATTTGTCAACCTCTCAACAAATTTGTTGTAACTTATTTCTTGAGTTATTTTTAACGTTAACAAGGATTTGTAAGGGCATCATTGTACTTAACCACTTGACCTATAACCACAAGTGACACTCGTGCTAACGAATTTGCGCCATAAGCGAAAACCACGAGTCTGACTCGTGGTAAAGAATTTGCGCCATAAGCGAAAACCACGAGTCTGACTCGTGGTGAAGAATTTGCGCCATAAGCGAAAACCACGAGTCTGACTCGTGGTAAAGAATTTGCGCCATAAGCGAAAACCACGAGTCTGACTCGTGGTGAGGAATTTGTGGCATAAGCGAACATTGTTGTTTACTTTACAATTCCTTTTGTTATCCCGAGATATACACGTCATAAGAAGTATACATTTTGCGCCAGTTCGGGCACATGGCTGAACAGCTAAATGGCACGGTGCGCGACCGACCTTCTTGTTTACTATGTCTCGGGCGACCGGCAGATAGCGTGCAGGCCAAGGGGCTAAATTATGAATTTCTTTAGTTTCGTCCATCAAGACCCTACGTTACGCTCCCTTCGCCGACAAGAGCTAGTTTCGAGTTTAAAATTGGTATTTCTAAAACTCTCAAATAGAATATTTAAGTTTCGACTCAGATAGCCAAGTCTGCCGCTCAGTTTTCAGAAGCTGAGAATTTTGTTGAAAAAACCATAAAATTTGTTTATCCCGTAAATCCAAGCATAGAAATTTATAGCGCGTGGGAAAGAAAACCTAATAAAGAAAACGTCGCAATTTGCAAAAATAATTTTCAGATTTAGAACTAAAGTATGTATTATACGAAAGTTCTACTAATTAAGACGAGTAGGATCGAGTCTGAAATTTTGTTAACACCCACCGAGCCTCTTCGGCGTTCTGGTTGGTCGGAACGTTTGAATTAAAAACTCGGTAATTATTGCAAATTTAGAAAAATGATAAATAACTTTTACCGCACACCCTGTATATCTCCTATGCGAGATATGCTAAGACACGAAAGGGATTTATTTTACCAATTCTATATTGCACGGATAATAGAAAATCATAAAAATGCGTATAATAGGATTTCTAATCCTAGTTAGTAGTTACTGAAAATGTGATAATTTACGGGACCTTTGCAAAAAGGAGAGAAATCCCCACCAAAAACAGCACCTCTGAAGCAAAAAAGACTGAGACAAGTACATTATATGAAAATTGATATCTCGTTACGAAAAAGGGACAGATCTAAAAAAGTAGAAAAAGCCAGAAATATTAGACAAATTTTTAAAAATCCGTTATGGTATCAATCGATAAAATCAATACCGAACTTGTCGGTTACCTAACGCAACCACGAGCATTTAATAAAAAAAAAACTTTTGCCTTGATTGGATATCACAACGATTAACGCATGTACAATGTTTATACCATAGCAATTGTTATACTTTTTATACGTCCGGAAATCAGCACGATCTTTCAAACACCTATTCTAAATTAGAAATATTGGGAAGTGTTTGTACTAAATTTTAAAATGCACGCTATAATATGAACTGTAGCACCCTGCAAGTTTGAATATCAGAAAATCATTCAAGACTTATTAAGTTTTTTGTGTTAGGAGCCCGATAAATCTAATATTGATTTTATTGACTGATATCATAATGGGTAATATTTAAAAATTTGTCTAATATTTTCGGTTTTTTTTTCTTTTTTAGATCTGTCCCTTTTTTGTACCGAAATGTCTGTAGAGTTTGCCTATGCAAAAGTTTTTGTATTAATGCACTTAACACTCGTACTGTAGCCGAACTAACATTGTACAGTTGGTTGAAAATAAAGACAATGAATTACATCTTAAAAACAGAAAAAAAGATGTCACTTTAAAAAGGGGAGAAATCCTCATCAAAAACAGCACCTCGGTGCAATTTTGAAACTGACTATACTTAAGGAGGCTCTTGCGAGTACAACTGAACCCAAATGTTACAAAAAATGAATGCAAATATTTATGTATGTATTTTATGTTTAAAAATTGAAAATGATTTTCAATAAATAATTCTAGTGTAAACATCACATTTGTTGTGCGCATTGTCTACTTTTTATTAAAATAAGTAGACTATAACCTGATTAACCCGTGAGTAACCGAAAAGTATATTTCCGGCCCAGGTTTACGAGAATGCCCAGTCATAGACGCATGGACGTGCGCGCTTCTCTTGCGCAGTCGCGCTATATGAAAAACATGGCTTCCCTACAGATAACCGGATGTAATCAAAGTTTACTCACTTTAACATACAATATCTCAAAATTTTTCACGGTTGCAAGTTATTTACAAAATGTAATCTGAAAGAGGAAGATTTTATCTTTAAATTCATATATTTTATATTGTTCAAAAATTTGTTCACGCTTCGGAAATATAATTTTTTCATGCAGTCCCATAAGAGTACATGTAAAAAAGTAGCAATTTCAAGATTTAATTTCATCAAATTTTACACGGTAACACCATAAAATAAAAATACCATAAGATTGGGCATAGCTTGAACTATTGAAAATATTACAGCTGAGTTTATAAATATTTGTGCAAGAACCTCCATAAACATAAACTATAGAGAAAAATGCGTGTTTCGAGTCGGACGGATGCTTGGCAGTTATTGACTGCAGTTAACAAAATATTACTATGGTATTACTGTTCACAAAATATTATGGGAGGGAAAATATAAACATTGATTAGTGGAAAATATTTCTTACTTACATATTAACCGTTAAGGGTTGACATAAAAAATAATTTTGAGTTACCTAGGTTAAAGAACATGTTAGTTGCAAATGTTTTATGATGGGTTTTATAATAGGGTTAAGGAATGTGGGAGTGAACAATATAAATTTTCATATAATGAACTTGTCTTGGTTTTTTTTGCACCAAAAGTACTGGTTTTGGTAGGGATTAAATTAATTTTCTAAGCAAACCTAAACTTTTTTCTCATTGTCGATTAATAGCAACGGAACGTATCAAGGGAGACTTGGCAACGACGCGGAAAACAGCTGATGATATATACAGATATACAGATTGTAGGGCGTAAATGCGGATGCGCTTTTGCCAGATCATTTTCATCCTTTGAATAATGTTAAAAATAAGCCATATTAATTCTTCCTTATATTGAATGATAACTAATAACATAGCTAAAAGCTTCAACTTATTTTCAATAATTAATGAGATGAATTGTTATGGTGTTTTAACACTATTTCTGCCAACGGTGTCAAAAGACACCTTTTACAATTCCAATTTCGAATTATTTTCAATATTGAAACCCACAAACGAGAGGTGCTTAGGAGAGCAATTATGCGTCTTTAAAAAATTTGGTATTAATTAAGAAAATCTATTTTAATTATAATTCTATACTATTGGTTTTGGATTTTTGATTTCTTATAATTAGCGCGGTAGAATTTGGGTTAAAATGCGGAAACGATGAAATAATTCGAAATCTCATTTGATCCATTCAATACAAAAACCATTGGTATGAAAATAGTCGTGTAACAAAATTACCTACATTTTCTACATAGTGTGAGCAGACTGTATAAAAATGATTTCTGAAATTGCTTTTATTCTCACATTTCAGTTGTCTACGTAAATGAAAGACTACTAATTTTTTTAAACATGACAAAATTCGAAAGGCTGCAATGAAATGCTGGAATCGAGAGACTTGAAATACGCACATTGTTGACAGCTAAAGGGAAAAGAAAAGCATTTTATTCGTGAGAAATGCAACGAAGGGTCGTGCTCGTTGCGTCTTTTTTGTCTCGCTGTTTTTCTCTTTTTACAACACACGTTGTAGGGGAACTCTATTCTCCTCTTCAAAAGTTCTGTTGTATACAGGGTGTCCCAGTGATCGTGATATAATCAGAAACAGGATGATGCTCTTATAGAAAATTTATCCCACACTCATATGATAGTAAATAAGATAGTAACAATAACGAGAAAAGGAATGTGAGATTTGTTATGTTTTTAAGTAGAAATATAGGCAGAAACAATTTACACATAAATCCTTTAGGAAGGAAATTTTATTTGCAATTGGTGCATATAAACCTAACGGATTTCCAAAGTTAGTGTTTTCGAAGTCGAAGTTTTATATTATTATCGTGACATTGTATTAATAGTGCTCACAAAAACCTGCATTTTTCATCCCTTTAAGAGCGTATTTTAATGTGACGGGTCGAAAAAGTCCATTTTTTTGCATTTTTCGATATTTTGTGTTCCAAGAATTAACATCCTGTAGGAATAATGTATGGATCTGGCATTGCTGATTTTACAATGGTAATCATTTTGATAATATTAGGTTGGGGAAAAAGTAATTTCGGTTTATCCCATTGAAAAACACGAGAAAAGCCGAAATTACTTTTTCCCCAACCTAATATTATAAATTAATTAGGATTATAATTTAATAAATATTACTTAATTTATATAATTTAACAATATCATAAAATAATGCGTCATGGTTATTAACTTCGCTACAATTATGCTTTTTTTTACATGTGTAAATCTTCAATCCACGCATAATATGTACACATTTGATACATACAACATATGCATATTTTCAAGTTTAACCCCCTCCAGTACGATTTAATAATGAAAAACTGTGCAGGAAATAACCACTTAATTTTTATTTAAAAAAGAATAATATTCTTAATTAACATCCATTTTTACGTATTGTTAAATAATATAAAGAACGGTAAAATCAAGGAAAAATCAAAGCAAAACCTTAATAAGGTATATAGTTAATAGTCTTCAAACCAATAACGAGCTAAACTAGTCATTTTACCGGAAGGGGTTAAGAAATAAAAAGTTTGAAAACTCGAGGATATGTTATAAAATATTTGAGGGGAAGTAAATCTTAACTGCCGCACCTTATAGATTCAATGTAATTGGTCGATAAACTTTCGAGGTGAGAGCTAGAAATATTGTTATCAGGGGTAACTTTTCGCTTTATAGAGAGGGATTGTTCTAAAGTGAAATTTTTATAGCGAGGTCCTACCGTAAATTGAAATATTATGAATTAAAAATATTTTAATTATTCTTAAGCGTAAAGTAGTGTTACGTATCGTTCCTTGAAGAGCCTATTATATTATGGAAGGAACGAAGTCTTTAACGATATTTTCTCAGATATGCGCACACGTTATTATATAGGGTAGAAGCACTCGTTTTGGACTCTACACCATTTGTGAACACTTTATGCTATATTTTGATATATTAAGAAAATAAAAAATATTATTTTTTTATACTATTTTATTATCCCCTGGAATCCATGGAGTTTTGCTAGGGTTTTGCTATAGAAATGTACACAAAATAGCGATAGAGGAAAGAAATGTTGATAAGCGTGACTAATAGCAAGTATCAGCGCAATAATTAGTAAAGAAAGAAGAAAAGTTGCTGCTGATTAAGAATATCTAACTAACAAAAGAAAAATAGAAAAGTGTAGGGCTTAAATAGCGCAGTACAGTGAAGGCATGAAGTACTTATTTTATTGAAAAATATTAATTAGAAGCCGAGATATGACAAAAAAACGATTTTCGGAAAAAACTTTAGGGGTGGTTTTTACCCCTTTAACGCTTTCACTCCTGATTTAAACAATTTTTATTTTAGAAAAAAAATTGCGGGAATGTACTCTAGTAGATGTAATAAAACAAAATATATGTTCTAAAAAATTTTATTTTTGAAACTTTTTGAAAAAATTGTATGGGATTATATATCCCAATTCTATTTCAATGGAATTTATAAAAATTAGGATTTTTTGAACATTGCTAGGGATAAATACATGAGTGAAAGGGTTAAAGTGGATGTCAGCAGATAACAAAAATACGTGTTTCTGATTTTTTCGAGTACTAAAACATATCCAAAAATTATTGAAATCGGTGAGGTCGGGTTGGAGACCCTTCCTTGTAAGTGACAAATAAAATTCCAGCGAACAGTTTTAACATTGTCATTGTCAGAAGACACCTTTTAGCATTTCAATTTAGGATTATTTTCAAGGTTTAATTTAATAATTTTTTGAAATCCATAAACGGGAAGTGATTATTAAAGCAATTGTGCATTTGTAAAAAATGTAGTAAATTAGAAAATCTATTTTAATTATAACACTATATTTTTGGTTTTGGATTATTGAATACGTATAAGTAGCGCGGTAGAAATAGTTTTAATTCTTATAATAGGCGTTAAGAAAACGTTACTCATTGTTAAACTAACAATGAGTAAGGAAGTGATCAATTTAAAGATAGCAAAAAAGCAAACGAATTATCTAAATCTCTGAGGTACTTTTAATGTGTTTTATGTTATATATGTATTATATTATCTCCTAATATTATTAAATATAATAACGTCGAATTATTTTCTAATTAATGATAATTATATTTTATTTCCTTGTGTCCAAAAACGGTGAAAATAGGTAATATTAGACAATTGCACTTTTTTTTAAGATAATTCAATTGAAATGTATATTGATTGCGCCATAATTAGATTCTTTACATCTTTGCAGTTATAAACGATAATTATTTACTGTACTTTATGGTATTTTATTATAATTAAAAAATTTTTTAAGTCTCTAAGAACCCTAAAGTGTCCAAAACCGGCGTTTCTACCCTATAGCTCAGAAAATGTTAAATACTTTATTTTATCGGAAGTGTGACAGATCCAATTGCGTACGTAAATTGTAACCCTCAACGAAAATCCATTGTACATTGACTAAAACTGATGGTTAAATTTACAACCAAATGTTATAGACCATATTCACAATATGAGCCAAGTGCGATTTCGTGTTATCATAATTGAATCATTATTGTACTGTATGTTAATACTGTACATCATAAAATAGTATTTATGAATCAAATTTACAGCTTTAGATAGTAAAACAGATCGACAAAATACGAGTAAAAAAAGTGTAGAATTAATGGCAGCATTTTCTTAAATTTAGTATTTGCCTTTTTTATCAATCAATAATATCTTCATATCAAGTTGGAAGAAAAAGATCATCAGACATAAACTCATTAATCTTTCCATTCAAAATCTATTGTTGAAATTATTTGAACCACAGATTTCGAATAATGGAAACTAATTTGACCACTTTATTAATGGTTTTTGTTAGTTAATTATCTTCAGAACTTGTTATCTAATAATTTAACTTTTGCTAATTTTATAATTAATTGTAATAAAATGTAATTATTGTATGAATCGAAGGAATAGGATATGTGCGTTATTGGTAAAAAGTACTCCAGTAATTTAGCTTTGGAGAAAATTGACGCGCGCATATGGATTACCGATTTCAATAGGAATTCTCTATTAGCATACATATATTTATCCAGTACGAGTACTTAGTAATATTTGATGACTATGAACATACATCAGTTCTATCCTTTAATACTAGTTAACATTTACGTAGTTAAAGAGCTTCGTACCCTTATAATGAATTAATTCCATCGCTGAAATGTAATTAATAATTTATACTATTTTTGCTACTGTAAGATAATGCATGTGTCAATGACAATAGATTTATTACAAAGGTACATTGTATAAAATTTGGTTGTTGGGAATTTCATAGAAAAATGTGGGAAGCAACTTATACAATGAGTATGAATTTTAAAATAGATTTTTGAAATCATATACATGAAATGTCGAATATTCAACATATCTCGAGAATTTTTACAAAAAATTGTGTTTATCCTTAAAATTTATATCAACGCATATTTCCTCTTTTGAAATTTTATACCGTGCTACGATCTTTAGTGGCAAAAAAAAATTTAAGCAACACACCTGGAATCTCTGAAAAGCATAGATGATTTAAAATTTTAACTTCGATATGGGAATTTTATTAAAACCGACACGAAATTCCAAAAAAAATTGACATTTAAATGTATCTTTAACTGTTTAAACAGAAATTTAAAATTCTATATTCTTTGTATGTTAAATTCGATGCAATTTTCAAATTTCTTAAATTTCAAAATTAAATTTCAAGTTCTGAAGTGTTGCGGTCAAAAACAGTAGATACTCATGGAATTGAAGATAGGGAAATGGTAAGTGCTCGTTATAACAATTTCTTCAGGACCGAACAAACTCCCTATAACAATCTTCCTTTCAATTTCCACTCATCACTCTGCGTGACTGTGCGCGACTAGGTTGTAATCTTAACGCCTTAACTGCCACGTCAGTCATTAAACTTTAAGTTCAGGCCGCACCGTTTGTGTCAACTGTAATAGTAGAATACCATTGCGACCCACGCGGCGCAAATAGAAAGTTACATAAATTTGAAGTTTCCTTAATCTCAAACGTAGTTCATGCAGCCTTACATAGTCTAAAGTTTCGTAGAGCCGTCTTGAGTGTTCATCTCAAAACGAGACTGATTTCCACTCTTATTCTTTCTTTAATTGACTACTGTTGCCTAGTCTACAATGACCTAACCTTAGAACGTGATATTAAACTTCAAAGGTTACTTAATATGGCAATAAGATTTATTTTCAATCCTAGGATGGATGAGCATATTTCTCTCTGCAGACTTTTTTGACTGGTTGTCGGTGGAGTTTAGAAGGAAGTATTTTCTTGGTAATTTGTTCTTGTTCCAAATTCTGACATCTGGATTACCACCCTACGTAAGATCTTTGCTATTAGATCCCGATCCTAGCATTCGCAGATCATCCAGAGTCCATTAGGGATCTAGATGGCTTGATATTCCTTTTGCTAGGACTACCTTTTACAATAATTCTTTTGCTTTTACAATAATTCAGTTGCTGCAAGATTTTGGAATTCTCTACCAACTTCCATCACTACATTTGATAATATTCAAACCTTCAAAAACGTTTGTAGAATTATTTACTAGAAATTGAGACTAGTGAGTAGAGACTTTTAAATAATTCTATTAGTCCATAGTTGCCTTCTCATTCTGCGCCTGCTAATAGCATTGCCCCGTTTTGAAAGCAATCCATACCTACTTCATTTATATGTAGTATTCAAAAATTGTCAATTTATTCTTAATTTGTTGTTATTATTATAATTTGCTAAACTTACTGTGTACTCTTACCTGCATATATATTATGTTCTTCATACTCTTGTATCTACTCATTGTCATATATTTATCATTCTTGCCCCATGGCTTCCAGCGCATAATAAAGAGAATACAAAAAAATTTGACATGGCGTTTAACGTGTTAATCCGCAGGAGTATACGCAAAAGAAAAATTCTCTCTACACGTCTTTGTATGTTGTGTAATTTTGAATATGCCATTTTCTTAATTGGACATATTAATATAAATGTATCAGTACTTGTAACTTGTATTAATATTTATTTAGTATATTGTTTTATTATTTATAATTTTAAATTACTAATTACATATTTGCGGTAAGATTGGAAAAATAAATTGATCACTAAATTTAAAAATATCAATAAAAATACAGTAGGATTGCGTTACAAAAATCTCTCCGATACAGAGAAAATTTGGTATAAGCATTCATTTGATTCATGTTTCGTAAAAATTGACGACCTAGTGGTTTTTGGGGGTGCTCACTTGACGTGTTTTGTCTCTGTGCAATACATTTTTATAATTGTTATTAATTTCGCTACAATTATGCATATTTTTTTAAACATAATTTTAAATGTATACCCATCTGTTATGTAGGGGAAAGGGGGTTAGCCCCGGCCAGTGGGTAGCCACGGTTATTGCGAAAGTTTAATTTGTTTTGGTAAAATGAAAATATCTACAGAGCCGTGGTAGGTGTTATAGGTATGATAGACGTCAAATAGGTGTTAAAATGGACATTATAAATTAGCGGGAATTTTTAATTTTTGCAATGACCGCGGCTACCCACCGGCCGGGGCCAACCCCCCTTCCCCTACTACATATGCACATTTGAAACTTAAAGAAAGTTGAATAGCTGGAGGTTATATTATGAAATATTTTAGAGGAAATGAAATTTAAAACGGTGGAATTAATTAACAACTGTTTTTATCGACTAAAGTATCCCAAATGGGTAACGAGCTCCTGTTAGTTAACTTTAAAAGATCTATTACATTTTTTAACGCCCACCGAGCCTCTTTGACGTTTCGATTGGCCAGAACATTTTAATTAATTACTTGACAATTATTCCGAATTTCGAAAAATAGTAAATAACTGTTCTCCTTAATCTACCACCATCTCTCGGCTTTAACACCTTACAACGCACACCCTGTATATTACGGCAGAAAGAAAATTTGAAATTAAACACAGTTTAAGATTTGTGAGTGGATAAAACTTAAACCGATTCTTCAATTAAAATACTGAACACAAAGAGGTAGTGCGCCTATATTGGACCACGTAAGCAAAACTACCTCAGGACCTAAAGTTAAGGGGGTAAGGTCACCTATAAAAAGAAAAAGTATATTAATTTTTTTTACAACTTTTATTATAAAAATACATTTTTTAAATATACATTGAAAATTGTACTACTAAATACTTACTAAATTATTTTTTCGAAATATCTAGTATGTAGTATAAACATACTAGAGATTTGTTAAAAATTTCCATTTGGCGCAAGGTTCAAGGAGCACCGATTGACCGATTTGACTCCGCAGTGGCTCATTTTCTCTGGAAGACCATCCTTTATGGAATGAATGTGGGAATTTGGAAAGAAAAAAAAATTACAAAAGTTCTGAATTTTTTAAACCGAAAAACAAAACAAAAATCAAAATTATGTATATATATCTGATAAAAAGTGTTGTAACTTTTTGTTTACTTACTTCTTCCAAAATTCCCACATTCATGCCGTAAAGGGTCTTTCTCCGAATGAAATGAGACCTTGTCGAGGCAAATCGATCAATCGGTGCTCCTCGGAACCTTGCGCCAAATGGAAATTTTTAACAAATCTCTAGTATGTTTATACAACATACTAGGGATTTCGAAAAAATAATTTAGTAATTATTTAGTAGTACAATCTTCAATGTACATTTAAAAAATGTATTTTTATAATAAAAGTTGTAAAAGAAAATTGATATACTTTTTCTTTTTACAGGTGACCTTACCCCCTTAAGAAAAAGCTAAAAATCAAAGTGATTATGAAAAATCGTAGATTTGATTAGAAGTGAAAACGTATGAAATACAAATAAACGGAAAAGTAAAAGTTATATTAAGAAAATAGAAAATCATAAACACCTGGAAATTTCAAAAGTACTTGCCTAAATTGGACCACTATTTTCCTAAATTAGGCAAGTCTGCCACTTTTCCAAAACATGTTACTAGTCGGATATGAACGAACGAAACTAAATAAAACGATATATGAAACCTTTAAAAAAATACGTAGGTTAAGGATATACATATTAATGAAATTTATTGAATTTTAAGTGGGAAAAGCCGAGCACTCGAATGCGAAATAGCAGAAATTACAATATACCCGTAGTTTCCTGACAAACAACTGTTGTAAGAGATGCAGTTGCTGAATTTCTACAAGCTTTTGTTTTTCTATACATGTAATATTACAGTGACTTGGAGAATTTATCACGAAACAAGAACCAATCCAATTCAGGCAGTGGTCCAATTTAGGCGTACTTCCCCTATAATAAATCAATGTGAAACGTACACAATTAATACATATTTATGAACGCACAATACGTAACGTTGAAAAACCTTCGAACAAAGGTATTTCTGTTCACAATGTAGGCCTAATCGCAAGACTAGCTTCGGCTATATAAGCACGTACGAATCTACAAAATCCGGATGTATGATTCAAAGCGTCGCCTGCATGGTTGAAACCAACCTTTCAAAGGAAAATACAAGATTGCTACAAGAAAGATCACGAAAGGTGTCTTGAAAAGGACATTCCAAGATACTTTTGCAATAAATAAGAAATCTGAATTATTTGAATAAAACGTGGACACCAAAATAGAATAAAACAGAGCATAGGTATTGAAAAATTTGGCACAACTTTCTTATACCTAGCGATATTTAAAATGACAGAGGTATTTTATAACTTATACTTAGTATCCATTTAGGTAGTATAATTAATCTCATTAAATTTACTCACTACATTTTAGCACTTTAGAATGTTATCAAATAATTCCATTGCCTTTTTCGCAAAGTCATCCCCTTATATTTTATGATAATAATCATTTCTCTTTTTAGAAGTTATGCCAATTCTAACATACTCCAAAATACTTTAAAAAAGTCTAACAACTTTTGACTTTTCAACCCAAATATATACCGTGTGGTGTTAGTGTTGTAAATAACCCAAAAGTGCAAAATATGATTTTTTCCTTATTTTCGCAAAATAAATGTCACTAGACATATGTAACACTATTTCTACCAAAGGTGTCAAAAGACACCTTTTAGAACTTGAATTTCGAATTCGAATTTCGAATTAATTTCGAGATTTAATTCAATCATTTTTTGAAAACGGAAGGTGCTTAGTAAAGCAATTATGCGTCTGTAAAGAATTTGGTATTAATTAAGAAAATCTATTTTAATTAGAATTATAAATTTTTGGTTCTGGATTTCTGATTACGTATAATTAGCGCGGTAGAAATAGCGTTAATAATATAAAAAGTAGCAGTTCTCACATTTTATAAGATATATTCAATTTTATTAATATTGTTGCTGTCCTTAGAAGAACAAGACCGCAATTAACTTGTTACATTTTGTATTCCCTTAATTTTTAATAATTACTGTAAATTTAATATTTATAATTCATTATTTATCGTTCTTCTTATTATTTTTATATGTACCACTCAACACATCATTTAAATTTACATATAAAACCATATACTCACATATATACCATATACAGTGTGGTCCAGGCAACGCGTGCACCTTTATATCGTGCAATGCATATTTTGGAAGCTATAAAGGTGCACACGTTGCGTTGACCACCCTGTATATACCATATTAATAATTATATCTTTATTATATATTACTATTAAATTATTTATTCAGGTTACAATTTCCAGGTTAAAAACCAAACAAAGCATCCGCAATTAAATGTCGATCCGTCTTTCTTTCTCTTTTCAGTTTTTTCTCCTACAAAATGAAAAATATTTTTTTTTGCATTTTGTATAGAGAAATCACCTAAACATAATAATATTAATTATGACTTCCTTTATGTTCACGACTGCACAAATACTCTCCATGTACAGTAGAATCTCCGTACAAGATACCACAAGGGACCGGAGGGGAATATGATTCCGAAAAAAGAAGAAAATTACCGTTCCCCCACTCAGCGGCCTGTTACACCGGAGAGAAATAGATCTCACGGTCTTCGTACAAGATACCATGCAAAATAGTTTAAAGTTAAACCGATAATGTAGGTTGCTTTGTATTCCATATCCTTTTCCTTCTTTTTTTGTCACGTAACTAGAAGTCCGAAAACGAGGAGTTCTCGCAGTGTTGACGAAAAAGAAAAAGAGCAGAAAAGTTATTTTTACCTTTTGTGCAATTATCTCACGTAAGTAAATTAATTTTAAACATTTGAAACACATCAAAATAGGCTTGAGTTCATGTTCTCGACAAAAAACTACGTTTACAAGTCCTTGAAAATTCTCTATGAATTTTAAACCAACAAAAAATTAAAATGTTATCTTAAATAATTAATAATTTATGATAATAAATAAAAAAATTGTTATGTGTAAATAATTCTCATTTTTTCTCATTTATTTCCGTGGTATCTTGTATGGAGCGAGCGACCCCAAACATTCAAAGGCGAAGAGGCATTAGGAGTGGGGGTAGTGGATTAGCGAAGGGGAACCCGTGGTATCTTGTACGAAGAGAATCGAAGGTATCTTGTACGGAGATTCTACTGTATATTAATGTACTAAAGATGTTCTAAGCCGTAAGAGCGAAAAGTATACAAACAAGATTAAAATTTATTACTGTCTTTAGTACAATACGAAGGAATAAAACTATAAAATAAATTAAAGGGTAAACCAACCAGTTTGAGGTAATGTTTGAATAAACTGATTTATAATTATGAAACAACTATTGAAAATTGCATGAAGAATTAATTTCTGTATATTTGAAACAAAAAGTTACTTTTTGTTACCGTAATTACCTTCAAATTAATTATAAAGTGCGACATGCGTAAAAGCCCAATAGATGACCGAATACTTGAGGAATATTTTCAATAAGAATATTATTTGTTACTATTTTTGTATCACACTTATACGAAAACAGGGAAAATTTAAGCTCTAAATAAACCAGATTTTAAACATTTACTTAGTTCAAACCTTGTGATTTACATGTGTTTGTGCAATGGTCATTCACTGACATGCAGTCAATTACAGTTTACCCTAACAAATGAATATTATACTTAGGAACTTACTTCAAATATTTATTATACTTCTAACAGTGAGAGGTAAGGACGCTTCCCAAAATTTGGTATATTTAGAATCACGTGAGAAGCCCTAACCGTGACAGTCCTGAGGGACTATCCTTATATATTTAGGATATCTTAATCTTTTTATTAAGTTCTCCAAAACTATGGTATCTATGACGAAAGAGATGGACAGGATTATAAGGATATGAGGGAAGTATTTATTATATATAATAAATAATTAAGGGGTTATACGCACCGAGAAGGCCGAAAAAATGCGATTTTTCAAGAATTTTTCCTGAAGAGACATTTTAATTTATTAATTTGAAACTTTGTGCGTATATTGTAGTAGTCTATGACTACTTTCTCAATTTTTTTGGTCTAAAAATAATCATTCTGACTGCCGCTGCAGTCAATGTCCGAGAGCACCTCGAAAAAAACACGTTTTAAGGTGAGCACGATATCTCGGGATTGGGTTATCCGAAATAAAAAAACCAAAATTTTTTCGTTAATATAATGTATTATCTCGTGTTTGATAGTTGGGTTTTGCAAAATACTAATTTTTATCAAAATGGCGGGTTCGTAAAGCAGAAATATCAATTTTTCATAAGAATTTTGGCCGCAATATTGTTCATAAAATGAAAAATATTTGTCGTAGAGTCAAAATCAACGATCAATTACTAGATAATATATCTATAAAGTTTGTGTAAAAATTTAAGACCGATCGATTTAGCCGTTTTTGAGAAATCTTGCTCACCGCAAAACGTGTTTTTTTTTGGAGGTGCTCCCGGAGATTGGCTGCAGCGGCTATCAGAATGATTATTTTTATACCAAAAAAATTGAGAAAGTAGTCAAAGACTACTACAATATAATATACACAACGTTTGAAATTAATAAATTGAAATGTCTCTCCATGAAAAATTCTTGAAAAATCGCCCTTTTTCGGCCCTCTAAGTGCGTATGACCCCTTAAAGATTGTAAACATGTCGATTTCCTGTTAGTCCCTAAATTACATTTTATATAAACTTTCGGTTATTGATAATACGTGAGATACGAGAAATAAAATGTCGTCATCCAACAAAAAACGATAGTTTCATGTGGAAGAGAAATGCAGTATCTCATACGTTAGAAATCGAAACGAAGTTTAAGGTCTTTTAAAGCAAGATACTTAGAAAAATATTTGACCCCAAGCGCGTTGAAGAAACAGGAGTTCAAAGGCAGCTGCTTTGTAAGAAACTGCATGCTTTATATGTAACAACGGATATACATAGTGAGTGAAATGAAACAGACACACAAAGCATAATACTACGGGTGAGGCAAATGGAAGAGAACCATTCTGGTATGTCAAGATGTAAATACTGAAAGGACGATATCGAAATAGATCTATGGGAAGCAAGAAATTTCTACAATGGATAAATATAGTTTAAAATAGGGACAAGTCTTATAATAAGTAGACGAGCGATTCTTGCTATTGGCAATAAATCAAATACCATTATTCACAAATTCACTGATGATATATTTCAGTTGAAGTAAATTCTTTGATTTCTATTTTATCAGGAGTAATATTTTTGTGAAATTATTTTGATTGAATTGAGTTTAGAATTTTGTCTTTACTGGTTGATGGGTTGATTGGTTTAATAGGTGAAGCATATTATGCGAAAACTGGACTATAACAATCCGAATATGACGTCAGAATAGGTACATCGTTGGATTATACAAACATAGTTACAATGAAAACCATAAATTGGATTTTTAACAATTTAACACTATTTCTACCACGCTCATTATACGTAATCAAAAATCTAAAACCAAAAATATAGAATTATAATTAAAATAGATTTTCTTAATAAATATCAAATTTTTTTACAGACTCATAATTGCTCTACTAAGCACCTCCCGTTTGTGGATTTAAAAAAATTAAATTCAACCTCGAAAATAATTCTAAAAGGTGTCTTTTGACACTTTTGGTAGAAATAGTGTTAATCCGTAAAATTAGATAAACATAAGAGTGGAGCTTATAAAGGGTTTTCCAATTTTCCTAGCAAAGCCCGTTAGGAACGATTAGGATATCGAAACAAGATGAAACAGCAACCAATTCCTTTTGTTTATTTTCAAGTACAATGCATGACAATTATGTATGGATATGTTATTATTTAAACGTCCACCTCGGCTTTGTTTACAGGAACGAATTCAATGAATCGAATTTTCTTTATCCTGCAAAAGATCAATGTATGGTGTGGTTTATGGCATAGTGGCATCATCGGACCATATTTTTTTGAGAATGAAGCAGGAGGTGCAGTTACAGTGAATGGTGAGCGGTATTGATCGATGCTGACAATGTTTTTGTGGCCAAAATGGAATGAAATTGATTTGGATGATATGTGATTCCAACAAGATGGCGCCCGTGCCACATTGTTGATGTTAAAACCGACTAATTGCAATAACAATTTCGCGATCTAACAATTTCAAGAGATGCAACTGTGGGTTAGAGGGAAGTTAACCCTTCGAGAACACACCTCTTTTTTCAAGCATGGAGAACACTCTGGGTCAATCTGACCCGACGCTAACTATAAGAGTCCGCCATTTTAAAACGACAAGTTTTATTAGCTTGAAAAAAATCCTAGGTATACTTGAAACACAGATAAATCATGTCATATAATTTTAAAGTGTCATTAACATTATTTATATATCGAAAAAAATTCTCGAAACAATTTTTTTTTTAAATTGAAATTTACAAAAATAAATGTGGAATATAGAGGGCGTTAAACCCGCCAATTTTCAAAATTCCTTTACGTTATTCTTAATCGAAATCGAGGTACGGGTCAAATTGACCCAGAGTGTTCTCGAAGGGTTAAGGTCAATATATTGAACAAAGTGATTGAACATTGGGTTTATTGTATTCGTTTCTCTAAACAAAGCCAAGATGGACATTTAAATGATGTCATATTTCATACATAATTGTCTGCATTATGCATCAAAATAGAAATATAATTGTTCCGTGTTTTACTTAATTTTAAGATCATATTGTCTTTACTGGAAATTCATTTATTAACGTTAGCTCTTTTGTGGCCAAAATGGGGATGAAATTGATTTGGATGACATGTGATTCCAACAAGATGGCGCCCTTGTCAAATTGTTGATGTTAAAATCGACTAATTGCAATAACAATCATCGCATTCATCGCATTCGTTTCCACAAATAAAGCCAAGGTGGACATTTAAATGATGTCATATTAATTGCATACATGATTATCTGTATTATACTTCAAAATAGAAAGGCAATTGGTTCTTGTTTTTCTTAATTTTAAGATCATATTCTTACTAGAAACCCGTTTTAACTTCAGCTTCCCTGTGTTTAATTAAAACAGAAATGTTAATTATTAGAACTTTGGAATCTAGAGAAATACATTCTGTCAAAAAAGTACCCGGAAAAGTTTATTTAAATCTCCCGCGTTATATGTAGGCATTTCAATTTTTTTTGTTATGTTAGCGCTAGTGAACCGAATTATGATGTCAAGTTTGAGCACGTTCCGTTAAGCAGTTTGTTTACGGCAGCTATTATAGTCAATTGACCTCAGTACTGCGTCACGATTTTCAAAATGCAGAAAAATATCGATCAAAGAGTTTGCTTCAAATTTTGTGTTACCAAATTTGGGGAAAACTCTTTGATCGACATTTTTATTCATTGTGCGGAATCTTTCAAAATATTAGAAAAGACTTATGCTTTTTTTCCGTCCCAAAACTAAAATTACCTCCCCGTGGAAAATGTTTGGAATCGGTTGAAGCCATAAAACAAAATTCGTTGAGGGGACAGAAGACCATCCCAGAAAACGCTTATAAAAAAATGTTTCGAAGGTTGGAAAAATCGTCGGCACATGTGTTTTGCATCAAATGGGACCTACTTTGAAGGCGACAAAATAAATATTGACAAATAATTGAATATTTTATGTCTTATTTAAAAATTCCGGGTACTTTTTTGACAGAATTTATATATTTATAATACTAGTGCTCAAAAGAGAAAAACAAATGAAAACAATAATTCTATTAATTATAATAGCATAATAACAATTATAACGACAAAGTTTAGAAAAAGAAAACAAAGTCCTCGCATATAATATTAATAAACGATGTAAGTACGAAAAAAAAAAACCGTTATACACAGATTTGTTTAAATTTAGATAAATATAATTTACTCTACGGAACACATATTCCGAAAGTTAATGACGAAGCCACAGACCTCATTAGTTCTTTGTCCGCGCCTTGTGTACTTGCAAAGGATAAAACCGTGCTTCCGCTTGTACTAGTGAATTACGGAACGTACCCAGATTTGAAAGAGCAATGAGAGATGGCGCTACCCCTTAGCGCCCTTCTAGTAAATCACGAAGAAGCAAAAACGGAGAAAAGCCGACTATTCTGGCTAGTCACTAGTACCAGTATGTATGAGTCTCCACATGAGGCTGGTTCTATAAATGTAGTGTGGAATTTAGTGAAGCCGTGGAAATCCTTCAAGTTGCTCTCTTGAATTCTTCTTCAGCTTTTTCTACGTACTGTGTGATGCTCGTAATGAAAGATCGCACGGGTCATTAACGATTCGTGCAAAATTTTGCAAATTCGCGATGTGACAAAAAATATTAGTTACAATTGTGCGAGAAGAGTGCTCCTGGAGTAAGTATTTCCTTTGTTGGTAAAAACAGCGCGCCATGTGATTTTTATTCTGCGAGTGTTTTATTGCACAATTGTTAAACAACGGTTTATTTTTTAAGAGGGGGAAAACTCATACAATGCTACAATTTGCGATCTATTCTCTTCATTGTGTCGAACCCAAAGTCTACCGTTGGAGGAAGTTCAAACAAGAACATTTTCCTTACCAGCCCATTGTGGCGCGTAGTGAATATTAAAATTGTATGGACCAAATCTTCTCAAGAGAGGCACAATGTTCCCCTATTCCGAATGTGCTGATAATGGAAGGAAATAAAAGTATTTGGGTCAATTCAAGGTTGAGATAATACGTGTTGTGTAATAGATACTTGCTTCTCTACAATTCAGTTCGTTAGGTGTCTGTAAAAGTTAGACACGCATCATCACAGATTTCTATTCTATTTTCGTCAAGAACAGAGCTCCGAGAAAGAAATACATATAGACGCATTGAACGAATTCTCAAGCTTCTCGAGATATTCGTCTTTATCCTAGTCTAGCGCGTAAGAATTTTTCGTGGTACCGATCGTTTAGTTTTCTCGAGAAATTTTCTCGCACTTCTTTGCCAGACGAGTCGAAAGAAAAAGCGACACTTATTGCCGATGGGTAGGAGTTTCTCAAGAGCTATCACTGTTCAAAAAATTAGATAAAACCGTCTCGTATCAATGTAGACACAGACAACACAAGCAGTTGAATAATGAAGAAACTTCTGAGAATGCAAGCAAGCACCTCCCCTACATATACTTCCCCTCTTATCGACAACCATGTCTTATCGACATAGGAAACTCGTCATTACACAGCACAGCTACGGGCAAACCAATAGCCATCGTCTACAACACTGTCTCTCTTTCTTTTTCGCTATGAATTACTTCCTTGTTTCCTAATCTATGAAGATAGTCACATGCATTCCTCTACCAAAATTATTATTATTTTTGTTTTAAATAATATACAGGGTGGCTGAAGAGTTCCCGCAATTTTTCTAGATATATCAAAAGGCTATAACTACCACATACGTCAACAAACAAATACACTCAAGAAATAAAACACTTTATTAGAACAATAACAATGAATTTAAGGAAGAAAAATTACAACAAATGTTCAAAAATCAAAAACCCTCTGCAATGCCAAAAAACAGTTTAAAAAAGAAATTGCGGGAACTTTTCGGCCACCCTGTATATAGGGTAAACTGCTTAGTAATTGACCGTATGTCAGTGAATAACCATTGCACAAACACGTGTAAATTACAATTGAAGTAAATATTTAGTTAAAACTGAAATTTTCCATATTTTCGTATAAGTGTTAAAAAAAAATAGTAACAAATGATATTCTTATTGAAAATATTCCAAAAGTATTCGGTCATCTATTGGGCTTTAACACATGTTGCGCTTTATAATTAATTTTAAAGTAATTGCGGTAACAAAAAGTAACTATTTTTTCAAATATGTAAACAAAAATGAATTCTTTATGCAATTTCAATACTTGTGTCATAATTACAATGTCCCTCAACCTCGCACACCGGGTAATTAAATAGTTAATAATAATTCATAATTATAAATCAATTTATTTAAATACAATCTCAGACGTATGTAAACTCAACCCTTCGGCCATTTACTTGTTATTTTATCCTATGCTTTGAGAAAAAATTGCTTTTTTTTCATCTCATTGGAAATGTTAGTTGTTCTTTCAGAGATGCTATTTTTATCAATAAAGTCATATAATAGCCTGCTTAGCCTACCGCGAGTGTTGTATCCGAAATTTTCTTCCGAATTACCGAAGTGAGATTGGTAACATTAATGGCTTTGCTAGGGTTTTTGTGGTTTTTAAATGGTATTTAAATAAAGTTTAACACTATTTCTACCAAAGATGTCAAAAGACACCTTTTAGAATTTGAATTTCGAATTATTTTCGAGGTTTATTTTGATTTTTTTTCGAAATCCATAAACGGGAAGTGCTTAGTAGAGTAATTATACGTCTGTAAAAAATTTGGTATTAATTAAGAAAATCTATTTTAACTATAATTCTATATTTTTGGTTTCGGATTTTTGGTGACGTATAATTAGCGCGGTAGAAATGGTGTCAATACTGATCCAGATTTGCAATTTTTTTCGATGAAAACAGAGCAGCTATTTGAATAAAACTATTTAAATTTAAATTAAGCTATTTAAATAAATAAATTGAAAAAAATAAGATCAGCTATTTATTTAATGACTTTAAATCCCTTGTTAAATATTATTCCATATTATATTTTCACTAATTTATACACTATTGATATTTACGATTCCGTTGGATCAGAATCGTGAAATTGATTTTTGAATGTAAGGTTTTAATGACAATGACGAACTTACAAGAAATGTTCTTTAAAGTAAAGAAAAGCAAAAGTGATTACATGCATTACATTTCGAAAAAAATTTGAGAAAAATGTCCACTTGCTATGTCAGTAGGTGTTTGTAGCTCCTTAATGCTTTGACTGCTAAAGGCGTGTATATACGCTTTCACAAGTCCATCAGTGTGTACGAAAGGCGTAAATTTACGCCCTCTGCATTTTGTGCTGTGACACTTTTTACCAATTGATTCAACATAAAAATTATCACTTTATGTAACATAACATAACAAGCAAGTATCGGTAATTGTTACGGTTATTTGCAATTATTGTTTACTTTTATAAAATGGATGTTTTAATTTATTTGCAATTAGTATTTTTTCAAACCCTAAGATTGGTATTAATCCTTTCAACTCCGAGGGAGTTGCTTGTACGGGGTAAAATATCTCCGTAGCGGAGCCTACGGGGCGTTAAGGGTTAAAATCTTTTGGTCACTAGTCAGTGGACAATAAGTCGCAGCGACTCACATGCAAATAACGCGACGTCCGTATTGATGGTTTCCTTCTAGAGAGTGCCTCAGCTGAAGGATTAAAAATCTAGTTTAATTGGGATATGTGATATATTATGGTTTAGGCTATTAAGGGGTTAGGCCACTCTAGAGGCCGAAAAAATAGGCCTTTTTGGGAATTTTTTTTAGACAAACTATAAAATAAATCGCAATTACGAAAAAGGGAGTTTATTATACATATCATCGACTGCATACACTAATTTTTTTGAAGCGATTATGTCCAAAATGGCGGCTGTGCAGCGTTTTTGCGAAGACGCCTCCGTTTTTCCAGGCCAAACTGCCGGAAACGCACCGCCTGTAATTTTTTAATTATAAAAAGACAGTTATTTTTTTTCGATTATATATTAGAGCAGCCATAAAAGTACACATCACTTTTTCGATATATTGATTTTTGACAAAATAGCGCACTTCTGAAAAAAATTGCTAAAAAAATCGTCAGAAAATTATTAATAACAAATGAACTATGCAATATAAAAAAAAAGTGATATGTACTTTTATGGATAATGTAATTTTATAAATATATTTAAAATTCGAAGTTAATCGGTTGAAAATTGTCTGAGTTCTGTTTCCGGCAATTTTGAAAAATGTAGTTTCGAGATAAATGCGTTTGAAGTTTTGAGTAGTAGCTCGCCGCGGACCGGGCGGCCGTGTACTAATATTCGAAAATCGAGTACTCTGAGATTTGTCCCGGCCATAATCTTTTGGGACATCATTTTTGAGATACCAAGGGACCATTTAAGACCAAAAAAAGAAAATCGATTTTTCGAAAATCCTAGAGTGGCCTAACCCCGTAATGGACACCAGCTAATTTAAATCGTGAAAGCCTGTCCAAAATACCACATTTAACGGACAAATGCTGTTTCGGATCCAACAGAAAAACATCTACAGAAAATCATTCAAGAATCGAAAAGAATTCACATGCTTGGACGGCAAGTGTAACAGTTCTATATTAGGGAAAAACTTTGTCCTCGAATTTCCAAGTTTTCTTCATCTTTTCTCAGGCCTTGAAGCAGCTGATTCTCGATACATATGTATAAGGGCAGTACACGTGTTAGCTATTTCAAGACGTATATATTATCAGTGACTAATACCAGTCACGCTTTTATGTCCTTTATTTCACATATAACGTGTTCTTAATTTTGTCAATTGTGAATTTCATGAAAGTATTATAATTTATAAGTTAACATTTTTAGATAAAATATTATTTATACATTTATAATTAATAAATCGAAACATACATAATTTATTACACCACCTGCCAATAAATCATATTACATCCGTAAATATTAAACAGACTAGATCCTAATATTCGAATAAAACGATGCCAATGTAACAGTTAAATAACATTATCAGGTACAAATTCAATCACTTAATAATTAAAATCTATTCAAAACCGTTGGCTATCACTTGTAGGTTATGTATGTTGATACAATTATAACTCGATAATATTTCTTGAAACAAAAAAATTTTAATTTCCCAATTTCTTTCTCTTTCCAGCATAAACAGTTGGGACTTCTTTTTGCTATAATGTTTGGGTTTTTATCATATATGACTCTAGTCAGTATTTACTTACGATTTCGGTAAGCAAATACTGTTTCATTTACAGTATTTACTTTCATAATCATACACAACATGAAAAAGGTCTAGAACGTGGGACCGAAGTGTCGTATCAAACTTACATTATATTATATTACAACGGTCAAATAAAAAAAAAAACGAAGAAATTTTCTCAACATTCAAAATTTAACTCAACCAACGAAGTACTGAATTATATTACACCTAATTCTCTTTTTACACGATAGATACGTTCCCAAAAAATTCGTGTAAAAAGAGAATTAGGTGTAAACAATATTAAAAAATTCTTATTAGAGTTCACTTAGTTTATTTCGTGCTCACACATTTTAAGTAATTAAATATATTATATAAAGTAAATTATACTTTGAGAAAAAGAAAATAATATCTGGAATTCATTAATATAAAAAAAGTTAAAATAATATAAACATGAGAAATATTTGCTCTATGAGATTCAAGAAAAATTCATAGAATATTGAAAATCGTGCTAAAACAAAACAATTCGTGTAAAAAGAGAAATTTTTTTTATTTTTAACTCGTGTTAAATCAAATTCGTGTAAAAAAAATTCGTGTAAAAAGAGAATTAGGTGTATATTTATAATTTATAAATTTATGAGTAGATTTTTCATCAAATTATACAATTCACAAAATTATGGGAGGTAAACCAGTACAATTACAAGCATTACAATTTCACAAGTAACCGGTTTTAACCAAGACAATACAATAGTTAAGAAATCTTATCTAGCGGTGGAAGGGGATATTCGAATGTCATAGGTCGAAAACATCGATTTTTTTTGCAAATTGTGTAATTTATGGTCATAGAATTAGCATCCCAGTTAGTTTAAGCGGCTCTCTTCTTTCTTATTAGCCATAAATGTATGATTTTTGATATTTTTCCTGAAATAAAAACTTCAAATATGAGGCGAAAGTGTACTTTGCCAAAATTAATAGATTTGAATTTTTTACGTAATGCTTGTCATTTAAAGATAATGTTATTATTATCTTTTAACTTTTAATTTGATGAATAACTTATAATTTATGAGTTATCAATGACAAAAAATGGCTTATCTATTTATTACATTTATTATGTCACACATGATTAAATTCATATGTGCCAATTACGAACAAAAAAATCATATTATTATTGACAAGGGTCAATGAAATTCCAGATTTTCAACCTGGAATCTAGAGGTATGGGAACAATACTTTAACACTAAACCTACCATGGAGCGGTCAAATGACCTTTTTCACATGTATTTTAAATGGCTTGGTGACGTCACGGTAGGTTTAGTGTTAAATAGAAATTTGGCAAAGCCTAATTTGAAACGAAGTAACATATATATGACACCAAATTATGATGAGTAATTTTTCTGTGATTCGCGCAAGTGATACGTTAACTTTATTTTCCTTTCATGGGCTGAAAAAGTTACTGTAAAATAAAAAAGGGCTAAACTCAAATTAAGCGAATGCCGGAGGGTACTAGTACTTTCTTTTTCCTCTTGCTCTATTTTCGCTTTAATTCGTCAAAAGCGAGATAAATTACTTCTCTGGTATACTAAATACAGTCATGTACTGTTGGTATGATACTTTTTCAGTCTTTTTTGCATAACACGTCGTTTTAATGAACCACATAAATTTTTATTGTATGGCTACTGGTAAAAGCAACAAAAAAAATGTTCATACAGTACTTAAAATAAATTCAAAAAGTACCTTCATACGTATTACTGTAAATTAAGGTCAGTATTATAGGAGCGTTATTTTTATATTTATTTTTTTAGGTACATAATACTGTTACAGAACCATCAATAGGGTTGTAGCATCCGTTAACACGTTTAACGCTGTGTCAAATTTACGTGATTCCTTATTCACGCCGCGTGGGTCGCAATGGTAAACACTATTGCAAGTGTCATAACCAACGCGGCCTGAATGGAAAGTTCATTGCCGGTCACCTAGTGACCGACGTGGCATTTAACGTGTTATCTAAACTTCGAAACTTATCATTTTACAAGAACAAGTAACTCTTCTCATAATTTGTAAAAAACGCAATAGCTTTCCAAAACACTTTAATTCCACGACTTTTTAAAAACGAATGGAAATTTAATATATACGAGAACAAGTCTAAATGGTAAACTGCGCAATGCAAATTGTGTAATTCTCGGTTAAAATTGGAAACAGATGAATTGATAGAAACAAGCATAAAGAAAAATATGATCTCTTCATTGAATTGTATTTTAAAATACCAATACGATTCTTCCGTAAGATTGGAAACAAATTTTCATGTACAAAATTTCGAATTACGAAGCATACGAAAAATAAATTGACCACTAAATTTGAAAATTTTAATAATATTACACTAGGACCTCGTTATAACAATCTTCTTGAAACCGAAAAAATCTCCTGACAACAATCTTCCCCTCAATCCCCATTCAGCGTGGCTATGAGTGATTAGGTTAATGCGCGGGAGTATGCGCAGAAGAAAAAATTTCTCTATACGCTTTGTAACCTCAAATGTGCTATTGATTGTAAGATATTATTACATGTGCAATAAATTTGTATAATTGTCCCTAATTTAGTGCCGCGAAACGGAGCATATTTTTTTATATAATTTTGAATACATAAATTTTGAATATACACACATTTGATACACATAAACTACATATGCACCTTTTAAACTTCAAAAAAGTTGAACAGCTGCAGGTTATGTTATGAATTATTTGATGAGATCTAAATTTCAGATGGGGCACCTTATAGGTTCAATGTGATTGGTCGATAAACTTTTGAGTTGGAAACTGAAAGATTGTTATCGAAAGGTAATTTTGCGCCTTATAGAGTGGGATTGTTATAAACTGAAATTATTATAGCGATGCCCTAGTGTAATTACGTTACTGGTATGTTAAAGTTGTTTAAAAATTTGTCCAAAATGAGGGGGAAAAAATGGTTTCACAAAGTATTAAGTTTCAAAATTAGAATAGATTGAATTCAGTAATGCACGAGTCCTAAAATAAATATGGCTTTTAATGTGCAGTATAAGTATCTTCGAAATCTGTTTATTCATGTCTTCCTGAGAATACTTAACTTTTCGACCTTTGTGATTTGAATAATAAATGCAGATGCAAGCGTGCGTGGCAAAGACGATTATTCTTATTTCAAAATGAAAAAGGCATCCTATGCAAGTTTACAATATTGTGCTCGTTTAACCCTCAGCGAACAAATGCCGCCATACTCGCGACATTATACATTAATTTCGCACTCTTTTCGTTCGTAAGGGTTGACTTAAGAATCAGGTAGCATTTAAATAATTGTAAATGTATTCGATTCATTGTAATCAAATTATGGTTCATTAACACGTTGAATGCCAGGTCGAATTTATGTGACTTCTGTTCTCGCCGCGTGGGTCGCAATGATATACACTACTGCATGTGTCGCAACATGCGTGGCCTGAACGAAAATTTCAGTGTAAGTCACCGATGACGGAAATGGCGCTCAACGTGTTATGGGGACTAGACAGTCAAATCGCACGAAAACTAAGCTTTCGTTTGTAATTAATTTCAAGAAAATAAAAGGAAACCCAAACTTTTCTTTTTGCACAGTGTGTATTAGTAGTACGAATAGAGTAAAAAAAATTTCTTTTGTAGGTATAAATATATTTAAGAGACAATAAAACCCTACAGATTTTTATGAAATGATTATATATTAGTTTCTTTTATTATAATTTTCTGCATTATATTTGATTTCACCGGGGTTGTTTATAAATTTGATCAACAGGCTAAGCTTTTTATTCCCTAATAGTATGCAACTCGTAAACGTTTAAGATTAATTAAAAATTGGATTATAACTTACACAAGGTTACGATAGACGTAACAATAAAAGTTTTTTATCGCCTGCAAAAATATTTAATTTTATTTTCTTCAAAAAAGGACGATTTTTTCATAATGAATTTCCTTAACTAATTCAGGATTTTGATTGAGGCTAAAATTGATCGAAGACTTTATTGTGATTCGCAAAATGAAATTTTATGAATTATAAGTTTTTCAATCTACATTCTTATTTCTCGAACTAATATTTAAATGTGAGATAATATTAAGAAAATTAAATTGTACAAAGGTATCAACTAGGAAAATTTAAAAACGCCTAAATAAAAAAGTAAGTTCTTTTATTTTCGGAAATACTAGTAAAGGACTACTCCAATTTTTGAAACGCTCATAAAATCCAATGAAGGTAAACTCATATCTCCAAAGAAGGAGAATTTTTTTCTTATTTTTTTTACACGCTTTATGAAATACCGTATTAAATAATTTAACTTTGGAAGATATTCAAAAATAAACATTGATCAATTTATATACATAAATATTAGAAATATCGAAACATATTCCATCTTTTCAATTCTCTTGTAATAAAATTGTTTTAAAATTTCTTTGTTGGACGTATAAATAATAATAATGTTAATAACAACAATAATAATAATAATGTATAATTCTTTGTTGTTCTTATTTTTGCGACCGTAGTAATTCCTTTATTTTAGAAATATAGTGGCCACTTTATTACTTCACTTTTAATGAAAAGTTTTGCAAAGTAGTAAAGGTTTTCTAGCAGCAATATTATCCATTATAACTTTCTCCACCGTACTTCTTTCATTATCGGTAGTACCACCCCATTTTAACTCTTCAATTACACACATCTCTGACATCTTACGGTTCATACACAGGTGCTTCCAGAACACCAAGGAAGTTTATTAGTTTATAGCTTAGCTGTTTCTGTAATTAAAATTTAATTTTTAAATCGAGTAAATTTGATGAAAATTTTTATAAACTAGATGGGACAGGATACCAGCAATCAAATGGTGCAAAGTAAAATTTTAAAGAATTACCATTATCCATATGAAACTTACCAGATCCTGATCATTCTACCTTATAAGGTCTTGATCTTCTTTTTAAATGAAATACGTTGGTACAGCCCCTTAAGGGGTTCCACCTAGTTGGGGCCAAAAAAAAGGCGTGTTTTTGTGTTTTTTTTTTGAGAAAACAATTGCAGGTTTCGAACTGTTTTTTTTTGTCATAGTAAAGGTTATATTTTCGACTATGTTTCATAATTTTTTTATTAAATAAAATTCACAAATGTAGGAGATACAATGCATTTCCCGGACCGCTGTTCAAAAAAGGTCTTCTGCGGTGGCCACTGTATCTTCCACCTCACTCGTCTAAAATAAAAAAAAATCAAATTGATTATGTTTTTAGATTGTGTATTATCCAGTCCTTAATCGAAGGATTTGATAAAATATTAACTTTCGAAAAAATGGTCGACGATTGAACGAGAAAGTCCAAATTTTGATGAAAAAATCACTACCTTTTCGTCGACCATTTTTTCAAAAATTAATATTTTCTCAAATCCTTCGATTAAGGACTAGATAATACGATGCAAAAATATAATCTATTTGATTTTTTGATTTTAGACGAGTGAGGTGGAAGATACAGTGGTCACCGCAAAAAACCTAGCGGTCCGGGAAATGCATTGTATCTCCTACATGTGCGAATTTTTTTCAATAAAAAATTATGAAATATAGTCGAAGATATACCCTTAACTATGAAAAAACAGTTCGAAACCTGCAATCATTTTCCCCAAAAAAATTCACAAAAATACGACTTTTTTTCGGCCGCCAACTAGATGTAACCCCTTAAAGTAGCGTTTCCTGTTATTATGAATTTTGACAGGTTAGATTGGTGTTTCTGTTATGTTTAATAACAAATCAAGTGAATTTGTATGTCACAGGATATTCTTGAGGCCTTTTATATCATCACCCGCATTTATTTTGCACATTTGTTGCAAATTACATTTCAATACGATTAAATACAAAAATACGTAATTAAGAGTATAATGGCAAATCTCGAGCACGCGTGCGCTTGAGGCAAATTTTCAATATCCTAGTAACTAATGACAGCGGAACGTGGCGGTGGTAGATTTTGTTAAAAGGTTTGAGGTTTCCGACACTGAATTGTCAAAAGGTTTGAGGTTCAAGTGTATAACAAAGCGATGATGTTTTCAGGAATGAAAATTAAAACTGTGTCACAAATTTTTACGCGGCTTTCTTATAAATTTTATTGTTGATTCAACCTTTTCAATTTATTCATAGCATTTTTCACGGATGGTCAGTTCTAATTAACACTTTTCAGTTGAATCTTATTTGGATTGTTTCCTTATGTCGTGTAAATTGAATATGAGATTTCTTGTATATTTGTATTTCCTTGGCCTATCGACTTTATAGTAAATATTTACATAGAAGTAAACAAAGAGAGACTATCTCGATGGAATATAGTCTGAGACGAGATTTAGATTGAAAACTTCATCTAAATCAATTGAAATTATTTTCATTGCAAGTCTTATAATACCAAGACCGAACAAATTTTTGTATTTTTCTCGCATTTTTTAGAAGGATTTTTAATTGAATGTTTGAAAGTGAATCTAAATATTTCATTAGAACATTTTTCTAACATTAAGCACATGCATGTCAACATTACAGAAAATTTCGAATAATAGTTGAATATTTCGGCACGGATGCAAATAACTGAGTTGCATAATTATGCATGTTCTGTTAGTTTAACGCTTTTTCTACCAAATGTGTCCAAAGACACCTTTTAGAATTTTAATTAGAATTATTTTCGAGGTTTAATTTAACTTTTTTTTTAATCCACAAACGGAAGGTGCGTAGTAGAGCTGTAAAAAATTCAGTATTAGTTAAGAAAATTTGTTGTAATTATAATGTTATATTTTTGGTCTTGTATTTTTGATTATGTACAATTAGAGCGGTAGATATTGGAATATGGGAGTTGGTATTAAATAAAAGACAAATTGAGAAGACTGTATTCTTTGTTAAAGTCAATTTATTTCCTTGACTCGAAGGACGTCCTTTCTTAGCAAGAGTCAGAACTGAACTAAAACTGAAAAGACTTTTCTGAAAATGCATAGAAAAGCTGACCCCTAATTTTTAAGAGAAAATTTTACGACTTGGGTCTGCCATGTGTTTTTCATGCTGGCCACTTGGGCACAGATACAACAAGAGGCCCATTGAATGTTGACAGGAGAAATAAAACATTTCCTTATTTGAGACCTCGCGTCTCTTAACTCTAGATTTATTTTTGTTTATTTATTTAATAATAAATCAACAGTAGAAATAGTCTTAACCGAGTGAGAATCTATTTTTTGAGTTCAACGTTATTCAAGAACCTACAAAAATTTCAATAGGAATGACTTCGATTTTAAAACTTATTTTATTGATTAACCCATTCGCGTCGTAAGCGTATAAATGCGCTTAATTTTTTATGTAAAATTGAGTGTATATACACGCTTATAATTAAACCATAGCCTTTCCACGTATTAGGCATCAACAGCTCAGAAAAATTGTTTAAGAGGGCACACCACAGTAAAAAAAATGTTTGTCACTTTTTTTTTTCATTTTCTGAAAGCTGCATTTGTTAAGAATACTCTCACCAAATTTTGTAAAGAAATTCGTAAAATTGAGATACAGCATAAAATTTAGTTTCTATGTCGTATTATTATCCTTTCTCAGCAAAACTTTGAACGCGTTTTTCTCGAAACTATGTTTTTCAACCGCGTTGACAGCAAATTTAAAAAACTATTCATCCGATTTGCATGTACAAAGTCTTAAAATGTTCGAAAATCCAGTCTCTATGACCACACGTGGAGATTTTTTTAAGGGCCCCCTTCAATTTTTTTTTTTTCAAAAACGATGAAAATTTTCTGTGATAAAATTCGCTGGTCCGCCATTTTTTTTTAGATATCGAAATTTCGTAAAATAACTGCGAGTCGACACAGCACCCCCATATTCTGATAACGTCCAAGTACAGATAGCAACAGATGAGAAATGGCAAAATTTTGATGTCTAATTTTGTTTCCTTTGACCTTAAGTAACGTCGCATCAACTACGTTGGTAATTGGCGACAAAATAGTACTTTTCACTTTGGTTGTTAGCCGAAATTTCACTGAAATATTTCATATCCTTTAGGAAAGCTGTTGTCTTCTTTGCTTCTCCATGCTCAGCCAGTGAAAGTTCGAGATTTTGTGGGAGTCCTACTTTTTTCCTTTCATGTTCAAATTTTTTTCAATCTTTTATTACACGTTCGATTGTTAATTTACACACACACAGATTACAATTTTTGACGATGGTCTTCTTGATTGAATGAAGATCAGTAATTCTTGTTTGTCCGATTCTGAATGCACTTACAATTAGTACCACTTGTTTTTTTCTACCGAATTCGTTCAATTTTTTAATTTCTTTGTCTTTCTTTTTCACGTGATATTCTTTTCCACTGCATTCACTGTTTGTCGAATCTTTGTATTTCTGTTTCATTTTCCCGCAAAGAAAATTTTTGGCCTCGCCTATATTAAGGAGGTTCGGGCACTCTTCCGAGGGGAGTGTGAGGTCAGGGGGGGTCCTATGCTTTTACACGGGAGAAGAACACATTAGCCAACTCAACATATTGAAATTTGACTAATGTAAAAAATAGGAAATTACTATGTTTGATAATAAAAAATGACGTTAACTATTTTATTTATTTATTTAATAAAGATTAGCATTGATATACCCTTATAATTTTCTTTAATATTTATTGAAATCGAAGGGAAATATATCGAAAAAGAAGTGGCAACGTTGCAAGCATTGTTCATTAAGTTTTTAAGTTTGGTACCATTGCGACGCTTGTGTCCTCTTCTACTGTCGTCTGCGAAACGTAAACATACTTAACCCTAAAGTATTTAATATTCGCGTGCTTTTCATATGAGCCAATAAAAAAAGGCATCAGTGTACAAATGATAAAAAGATTGTCTACCTTGGGTATTACTTAGGAAATGATTTTACATAAATATAAAACTGAAGGTGCAGAAGGAACAGCATTATTATTAAGAAGAGAAACTGAGGGCAAGCCTCAAATCATCAAGTCAAAAAAAGTGTTGAATGCCATATTAAAATATTTAAAAGAATCAAACTAGTTAATGTATACCTAAAAAATGTTTAATTAAACTGTAAATGTTATTGTTTTTTAGTTGTTTTGGCTTAAACTATTTCATTTATATAGTTTTTGTGTTTTATTCAGTTAACTATCAAATTTTGTTGCGGCCTTCTGCAATATTCAAATTTCCCGCTCGCTGCGTTGCGAACAACGTTGCCTCAATTCTAAGCTTGTAGCAGAAGTGCCGTAAATTTTTCACGATTTCGTAATTTCTATCAATAATATCTTTTAAAAATGCCTGGAAAGGTATACTTATGATGGTATAACAATTTTCTTTAAGATTCAAACTATCAGTAAAATTTTTTTTTTTACTTCGAAAAGCATTTTAAATTACTGCATTATAAAATCAAAACCTGAAGAATCACCCTCTCCCATAAGAGGCTATGTTAAATCTCGCACATTTCAATAATTTTTTTTCCAAAAAAATGCCTGGTAATAAATATTGAAAAAATTCATGCAAGTTTCTGATGATATTACGAATTATATATTTTTTTTTCAGAGAGTGAAAAGCATTTTAAAATAATGCCCGAACCTCCTTAAACGGAATGACTAATTTTGTTACGTAGCATTATTTGGATTCTGTTATCAATTATAGAATCCATTACCGATTTTAACTATATATCAGCCATAACAAGAAGTACGTATTCTATTACTATGTGCGCTATATTGTGAATTTGTAATAAACTTTATATTTATTTTCTGTAATTCAAAGGTATCCCTATTTACGCTTATGAAAACTTGATGAGAATTTCTCGTTATTATATTGGACAAATAATCACCTTAATTGCATTATAAATGAATGGGAAATGACTACGATGAAATAGAATCAATCAATTTATTCAGAAAGTTTCAATTGATAACTTCAATACTAGAGTGTTTTACCGAAATATAAATAACAGAATTCTATTAAAGTACGACATTAACTTCGATCCCGTTTTTATACTAGTTCTTATGAAATTTCTACCTCATATTTAATTTACTAATACTTACTCATCTCTCACCAAAGTGTTAAACAGTACAAAATTCATCCTACTTAGTTTCACTTGAGTTTTATGGGTTTTTTTTACAGCTATTGCATACATATGGTGGCAAATATTGCCAAATATAATTTTCGAAATCAACTGAATTTTAAATGATAAGTTCTACACATATTTACTTTCACAGAAGCATCTTGCATTAGTCAACAAATTACATACTTAGCTTTTGCACGTGTTCCAAGGACAGAATTATTTATTTACTTAGCTTATTAGGCCTTGGAATCCGAGAGGCCACAGTAAGAATACAGTAGAGTATTTAATTAGCGAACCAATAATTAAAACCATGAAAAATAATGAAAAAATAATAATATTATGGCGATATTAGCAATATCAAAATTAAAACAAAAAAAGAGAATGATATTTTAAGAGGACAATATATCGATTTATCGATTTCACTCAATGTTGTTTTCACTATTACAAATAATTCCAGTATTACACAATTTCCGCAACTTTTATAAACCATAAAATTCGTCAAAATAATTCAAATTTTGTAAGTACAAATTTTGATTTCAGGTGGATAAGACGATACATACGTGAACATAGCTAGTGGAAACAGTCCCCCCTCATTTATAACATGGTAAGTCTGAAATAATAAACTGTTATTGGTTTTTTTATTTGTGTCGAACATTAACTAATGTTCCTGCAAAAATCTTCTGGATCAAGTCACTAAAAAACGTCCTATGAGACTTATACTAGAACCTCGTTATAACAATCTCTTCGGAACCGAACAAACGCCTTATAATAAATTCTCTCTGAATTCCCATTCTCCGCAACTATGTGTGACTAGGTTGTAAGCTTAAGGGAAGACTAAACTGAAAAAATCGCGATTTTCGACGAAATTTCCAAATTTGAGTTTTTTGCCTTTATACATTCCTTGGACATCCATTTACTAATATATTTACTAATATATACGTTTTGCCACCTGCGCTCTCTAAATGTACTTTTTTTATTTGCGCAAAAATGCAATTTTGTCGTAGTACTTTTTTTTTATTTTGAGATTCTCTCTGCGAAACAAATTAATTTTAACTGCCATGACCATATCTTTTTCTTGTTGTGAAAACATTAGGCTTTAATTATTCCAGACTAGATTTTTTATTAATGTTAGTTTTCAAAAGTTACAGAGACCTTTCAACTAAAAAATAGGAAAATTTTGAGGTTTTTGACAAGTAAATATAAGAAAAATTTGTTTTTCTTAAAATAAGGTATAAATTGAAATTCTAATCTGGAGTTATTATTTTTTAGGGCTTTTTTAATTATTTTAGATGTCCAGCAGTCATATATACCTTCTCACTTTGCGCATGGGCTTATTCTCTCTGACACCTGTTTTACGTATAAAGTTTAGGTTGTAGGCTATAAATCTTTGTTTTGGGGGCTGTCACTAGGTGGAATCTCTTAAAAACCTCATTTTACTCCTAGGGAACCATAAAAAAAAGGTTTAAAGACAACAGCAGCTAATTTTCATTTTTCAGTTTAGTCTTCCCTTAATGCGCAGGGGTATGCGCAGAAAAAAAATACGTTACTTGTTCATTGTGTAAACCCAAATGTTATAAGTATTAACACTATTTCCACCAGAGCTGTCGAGAGACGCCTTTTAGAATTTTAATTTCGAATTATTTTCGAGGTTTAATTTAATCTTTCTTTTGAAACCCATAAACGGAAGGTGTTGAGCAGAGCAATTACGCGTCTGTAAAAAATTTGGTGTTAATTAAGAAAATCTGTTTTAATTATAGCACTATATTTTTGGTTTGGGAATTTTGATTACGTATATGGTAATTAGCGCGGTAGAATTAGTGTTAAGATATTTTTACCTGTGGAATTTGTAAAAAATGAGTAAGGTAAATGTTCCTATTTGCGATCATGTAAGATTGTCGCATAAGTTAATAAGAGGAAAAGTTTTTTTTTTATCAGAAATAATTATTGATAAAAGAAAATCAGAATTTCGATTCTTGATTCTATTTTCTGCTTCTTGAAAATTTGATCCAAACCATTTTACTCATAATGATTATTACTTTCGCTACAATTAGGCATATTTGTTTTACGTGATTTTGAATCAACGCATAATATGTACAAATTTGATACACACTATACATATATGCATATTTTCAACTTCAAGAAAGATAAATTATGACAGCTGGAGGTTATGATAAGAAATATTTAAAGGGAAGGAAATTCCAATCGAAGCGCCTTGTAGGTTTTGTGCGATTGATCGAGAATCTTTCAAGGTGGGAGTTAGAAAGTTTGTTATCGGGAGGTAATTGGGCGACTTGTAGAGAAGGATTGTTACAAAGTGAAATTGTTATAACGAGATCCTACTGTATTTTTGCTTCATAGAACATATACCTCACTATAATGTTGTTTTTCAGTCAAAACCTATTCAGTCAAAACTTCAGTAAAAACTTACAGTGTGCAAGTTAGCTCTGCTACCAAACTTTAGAACTCTCTACCAACTTTTCCGGTACTCAAAAAATGTTTTTTTGAGTTCATAATCTCTGCAAGGCACTGAAATGAAGTCTGATAAACACTATTCACTCACACATTATAAAACTGTCTATTTTTCAACCAAATTACTTTATTTTTAGGTTATTATGTATTGTTAATTTATTTTTATATTACATTACTTTTGGAGGAGCTTATCTTTGTTATTACAAGTAAAACTGTATTTTCTGTATTGTAAATTCTATTTCCGCGCTTTAGAGGACCTGTCCCAGAGCGTTAAATAAATAACTCTAACTCTAACTCCAAGTTCCTCTCATTTCTTGTACCGATCAAATGGAAACAATATAGGAACGATCAAATCTCTAATTTTAAGACGTAAACTCCCATCAATTTCGAATTGTTGATAAAGTCAAAGGTTGCATTTTATGGGCAAATTTTAAAATAGCTTTTCAAGATGTCTTTTGTTACCTTTATAAACTTTTTCTATTTGTTTTTAATGCCAATAAATAAAGCGCTTTATTGAACAAAAGAATGGTCCCAGGAGGCCCGAACCTCCTGGGCCGGTACAGAGGTTATATAATGAGGATCGCCGCTATAATATATTATAGTATTCTATCACCGCGAAAGATTTATCTTACGATTGTTTTTTTTTTCCTTGGCAAATCTATCTAGCCCCCTGTATTTTCTTGTAAAGGTGGAAAAGAACTTATCTCTGAGAAATATGGTATTCCATTACAAATTTTAATTACTGTTCAGGATTTGCATTAGAGATGGGGTATATACATATAATATGTATATTAAGAGAAATGAGGCTCCCTTCCCGGCAGCCTCATTTCTCTTAATGTATGTACCATGCGTTCCATTTTCCTCTTATTTTCCTTTTGACCTACTTCCGATTTCCTCCTTTTACATCTTCGATACAGTAAAAAATGGGGATGTGTGATGACAAAAGAAAATTTAATCGCTATCTTACCACTCAATGCCAGAACTATTGCAATGGAAGTATCGACCATGGTTGGTCAGCCTAGACGACAAGGACCTATTGGATGAAGCACATAAAAATATTTTATATGTGAAAATAAGGAAGACATAAATTCTTCCACACAGCCACAACGCCCATATATGTGAGATATCTTAAATCGACGTAAAAAATAGGATTTTTTCTTAATTTTTCTTGGAAAAATAATATATGTAATTACCCCTAGTTTTCTATACTTTAAAGAACATTGTTACAATATGTATCAATATAAAGAGGTAATCGGTCCAATATCTAAAATTTTAAACGCGTTTTTTAAAAAAAAACATGGTAAAACAGGCAGTCTTTTTGGTAGCAAATTTTTGTTGAAACCTTACTTTCACTTGTGCAATTGAAAATCCATAAATTTTGCCATAAAAAGTGGCTCTTTTTATTTAAACCACTGCTATTTTTGGTTAAAAAAGCGTAATGCAATAAAGAAATTTCAAAAATTAAATCCAAACGTTATATTTTTAACAGCGGATAATGTAAATATTACAGTTGCAATAGAAAAAGAAAAATATATAACAGGAATTGAAAATTTACTTCAAGATGAAACAACTTTTTAATGTAGAAAATGTAGAATTAAGAAAATTGAAAATGAGAGTAATAAGATATTTTAAAAATGAGTAAAAAGAAGACACACAAAGAAGGAAATTAGTAAATATAATAAAGTAGAATTTTCTAATATTATTAGAGCATATGAACTTCCAAAACTTCATAAACAAGATCTACAATGGAGAATTATTGTATCTTCAATTGGAACACTAACTTATAAATTATCATGGTACCTAGTCAATATGTTACAACCACTCGTCGGAAATGCGGACTTCTTTATCAAGGATAGTTTACCATTTTGTTCAAGATTTAAAAATTTTTTAAATAGGAGAAGGTAGCAGACCGTTTTCATTAGATGTAGTTTCACTTTTTATTAACATATTAAAACCGGAAGACTGAACAAAGAAGGGATAATTCTAAAACTGCTATTTTGTCAAAAATCAATATTTAAAAACTCGGCTACATAGAAGACTAGATAGTTTTATATGGTTTATGAGAATTTTAGTCTTGCTTATATCAGGCAAGTTCTATTTAGCTACATCTGGTACTGTGGAGCACCTTTTTCCAAAGAAGTCTTACGCCGAGGACAATACCTTCGCTATTTTCAAATATTTTTGTTACAACTTTGTTTTACTACATATTCTAACAATGGTATTTTAAGTAGAGGAAACTAGAAGTAATTAAACACATTGCATTTCTAAAAAAAAATGTGAAAAAAGGCCATATACAACAAAAAAGGTTATATACGCCTACTTTTAATTAGGTGTATATAGGTGTGTTTTCGCTAGGTGTATGTAGCCCCTTAACCGTACCTCTGCATAATTTTATCTCCTTTAAGTGTGTTTACACACTGTATAAAGAAGCAAGTTAAGAGTGGCTGGTTATTACAGAGTGTTCCAAAGTATTTCCAGAGAGGGGTCATGCATTCAGAGATTTGGAAGAGTACCTTAATAGAGGAGCCCATGTTCTTCTAAAGTTTCCTTTTGCAAAGTTTCCTACGAAGCTTCCTCTATCGCTTATTTCATCCCTTTAATATTTCTTATTATGACCCTTTCGCTTATTTCGGTTAAAACAATAATAATAATTTAATAACGTTTAATAATTTAATAACAAAATAATACTTTGATAACATTAAAACAAAAATAATCATTTCAAGATCATAATTAATGAATATCAAAAAAGATTATTCAATGTTTATTAATTGCACTCTTGAAATTATTATTATTTTTTTAAAAAGGATCTCTTTTTCTTAATGAACAATGAACTTACTGTAGACTTCTACTTTTCCAATTTGTCTAGACTCTTCTTTAATTTGTTTTATTGATTATTTCGCTTTTCGTTTCTTTTCCGACCCTTTCTTATTGTCAGCATTAACGGTAAACTAGCGACCCAATCAAAAATTACTTTTTTATTGCACGTCCATTCTTTTTTTTGGGTGAAAGTGAAGGAGAACGAGTTACTGACACTTTCCCTCTTGGCACAATATAGGGGCTCGCTGGGAAATGGTCATATCTATAAGCATGTCAACTGCACAGTTTGACGACATCTTTCAATTTCCTGTCAAAAGAATAAGCTGGAAGTTATCGTTTGTCATGGAATAAGTTCTGGAGCTGACCTGGAAGTATGAATGTCATTTTTCAAAACATGCATCAATACCATATATCTTATACAGGGTGTGCGGTACAAGAGTTCGAAGCCGAAAGGTGGTGAAATTTTGAAAAAAAAATGTATGTACCATTCTTCGAAATTTCGAATAATTAATAACAATTTTTTGTCATGAAATCTTCTGACATTTCTTTTCAAGTCTTTTGACATTGGCAACGCCTACTTGTGGCTGATATTTTCCGCGCGAAATTTAAAGGTGACATAAGATACGAAAAATAATTAAAAACATAAAGGCGAGTCTCTACTGCATACGAAGTTGAGGCGAACAATCATTGCTCCGGCCGCCAACGACAGCGGCCCCTGGGCGTGGTTTATTTTGCTCAAGAGATTCTGGTCCTGACGTGTCAAAAGGTTTAGAAGTCGAGTGTAATTAAAACGATATGAACAATTCGATTGTCTGGCTCCAAAAGTTGAACTTACCACATCTATTATTATTGTTTACTTGAGTTTTTTATGTACGTTATTTAATAAGAAGTTTAAACTTAAGATAATAATAAGTTTAAGATAATAAGTTGTATCTTAAATTTTTATTTGGATCCGAAATAATTTGACACTGATTGCAATATAATTTTTTAGTTGCACTGCAGCAACTAAATCAAAAACCAAATTCAAAACCAGACTCTCATTAATAAATGAATTATTTATTTCACATAAACTTTTTTTACAGACGCCGAGCCGGTAAATAAGTAGTTGAGCAAGACTTCTGGACATATATTTCTACAGCGACGTCTAGTGGCGATTTCTAGAAAGCCCAAGGGTGAGGTGTCTTCGCTAAGGCCTGAGAATCGGTATTTTGCGTGATTGACGCCGCAGTGGGATGCCGAGAAGCCTTCGTCTGTTTCGGTACATTTTTGTCTTTCCTCGTTTCACGAAATGACGTCACTGATTATTCAGTATAACATGACATTGCGCTTCACTTTGCATTATCACAAACGGTTTGAGCAATTCGTTCGAGACAACGAGCAACTGTTTGTAATAACACTTTATAGTAAAGATTCATAAACCTTAAAAGTGGTCTAAGTCATATTTTTTTTGTGTTGATAAATTTAAAGGATTTGCTTTAAATAAAATAAAAAATGTTTTTCCATTCTGCAATGTTGAAAGTTGGAGTTTTATTGGTCTTGATTAATAAAGAAAAAAATGTATTGCAAGATAAAATGATGCGAGATAACTGAAAATCTCATCTTTTTCAAATCTTGACTTAGCCCACTTTCATAATTATGGGCACATTTTTTTACCCTTTTGATAGTACAACTTTGTAGTTACTGATGTTCATCTTTTGAGAAACTACGCAATATTTATGCCACATAAATTGTTATAATTTTATATGTCTAGAAATCAAATGTTAAGAATTCAAATGTCAATCCTAAATTAGAAATATTGGGAAGAGTTTAAACGAAATTGTTATAACCCAGTGAACACAATTACATAAATATTACGTTAAATTTACCAAATTGAAAGTCACACGTGATATAAAATGGTGGTCGCAAGAAACTCATGTGTGACTGACAATTTCCCACTCATTGATGTAACAATGTGAGGTAAGATAGGTATGTTCCTGTTACGTTTATGAGATCTCTATTTTTTTCGTTATATTTATGCGATATCAATGCAATGTAATGTAAATGAAACGTATTCGTTGCAACTTATAAACGACGTATATGTTACAAATGATCTTTTTGTTGCTTAACAAAGCCTATGAAAAATTATTGTGACTGAAATCAAGTGAACGCGATAATTCGTGCAAAACTAGACAAGTAAATGTCGCAGCTTCTAAAATACTATCAAAATGTGTAGTCATAATGTTTTATGACATTCTTTATTGAATTGCAACGTAGTAATTCAATTGTTATAGCGTAATAATTAATAGCGTCAAGTGTTACCTTACAACAAAAGTTGAGTTTACTTTATTTTGTTATAATGATTATTTAATTCTCTGAATTTTTCTAAAAAGTTCGAATATTGTGTATCAAGTAAAATCCGATTGATAACTGCTACATAACGTAGAAGTAACAAGTTTACATTCAGTTAGAGTAATGTTTATACGTAATCAATGCATAACATAGAAATATCCAATGTTACATCCAATTAAAGTAACATAAATTTATAACTGATACATAATATATGAGTAGCAGCGTTACGTCTCATAAAAGTAACACTTATATATAATTCATATGTAACAAGAAGATAAATAATTGCTATGTCATTACTATATAAAACAAATGTGACAAAAAGAAGGTAACTTGTGACTCCTGTGTAATGTAACATTTATATTTTGTGTTCACTGGGCTTCTTTCTTGCAAATGACGAAGGTGTGATGGCTTGGCAAAACGTTCTGTTTTGAAAGTTACAAATCTAATACACATGAAAGGTACCAAATCAAAGACACCATTGTGTCTAAAGTTCTATATTTGTTACCACTATCTGTTTTATACTTGGCTTCTTTTGGTTAAGAGATGAATGACAGGGTTATCTGATTTTGCAGGGCTAAAATAGATATGCTATCTCACCTTTTCTAGTTACTATTCTTTCACCTTTAATAGTTTTGTACACGTTCAATATACACACCATTTATTTTTCCGAATTCTCGGGATATTCTTGACATTGATCGTCATTGATATGGTCGTTAATTGAATTGGGAATCGATAACTCTAAAACAACTTCGTTCTTATTATTAAAAAGCATTTTTCTTTTCTTAGTGATTTCATTACCGTTTGTAGCCTTGATAAATCAACAAGCTAGGGTAACGTATATTACCAAATCTTCTTTTCTTTTCAATAAGTTCATCTACCTTACGGTAACCAAACTTTTAACAATACTGACAAAACTTTTCATTCTTCATTTCCTTTCACCGAATTCCATGAGTAAGCACACTTTCTTTTCAAATTCCCTTTAGTACCCTATTACTCTTCTGAAACTGTTTAACTTTTTCGTTTAGTTTCTGAAGTCCAAGTTTTTAAAAAAACGTAACTTATTTTTATAACATAGTTATAAATATAAAATCTGAACCTTATAATAACATCGTGGACCAAGCAATAGAATTATTTCACTCTAAATATAGAACAGATGATTTAAAACTAGTAAAAAACAGTCTGCCACCAAATAATCCATCTTAAACAGTCATTAAAAATACAATAAAAAAAGAATGCATGATACCTATAATAAAAAAGATAAAGTGAATTCTAATGTTATAAATAATAACAAAGAAAAATTTATTTTTTGTGTACTCATTTATGTTAGACACTTCTCAGAAAATATAAAAAAGTTTTTTTTTAAATTTAACTTGAGACGTGTATTTAAAAATTATTATACTTTACAATCATTTTTAGACGATGGTGCAGATAAATTACAAGAAGTATTATATTCAAGAATTATTTATCAAATACCTTGCACTGATTGCAACAAAGTCTATATAGGTGAAACTAAGATGTTTGCAAAGAACTAGATTTTACCATCATAACTGTGATGTTAGAAAAAGAAGAATAAATACAGGATTGTCAAAATATATTTTTAACTGTAGACACAAATTTCACTAGGATACTTTTACTATACTGGAAAGAAAAGAAAATTGGTATAAGAAAAAAGTTTGGTATAAATATAAAATCGGATCCATATATAAAATCATGTGCCGAGCAATTTAACACTATTTCTACCGCGCTACTTATACATATTCAATAATCCCAAATCAGAAATATAGTCTTATAATTAAAATAGATTTTCTAATTCAATACCACATTTTTTACAGATGCATAATTGCTCTACTAATCACTTCCCATTTGCCAATTTCAAAAAAATGGTTGAATAAAACCTCGAAAATAATGCTAAATTAAAATCCTAAAAGGTGACTTTTGGCACCTTTAGTAGAAATAGTATGTATGAAGTTTTTCTTAAAGCTACAAATCCTTAAAAGCCTAGTGTTTAAAATAGTCTAATTTCTCCTTTGCACAAAGCTTGCTTATTTTGCGACAAATTTTCCAATTCACGATACATATTGAACGTTTCTCTTTTTATTTTAAAGCTGAGAATATGAACTTTTACGCTACATAAGCTTTCTCCAAAAACTTCATTCGAATAGGCAAATTTGTAATTTAAGGAAATTTGGAAATGTGTGCAACTACTTGATAGCAATTTTTTCCATAGTGATCTCGATAGTTTTCTACATCTAGCGAAATTTTGTATTTCAGATCAAAAGCAAAAACTACTTGGTCCTCAAGGAGTCTGCATCTATCCGCCATTGAGAAGGACTTTTGCCAGACAAGTTGGAAAAACATATTAGAACAAGTAATTCTTACTTGAGTTGTAAAAAAATGCAATGGTATTATATTGGTAAATGTTTCAAAGTAAAAAATCGGCAGACCTGACATAACTGAAAATTACATTAGGAGAAATAATTGCATGGGCATGATAACTTATAACTACTGTATTTGCTTAAAGTATTACTTTCAGTATAAGATAGACAATCCTTTTATAAATATATAAAATGTTATTTTAATTCGCGGCGTTCAATTGCTAAATCCATTGAGGGAGTATTTTCAGTTTCTTGTCGAATTTTTAGGCCTTTTTGCTCAATTTTTGTACAAGAATAAAAACTTTTTAAAATAATTTTATTTTGCATCAATATTTATTGTTAGTAATATTTGAAACATATAAAATATTTTTTTTTAAACAGAAATAGGTAATACCATACGAGTTGTGTCCTGCTTTTTCGTATCCTTTAAACAAACATTGCCTTACTGGCTGACACGATATCTTATTATCTAATGGACCGATTTACTTGAAATTCGACCACGATCTTTAGCAAACGTGCCATTATCGCATAAACCTACATTTTAAAAATGTATCGATCTTTTCCAATATTTTAGCATTCTAAAGGTGTAAAAAGTCGTAAAAATGTAAATGCAAGTTTCAAAATGTCACCATTTTTTTAAATGATTGAGATTTTGATTTTATTGAGGTTCGTGCGATAGTCACACTCATACTGATGAAGATACCTTTTCATTTTTATTCGATATAGCAGAACAGCTGGAATCATTTCAGCCAGTAAGGCAATTTTTGTTTAGGGGATACGGAAAAGCGAGACGTAACTCGTACAGAACTGACTATTTCTGTTTGAAAAAATGTTGTTGTATATTTTAAATATTAGTAAATATGTATGCGAAATAAAATTATCTAAAAAAAGTTTTTAATTCTACTAAAGAAATTACGCAAAAAGGCCTACGAATTTGACTCGAAAATGAAAATAACCATTTAAGTCTACACTGCAAATAGTAGAGAAAAGTGTAATAATAGTCAATCTATTTCAGTATAGCTTCTCTGAAGTATTGGGTTAGCCAAAATGTAATTGCGTTATTTTCTAATAGATGGACATACATGACTTGATATATATCTTTAACTTTGACTCGCAAAATCATGAGATTGTCTTGCACTAAAATAGTTTATTATTTCAGATGTTAATCCCAATATTAAAGAAATTAATTTGGAACATGAAAAGTTCAAAGACAATCACAATCTTTAACACTAAGATTTTAAAATAACTTCAAAAGTAAAGTTAATCGATTTGGCTTACGAACGGTCAAACAATGTCTCCCCTAATGTCCTTAGCAGAACTAATGAAAGTAATTTAAACAGTATTTTAACAACAGTAACACCTTATGCCAAAAAAGTTCTTTGTATTGACAAACAAAGAATGCTAAGCCCATTATACTAATTATATTAATTTCTTTTATTGGTAAAAATATTGAAGTGGTTATTTGCGAATTTTCATTGATATAAACAGGAAGATTGATGTTTCAGTTCTCTACAGAATTCTTTCTTTTATGGTGTAAGTTATTTCCGAATTTTTCTTGCGCGTATGATTCACTATAAGATAAAAGTAAAGACAAGAAATTCGCTAACAAACGTATTTGCTCTTTTGTAGTTCGACGTTCTATGAAGTACAACTTATTTGAACCAAGGCCACCATACCTATGCTTTTCGTAACAGAGCATTTAGCGTGCCCAAAGCCCCTTATCATTCTTCTGTCCGGTGTACAGTTATTAAACGACTGGACGGAGAACTGATAAGGGCCCGAGGGTTACAGATACGTCGAGGGATGGGAATCACTCAAACAATTTGTATAATAATGGAATTGAAAAAACATTAATCCCACATATTCATCTGTTTTCCAAATGCGAATATGAAAATGATAATAACATACCTGACCTTATCACCTTTTCTTTACTTATTCCTCTTTTTATTAACCCCCAACAGCCAAGAATAAACGTCTTTATTTTTTTGGACTTGGCTCAAACTGTCACAAAAATGCTAATCTTTGTTGAGTTTGTTAGTACTTTAGTAACGCCTTGGTATGTTTAAAATATTCATAATTGAAAGGAACCAAACTTCTGCTATGCTTTATTATTATTATTATTATTATTATTATTATTATTATTATTTTATAATTCGAGTACAAATGCTATCCATAGGTTTTTTTTTTAATGAACAGTTTCTACTATTTCACACGAAGAGTATTAACAATTAATGAATGATTTAGACATAGAAACATTACTATTGGAATTCTTGTTCGAACAGTCTCCTTTCTTTAACAATTCCAAACTAGGATAGAAACACTGGTTTTGGATACAGGTTTTTAATGACTTAAAAAAAAATTTTTAATTGTATTAAAATAAAGTAAGGTACAATAAATAATTATTATTTATAACCACAATATTGTACAAAATCTGATAATGACGTAGTCAATATGCTTTTCAATTATAATAAATTATTTTTAAAACAATGTAGTTTTATAACATTACATACTTTCACCGTTTTTGGACAAAAGGAATTAAAATATAAATCATTAGAAAATTTGACTTTATATTTAATATTCTATATTTAATAACATTAAGAAACGATATAATATATAACATAACACATGTTAAATTTTCCTCAGTGATTTATAATGTTACGTCTAAAGTTGGGGTATCGAATTGTGGTTCGAGAGCAACTCAAGGCTTACTTTCCATTTTTGAATCGATACGAAAATATCGATTCAGGGATAGGAAATTGTTGGAATCAAACGACTAGTTAGCCTGTTGAAAATGTGTGTGTGTATATATATATTCTGTAATCGACATTGATAGTGGATACATTACCTAATCATACGAGAGTGGTTAATATTCAAAATAGTCCAGGATGCAGGATTCCTACTGGGGACCCATCTGATCCTTAGGATAGATCAAGATATAATACCGGGTGACTCGAAATGGAAAATAGAAATAGAAACAAAAATAGAAATAAAAGTAGAAACAGAAACAGAAATAGAAATAGAAATAGAGTGAAGAGTGAACGAACTGCAGACTCCTGTCCGTTCACTGGGAAATAGAAATAAAGAATGAACGAACCGGTAATTCCAGGCTGTTCAATTAGGAATAGGAATAGAAATGGAATATAATAGCGGACAACCGGTAGTTCCAGGCTGTTCGATTAGGAATAGGAATAGAAATAGAATATAGAGCGAACAACCGGTAGTTCCAGGCTGTTTACTCGGAAATAGAAAAGGATGAACGAACCGGTAGTTCCAGGCTGTTCAATTAGGAATAGAAATAGAGATGGAATAGGAATTGAATTAGAATCAGGAGTCGAGGTTGAGATTGAATAAGAACTAAAAATAAAAAGGAAATAGAAATTGAGAATAGAGGTCAAAAATAGAAATAGAAATTGAATTAGTATTCGAAATCGGATTAGTATTAGAAATAGAAATAGAATTAGTACTTAAATAATTGAAATAGAATCATAGATTGAATTAATATTTGAGATTGAATTAGCATTAGAGGTAGAAATAGGAATAACATTTAAAATCGAAATGGAAATAGAAATTGAGATAGCATTTGATATTGAAATTAGTATACGAAATTGTAATAGAATTAGAATTTGAAGTAGAGGTTGAATTAGAAATTGAGTTAGAAATAGAAATAGAATTAGAATTTGAATTTGAATTTGAATTAGAAATGGAAGTTGAAATTGAAATAGAAATTGGAATTGAAATTGGATTTTAATTTAATTTGGGAATGGATAAAATGTCTCTTAGCTTTTGAAGTCAGGAGTACTGGGGGGTTCTTCATCTAAACCGAAGAATCCCGGAGCGTGGTTCGGCGGCAGCTGGCTAGTCATGACCGGTGAGGATGGTGCGATGGAGGTTGTAGGATGTGGAAATAATGCACTACACTGTTTAATTTTGAACATTAAAATACTATATTTTGTTAAATAAAAAAAAAATATAAAAGTCCGAAGCCGCGTTAACAAATGACTGAATCAACGTATGATTCTAAGACCGAATGAGTCTGGATCCACTGATTGAGTGATCCTAAGACTCGTGAGGGAGTCATCGCGAATGATCCTAAGACCCCGCGAGTGATCTTAAGGAGATCGTAGGACTGACTGTCCAGAGACTTAAAAACTGACTCTGTTGAGAGTTAAGAACTGACTGCTAGTTGAAAACTGACTGACTAAGATGAAGATTTTTGCTGCTCTCGATATAATTAATAATAATCCTAGGCTACTCCTCTCCACAATCGCACATAGTTCTTTATTGGTCAAACTTAATCTTTTAGTTTTTTCATTGGACCCAGATTATGGGGTAGGGATTTTGCTTCTAACGGTGGAAGGGTTCTTTGGAATTCCCTGTAGTGGGGATTTTTGTAAACAGTACTGATAACTGTGAAATTTTGCCAAGTGCCAACTCGAATTTATGAGTTTAGGAAGTTTATGAAATTAAGAAGTTTCGGGTTTCTCGAGCGAGATTTTCTTAAGAAATTTTTGCATGCGCTGGTCACTTGGAATTTGCTTATCAAAAAGAAAAAAAAAGTATTCACTGTTCGTCTTCTTGGGTTGCCTTTGTTATGGCTTCTCGAAAGATTTCTGCAGAAGTCATCGGTACCCTTACTATACATTATATTCGTCTTATCATTTGCAAACGAACTTTCATGCGAGATCTTTTCGAGAGTTACGTATACGTAACAAGAATATTAATCACTTTCATTAATTCGTTTGTTTTTCTGCTACCTTTATATTGATCACTTACTTACTTAGGTTATCCATAGCATCTGTGATCAAAATTACTTTTAAACTGATCATTGGCGTTTTGTTTAACACTTGGTTATGTCTGATGTTGTTGATATGTTGGGTATTCATACCTCATTTGTTTCTATACTTTTCAAAAACATATTCAATACACTTATTGTTAGTATATGTGTAATGTTAATATACGTATCACGAGCAAGATTGATTTTATTAACAAGTATTGTTTCTCTGTAATCACAGTTATGATTATTTTATTATTATTACTGTACAACTTACAAACTACTATTCACAATTCTTACCTGTAAACACAGAAAAAACGTTCAATGTTAATTGTTCACATGGTTCACTATTGTTGATCTGCACTATTCTTATCTGTCTTATCTAATTAGTTCCACTTTCACCTTATTAGTGCGCGCTAGCGCAGGAAATTCGAATGGAGGAAGTATCACGCTTTCTTACATATGTAGGAATAACTTTTATCTTCTTAATGTACCAAAATATAGTACAGTGTCCACAAATGATACAGTGTCCAAAACTTGCTTCTACCCTATGTATAGCAATTTCTACCTTCTGGAATTTTCTATTAATTATTTTGACTGCAAAAAAAAATTAATCAGGATTACTGCTTCGACAATTCCTTCATTTTTTCGTATTTTAATTTACCTATCGGAATTAATATCCCGCTGTTATTTCTACACATATGGATATATATATCATCATACAATGTATGTTTTTCTTTTATGTTTTTGAATAAGCCAAACACGAATCTGAAGTTTATTTATCTTAGTTTTAAACCTAGAATGATATGTATGGTTTTTTTCTAAATGTTTATCCTCATACGCTAGAGTTCAAGACGGCTTTCTCTCTCGAACTAATATTTTCCGAAGAAAACAAAATTTTTTTCTACTGCTCTAAATCATACCTTTCTCGGAAGAAAATATTACCCAATTACATGCAGTAGTTTTTGAACAAAAAAATATTTAAAATTTGTTTTTTTTAAGTGCTGACAGCTTTCTCCAATGCCTTGTTTTTCATTCAGTTTGGCACCAAACATTTTCACGAGTATTCTTTTTGTCTGGCTTCTTACTATGGCGTAGTTATTGTTTTTTACATTTGAATTCTTCAACCTTTTTGAAAGCAAACACAATGATAATACTTTATCAGCCTCAAAAAGCTCGCGTTTTTCGTGTGTATGCGTTTCCTGAAGACCTCGCGCATTCGGCTTTTTATATTTAATATTTTATCCACGAGCGAATTCCAGTGAAGATTGGTCGCAAATTGAGCCAGTTTTGCTTATCGTGGAATAAACAGACTTTCCGTCTATAAGCCATGTCATTAAAAAGACTATTAATAGGCTGCCACTTAAATTCCTGAATATTTTTATGATTTTAGTGAAATTAAAGGGATTGATCGAATTTTAATTACGGACTCTGATAACTATTATAACGTTACACACATACTTGTTAATACATACCTTTACTCTAACTACAGTGTCTACGTTTTCCGGTATGCTCTGTATGCACCGCGTTATTATATCCTTTGTGTTTTCAATCTTTCATCGAATATTTACAATTTAGATTTTTTAATCTATTAATGTGTTGATAATTTATAAATAATGTGCACTATAGCTATACTGCATCAGGATACTTCAAGCAAAATTTGTACCTTTTCCAGCTGCTCACTCATCAAAGCATCAGTTTTTATTTAAAAAAGAACGCTGCTAAAAATTGAGCTTGATCGGTGAAGATTTAGTCACTCAATCCTCTTCTTTATTTTATATTTAAATAACATATAAAATAATCAATTAATGCGAAAATAAGAAAAAAAATAGGTATTTCACTGAATATTATTTTTTTATAATGAAATACTACTACTGCTCCCTGCACTTATTTACAACTCTTCACGAGACATTTTTTAAAAGAAAAATCATAATTTTTTTTAAAATCATAAATTTCATAATGAATTCTCTCTTTGGGAAGACAATGCAGCAATTGTTCATTTTTTTTAGCATAACAATCACCCTCAATTACACAGTTCATTGATTATAACCGTTGTTAAAGAAACTACCGAAAAGTTGTTAATAATAAAAGCGCTGATTATATAAAAAATATACTTGATCATATTTCAATTAAATTTCAAAATATTTGTTTTATATAAATGTAAATATATACATAGAAAATTCATATAAGAAAAAATCGAAACTTAATGTGGAAACATTCAATATTTTTTTATTATAGCACATATATTTTAACAAACATTAACACATAGTTTTGTCTATATAATGAATTTGGATTGATTTCGACATTAATAACTGAAAACATAACAGTCACTACTTATAGAACAGTGTAGTCGAAAACATCTTTACGATGTATTTTAATATAATTATGTTACTTCAATTTTGAGAAATTAAAATAATGATTCAATTTAGTGATAATTAAAAAAATTTGTTAACACCTAATAGTTTTTATTTATAATATTGTAATACTAAATAAATATTATTTTGTTACACAGTTCTGAAAATAACAACGTATTAGTTGTCGAAACGTTAATACCATATTGAAATAAATAATTTGAAGACCTATAGACTGAACAAAGAGTATACCTCCTAAAAAACACCTCTGGTGCAAAAAAGTCGAGACAAGTTCATGTATGAAAAGGGATCTCTCTACAAAAGTTGTGAAATCCGATAACATTAGACAAGCTCGTTTTTTCCATTATGTCAATACGAAGTAATTACAAAATGGAAAGAATTTTTTTTATTACGTCGGGCCCGAACCCAAACGATAAGCAATAAATATCTTACAATTTAATTTATTTTTACCGCATTATGAATTAGTAATGATCAGAGTACATAATAATAATATGAATAATTATATAAATGAAGTAGACGTTGGTAGTTTCGAGCAAAAGATTGTTTTTAATTCGAAATAGTTTTAACGTAGTTATAACTATAGTTTCTCGAGTTAAGTTTCCATTGATGAGACTTCCTATGTTGACACCCGTTATCTGTATCTTCGTTCTCATATGCAGCTGTTCCTACCAAGTAATATATATATTTTTTATAAAAAATTGACGATTACATTTGACTCATCTCTTTTTTGTAATTTGACGTTTTAATCCTTTTTATAATTTGACGTTTTAATCTTTTTCATAATTTGACGGTTTATTCTCCTTTATTCTTGTTGACTTCAGCCAATAGGAATTGCTGATATTAGAACTGTTGAAAACGGGAAGAAAATTAACAACTTTCTGTATGATACGAATTTCCACTATCTTCAAGAATCCAATTTTGTTACACATTGGTTTCTTAAGACACAATATCTTTACCTTCATATAAGTTTTCATTCTTACATTTTTAACAATATGTTTTTTACCGAAAAAATTGTATGATTTTTGTAATTACTATTATTTCAGTTATTTTCTGAAGAGGACTCACATTAGAGTCGAAACGTTAAAACTATTTCGAATTAAAAACAATCTTTTGCTCGAAACTACCAACGTCTACTTCATTTATAAGATTAAGTCGAGCGAGCTGAAAGAAGAGGGAGATAAATATATATATGAATAATTATACATCATACTCAAACATCTGAATTGTTCGGGGCCCAACAAGTTCAATACCGGTTCTAATCGCGTAAACAGATAGAATTCTTTCCAGTTTGTAATTACTTCGTATTGACATAATGGAAAAAACAAGCTTGTCTAATGTTATGAGATTTCACAACTTTTGTAGAGAGATCCCTTTTCATACATGAACTTGTCTCGACTTTTTTGCACCAGAGGTGTTTTTTAGGGGGATTTGTCTCCTTTTTGCAAATGTTATTATTATTATCGGCTTTATATCTCGAGATAATATAAAACAATACATAACGTGCGTCGGTAAGGTAAATTTTTCGTCTTTTGGATATTCGGGAAAATAAAACACAGATCATATCTGAATGCCTAAGTCTAGCCCACCGTGGCGCCGTCACTGCGAATCGCAGACAGGTTGTGAGTGTATGAGTCGTGTACATATAACAGAAAAACTCATACACCTCATCGTGGAGCCGCCACATTGTTTCTCGCAGACAGCTAATTCGTGTGCGCCGTGTATGTATACAGAGAAACCCATATAACTCAGTGGACAGATTGCGTTTGTATGGAGGTTGAAGCTGTGTATATACACAACATGCTTCGGCTGTTTTTCATGTGCCCGCAGCTAGTTCGTTCGAGAATAGATACACGGTAGCGCTCTCGCCCAATTCCTACATGAACTTGTCTCGAGACACTACCGTGTCTCTTGATATTTAAATACGAGCGGTAATCATAAATTTTCATCTAAAGTAGGGGAAGACCGGGTAAAGTGAATACCGTAAGATATTTAAGGCTTTAGCAGAAAAGGTATAACAAAGATACAAAAACAAAATAAATAGCACAAATCAGTCTTTATTAATTATCCTTACAAATACCATCATCAGTTACCTTCAATAACTGAACAATTATTCACTACAAATAAAATTTGAAAAATTACGAAAGGATTGACTTTGTCCTGACCCCCGGGTAACGCGGATACAGTACTCGGGTAAAGTGAATAACCATCTTTTAACGTCTGAAAACATCAGTAATAGACTTAATAAACTGAAAAAAAGTTAACTTGAACTTAAATATTTAGAAAAAAAATTTCTCATGCCTGTACAAAGTTGCATAGGCAAACCCATACTTTTTAGCGCGCCTTCTATCGATTCTCCAGCCTTTGCCCAAATTTATAGCTTTTTGCATGATATTTTCGTGCCACGAGCCTTAGTCAGTTTTTTTATACTTCTTCACCATCTAAAACAAAAAAAGAACATTATGAGACTGTAAGTTATTAATCAAAAATGGCAGCAGAACGGATACCATATTCGCTTTGCTATGTCCACTTTGTCTGACTCGGTAACTTTTGAGATTAACACATTTCATGCGAAAACTATCGAATCTGATCCTCTCTTAAATATACCATAAAAACCTACTTTGACATGCTGCAGAACTAAAATATTCCTAAGGATCAAGAACTAATAATATTGGAAATAACATCAATACACTTACCTTGTGAAATCACATTTTCAACCAAGATGGTCAAACGTTACTATGGTGGTGTGTTGAATGAAATATTGGGGAGTATTCGCTTTGCTTGGGGTATTCACTTTGCCCGGTCTTCCCCTATGTGATACCTACTGTTTAAAATAAGTAACTTATTAATTAATTAATATTGTAGAATTAATAAATAAGAATAAATAAGAATTATAACAATAAACAATAATAAAGAATTAAGTAAATTATTGAAATTTTGAGTTCATTGATGCTGATGTTAAATTCCCGATGTTTCATAATTATGCACATCAATTTAACAAAAGGATCTTTTATGAAAACCACGCTTCAAAACCGTTGAGGCCTGTATACCATCGTATCGCAAATGTTGTTCTACAACTTTAGAACCATATTCCCTAGCTGTAGCATTATCGATTAAACTAAAATCTAAGTTGTCAGTTTTTTAAACTGGTTACTCGTGATCCCTTCCATAATGTTAATGTAAATAGCAATCTATGGATAGCACCTCAATGGGGTGGCAGCCATACACGAAAATGTAGTGAATCGTGCCTTACACCCTTTCTTTAAATCACATTTAACCTTTAGACCGTCGTTTGGCTACTCTAGGGGCCCAGGTATTGGTCGGACCTTTCTTTTTATGTGCAGTCAACTTTTCCATAACGCGATTAATTCGTGCCACGATATATGGAGTTTTAAATTTCGAAATTAATTTAAAACTCTCTTTCTACAGCCATTTTGAAACGGTGTTGAAAACAAATTTTTTCGAGACTGTATTTTATTCCTTGGGTATCGGGATCACTTTTTTGATAGACCAGCTCAATTGTTATTTGGAAGACGGTTACGGGGGCATGCAATTATGAGGAAAGACTTATTAGTACCTGAAACTGTCAATATTAACCTCTTAGGCACGAGGCGCCACTATAGCGGCTTTCGCGGATGTCATCTTTTTGAGCGACGCGCCACCATAGTGGCGTTTATGTAGTTCTAATTGAACTCTGCCATACAGAGATACAGCTCCGCGCAACATTCAGCCATGCCTAAGAGGTTAAGGATTTTGGTAACGAATTGAAGCGACGTCAAAGTAAGCAGAAACAGTATCATGGTAGATTTACAAGGGAACTAGATAAGCTTAAACCTAACGACCTGGTCATGATAAAAAATTGTGATAACAAAGAATGGGAACCTGGAAGGGTAGTAGCAAAAGTTAGAGACAGACCAAGGACGTATCAAGTTCAAAATGACAGAAATCAAAGATGTTATACTAGAAACAGAAAGTTTGTGAGAAAATTTAAAGTTAATAAGTTTAAGGAAGAACCAGACTTTGACGAAATCTTTAATCGGTACTATGGTCAAACCAAAGAAACACATGATAATCTAGATTCTGAGATCAGGAATAATATTTTGGAGCTTGTTACAATAAAACAAGAAGCAAAGGAGCCAGTTAAAGCTTCTGGTGTTAGTCATAATGTTAGCACTAATCCACAACCTGGTCCAAGTGGAATACCGGAATACGGATATACAGGGTTATTCGGAAACCCTCTCATCTTAAAGATTATATTTATGTTAGTTGCGTATTATATTACGAATTATTGATGTTCAAGTTTATTTTTGAAGTTTAAAAGGGAAATGTTATAGTATGATTTAGTTATATTCAGTAAGTACTATAAATCCTAGTTACGTTCCAAAGACATGGTTGGCAACAGTGCTAGACCTGAAAAATACCAAACTTCAATTCTTTTCAAAGGTGATCAGTCCAATGATAATGTGAAGAGATTTGTTTAACAAGAATGATTTCCGGGTTTCTCGCATCTGGTATATTTTTGGAAAATTCATAGTTACAACATAGGTATTTTCAGTATTTATAATTGTATTATACTGATGTTAGTTGCAAGTTAAACTTCAAACAAAATAAACAACCCCTTTTAAGAAGTGAGTAGATTTCAAAATTAGGAAATGTGTTTCAAAACATACAAAGAAGACGGAGGGGATTTCCGTTACCTCAATTTTCAAACATAATTGCATAATTGTAAAATAAATATATATCATTTCTTTAGCCTTGCAGTCTTAAAATTATTAATCGAAAGGCTGAGGAAATAATGCATATTTATTTAAAACCTCAGGCCAAACAAGGGATATTTCTAAAATTATAATTTTAAAATACCAGACACCTTAGAAATTCTTGCCATTAGTTCTAATCAATTAGGAATAAAAGAGGTTAAAAAATAATAAATAACAGGTTTTTTCGAAACCCTCGAACTTTCTTAACCACAGTTTCAGTATTAATATTTCTACTCAGTCTCAATGAAAGAACATAAGTTGATAAGATTTTGACACTATTCACCTTTCCATATATTTATTAGGAGTTCGTTTCTTGTTACAGCAAACCCTAGAAAAACCTATTCGAGTTTATGAGGCAATAAAGGATACGGGTCCATAAGGCAGGGCCCTAAAAATGGTTAAAAATTGGAATATACTGGAGTTGTCTAATAATAAGAGTTCAATAATTTGAGTCTTTTGTACTTTGAGGATGTCTTTTCCTTTGTCAATTACGCACAACTTTCTTTTTTATGTATGTTGTAAAATACACCAAAGCAGATCATGTATATAAAAGTGAAGATGTTGGGATTCTGTGCTCCCTTAGGACCAACGAAAACCGCCTTACGGACCTTCATCCTTTTGTAACTTATCACATCACCTTTTCACATATATACCGCAAGAGTTTCCCTTTTATTTCGAAAGGGTGACAGGACGTCCTTTAGGACTATTGTTTCTCTTGGTCAGTTGTGCCCCGCTATCTTCCTTTCCACTTTTTTATGTTGTGTTATTCTTTACTTAGGTATTCATTTCTATCGTGTGATGAACTCAAAATCCAGTCTGGCATCCATTTTGTTTTTGTACCCTAAGGTTTGTCCCCCCTCCCCCTTTTCACAAGAAAAATAAACAGTGTAAAAATACAAAATGGTTTCCTTGATGTAAAAAGACAATGCAAACTGAACACTAGTGGGGCATAATTCTTTTTGAGAATAAATTTTATTTAAAACCAACTCTGTCTGTCTGTCTGTCTGTCTCTCTCTCTCTCTCTCTCTCTCTCTCTCTAAATATTATCTGGTGGATAAATATAGCAAATAACATGAAAATGGACGTAGCTGCAACAAAATAAAAAATTTGTAGTTTTTTAGGATCTTTTAGCTGAGAAAAAGTGAAGGGTGAAAAAAGCATTAAAACAAGAAAAGGTATTTTCATTATTTCTAAACAATTTTTATACATATGTATATCACATATGATTATACAATCATAAATTATGAATTACGAATTATTTTTTCAAACTCGTAGGGATATATATATTTCAAAATGATTTGCATTTAAAAGAATTAATTTTTCATTGGATAAGGATGAACCCCACAACACATAATTAACCTTTTTACGCCGGGGATGGCCGATATATCGGCTACCTTACATGTGCCACATATATGGGTAGTTGACTGAAGATAAATAATGTTTTTTTTCTGCAAATCTATGTGTTTTATCAAAAATTGATTTTACACTTTTTCCCGGCGTTAAAAGGTTAAGCATAGTTGTCTTGTCAATCTAAACGTCCATTTGTAACAAAATACTCTTCAAAATTTCTTTGGCATTTAATGTCGATCTTCGCGGGACGTTACGAATTAGAATCAACGAAATCACTTGTTCGCCTTCTTGCCTCCAGCTATCTCCTATCTAATACATCATCCTGCTCTGACTTGAATCTCATTGGAAAGATGTATATATCGCAAAATGTTTTTGTTGTTATTTGTGCCTCAGCAACAGGATTGCAGGGATTATAATAACTTGTTGGAAACTCTGAAGAAGTAAAGTAGTTTGTTATACAAGAGAAAAACGTGTGAAGAACATAGAGTTAGCAAGACGTGCAACGTAAGAAAGTAGATGCACGGCTACGTTCGAAAAAAGAAAAGGGAAACCGTAGTAGGCCCGCTCTAGCGGCATGCCACCCAACTACAGTTTAGAGCCTACATTTTCAATAGTTTTCCTCTTTTTTAAAAAATTATGGTAAATAACCGTCATTACAATCAGCTCCGCTTTTTCCGGTTCCAATAATATTCTTTCTATCTCCGGTTCTAATAATCGTAATGCTCGGAATTCCAAATACATTTTCAAATACTCTGCGTGCTCTGCTGAGTCGATACTTAAATACTCTTTGAGTCGATCCTCTATGGCGTGTACCTCGGAAAGGCTTCATCAAATTTTCACCCAAAAGCAAATGTCTCCTTTCCGAGAAATACATCTGGTATTTTCTTGCTTCTATTTGGAAAATTCGATTTTTCCGAAGGGTCTAAACTATTTGTTGCCGGTATCTTTCATAACTTGCAATTTTGAAAAACTCCTCCGTCGGAAATTCTTCCTTGGCATCCCACGTTGGCGAATATAAAATTATAATCAGTATAGACAACAACAAATATTATAGTAAAATTTCGAAATCTGACATATAATTAAAAAATGTGCTTCCACTGTTTATAGAGGCTTGCAACACCACGCGCTTTCCATCCATTGTGTTACGTCTAGAGTTAGGGTTTTGAATAGTAATTCAAGAGCAACTCAAGACTTACTTTCCATTTTTGAATCGGTGTGGGAAACCGATTCAGGGATAGGAATTTGTCGGAACAAACGAAATCGAAACCTATAATTTTTGGAAAAAGGGGTAGAAGAAATTTGAGGATTCCTTAAGAAGAGGAATCTTGAATTTTGGAAATGGGACTGATGATTTTCGAAGGGAATCTGACGATTCTCCAAGGGAATCTGATGATTCTCCAAGGGAATTCTCTCAGTGGAGAAGTGGAATTGAGTGGAACTGACGATTCCCGAAAAGGGAATCCCTCAGTATAGGAAATAGAACAATTGGAACTGATGATTTCCCAAAAAGGGAATCCCTCAGTATAGGAAATACAGTATTGTCTCGAAATAAGCAACTCGGTCGGGACCGGCGAGTTGCTTATTTCGAATCAGGTATGCTATTCGGTATGACCTTGTCCTTGAGCGAGACTAGGGGAGACTCATAGAAAAACAAGGGGTTCTGTGTAGCAGCAAACTGTAAAGTGTTTGCTTAAGCAAGGGTGTTGTCATTTGGAGAAGGATAGAACAATAATTTTGTCCGTTTCCAATTTTTAATTTTTCTTTTCACGTTTCGAAGTTTTCAAATTTTTGGTGAAAACACGACAATAGTGAAAGGAAGTAGTCAAAAGAGCAGGAAATTGAAAAAAATTAAAAACTTCGAAACATGAAAAAAATTAACAAACAATTTTTTGAAGACAGTAGACCGTTATGAACATGACAAAAAATTTGGACAATTTTTTTCCGTTGGATTTCTTACGATCACTCATGAACCGCTCATATAAAAAAATTTACTGATCAGATTCAAAAACTAGAGACTTAAGGCTACAATTTCCTTATTTAAAATTTATTATACGGCCATTATTCTCTGGGTTATTCCTTGTTGAAAATGACCCAAAAATTTGGAATTTGTTTAATACCCCTTAATTTTTGCGAGTAGTGTATATTGTATATAATGTTTTAAAGATAAATAATTTTTTCTTGGACTGTTAAATGAATTTATAAAAATGATAGATAAAGATGTCCCTCAAATTACTGACCCCTGTCGACTCGCCGGTCCCGACCGAGTTGCTTATTTCGAGACAATAGTACTGTATTTCCAATGTTTTGAATATGGGCGACGAGAAAAAGGCGAACGCCGGTATGTATATATACACCTCTCGCTTCTTGTCGGACCTCTCACTCGGCGGACGACTTCAAATAAAAAGGTGGGGATGAGCGAGTTGCTTATTTCGAAACAAACAGAGTTGCTTATTTCGAGACAATACTGTAGAACAATTGGAACTGACGATTCCCCAAAAGGGGAATCCCTCAGTATAGGAAATAGAACAATTGGAACTGACGATTCCCCAAAAAGGGAATCCCTCAGTATAAGAAATAGAATAATTGGAACTGACAATTCCCCAAAAAGGGAATCCCTTAGTATAAGAAATAGAATAATTGGAACTGACGATTCCCTAAAAAGGGAATCCCTCAGTATAAGAAATAGAATGAAAGTGGAATCGATGATTCCCTAAAAGGGAATCCCTCAGTATGAGAAATAGAGTGCAAATCGAGGGGGGCTCCCTGAGAAGAGACCGCCTCGATTTTGGGAATAGAAGTGAAAAAAAATGAAGAATATAAAATAACAAAACCTCTTAAGTTCTCCAACTTGGGAACCAAAGAGGAAAACGAACCCTGCTGGAATGAGGTGGCCGCGATGCAAAAGTTGGATGTGTGGCCGAGGATTCCATGCGACCAGAAATCAACACTGCAGCTGGAGTAATCTCGATGATGAGGGGAAAAACACTCTTGGAGCTCCCATTGACCAGCTTAATGGAAAAATGAGAAATAACGCGAAACCGACATTCGAAATGGACAATTCCAAAAGAAAAGATCAAAATAACTTTAAATCAACTACATTTTTATTTACAAACGATAGTTCTTCCGATGAAGCAGGGGTACAACTACTCCACGTTGGAAGTTTTTCTTCCTTTATATATACATTTCTTAGCTTAACTTCTATTAGCTTTGCGGTCGTAAAATTTTGACTATTCTAATGTTTGGGTTAAAGTTCTCCTGCACAGAATTTTTATTTGAATTATCTAAGTGAATGCATTTCAGTTCTAAGAAAGGTCGTAACAATTTTATAGAGGAAGTCTGTTTAGGAAAATTTTGACCCTTTAAGTAAAGATACGTGCGTCGCTTATCTTAATGTCTATTTTATGGGTTACAGTGTTCTTTTGGTTTCTGGCCCCGTTCTTTCTAAAATGTTTAGTTTTTGTAGAAGGCAGTGGGGGTCTTTCGGGTGATGTCTCCGGACATTACAATTGGTTCTAAACAATGCCACGTTTATTCGAATTCCCGTGATACTGCTAACCATTCTTCTTGGGTTGATGGCACCTAAATGGTATATGATTATTCAGAATTGAAAAAATAATGCTAACAGTTCCTTCAAATAATATACTGTGACGGACTTTCCGTTGCAAACTCCTCGCTCGTCCCTTCTTTCGGCCTGATCGGTTTTCCCTTCCTGGAATCCCTTAAGGAGAGTCCAGGGGTGAGGAATCGGAAGATGGGCGCCAGCCGAGGGGATGGCCTTTGGCAATGGGGAATCGATCAGCCCGAAGAGCAAGACGAGGGGGGCACGGCTAGACGCCGCGAGCAAGAGTCCCAGAAGGGGGTTCTGCCTCCGCGGCCTGGGGAAAACAAAAAGGAAAAGAAAGAGGGAAAAAACGGAGGCTCACGCGGTAATCTGGTTATTAATTTAATTTATTAAATTAAAATAACAAAAGAAAAGACACCAAAAGAAAAAAACAAACTGTGTCGTCGCCTCGGTAGGCGGTAAAAGAGAAAACAAAAAAGAGAAAAATCCGCAGTAACGAAAAAAAAGAATGTGCCAAAAGAAAAGAACAGAAAGAGAGAAATATGCAAAAAAAAGAAAAGAAGGGCGGAATTGCCCGCGACCGAAAGGGCCTGGGACTCACACAAAAGAGAAAAAAAAACTACGGTAAGGAAGCACGAAAAATCGTAGGCGGTAAAGGGAAAGCTACTGTTCTGTTTATGGGAAATGAAGAAAAACGAAGGCGGTAGGATAAGGTAAAGGAGCATAAGAAACGTCCGTGACGCCCGGAAAACGATTGTGGCGAACCAACCTGGTCGAAGCTGAATTTTCTCCCAAGGAATGGACTGGAACCGGCTCCTCTTTGGGTCCTGGTCTAATCCCGATCCCTCCAGGCACCCAGCAATCCGTCCAAATCCAAAAAAGCATTCCAAAAAAAGGGAACTATATTCCCAAAATGACACCATGAGCAGTCACCAATGTGGCTAAAGTCAAAATCTGGTCAAGCCGAAGGTCTAGAGATCTCTCTCGCTGCTCTCAGCTCTCTCGCCGGTTGCGATCTTCGATTCCCCCCACCCAGGGCCCTCCAGCAATTTTCGGTGTGGATGGTGCTGCCACTCTGGTTGGTGGATCTTGATCGATGACTTCGTGCCGGCGCGATGGATTCCTTCCATTGGTCGAGGTTGTGATCTTGTCCAGTTCCGTTGGTTCTGGCGGTATGCGATCCTTCTTCTTCCGGAGCATCACGGTGATAGGTAGGCGGTAAGGTAAGGAAAATGGGGATCGGAATAGCTTCGGTCTGGTTCGTGCTTCCTCCGTCCTACTCTATAACACTCTAAAAATATGATTAATATTTTGTCTCAGCCCTTTCGGGGAGATCTCTGGACACTGAATCGTTCATTTGTAACGCGTATTGTTAACGCGGCCAAATGGCCACGTTACAATACAAACATGGAATTTTCAGGAGTATAACAAAGCAAGAAATTGATGAGTTCCCCTCAAATTTAAGTTCTCAGCAAGACGCATCAATCGTCAAAATGTAGAAGATAGGCCACTAAATGAATTAATTGTTGTTGAAAATATGCCATTTAGTGCCCCAGAGTCGAAACAAAAGAAGAGAAAACTACATGATAAGAAGGATGACGCAAAATTGAAAGAAGCATTTAAAATTGTTAAAGAATCAGTTACAAGAAAAGAATTACCTTCTGATAATTCTACCATACGTATGTTCGAAACATATAGCCAACAAACTTAGAAACTACAGCAATAATACTCGGATACAAGTTGAACATGCTATAAATAATATTTTATTCGTAGCTGATATAGGAAAATAGAAGTATCCTATCCCTACTTCTTTTTCTCACAATTATGAAAATATTGTTCCAATTTCAAATTATCTTCCACCACATTTCTATAGTAATCAGATTACAAAACCCAGCCCACTTTCGTCTCCAATATTTTCCAAGGCAAGTACATCTTCAATTTCCAACTGCCTTACACTTAAGCTAGATTTGAATTTGCAAACTGATAAATATTTCGAACATTTATGATTTTTTCAAAACTGTCTTTCCATTGTTCAGTTCTTAATTTTAATTACTTAGCTCTTAATTACTTTTAGAATTTAATTTTTGTGTGTATTCGAAAATTGTTATTGAAATCTCTAAAAATTAAATAAATAGTTATTGTAGCACGACTGCCTTTTTACTAAAAGATAATCAAGAATATCGATACAGTCGCGGAACAAACGCCTCACTCAAAGAATTAAAAAAAAAATAATTCTTTGATACCACAAAGAAAAACAATTTGTACAACAAGGGAATAGGGATTAACGGGAAGAAAAGTTGGGCGTCAGTCCGAATTTCGGACGCGGAATTCCTCTGAGGGGTCCGGGCTAGCACAGGAAGGGCGATAAGACCCACTCAGAGGAAGTTCGTTGTTTCAGCTAAAAATGAAAGAAAGGCTTAAACGATGATTGACGTATTGAACTTATTTATTAGAACTAATTAATAATAACCAAAGGAAACTATAATCAGAATGCCGGGAATGCGTGGTTTTAGTTGACAATAAGTAGGAAAGACTGCCATAACAAGGTGTTTTTTTTTGGTTTATTGAAAAGTAAACCGGGAAGTGGGAATAGAAATAAGTAAGTATTTTTTCAGATTTTTTCTTTATTTTCTTTAGTCCTTTTGTTTATGGAGTCTTTAAACGGAATATACCTTAGGGGTTTAAAAGGCAAAAACGAAAAATTTAAATCTCAAAAAAGTATCTTCTACAATATTTTCGTTATGGTCTATTACGATTTTTTTCAAAACACGCATCTGTATATTCTTGAAAGTTATATCAAATACTTTGTTCGATCATTCATATTCAGGTTCCTGAAAGAATGATCAAGTCAAGCTTATACCCATTTCTGAGAACCCCGAAGTATAGCACATGAAAAACAGTTTTATGTCGAAAAAGCCAAATTTATTGACACTAGAAATTTTGAATTTTTTAAAGAAGTTCTGAGTTTTCTAGTAAGCGTCATTATGGACAGACGTCAAGTGACTATGAACTTTCTTCGAAAACTTGAAGTTCCGCGAAACATATGAAGTTAAATTAACCCCAGCAGTCCCAAAACTGCTAAACTTTTTCAAAACATAATTTATATTTATACTTCATAACAAATCGTTTTATCTGGATTTGTTTATTTTAAAAAATTGTTTTAAATTGCATATTAACTTTTACCTGTAAATTTATAATGTTCCGAGAAAAATTAAATACAGATGGTTAAAAATATGACTTTTGTCAACCCGATTTTTTGTGAAATTGAAATGTCAGTGTGTGAAAGACAGCTTTAAGAAAATTGTGCAATATAATTCAATAAAATTTAAAGAGCTTGCAAAACAATTATTTCTAATATAAATAAATGTTTAGAGATATATGTATAAACGTGAAAATTGTTATTTAGATAAATGCTAACCTGCCACAAGCAAAAATTTCTTGGAAACCTTTTTTCATCATTCGGTATTCATAATAAATATATTAATAATTCAGTAACTGTTTTTCCACAATTTTCATGATATACATTTTACCCGAAAACACGCTAGAAATTATACAATAATTAAACCAAAATATTGCAACTTAAATAATTGACACGGAGAGCAGTTTATTTGGGTACTTTCTCAAATATTTTTTCTTTTTGAAGGTTGTGACAGAGAACGATTCTCTGCCCCAAAAAGTCCCGTAACCCGTGACACGCGGAAACTCGGATCGATAATTGAGGTTAGAAACCGCGGTAGATTGACAATTATCAATCCGACCTGGAAGTCCCTCTAGTCTGTAAGGTAATAGCTTGTAAGATAATCTATTGCGTCCCGACTCAGTCGGTAACATGTATTAGAACCGACGCCAGATTCGAAACGGCGTATGATTTAGAATGATAAGATCGATATTGTATAATCGGACCGATGGCGACATCGGTCGGCCGAAACCCGAAATGTTACGTACGGCACGCTGACCCCTCAAAAGCGACGACGAATGAAGAGAGCCATGGAGCACGACACTTCCGGGGAGAAAACTTCATAGTTCAACTCCACGATTGAGAGTCCCGAAACCCCGAGGGAAATACTCGCTGCCACAAGATTCACGCAGGACAGGAGGCCGAATATTCGGCGGAGTCCCCGACAGCCGCATCCGGTTCCCATGGGAGAGATACGATCCCTGTCGTATCGGGCGAGACTCTCAACGACTCGAGAGGTTCTCGCCAAATCGAAGAAGAAACCGGAAAAGGCAACTTCCACGTCGGATCGGAGAGTAGCTGCACGCTCGATCGCTCTCCGCGATAAATTTTGCCGATTTCTCGGAGACGTTAGCAGAAAAGGGACGTTACGTGAAACTCTCGTGTGCCCAAGAGGTTCGGAGGTTACCCGGATAGACCCGGAGGAGGAACCGGGAGATATCGAAGCCTGGACGACCGAGTTTCCGAAGACGACCGGTGTACGGTAAGGGCCACCATCTTCCATGTAAAGACGACCGAGTGGGCTCGGCGCTTCCCGTATGCCAACGGGGAGCCCAAAATCGATTTTGAGCGGGCTCAGCGTGCCCTGGTCGGCAATGATCTTTTATTTGTTATTTTTCTTTTGTCACTGTTCGAACTGAATATAGCTGCTTCTTTTTTTATTTATTTTGCGTTTTTCTTTTTGCTTGACCGTGTCGAACCCTCCCCTCTTCCATATACTGGCTCAGCCGGAGCATTTTTGATCCCCGGAATCGTGGTACTCAGTACCTGGCGCCCAAAACCCCCTAGTATTCTTTGCATGAATAAGTTTTTCTAGGATCGAGAACGTCGGAGATCGGGGTCGCGAGACCCCCCTTTAGTGACGTGACGAATTCCACGTCACAAGGTACCGCTTATCTTTTTGGGACATTTTCGGATAAAAAGGCTCCTGTATCCTATTCACTATATCCATTATTTAACGGTTATAAATAGACAACACCAAATCGATTAGACATTTATAAAACAAAATTGTGTGCAACAATAGCCTTTTTTGTCTAGATTTTTTGTGCAATTAAATGTTAAAAAATAGGCATGTGCAAAATGTATATGCAAAATGTACACTAATGGTTGAAAGTGAATGTCCGTGTACTAAGGCAGTTGTTGTCGAAGTTCAAAGAAAAGTTCAAAGTTCAAAGATTACGGGCTTCCAACGATGACTGAACGACGATTCATCATAAGGTGAATTTCATATCAAAATTAAACTATAATGTCTATAGAATAACAAGAAATTAAAATTGTTAACGCGTTTCAGACAATGCTCGGTTAACGACTTGAACACTCGTTACATATTAAAATGTAATTGAAAAACTCAAAATCTTTGTTTGAGTAAAAAAGCCGCTCTTCTTGATAACTCTCTACGATCGATTCCCCAACGACGGGTAATCTTTTTTTGGGCTTTCCCAAAGGCCCCATCCAATGTATTTTTTAACGAGGAATACAATGGCACCGTCGAAATGCTCGATATTCAAACGCAAACGGTAATTGTACCCTTTATTCCGCTTGAGACCCGCTTTGACTCCGCTCCTATTGAGATTTAGGGTTCGGACACTCGCGCAATCGATTTTACGCGCAAAATTACTTCTAGAAATGGTCTTGTCGAAACATCTATTGAATAGTTATTTTGGTCCATTTATGGGGCTTGCAAAAAATCGGACCTCCTATAATCGAATCTCACGCAACGGGTAATCCTTTTTGGCCTTTGTCGATATTAAATCACAAACGGTGATGGAACCGTTTCCTTTTCTCGATCGTAATGCGAAAATAATTTTTCAAATTAATTTATAATGGTCAAGTGGCATGGATCGAACTAAGTACCGTCCTTAAGTAAGTACCGTCCAACGCGGAGGTCAACAAACTCATAGGTTAAGTTGACACGCATTTTAAGAGCGATAAGATATCGCGCGCGTGTGTGTGTGTGTGTGTGTGTGTGTGTGTGTGTGTGTGTGTGTGTGTGTAAGGATTAGGCTTAGGATAGGGATCGGGAGATCTATAAAAGCGACCGTTCGTACATGAGAATCGCGGCGATTACGACATACGTCGCGACGATACGAGCCGATACGAGCTACCGTTTCGAGCACGTGGGAACTCTAAAACCGAAGCGGATGAGGAATGACGTCATCAGCGAAGAAGAGATCACGATGGTCATCTACGACGCTGAATCGAGCACCGACATCGACCGGGCATCATTCCAGGAGGTCGTCTAGGTCACGGCCGAGAACCATAAATCGAGGAACGATTTCCCAAAAGTTAGGGGAATCGTCCTCGATGCGTATACGAAGGGAACATGGAGTTTTCTTCGATCCAGAGATCGGCGATCGACTCGAGGAGTGCACGTGATCCCTCGGAACCAGTCAGGAGGTACGAAGCCTCCCCACTCGACGGAAGACGCCGGAGACGACACCGGAATCTTCATTTCTGTGTTAGACACCTAACCGGTTACCCGCTTATACGAAATCACGAGAGAGAGAGAGAGAGAGGTAGAGAGATAGAGAGATGGACAAGACGAAGTCGAGGACAGGAAACGAAACAAACATCATCCGCTTCGAGGGTCAACGTGAGTCCCCACAAGTATATTTTTTATATACGAATACGAGCGAGCTCAGTGATCGAGCGAGCTTACTATCATTCGTTAGATTTTTCATGCTTTTTAGTCTTTTTTCTCTTTTATTTATCTATTTGATGTCTTTTTTTATATATTGTAACGTGGTACCTTTTACCCGTTACAAATTTTGAGCTAAATTGAGTCGTGAGAAAATACAGGATGGTATTGGGAGAGGAGTGTAACTCCCAATAATTTCATGATATTATCTTGTATTAGAGTTAAGATTTGACTATTGCGATCATTATTATTGCGATTTGAGATTGTTGCGGCTACTTTGGTAGCGAATTCGTTGAGATTATTGCGTTTGCTGTTTGAGTGAGTGTGTGAATGTTGCGACTAATTTTCCGTTCAAAGATTGCGAAGGGTCTATCACTCACCATTACCACCTTGGCGTAAATCGCGAAATCTCCGAGAGAATTGCGAGACCATCGAGGGAACGGTGACTTTGGAGTGGATGAGATTCCCGCTCGGAAAAGTCCCGTAATAAGAATTTTTCGTAATAGAGGATAGAGCCATCTGCGAAGGATAATGAAGCCAAAGTAAAGCACTTTAATTATCGCTCTACTTGACCATCCTGGCGATTACCGATCCTGGCGACTTCTCTAGCGAAAGATCAAGTGATCTAGAGCCAGGTTCGATGGCATTATCGGTCATGTCGCTGATGTGACGTCAGCTAGAGATTTGAGGGATCAAGGACCGTTGCGAAGGAGCGGATCTTCACTTACGGTCCTGTATTGGCATCGCGATCACCTCACCGAATATATTTGGCTATTTTTGCGATACTCTTTTTTTGTGGTGGTTTTCTTTTCTTGCGTTGGTGAGTGGAGGTTTCCTCCCATTTCGTAGTTCTTTTTTTTGTGTAGAATCCTATTCCTTTTTTTTGAGTCGCGAGTGAGAGAGAGAGAGAGAGAGAGAGAGAGAGAGAGAAAGAGTTTTTATTTATTTATTTATTTATTTATTGAATAAAGACGGTTTTTCTTTTTTTTAATTTCTCTTGCGATCTATTTTTTTGTGATTTCTTTTTCTCTCTCGCGCCCTTTTTTTGTGTTTTTGTGTCGTGGTGTCCATTTTTGAGTTTCAGGGAAAAGTTGGGCGAACACGCCCCTCTACCGGAGCTAAGGCTAGAGTAAGTTTTTTTTTGTGTTGAGTCGTTTTGTCGGTTTCGGTAAAAACCGACTGGCGCCCAAATTAGAGTTATTTCTTTTTTGTGATTTTTTTTGTGTCAGAAAACTTGAGTTTTCCAACGATGTTCGTATCGTTGCAAGACTCAAAAGAGACGGTTACTCACTGCAGGCAACTCGTTTCAATATATATATTGTAACGTTCCGGCAAGTCGAGCTTGCTGAAACGTTAATAATTATAAAATAAATATCTTTAAGTTTCAGTCATCATTTATCGAACGGTTCATGATGATTGAAATAAGCAAAATAGCCTCGAGACGGAGGTACAACCCGATCCGAGGAAAGTAAAATAAAAGGTTCGACTCACTCGATGAATCGAACCAATGTCAAATAAATAAATTGATTAATTAGCATCAGTTCATTCATTGGAATGAATTGATGTTATGGACCAATATTTTATGATAAATATTTTATGATAAAATCATCAATAATTATTATTTAAAAGTTTCATAACCTCAAAACGGATATGCATCCGTTCTGAGGAAAAAGAAGCAGATTCAACTCACTAGATGAGGAATCTGCTTGCAAATTATAATAATGGGCTCACGCAATGAGCTTATTAAACATTTTTACAATAACAATTAATGAATAACACTGATTCTATGAAGTATTTCAAAGAATCAGTGTCGAAACAGAAGACTTAACCTCAAAACAGAACGTACTGTTTTGAGGCAAAGAAAGGTTTAATAATAAAAATTAATATTGAAAATTAATATTAATTGAAATAAAAACAAACCTCTAGAGAAAGCACATTATCCAAATCATAAGAAAGCACAGTTTTTTATTAAAGTAAGCACTTACTGCACACATGCACCTTGCAGTTTGCACATTATAGATTGCATACGCTTCTCTTTTTACCTTTCTTTACTCGATGCAACTACAGGCAGATGGCTGTCCTTGTTACAGTAGCGCCGGTGATGTCTGAAAGAACTAAATTCAAAATTCGAAATTCAATTTAAGATTAAAAGTCGGTATAACGATAAGAAAAAAAACGTTACGACGATAACAGAAAAATTCGTTTTGACATCGGTTAAGCGGAAAAATCGTTAACCGAGAGTCATGATACAGAATCAACTGAGGGCGTGTCTGACTTCCCCTTGAAACTCCTGAGCAGCCTATAGCAGGCGCGGATTGCGCGACTGATGGTGCGCCATTTGAAATACTCCAATGAGACACGACATGTGCGAGATTCAAATGAGCCAACTCCGTCAGGAAAAACCAATCACTGTAAAGAGACCGATGGAAAGGGAAAATAGCGCTTTCCGCACGCTCTGAGAGGAGTATAAAAGGAGGTAAGATCGACTGTATCCTCAGATTGACTCTGCGATCTAAACGATACAGAAACACATCTCACTAAGAGATTCTTTCGAGCATCTGGTTTAAAAGCCAGCCTCTTTAAAGAACTCTAACATACCCGAAAAGTCCTGACAATCTCCATTCCTGGATCATTATCCTGTACTTAGGGAAATCTCGATTCCTTTGCGAGGCTCCTAGGACTACGCTTAGCCCCTCGTAAAGGATTTAAGAGATAGAAGGCTCCTAGCAATACGCCTAGCCCATTCTATTTCTGAGAGGAACCTAGATCCTATTCCCTAACCTTCAGAATTAGGGATTCTCGATTCTTTTGCGAGGCTCCTAGCACAACGCCTAGCCCCTCGCAAAGGATTAAAGAAATTGAAGGCTCCTAGCACTATGCCTAGCCCCTTCTTTTTCTAGAGGAACCTAGTTCCCATTTCCTAATCCCTAAAATTAGGGATTCTCGATTCTTCCGCGAGGCTCCTAGCACTACGCCTAGCCCCTTCGATTTCTAGAGGAACCTGATTTCATCTCATTATCCATATCCCTAGGGATTCCAGATCCTCTCGCAGGGCTCCTAGCACGGCAAGAGGTGGGGGATAAAAGAATTAAGGAGGAAGTCGTTTCATAAGACTTCTTTTCTATTTCTACTTTTATTTGCAATTTTAAAGGAAAAAAAATTTTTATATAATAAAATTTTACCTATCCACACACTGATACACAATTCATATTTTAGTATTAGGTCTTTACCGATAAAGAAGTTCGCACTCTTTATCGATTAAAAATCCTAAATTATTCGCCCTTCTTTATCCGTCCAGTACACGATCCTTATTTTAAGACAGATTCGCACGCACGACCACTACGAGAGTGGGAGAAAGAACTCGTGACGTAACGCGAAACGACTCAATATATACATTCATTTCTATTTGTGTTTTTATACGAATCGTTTTCCTACGGACCCTCCCCTCTACCATTCTTTTCCCTGAAATTGTCGACGTGGTGCATTACACCTGGCACCCATGACCTGTATTTCTCTTTTTTTCTTATAAGATTTTTCGGTAATTAACACTTTACCGACCGCTAGCGATCCAACAGCATTCGCGTGTCCGACCGGCCGCTCGATGGTGTTGATGCCAAATTATATTTATTAAACGTTGGCGACAAAAAGCCAAGCAGTCGGTAAAGTGTTAAAGCAGTGGTTCCCAAACTTTTTTGTCCTACCGCCCCCTTTCCAGAAAAAATATTACTTAGCGCTCCTGGAAATTAACTTTTTTAAAATTTTAAAGTTCTTCATCGCCTCCCAAATGCACCTGTGGCCATCACCGTCCCCCTGAATCGCTGCAGCACCCACCAGGGGGCGGTGGCGCCCACTTTGGGAATCACTGTGCTAAAGTGACAAGCATGGGTAGAAACTCCCCCTACCAAGGGACAGCGAGATCCACGTCACACTATTAAATATTTATTTTGGCCCGTTTTGGGAGGTAAGCACGCCAAAAATCAGACCTCTTATGATCGAATCTCTCGAGACGGGTAACCTATTATGGGCTTTCCCAAAGGTCCTATCCGATCTATTTTTTCACCAGGAATGTAATGGCACCGTCGAAATCCTCGATACCCCAACCCAAACGGTACTTTTGCCCATAACTCCATTTTTCGTGTGATTCGCTTTAACTCCGCTCCAATTGTGATTTCGGTTCCGGACATTCGCGCAGTCGATTCTAAGCATGCATTAAAAATTTAAAGAAAGTGAGCGCTTGTTTCTTGAAGATACGAGGAAAGTTCCTGATGTAGTGTAAAAGCAGCAAGGATAATAATTGTGATAGTAATAGTGGAGGTAACAAATAAGATCTGGTCCTTGTCATCCAGTGGCTCACAATGAGATGTTACCATTTCGATCGATGCAGCTATTTGTATTATTATTATTATCATTGTTATTGTCATTGTCATTGTCACTGTCACTGCCATTGCCATTGCCATTGCCATTGCCATTATTATTATTATTATTATTATTATTATTATTATTATTATTATTATTATTATTATTATTATTATAGCTTCTTCTTTTCCGGATAGATCTGACCTCTCCTAAACACCAAAACAAAACCGTAATGTTGATATGCTGGCATTATATTATTTAATCTACAAAATAATAGTAGTAATAATAATAATAGTAACAGTAATAATGACAAACGATCTATTCCTCGTCATTTCCTGGTCAATAATCTGACAAAGTCGAAATAATATTTTCCACAAAAACTTTCGAAATAGCCACGGTCCTGGAAAACACAAGTTTTTGGTTATAGGAATAGGGTGTTGCGGTGTTTAAAAATAGTAGCAATTTTAATTTTTGCTTTTAATTATAACACACGTAACAAAGAAACATGTTACAACAACGTCTCGTAGAATCAGGTATAAAAATGTGCGTTTCAATTATCTTTTATTTAATAGTAGTATATGGTGCATCCAGATCGTCAGCATTTGGTTTTACCGTTTGTTGTAAAGATGTTAGCGTTGTAAAGTAAGACATGGACACTTTAATATATATATAGAGTACCTGAAACATAAATTTGTTACAAATGCTATGATACTTCTCAGTGTGAGCCGTTAAACTTCAGTGGCTGTTAAGGGCCACTGCTAAAATGCTCCTTTTGCAAGAAAAGTTGCACAGATTTGTATGAGACTAATCTGCACTTTCTGAGTATATGCTTAAAATACATCATTGACGTTTCAGTGTTGAAAACAATACTCACTGCAGCGGATCTCTCCATAGACATGATGAAAAATGTACCAGCTCGTAATTAACATAGTGTTAGACTTCGCACCATTAGAAGCAACAAGACCTTCTGCGCCCTCGGTGATACTTTATGTCACAACGAATTGACGTATCTGCAATAACAAATGAAGTCTGTTCCTTGTCATCTGGTGACTAACAAATGAGATGTGGCCATTTCGGTGGATGCAACAATTTGAATTATTTACTGTACTATTATTACTTGCACTTACAACAAACCTGATGTACCTTAATGCCATGTAACAAACAGGAAGAAACGAATATTTTACAAAGAACGACCGATTTATACAACAATTTTTAACAATTATAAAACTTATCAGTTCATTGGTCTTCCTTATCTCATAGATGTCAGCATTGTGAAGTACGACATAGATGTTTGTAATACCTTCAACAATGAAAATAATAATGGGTTGTGTAATGGTTGGAACGCACTTAGGCCCTAATTTAACTTAACCCCAACTTATTGTGAGCATGATCATACATTTGAGTCCCAGGCATCATAGAAAAAATAATATCGAAAAAACCGATCTGCGCAATTGTTTGTTAACATGTGGAAGAATACTTTCGTTTTTGTGGCCGGTGTCTATACTCACTCGTGCATAGGTGACATCTCGTGCCGTGGGCCTATAGTTAAAAGAATTAGAATATGTGTTTTCCGAATATTTTATCGGAAAAATCATCATTTCTTCGAGAAAATGTTTTAGCTTCGATCCTATTAAGATTACGGTCGCGGGCACCGGCACAACAGACTCTATATAACAAAATACCCCTAGAAATAGCCTTAACAAAACTGATGTTAAATATTTATTTTTGCTCATATCGGGGTAGGCCAAAGTAAGTAAAAAAATTGACCTTTTTGCACGATTTTGGATCGCCTAAAATCGACCCTCCAGCGATGGATAATCAAGATAGGGCTTTCAGTTAGTTTCTATGTGACGTATTTTTTCACGACGAATCGAATGGCATAGTCGGAATCCCCGATTTTCCAAGAGACATGGTATGTTTGCCCCGAAAACCCCATTTTTTCCCAAAAAAATCCGTAAAACTTTGTTCCTTTTGATATTTCGACAAATAACCCCTAGAAATGATTTTGTTGAGCTTGATTTTGAAAATTTATTTTTTCCCTATTTCTGGGGTAGGCCAAAGTAGGTCTAAAAATCTACCTTGATGCACGAATTTGGACTGACTTTGATATTATAATTTGCAAGCTGACTCCCTGAACATTCCTCCTTGTTAAATGTTTTTTGTTCTTTATATATAAAATCCATAATGAATGTGCAGCGCAGCAGACCGAATTCAAGGCGCACCAAAACTATTATTTTTTTATAAAAAACAATTTCTGCAAATTTGAGAAACATCGGCCAATAAATATAGAAGGTAGATTTTAGTGCCACCTATAGAAATGAAACGTGACAAAACCCTTACTCGCTACTTCAGTAATAAATTGTGCGATCATGGTCTCAATTAGTCCGGTAGTTGAGATGTGGTTTACTCTCGTAAATTGAACTTCATATATAAAGATATTATCGTGGCAATTACTTCTTCTAATGTATAGGAAGTAATAAAAAAAATAGGAAAATTTCAAGATCGTACCGTAGCAAAGCTGTTCATACCCATGACGAAGAATTTTCCAGCACACATTTGACACTGATAACTGCTTCGCAGCATGAGGAATAGTAAGAATTTTCTAGCTCGCACGGAAAGATTCAGCCATATTGTATCGACGTACCTACGTATTTAAAAAAAGCCAATTAATAGTTCAGATCATGATCCATCATTGGTTCTGACCAGGGAACCATGCCTTTAGCATAAAAATTTAAAAAAATTAGTAAGCATCAATCGAAACACCATTGTTACGTCCTAAGACCACAGCAAGCACTTTCGTTTTAAGGAAAATGAACGATAGTAATGATTTTCCCAGGGAAAAAAGCTCGCATCGAGATATCGGAGGCAAAAGTAAAGTAATTGAAAAAAATAATCATAACGATAACGATGGTCGAGAGAGTTTGTGGAGAAGATGCACCGAGATTCTGACATCTCTCCAAAGTCTAGGTTGAATTCCTCTCTACAGAGATACATTAACAATAAGATGCTACCGATCTGTAGTAGAGGGATGAGAAAGGACTACTAATCACAATCAGTGATGCACCGGGATGCTAGCAAACTCAATAGAAGTATGAGATAGGGTTGGACTCAATGATGCACTGAGATGCTGAAAAACTGAGCGCGGTTAGATAGAATAGAGAAAAACCAAGGGCTTACTTTAATTTTAAATTGCTTGGTTTATTCGACCTGAGACTCTGTCTTTCGAATTTTCTGCTCGTTGGAACAAGAGTAAGCGAAAATACAATATTTCGGAGATCTTATGTAGTGGAACAATGTTTACAAAAATGTTCCCTACTTCTATATTTTCCACAAGTTCGTAAGGGCGGTTTACACAAGATATCTTACATACTATGTAATAATTCCTACATCTATCGGTTTCCGAATTTGAAATCTTTTTCTAAAGGACATATGTTCTTATAATATGTATGGCTCTAGATGCAATTCCTAACAAACACAAAAAATTATCTACCCTTCACCGATCTTTCAGAAAGTTCCGTTTGTTTGAATTGTATATTTCTTTTAGAGCGTACACAGGACAACCGCCTATGTACTGTTATATGAAGACCAAACTCTTCAGTAAACAGGGATACTCAGAGGTGCCGAGTTTCTTTCAGCTTATGATAAGGGGCCTTCCGTTTCTATGTAAGACGGGATAAGAGGCTAATATTAAATACCTTTGGTCTATAAATGCACTGAACGCTGTTTTTTTTATTATATTTTTATAGTTACATCCACCTGTCAGGGTTATTAGCAACTACATTATTTTCTAACATGTCCAGATTTGGATGAATAATTTTGCTTGTTTTAGGAACATAATTAGTTTTCTTTATACCCTGGTCGAAAGTGCGTTCTTCCTGCATCGATTTCGACGTCGAAAGCCTCAGATTTGTACATTGATAGATCCGCGTGCGCGTCTTTTGTTATACCAGGAGCGAAAAATGCAAGGGGTTTGCACTACACGACTGCGCGATACACACAAACAAAACATGACATTGAAATTGCCCTTATATTACCAATAATTAATTTAATTTCATCATCAAACAAATTTTGATGTAACTTAACTTTTTTAATATTTATAACCATCTTAATTTTAGGAATTTTAATTGAATGAAAATCAGGAGCCATTAAATGAATAAATAATCAAATAAAATAATAATAATAAATTTTATTTGAATTAGGATATTAATTTAAAAAAAAATAATTCAATTGCAATTAAAAATTAATAAATAAAATTATTATATCTTAACATAAAAAAATTTATGAATAAAATCAGTTTCGACCTGAAAAAAGATTAATTAAATTTTAATCTATAAATTTAAACTTGATTTTTGCGTATGTTGCGATGCCTGCCGCCGGCCAGCAGCACTCGCTTCGCTCGTGCTGCAAATGCCGGGCAGGCATCGCAAATATATATGCATCACTTGGTAAGACAGAGATAGAGAAAAAATAAAAGCTTCGAGTTATCCCCTCAGAGGCGCTACAGCGAGGAACGAAAGTTTTACATGGCCGCGCAATTGACTGTCACTTAAAACACAGTTACCTTCATACTTTTAATGATAATTCATTAATAAACGCACTTTCGACCGGATATAAAGAAAAATAGTATACACCACACGGGCAGAAAGTTTTAGAGCCTTGAACTGCGCGAGATGATGCCCTCGGCTTCGCCTCGGGTATCATCTCGCGCAGTGCACGAATCTCAAACTTTCTGCCCTTGTAGTGTAATATACTATTGTTGCAGTTTTCTATTGTATTGGTCGTGTTTTCGATTGATTCCTGAATTTGAAATTTTCTTCTTTCTTGTTCGTATTTAGTGCAGGAGGTGATGATATGTGCTCTATTGTGTTCGGTGTATTGCAGGTGGTACATGTGGATTTTTCTTGGTTTTTAATTAAATCAATGTGGGTGATATTTATGTGTCCGATTCTCACTCGGTCGATGACTACTTGTTCCTTTCTTTTGAATGTTTTGGCCGGACTGATTTCGTGTATATCTTTTCTGAATCTATGGTTTAGGGTTTGACGGGAATTTTTCCAAACAGTGTTTCATTTATCTTGAATGATCTTTGATATAATTTTTGCTATCTCCTTGTAGTGGACAGGCGTTTCTGTTCCGTTGTCGTGAAGTTCCAGGGCTTGTTTCGCTACTTGGTCCGCCTTTTCGTTTTCTGTGACTCCTACGTGAGAGGGCACCCATCCTAACATAATTCCAAGGTTTGCGTGATGTTTTATTAAATCGTTGTATTTTGCGATTATTTGGTGGTTTAGGGGGTGTGCATAGTTTTTAGCTTCCAATGCGGTTAGAACGCTCATAGAGTCCGTGTAAATTATATATTTGTTGAGAGGTTATTTTTGTCTTTTGAGATTAATTCGTTTTCGATTTTCTCGATGAGTTTTAATCCTTCTAATATGCCTCGCATGAGTAGATACTGTAGTTTGCGGTAATTTGAATTTGAAGACCTCTTTGGGCGTTGAGATAGCACATCCCACATTTCTTTCGGTCTTTGAGCCGTCGGTGAAGATAGTTGAGTGGTCTGGATATTTGTTCATGTTTTCAAGGAAAAGTTGTTTTAGAATTGCTGGGTGTTCGTGTTTTTATGGATCTAACGATTTCTGTTTGTGTCGCCGACTTTAGTAACCACAGTGGTGTTTTAAATTCATCGTGTTGAAAAGTATTTGGTAGCGTTAGTTTGAACTCTTTTAATATGTTATGGAGGCGGATGCACATTGGTTTAATAGAGCTGGTTTTTTTGTTGCATTGGAGCTGAAACCTTTTGGAAAGTAGCACTAGTGGTATAAATATGAACTGCGGGATTTGCTAATAGAGGGTACTACTTTTACGTTGTGTTACATAGCGTAATGCGGTTTGTTGTGATAACTTGTACTTTCAATACGCTTTAAAACTAGCAGTGTCTCATCGTTGAAAGTGGAAGTGACAAATTTTAATAACGCTCTAAAAATGTCTATTTTCGTTCTAATCAAGGACCATTTACAGGTAGTTACTTTGTGCTAGTTGTTTTTTAAAAAATTGGTTGCCGGTTGCCATCGATTGCTTGTGGAGGGTTATGGAACTCATGCTCCAAGTGTAACAACTGTTGAAAGGTGGTTTGGTCGTTTTAAAAGTGACGATATGGACGTGCACGATAAAGCCAAGGGACGGGCGCCGAAAAAGTTCGAAGATGGTGCCTCTCGTTCAGTTCATGTGGCATCCATTTTCCTTCCTTCGGAATTATTCTCATGGCTTGCAAACGCATGCTGACGATAGCTTGGGTCACATCTTTTGTGAGCTGTTGCTGCGTTTGAGTGGGATCTTTCTTCAACAATGCCTGTAATTCTGCATCTTCAAACTTTTTCGGCGGCCGTCTCTTGGCCTTATCGCCCAGGTCCATATCGTCACTTTTAAAACGACCAAACCATCTTTCAACAGTTGCTACACTTGGAGCATGAGTTCCATAAGCCTCCACAAGCAATCGATGGCAACCAGCAGCCGATTTTTTCAAAAAGAAGTAGTGCAAAGTAACTTCCCGCAAATGGTCCTTGGTTGGAACGAAATTAGACATTTTTAAAGCGTTACTAAAATTTGTCAGTACCACTTTCAACGATGAGACACTGCTAGTTATAAAGCGTATTGAAAGTGCAAGTTATCACAACAAACCGCATTACGCTGTGTAACACAACGTAAAAGTAGTACCCTCTATTAGCAAATCCCGCAGTTCATATTTATACCCCTAGTATTTCTTGAATAGGATTTTGTGGAGATGAAATTGCTTTTAATGCGTAGGAGAACATTAATTGGGTTCTTCTGAACTGTAGAGGTACTATATTTATTTCACTTAAAATGCTGTATGTTGGGCTGGTACAAAAAGCTCCGGTTGCTATTCTTGCTGCACTATTGTTTATTACCTCTAACTGTTTGAGCGTGTTCTTTTTTGCGGAGCCATTAATGCTTTGTATTTCTTAGTTAGGGTGATACAGTCAGCTCCCCAGTTCATGGATGCTATTGACTTCAATAAGTTCAATCTTGTTTTGCAGTTGTCTTTTAATTCTTTGATGTGTAGGGACTATGAGAGTTTGTTGTCAAATTTGATGCCGAGAATTTCAATTTGATTTACTACAGGCAGCGGATTGTTTTCTATTGAAAGTGTGATTTTTTCTATTTGTTGTGTCACTTTGCTAAAGAGTATGACTGATGACTTTGATTTGGAGAATTTGAATCCGGTTTTGGAGGAGTAATTAGTTAATTCATTAAGCGTGTCTTGTGAAATTTGTTGGGATGTTAAGATATTTTTTCTTGCAATGAAGAAGGAAAAGTCATCGGCAAAAATTGTGCATTTTACAGGGGCTTTGATGATGCTCGTGATGTCATTAATAGCCAGCAAGAAGAATGTGACGCTTAAGAACGATCCTTGAGGGACCCCATTGGTGATTTGTGTCTTATCTGAGAGATGACCATTAACTCATACTTGGATGTACCTATGTTCACTGAATGCTGTTGTAGGACGTAACACCATAGTATAACACGTTTTCTGACAAATAAATCATTTACCCTTGTCTGTCCGTTATCGAGATATAAAGTCTTAAGGTTTTCAGATTCATTTATTTAATTTGGGCGAGAAAAATCCAGAAAAGTCGTGATTTTGACTCAGAAATTTTTATAATTTAAAATCAAGACTTCCTGATGTAATCGTCGCATTAATTATTAGTTTTAATCGGTGTAGTTCAAACAAAAAAATACCCTCATTATTAAAATACACATTTATTTCCTTTATCAGTTATAAGCAATTCACACTTACATTTAACACCAATAAGACTGAAAATTTGTATATACCTATAAGGCCAGGGTAAAAAACATTCGAAATGACTTCTTCAGACAATCTTAATTTTGTTGTAAAGCTGCAGTTCTTCTGGATAAGGTTTTCTTCTTTCTATTTTATAAGCTTGATGGCCCATTACTTTAAAATATACAGGTAAAACAATGGTATGAGACATTTTTCGTCTCTTCATTAATTAAATAAAAAAAATTACATTAAATAAATAAATTAGCAAATTTAAGACTTTATTTCTGGATAACCGACAAACGAGGGCAAATGATTTATGCGTCAAAAAACGCGTTTCATTGTGCTCTTTCAATTGCTGCTTACTTACATTCTTTTCGATACTGCACTAATTGTAAAACGTCGTTTCCTAGTAAGTCTTGGTTTTGAAGGTGCAATGTGATTTGAAAATACTTACAATGATTCTCGAATGTAAAGACTGTGGTCAATCAGCAACTGCCCGGGTAAGCAATTGAAGAACAAGTGGCAGATCGTTCCAACTGCATAAATCATGTATCGCGGAGCGCTGAGGATATCGTCCAACCTCGTCACTGCCTTAGAAAAATGCATTTTCTTTTATTAAAAATATATTGCATAAAAATCTTGACGAAGTGTTATCCTTTTCTCTCAAGGTATGAGTTGTCCCAAATATACACTACATCTTGAGATACTCTATTAATTCTAACGAAAATTTAACGCGAAATGATTTTTGTTGAATTCTATGTATAAAGATCCAGAATTTCGTGTGAAGTTTCTTCAGGTTCCAGCAGATTTAACATTTTCACAAATTTATTTCTATTAATTTGTTATTAGATGTAAGGATATTGAAAGAATTTGTAATACATTTCACGTGATGTTAACAACAATAAATTCATACCCAGGTATTGTATGTGTGCAGGAAGGATTATCCTGGAAACTTACTTGTAGGCCCGTGACGCTGATGAGAAACATGTTAATTATAAGCTGGATGAAGTACGAAGTCGAATGCGCAGAATGAATGGTGTCCGCGTAACTTTTGAAGAAATTTTATTACTGACGATTACTTTTCAGTAAAGTACAAGATCATTCTGAGTATATGGTGTCACTTGCTTCAATGCTTATATGACGCACAGAAAAAGAGAGACCTCATAGCCCGTCTCACTAAACGTTTTTTCTAAATGTCTCTAGGAGCATATTTTGGAGCATCCAAAAGGGAGTCCCCTCAAGAATTATCTGAAGCGTTTCACGGATCACCTTCTAAAGCGTTCCAAGGAACACTTTTGGATTTTTCTTATAGAAATTCCTAAGAGGGACTTGATGGAACACCTACTGCAGAATCTCTTGTGGATTTTTGTGCAAAATATTCTAACGCATTTTTTCGAACAACATATACACAGAATCAGTCTCATATACAAATACTGGACTGTGAAGAGGTTCATTGCATACATACTATATTAGAACCTTGAATAAGTTCTCGCTATTTCCTAAGAAATGGTTAGCACCCGGACTATGTGCGTGTAATTTCAGATGATAACGCATTTAGGGAAAGTGCGCCTAAATTGGACCACTGCCTAAATTGGACCGGTTCTTCATTCAGAAAATAATTTACATTAGAATTTTTTTCGTGTTAAGTTCTCAAACTGCATGTAATAATATATAGAAAAACAAGAGCTAGCAGCAATTCAGCATTTGCGCTCCTACGACAGTTGTTTGTTAGAAAAGTACGCGCATATTATATTCTTGATCTATGCATTTTTTTGAACGATTTCATGCATTGTTTTATTTAGTTTCATTAGTTCATATGCTACTAATATCAGCTTTTGGAAAAGTGGCAATTCGCCTAATTTAGGAAAGTAGTGGTCCAATTTAGGCAAGTGTTTCTGAAATTTGCAGTTCGTTATGCTTTTCTATTTTCTTAATACAATTTTTACTTTTCCGTTTATGCGCATTTCATACGTTTTTACTTATAGTTAAACGTACGCTTTTTCATAATGTTTTCGATTTTGACCTTTTTCTTCACATTGGGCTCGTGGGCAGGTAATCTTGTTTAAGGGTTCCGATATAGGCGCACTTCCCCTACAGAGAAGTACTGTCGATAACCTTATACTTCAGTATACAGGGTGGGGCAATAACTATTAGCACCTTAAATATATTAAACATGTATATCTAATATGTCTAAGTTACTAATAGTTATTGTCCCACACTGTATATTGGTTCGCCACAGTGTACACAACTTTTTTTTAATTCTAAAAATATCGACTTTTGTATCAAGTAAAGAGTATATGCGGGGAATTTGATTGCGCTATTTTGATAACAAAATTTTGCAGCTCAAGCACATAGAATTTTTGCTGAGGCACACATAATTTGACGCTTCATATATAATGATTTTGATCTTGGAGATACACAACTCTCTGGCGTATCGAAAAAGATCGAATTCAAAAGCAAGGAGTTTTAGTGCCTTACGACTTGAAGCCGAGAAAACTTGTGAGAACTTATTCAAGGTCCTAATACAACTATATGTATAAGAGTTACAACCCCTTTTGCCATGGCGGGCCTTAGCGCGGAGTCCCTCCTACAGAATGGAGCGCCGTGCCGTTTTGTCTTTATCCTTGGACACATCCGAATCACGACTGACTGATTGTCAGTATGATTAGACACTTGGGTCCCAGGGGTCAATAAGAAAAACGTGGAAAGAAATCGAGCATTATAATAACGCTTGCAATTGCAAGAACATTTCCATTCTTGTGGCCGGCGACTATAGTCACACGTCGTGTACAGGTGGCATCTTCTGGCGGTTTACTACAGTCACCCATAGAATTGAAATGGTTAAATATAGAGAAACCCCCAAAAAAAGAAACAACTACCAACTCTATAATCTCCTGATGCAAGCTAATGCAGTCGTGAAGAATCCAATAACTCTTGTCGTATGTTGCAACAGTCCCCTTACTTTTATAAACATCATCGTAAGATGCGACATTTTTCAATCGGTAGCTGAAATTATTTTTAAAAAAAATGTTACTTAATCCATATGGGGAAGGAAATCGACAGATTTACAAATAAAAAGATCCACCGTGATAAAAGGCTCTTAGAGAGTCATCACAGTCCTTTGAAGAGTTCAAAAAGAAGCCTCTGTTATCGGATCCCGAGAGACTCTGATAAAGGTGCACTAAGAACATCCCCGATGCCCAGACGTTTCAAAAAATGTCTTTACAGAAACTCCAGGGGCTTTCTGGGCTCCTGAGGGCTTCATTACTAGAGACAATGTTTGAAAAGGTGTCCCGGATGTCACTCTAGGAGAGTTTCCGAGATCAGTCAAGAAAAATCTTCAAAAGCCCTCCATAAAGTTTGTCTAACAATAAATGATTCTCTAGCAAACCCTTCTTTAACCCTTAACGCTCCGTAGGCTCCGCTACGGAGACATTTTACACGTAAAAGCAACTTTCCCGGAGTGGAAAGAGTTAAATGCCGCAAAAGGCATCCCCGTAGACGCTCCAGAGCACACTCTGGTGTAGGAGCACAAAATTGCGTCAGTACTATGAACCAGCAGCGCGAAAGTGTCTTTTTTGTAAAATCAATCATTCAGGCATCGTTTGTTATAATTTGATTATTATCATCGAGAACAATAACAAGTAAATCGATAGCGCTGGCCCAAAGTTGATAGACTCATGCCCAGAATCTTTCAGTTGAAGAAGCCTGCTCCGAAGAACAGTGAAGTATCCTTCGAAATACCATTTTTCCCAACTCATGAAGGCCTTTAAGGGGAGGTTCTGCTTTGTAGGACCGAAAAAGTAGGCGATATTTGCGAATTTTTTATAAAAAAACTGTGAACGGGTTTATTTGAAATTTGGCAAGTTGTTTCATTGTACCCTTAAGTATTATTACAAATTTTTATGAGACTATACAAAAGAAAATGTGCGTATGTAGAGCGTCGATTGCAGAACGTTGAGAAAAAATAGCTCGTGCTGACGTTGAAGGAAAGTGTCCTATGGTTTATCTGAAAAACAAAAAGGAAAAGGGATTCTTAATCTGCATGAACATAGCTATCTATGGGCCTAGAACAATTCAGAAAAATGAAAAACTTTTAAAAAGGCAAGCCTTTTGTAAGAAAATGTTCGAATTTCGTGAAAAAATCGCAAGGAATTATATAAATAAAAAAAGAACGGGAATAGATGTAGTCATAATCCTAGGCCCATAGATAGCTATGTTCATGCAGATTAAGAATCCCTTTTCCTTTTTGTTTTTCAGATAAACCATAGGACACTTTCCTTCAACGCCAGCACGAGCCATTTTTTTCTCAACGTTCTGCAATCGACGCTCTACACACGCACATTTTTTTTTGTATAGCCTCATAAAAATTTGTAACAATACTTAAGGGTACAATAAAACAACTTGCCAAATTTAAAATAAACCCGTTCAATAGTTTTTTTTAAATAAAAATTTCGCAAATATCACATACTTTTTCGGTCCTACAAGGCAGAACCCCCCCTTAACCCTTTGGAAGCCAAGCCCATTTTCGCGATATTTGCGAAAAATGCCACGGGCCGATTTTATTATCGTACTTCTATAAATTGTTTTAGCAAGTGAACGATGCCGATTTTCTGGGCATCGGCCCTTGTCATTCCTCGCACAAAAACTGGGGGGCGATAGATTGGTCCGCTCGCAACCAGAGGGTGAATACAGCTGTTCAAGGTAACATAAGGCACACTTACGCTAAAATGGAAAACAGACCGCAACAATGCGTTGCCAAGACAGCGATCACTGAGTCAATCGCAACGAAAACCGTCATAAAGAGGTACGCAAGAACGAAATGATGGATGTAGATCAGATCATAGTAATACACTGGATCAAGGTAATACTCGGCTTGAAATAGTTGTGTCAAAGGTCGACTTTCATTCAGTGGATTAATGATATCCAAGACTTGAGCCAAACGTGGCACAAATGTGAACAATATCGTCGACGTCCACACATAGGCTAAAAAGAAAGTTATGTATTTCTTTATAATTCTGATTTACTGATCGAATTTTGTAGGTCAGAAATTGTTCATTTCTGGGTCTGGGTTGGACCCTCACATTAGGAACTCACAAGTTCTGCAAATAAGTGAGAACTTTATCGTGTAGGATATCTTTTTTGAGCTGATGACAACTTCCTAGACCATTTCTTACTCCAGGTCATGGCATCAAAGAGCTGCAGTTATCAGAATCTTGTTTCAAATAGAAATTGTGGATATGGGTCAGATAACAGTTGATGTACTTACTCCAATACGAAAGAGTAAACCTTTTGCCCAACAGAGCATATTTTTCGAGGATTTTGCGTTCTTGTTTATGCTGAATGTTGTTCCAGTCACTGTCTGCACGATACATGAGAATTTTAATCTGAAAAACCGGCATTCGTCACAAACACTTTACGAATTGTAACCGTTAATCCTCAGAGGGTTGGGATTCCAAAAATTTCAAAAGATCATTATTTCTATTGAAAAGTAATCTGAGCTCTCCAGCTTAGTACCAAACCAAGGTGGGATGTTGGCAGGTCAGCCTATGACGCCATATGGCGTCATTCCGGCTCTCTAAGGGTTAAAATGCGGAGTGGGGTAAAAACAGGCATTACCTTTTTCTCATTGATTTTCATATTGGCCATTTTTGTAACTCCTAATATAATACAAATAATTTGAGGCATGCAGTCCAGCACGAGGAAGATGTCTCTCCATCCCTCCATTAACACAAATATCTGTTGACAGTAACGACATATCACGACAATCACTGATCAATAAGGATATGTACTTGGACAAAATCTGGGATCTTGAATTGAACTTTCGCGACTTCATGAATTAAATTAATTTTGAATATACCATAGCATCTATAATGACGATTAACTATTTCCACTCGTACTTTTTGTCACCTGAAGCTTTTAGGAGCACAGACTTTCTTTTGCTGTATCTGGCTTTGTAATGTGTGACTTATTTGGAGATAAAATTTGCATATAACATTTTAAGGTGGTCCAAGCGTCAGGCTTAATATTAGATGAGTCCAAAAAACAACTTTTAATCGAAAGATTATTAGTCCCAGAACAATTTCTAACAAAGAAAACCCCATGTTATCGACCATTTAAAAAAGATATTAACAATTAAAGTTCGTACATTTTGCACAGTCTCTTATGGCGCGTTTGAATTCGCGACGTCTATTACGAATTTTTCACCTAGAAAACGATTAGACCGTGCACGTATTAAAAGTTTTTTAGATTCTTTAAAGTTGAAAGATCATCTTAGAACAAAAAATATGGGGATTAACGATAATTTGAAAAAGATATCAATTAAATAAGATCGATGAAAAAACTGACGCCCAAATTGAGATACAAGGTGGCAACGTCGCGCCAGCTGGTAAGTGTACTATATATATAGAGTCGGAGGCAGACGAAAACGGTACCGACACACCCGTATCAAATACATCAAATCTCGAGATATTTCTTATTTAAATAAAAATGGTGAACTTGCTTACGTTTATTTTGCTTGTGCTTCTCGCGTCTTTCTCTTCGTGTAACGGACTAAAGTGTAAATTAATATAACATGCGAATGTGTGCAAAACTTGTGTAAAATTGAAAAATATAACCTACCAATATGATAAAATTTCAGGATAGGCTATACGCTTCAACCAAATGTAAACAGTAGCAGACCAACAGTGCAACATACTGTGACGTGGTATTTGGGAGGGTCGGGTGACCTCCACCACGTGCACGTCTAACCTTCCGTTGGGCACCAGCCAGGGTCGACCTGGCCGTGCCGGGTGCTGAAAAACTACGGAAAATAAAATTTGGGGACCGGAAAAATGAATAAAAACTCCCGGAATCTACTATAATATCACAAAACCGGATCTTTATTCCCGGCCGAATACCCCAAAAAGAATTAATATAAAAGGAAATAGAAAATAATAATAATAATAACAATCTTGTTCTTACTAAATAATTCGATCCGGGAGAAATCCCGGCAACCGGATTTCACCCGGTGCGACACGAAATGGCGGCCGGAATGCGACCGGCTCGCCCGTCTCTCTCTCTCCCTCGTTCTCCCGCACTCTCTCTCTCACACACTCTCACACACGCGTACAAAGTCTTAGGGAAACTCCCGGAGAGGCCGGAAGCTCCCCTGGGTAACGTACCCGGTCCGGACGCCCGGAACCGGGGCTCAAAAAATGATCGAAAAGGACCGGAACTTAAAGGGAGAAAGGACGCTCCCCCCCCCCCCCCCCCCCCCGGAACTCTACCGGCCACGTCCCGGACAAAGAAGATAAACAAAACCAAGAGAAAACAAAATCGAAACGAAAAGAAAAGCGAGGAGCTGTCACAAGCCTCGCCCACGAACCTTTTATTTTCTCCTTACGCCTTCCGCTCGCCTTCTCCCAAATCTTCTCCCAAAAAACCAAAATGGCGAAACGTCCGAGTGGTGCAGCGTTGAACGCGAGAATGACTCGCTTGGCGGTTCTCCTCGGAGATTGGGAAAATCGACCGTGGATCGCAGCGCTGGAGCCTCGCCGGTCCGTCTGGTGCTGCCCTCCGAACTAATCGTAGCTCCCTAGCCGGCGCGGGACGGTTTGAACCCGGTTTCTTCCGGCTGACTTCTTCCCGGGCGTTGTCTCTTCCGGAAAGCCCGGGTCCGGTGTTACTCCTTCCCCCGGCGGGAGCAGGGATCGGGCCGGTGGTTTTTCCCCCGTGCTTAAGGGTGCGAGGAGGGTATCTCCCTCGGAGTGACAGCCGGAACTTCGAACGGCTCCCGGTTCCCACGTCGCAATTTGGCCGCTCGTATTCCCGGCTTTAATTCCCCCGTTGTGCTGCGGTCGATTCCCGATCGATACCTCGGCGGACTCATGGAAAAAGAACGAGCGGCAGAAGTGACAGGGTAGAGGTTATGTACGGTTGCCCAGGGGATACGGAGGTGCCTTACCGGTCACCCGGGATTCGGATTCCCCGATTCCCGCGTTCGACGCCTTTACCGGTAGGACGTTACGTTATTTAATTTTTTAAAATGTGGATGGGGTTCATAAAACCCCCATCACAATACATATGCACGTACGTGTACGTGTTGTGATGGGGGTTTTACGAACCCTATCCACTACAGTAATATAACGTCCTACCTGGTAAAGGCGTCGAACGCGGGAATCGGGGAATCCGAATCTCGGGTAACCGGTAAGGCACCGCCGTATCCCCTGGGAACCGCACATAACCTCTTTTCTGTCGCCGCTCGTTCTATTTCCATGAGTCGCCGAGGGATCGATCGGGAATCGACCGCAGAAGCAACTAGATCGCAGAATACCAGCGGCCATCTTTGTTGCGCGGGAGCCGGGAGGAAATACAAAGTTCCGGCCGTCGCTAGGAGGCAGATACCTTCCCCGCACCCGCAAGAACGGGGGAGAAACCACCAGCGTTACTCCAGCTCCAAAGCGAGGAGCCTCCTATCCCGGAACCCGGGCTTCCCGGAAGAGACTACGCCCGGGAAGACGTCATCCGGGAGACACCGATGTCAAACCGTCCCGCGCCGGCTAGGGAGCTGCCGTTAGTTCGGAGGGCAGCACCGGACGGGCCGGCGGGAGATCCGGCGCTGCGATCTACGGTCGATTTCCCCCTCTCCAACGAGAGCCACGCAGCTCATTCTCGCGTTACACGCCACCCAGGAAGGATGCCTCTTGGAGATTTTGAGGATTTTTGGGAGACACCGAATCGAAGAGAACGAGCGGAGTTCGGGAAGGAAAGAAAGGTGCGTGAGCGAGGCTTCCAGGCTTCTCGCTGTTCTTTCTTTATTTTTTTTTTATATCTCGATTCTTTTTGTTTTGTTCTTTGCCCGGCGCGTGGCCGGCAGAGTTCCGGGGGAGACAGGGTGCGTCTCCTGTCCCCTTTCGTTCCTTTTTCTTTTGTTTCTTTGTTCCGGTTCTGGGCATCCGGGCATCCGGGCCGGAAAGCGGTTGCCCCGGGGAACTTCCTGGCGACACCGGGAGTTCCTCCCGATTTAGTGTGAGTGAGAGAGAGTGAGAGAGTGTGTGAGTACCAGAGAGAAGCGGCGAGCCGGTAGCGTGCCGGTCGCCATTTTGTGTCACGCCGGGTGAAATTCGCTCGCCGGAATTTCTCCCGGATCGGGATCAGTATTAAGATCCAACGATTGTTACCATTAATATTTTCTATTCTTATTTTTTTGGTTTTGTTCATTTTCTTGTCCGGGTGACCGGGAAAATAAAGATCCGGTTGTGTCATATTTAGAACGATTCCGGGAGTTTTTCTTTAGTTATTTTCCGGTCTCCAAACTTCTATTTTCCGTAGCTTTTCAGCACCCAGCACGGCCAGGTCGACCCTGGCTGGCGCCCAACGGAAGATCAGACGTGCACGTGGTGGAGGTCACCCGACCCTCCCAAATACCACGTCACAGTGTATACACGCACACACTAATGACTTTGAGAAGTTGCCAAGTTTTTCTAGAGACCGTTATACCGACATCAAGTGCAAGTCTATTGTTAATTAAATAAATTATTTATAAAACTCTTATTGAAAACGAGACATTCCATTCATAATTTTATAAATTTCTCAATCGTTTTTGAACTCTTGTACATTTTTTTATTCATTTACAGTACATATTAGTCTCTTATTGACTAGTCTGACGCTTGGACCACCTTAAATTGAAGACAATTTTAACGTTACTTTTTAAACAAATATTATTCCATCATTATAATAATGTGAACATTTTGTAAATGAAAATTTTAATTTTAAATTATTGGTAAACGCCAAACTGTGTCAGTGCCTGCGATAAAAACTTTTAGTGCAAAGGATTTAATTAACGTTAGCGAAGAACAATACCTGTGGAGGAATGAGAGTTGAAATAATCAGGATTACAATAGCAAGATTAATTTTCCCACTAGGTACCAAATCAAAAGGCCACATGCCAAGAACCCATAATAATTTTTTATTATATTTGAAATGGCCTCTATCAAAAATCTCCATTCCATATGCTAACATAAGATGCAACTACAACGTTTTACTACCGTTCTATCGCGAGGGTTTGTTTGTGGTCAGAGGGTGAAGAGTGTCACATTAATAATTCATATCTGCCGCATGAAATGTGTCACTTAGGAGACACACGGAACATGAAGCGATACCACTACTTCGATATTTGTAAAAGAAATTAACCATTGCGTGAAATATTTTCAGGAATAATGTTTTCTGATTTATTTCCGAAGCAAGTCTAGAGCTCTGTGTGGAGAAAACAGTCGAGCAACATCTGTTCGTTATGTAACACCCCAGGGAGGTAATTCAGAAGTTGTCAAACACTCAAGAGATAAAAACACAAGCAATATAGTTTCTCGGAATAAAGAAACAGTTTATTGGTACTGATGTCTTTCGCAGGCACCAGAGTCGTTTATACACTCTGATAAAGATATAATAAATAGAAATATACAAATTAAAGACTGAAAAAAACTTCCATTTGCATAACAAGGCAACGTACCTAAGAGAGTATATTAATTACGGAATACAAATGTACCCTTTCTCTATTATTCCAGATTTGAAGATTTTGAAAGTAATTTATATTATGAATTTTAATTATTGAATTTAAGGAAGGAAACATAAAAAAATAATAAAACGGATTCTTGAGTGTTAATTTTAAATACAATACATACATTGCTTACACTCTATGAAACGCTGGCTCAAATATTGGTTATCTAATTAATAAGAATTTATTCGTGTTAAGTATTATTTTTATTTTATTTATTGCAATTGTGCATGAATCCTACAAAGAAATTTCGAAAAAGGAGGATTTAAAATAAAAATACAATTAATAAGTGTAAGTAAAATACATGGAACATATGTTGAAGTCTTGTAGATCTCTGGATGGAATTTATACAACGTCTGGTAGATAATGTAGAAATAATTCCAGTTTTTAGGTTTTTTAATTTTACCAGTAAGTTGAAATATATTATTTAGATGCGACCAGACAACACAGTGACACCATCAGTCAAGGCACCGAATATATTAATAATTCGAACATGATTATTTCAACTATTACACAAACAAGCTTTTAATTATCAGTTTGATTGCTTTACATATATTACGCTAACATTGTTCGAAAGATATTTTTCCTTTATCTTACAGAAGTTTACATTGTGAAGTATCACATGGAAGTTTGCAATGCCTTCAATAAAAAGAAATAATTTTAATTAGTTGTATTACAAACTAACGATGGGAATATTGAAAACAAGAAGATAGTAATTTGAACTCAGGAATCGTAGATTAGTCATAGATGTAAACTTTTTCGTTTTTTTTTTACTGATAGGGTAAACTGCGTAGTAATTGAGCGCAAGCCAGTGAATGACTATTGCCAAAACAGATGTAAATTATAAGCTTTGAAATGAGTAAATGTTTATAAATCTGGTTTATTTATAGGTACAATTTTCTATATTTCCATTTAAGTCTCAAAAACAAATAGTAATAATTAATTTTTATTTAATTCAATGGAAGTGTTCGGTCATCTATTGGGCTTTTATACGTATTGCACTTTATAATTAATTTAAAAGTAATTGCAATAATAAGAAAAGTAACTATTTTTACAAATATTATACGTAAACAAAAATTGATTCTCCGTGCAATTTCAATAATTGTTTCAATATTATAAATAAATTTATTCAAATATAATCTCAAATGTACGTACGTTCAACAATTCGGTCATTCACTAGTTGGTTTACTCCATAAAAATGTTATATGGAAATGGCTTTAATATTTCTTCGCACTGGAACACATCAAGTGAGATTTTAATCTGCTAAGAACGTACCATTATGAAACTTTCATATTGGATAATTATCAAGTTAATTTGTTGTTTTAATGATTACAATTAAGAAAAGTAAGACTTTTAATTCGTTTTTTTCGAACTTTGAATAGAGTTACCAAAATCAATTGCGAATCATTTGCATAGCCCATAATTTAAAATCATTACTTCTCCTTGCGTCTCTAACGACATTTTCAATAATCGATAAAGTTTATGAGTTTCTGATAGCTAGGGTAGTTGTACTATTCGCTCCGTGCAAACCTTCAGCACTTCAAAAGAAGTTCATCCAAACCTTACATTCAGTCTTGTGATGTATGACTCAGATGCAACAGAAGTTTGTCTTAATACTTGGGCTTGTATGACATAGCTCTGACCATATTTTCGATACTCTTCAACGCTGTAAACATGTTTTGCTTTGACTAGGTCTTTACCCTTTGGCACCGTCTCAGGTTGGAATAATATTTCGTGTGTTACTTTTTCGAAACCAGTCTTTATGACTATATCCATTTTATCTGCTGGAATTTTTGAATATGAAAACTACATATACAATTATTTAATATTTACATACTTACATAACTACATCAGTAACCTCAAAATGCATCGAAAAATCATGCAAATATGCGTAATAATTAGAATTTACTTACGTGTTTACTTATATTATATTACAAAAAAGAGCTGAACATAATTATGTGAAGGTCATCCTGAAATACTTCTTTTAATTTCATTTTATCACACTTTTTAATGCTTTCCTAGACACATTACGACCATACTCTCCAAGTATTTCGCATTTTCGAGCCAACAGATGTCACCGCGGCAGACTTGCACGGAGCGAATAACATTATAAGGCACATTGCGCAAATTATTGATGTTCTTTCACTTCAGAATACAATTGCTTTATAGAAACGGTAAAGCAATAGGACATGACAGCAGCTCTCTTGAGTAATCACCTAAACCATGCAAATATAGATTTTAAAGTACTCACTTATTGTCAGAAATAAATCTATATCTAATGGATTGCTACCATAAGATCTGTAAAGCAAAATATTTGCTTGATATGTTTTTCTTTCCTATTTGAGTGTTTGTTAAAATTATTAGAATAATGTGGTACATTGTAAATACCAAGGCACGTGTTGGGGAATTAATATAAACATCCTTGGTGTTAGTGTTAATTTAATACAACAAACGAAAAAGATAAACATATTTACTTTACGCTGGGGTTTCCTGTACTGGCTCTTCTCCACCTGAATCTGTGATCTCCTCAAAAGGCTGCTCGGTTGTAACATCTTCATTTCCTTCCCAAGAGTCAGTTACTGGCCTAGAGTTGATGAACTTTGATTCAACAATCTTGACATCTCTGGCTGTGAATATTCTCATAGTTTTCGGGTTCCACAGTCTGTATCCATTGGTACAGTAACCAACAAAGTAGCATTTTTCTGTTTTAGATTCGAATTTCCCTTCGAGAAGCTCTATAGGAATTTTAGCATAGGCAAGGCAACCGAATACTTTTAATTTACTGACATGCCAGAACTGCCTCTGACCACAATTCCTTTCCAAGTCCTGACTCCAGTAACATGCTTCTGGCCTTTTCTAACAGGGTTCTGTTCAGACGCTCCTGTACACCATTTTGTTGCGGGATATATCTCATCGTTGGCTCAAGCTGAATTCCATGTTCCTCAAAATGTTCCATCATAGCTGTAGATAAATATTCTCGTCCATTGTCGCACCTGAAGCGGCTTAATTTCACATTGAAACGAGCTGTCGCCATTGCCTCGTATACTTTAAAATAATGGAATACCTCTGACTTAGCCTTAAGCAAATATATAATACTACTGTAAAATAGGTGAAATCATCAATAAAAGTTACTACATATTTCTCGCCGTTATGGGATATCGGATTAATTGGTCCCATCACGTCATTATGCACAAGCTCGAGGGGACACTTTGCTCGCTCCCTTCTTTGATTGTGCGGTAGCTTCACTTGTTTCCCTTCTATACAGCGTTCACATGCACATATATCTAGATTTTTGACATTACACTTAATTCCATTCACCAGTTTAACAACTTTGTCTAAACCTGCCTTACTTATGTGTCCAAATCGTTTATGCCATAATGTGGCATCACTCTCAGTACTTATAGAAGAGCTGACTCGGGACTAGACACAGTGTATGTAGTCGTCTTATACAACTTTCTGTTTCTCTGAGCAACCGCAACTTTCTTACTACCACTTGTAATTACAGCCTGACCATTTTCAAATGCAAGTTTCAATCCATTTGATTCTAATTTTGACACCGATAACAAGTTCAGCTCTATCTCAGGAACTATCAATACATCTTTGATTGTGACTTTAGACAACTTACCATTTGCGTTACAAATTACAGCAAAGTCACCTTTCTTTTCTGCAATTAAATATTCGCCGGCTTTTGCCACCTTAATTATAATTGGCTTTTGCAAAAATCTAATGTTCTTGGCATAAGTTCCATCGTTTGCCAAATGCTCTGAGGCGCCGGAGTCAAGACACCATGATAATTTCGTACATTTTCCTCTTCCTGCTGACTAGCATACGTCAGATTCCTCCTCTTCTCGGTTGAAGGCTGCAAGGGTGATCTCCTGTTCTTCTTCTTCCTCGTAGCTCTCCGCCTCGGCTACATGCACGTTCTTGTGGCCAAAGGATTTTAATGGCTGCCGCGACTTCCTGCACTCTGATCTCTTGTGCCCTGGTTCTCCACAGTTGTAATATTGGAAGCTTAGGTTATTATTTCTATTCACTCCTGCTCCCATAGTGTTGTTACGACCACTCCAGCTTTCTCCTCTTCCACCCTGGATATACCTTCCCCCCTATCCTCCTCGTGCCGTTGATTGGGAAGCGAAGGCCGTTGATGAAGCATGCTGCTCCACCTTTGCCTCCGTCCCTGTAAAAGTCACTTCGCCTCCTCGTTCCATAGCTGTTACCACCACATTATACTCTGCAGGCATAGGGTAGCACCCGTTGACTTAAGTTCCCTGATCATCTTGTCGAACTTAAGAAAGTGTTCTTCCATTGTATCTGTAGCCGGGTTGAGTTTTAAAGTTAGGGGCGCTTTCCTGATCCTAAGCTGACTGACAACTCCTTTCCGCTCGAAGGTTTCCTGTAGATAGGTCCATACTTCATATGCTGTATCCCTTCCTTTGTAGTATTCCAGATGACCATCTGCCACTCTCTGAATCAAAATATTCCGACATTTTCTGTCGTTTTTCTTACAATTAGTTAACTTGTTTCTCGCTACGACTCTTGCCCTTTCAGTTGCTTCCTGAACGTTCTCATCTTTCAACACTAATGGACTTTCCACGACTTCCAACAGCTCCTTTTTTCCCAGTAGGGCTTCTATTCGAAACTTCCAATTGCTGAAGTTCGTCCCATCGAAGAGAGGAACTTTGTACTTTTCATCTTCCGACATCATTTCGTCGTTTACACATGGTTTCCTAACCTCTCCTGCTTACCATACCAGTCTTACGCGGTAATTTCACTTATTCTTTCTTTCACTATCGTGCCTGGGCCCATAACCTGTTGAAATGTGTGCAGGTTGGATATGATTGATATTAAACTACTTGAAGACCTGGTTAAAGAACTGAGTTATATATTGAACACGTATCGGTTACATAGCTTGAAACAAAGAGAAAAGAACCTTGCCCATACATGCACACACTCGTACACGCGTGCGCAGTCACAGTATCGAGAACTAGCCAATCACTACCAACCGTGTGGAATTGTCCAATTCTTAACATTATTGAATAAAAAGAATGGTCCTAGAAGGTCCGAACCTCCGGGGCCGATACAGATTTTGGTCGCAACCGTCGCTATATATACATAGCTATAACATTTTCTCGCAAATCCCGCACGTATAGTATTTAGTTTGAAGGACGCTTGGTATGATGGTTTTATGCAGCCCCACCCAATTTTGGGCTAGGGACATATATGTACTATATAAGAGGGGCCTGTATAGTCAATTAACTAAAAAGAAAGAGAAGAAGGTAAAATTTATACTTTTGCGGACAGCACGCCGATCCCCTGCGGCTACTCCTCACTATCGTTATTTGGGTCGGCGTACTGCCGACTGGTGGTTTAAGTCATATTTTTTTGTGTTGATAAATTTAAAGGATTTGTTTTAAATAAAATAAAAAATGTTTTTACACTCTGCAACATTGAAAGTTGAAGTTTTATTGATTACTGAAGAAAAACATGTATCACAAGATAAAATGACGCGAGATAACTGAAAATCTCATCTTTTTCAAATCTTGACTTAGACCACTTTCATAATTATGGGCACATATATGGCCCATTTAACCACTCCGGGGACTATTAGCTTTTTCATAAGCGCTCCATAGTGACCAGTTACGCCCAGCCAGTGAAGGACAGCTTCGTTGTTTCTGTCACAGGATCCCAAGGCGCCGACCACGAAGGCCTCGAGGAAGACGCTATAACCCTTCCGGGTGAGGTCGTCCGCTACGGCTGGTATTTCCGAACCTTCTCCTCTCGTATGAGGTCGAAGGCGTCACCGCCATTTTTGAAGGTTACCGCTATGTCAATGATGGTGAGGCTCTTCGACCCCCCGTGTGTGATCGTGACATCAGGTCGAAGGCTCGACGATACCAGTTCCAGCGTCCGAGTATCTCTCATAGCAAAACCCGATATTAATTAGAGAATGCTTCGCTGAAATTGAAAAGTCTATGAATGGCAAAAATACAAAATCATAAACAAAAACAATTACTGAAGTAACGGGAGAAAATCTCCGCGTTACATTATCAATATTCATACCTTTATGTTCTCTTTCAAGATTTCAACAAGCGCCTCACAAACTTCAGGAACGATTACAGATATCAGCTATTTTGAAACTTTAACCGCTTGCGTACCACGAGCCACTTTCGCGCTTTTTAGATTTTGTGTCGAAAAAGCCAGCGCATTTGGCCGATACAGACAACTGACGGCGCAGTTTTTAATCAAAAACGTAATCAAAGGAGCGCGATTGCACTCCTTGGCGCTTTTCGATCGTGTTTTTTCAAAACCCTCTGGTACGCAAACGGTTAAACATATACTAAAGACTTGTATACGAATTTCCCATTGGTAAAAAACGTTATGTTTGGAGCGATAGCATTAAATAAAAATTCAAAATTTTTAAATAACATCCGAACAAAGTTGCGATATTTCCCGTTGCTTTCTCGAAACTTTAAATCAGCTAGCAAGTTATGAGTACCGCTTATTTTCCTACTATTATACAGCCGTGTAACCCACCATTGTTTAGACTGCTTTTTTACACCACGTTTGCGCAAAATTTGGATAAAAATATATTCAGCTGCTATGGTTATGTTTCATGATGACATTTTGTTAGTCAGTCTGGTGTACAATTGAAGTATAGATTTTCGTGCACCAACAAACGTCGTGGACTTTGAAAAAATTTCTACGCATGAACATTTGTTCGTGTAAACTGTTTGTGCCCGTAAAAATGCTCACGTCTCTACGTGCCTTTACGCTAATAAAGAGAGTCTATCATTCCTTAACTTGTTAACACGTTGATTGCCATGTAAAATTTACCTGACCTTATATTTTAGCCGCGTGGGTCATAATGGTAACGCTATTGCATTTGTTATAACCAACGTGGCCTGAACGGAAAGTTTAGTGTCGATCCACCGGTGACCGACATGGCAGTCAACATGTTAAAAACGTAATGGGCATTATTCGACTGTTATGTTGAATACAACATAGTTGAGCATTATTTATTATGGAAACGGATATTCTCTATGCTGTCTAGTCTATTCCTTTGCTGTTTAAATCTTTATTGTATATTACGATCTATTTTACAGCTACGAATTATGATTTTAAAGAGAAATAGCATGCTTCAGAATTTTATTTTTTGAACACGATTTTTTCATTAATATCGGTATTTTCTAATTGGTTATTACTGAATATTGAAAGATTAGAAAAATAATAATAAATGAATAGTTTTATTTATATCAATATTGATATTGAATAATGGTTTTACTAAATATTCTAAAACCTTTAAAATATAATTAATAAAAGCTTAATATAATTTTTGTCGATACTATGTAGAAATTTCATCAGATTATTGAAAATGTTGTTACATAAAGAATTTTACATAACGTAAATAATGAATATCGTTGAATTCTAATACAGAAAAATCACATTACATTATTAATAAAAAATAAATTTATTGAATATAATATAGTAAATGCCCATAATCCTCTTTACACCTTATATGAAATTGCTGTTGAATTATAATAATATAATATAATATAATGTGATATAATATTATATGAATCTTCTTTATCGTGAAAAATATATTAATTTCTTTGAACAGCGAAACTTCATAATTATTTAATTTGTTCAATTAATGCCAAGTATTTTGTTCAGAAATAGATCTCGATTATAATATTTGGCATCTATGTAACTGCTTAATAGAAACAAAAATAGAGTAATAAGAACGTAGCCCTAGAGAAAATTTTTAACGGAGAACGAATCAAATACTCAAAAATTTCACTTAAAAATTATAGAACTCGATCTGTTCCAGTCAGGATTTTGGATTGAATTCTTAAATCTCTCCTATTACGGAATGATACATGGTACAAAATAATGCAATATTTTTACAGCTTTATCTATATTTTTAGGAATCAGTTTTCTGGTTTTTGGTTTATTGAAAAGTAAACCGGGAAGTGGGAATAGAAATAAGTAAGTATTTTTTCAGATTTTTTAATTATTTTCTATACCCCTTTTGTTTATGGAGTCTTTAAACAGAATATACCTTAGGGCTTTAAAAGGCAAAAAAGAAAAATTTAAATGTCAAAAAGGTATCTTCTACAATATTTTCGTCATGGTCTATTACGATTTTCTTTAAAACACGCATCTGTATATTCTTGAAAATTATATCAAATACTTTATTCGGTCATTCATATCCAGGTTCCTGAAAGAATGGTCGAGTCAAGCTTATACCCATTTCTGAGAACCCCGAAGTATAGCACATGAAAAACAGTTTTATGTTGAAAAAGCCAAATTTATTGACACTAAAAGTTCTGAGTTTTCTAGTATCTAAGCGCCATTGTGGACAGACGTCAAGTGACAATGAACTTTCTTCGAAAACTTGAAATTCCGCGAAACATATGAAGTTAAATTAACCCCAGCAGTCCCAAAACTGCGAAACATTTTCAAAACATAATTTATATTTATACTTTATAACAAATCGATTTATCTGGATTTGTTTATTTTACAAAAACTGTTTCAAATTGCATATTTACTTTTACCTTTGTCAACCCGATTTTTTGTGAAATTGAAATGTCAGTGTGTGAAAGACAGCTTTAAGAAAATTGTGCAATATAATTCAATAAAATTTAAAGAGCTTGCAAAACAATTATTTCTAATATAAATAAATGTTTAGAGATATATGTATAAACGTCAAAATTGTTATTTAGATAAATGCTTACCTGACACAAGCAAAAATTTCTTGGAATCCTTTTTTCATCATTCGGTATTCATAATAAATGTATTAATAATTTAGTAACTGTTTTTCCAAAATTTTCATGATACACATTTTACCCGGAAACACGCTAGAAATTATACAATAATTAAACCAAAATATTGAAACTCAAATGATTGACATGGAGAGTAGTTTATTTGGGTACTTTCTCAAATATTTTTTTTTATGATAATATTTTTTCATTTTAAAGTGTCTGCAGCTTGCCAACGCATGTACAATAACGATTAACTCGATGTCTCCATTGACTCAAAAAGATTTCGTGTGTCAGTTTCATTTCGGGATTAACGATGTTATCACCCATTTCGTACACACGAGTCCTAATGGGGAGGTAATTTCTGTCCAACGTGAACGTTACGCTCTTCGAAAGGGTGCAGTTCCAATCGCCGCGCCGGTCAAATTGTCGAACTACCTTTACCCGCCGAAAATGTCAGTCTATAATACGGATAACGAAAAATAATAAAATAAATGTATAGGTAACACCTTCATTTCTCGATGAAATTAGAGAAAATTATTGTTACTTTTCCAACAGCTCAGGATCGACAAGGATGCGTTTGCGTAAACTTCGGAATCTCGAGCTCGGCAACGACGTGATACGGTAAGAGATGTTTCTCGTTGTCATTTTGTTCATAAAAATAAAAACCAATCATTTAAAGTTGGTATGGTTTTTTAATTTTTTACTGACCGATAAGTGTTCTCATGCGGGCACATCTCAGCCGGCCGATAATTGTTTGTCGTCGAGACCCAACATCTCTTCTGAAGAAACCGATGTCATTCATTTCTGCGCCAACAATAACGAGGAGATTGTGCATAATGCGGATTCATACTACATCGAAAAATTAATCGATGAATTGAAGGCAAGTCAGTGGAAGAAGCATTGGGCGTGGAATCGAAATGCTGATGGAATTGTTTTCGTTCGCCTAAGTCCACCCATGCTTACACCGAGGTTATATTACTCGATTAATAACGATCTATCTGATATGATTAGTAAAATTCCAAATAAATGTAACAGGATTATGTTTGTTTCTGAATCGCAAAATGTATAAAAGCCTCTATTTTGCAGTTATCGCTGCCGGATAAAAAATGTTATATGAATATACACGATAAAATTAGAAATTTTCTGGACGTGTCCGCAATGCTGACAGCTTTGGAAAGAATGAAAGAATGCATCGGCACCGGTTTGGAAGAAGGAAGGTATAGGCAAAATTGAAGGGGATGATTCTTTGGGGCAAAATAAAACGAAAATGAAGAATAACAATTTTGCGTTTAAGGCTCCGTTAGTTAGTTATTAAGAATTAAAGATTTGCCTGCTAAACGGCAATTTCTACGCACCGCAACAGTCGGTAGGCTAAAGCAGAGCCGCGCTCAGGGCCGTACCGAAAGAAATGCACACTTACCTCTCACTGGCGATCTGCTCTAGCCTACCGACTGTTGCCGGGCGTAGAAATTGCTGTTCGGCAGGCAAATTTTTAATTCTTAATAACTAATTAACGAAGCCTTAAACGCAAAATCCTTATTTTTTATTTTCGTTTTCTTTTGCCCCAAAGAATCACCCCCTTCATTTTTGCCCAGGAGTGGCGAAAAATCCGATATACATATAAAGTTCTTTCGACACTGCTGAAGCAAAAATTTATCGAATAGGTTTTTCGGAGATCCGTAGTTAAATAATAGTATATTATGATACAAATGCGTTGAAACTTTTTCTCACGAGTGTGAGACTGCAGCACAAGCCAAAGGCGAGATGAGAAGAAGTTTCTCGTACAAGTATCGTCCAAAATTTGATTTCACGTGTTCACAAAAGTCATTTTCACACACGCACAGCGAGGCGTGCGTTTTTGCGGACGGAATGAAATAAAAAACATTAGTTTGTTATTCCGCACTCGGAATCACAATATGGAACGATGTCTTTTTCTGTAGCAAATTGGTTAACTGACAATAGCATTCACAAGTTACTTCCCATGTGCTCGTAAATTTATTCTACGATAGTGTATACTAAGCCAAAAATGGGGTATCATAAAATCCCAGAGATAAACTTATTGATTCATATAAATAACATTTCATCTCACACTCTCCTAGCTTTCGAACGATAGAGTAGTCATATTCACTCTATCACTTGCAAGTGACAAGAGTGAAACATTTTTTCTAAACGTACTAATATGTTCCTCTCTGGGATTTATTTAACAATTGAAGCCTCCTTCTTTACATTGTCATTACATTTTTTATAAATTGGCGTTTTTTATTTTTTCATATATTGATCAATGCGCATTATGGGACAGCCGCTCAAGAACTTGCAGTATAATGGTCGAAGAAAACGAGATGTACAGAAGAAACCAAAATTTAGAAAGGTGTTCTGATTGTCGTGATTTGCGGCATAAGTTTATACGGCGAGCCAATCGAAGAAAGGTAACAGCCGCGGTCAAGCACTCAAAAGTAAAGACAGCGTTACAGTTGCTCAAAAAACGACACAAAACGTTGCAACAAAAAGTAAGTTCTAATAATTTTATTTGTCTCATTTATCATGTTTGCTATTGCTTGTATAATTTGACGGATCTTAAGCTAGATTTTTTTTTATACATGTGGAACTAGTAGCGAAGATAATTGTAATTGAGTTTTGCAATTATTCTTAAAGTTATTGTATTTCATTTTTTGATAACATGATTGTCATTACTTTAACCATAGTAAACGTCCATCTACTAAGATACAACCTCACAAATCGAATAACAAATACAAAAGTCGTCATAGTAAAAAAAATGAACTTATTAGAGTAAAGAGGCCAATGAATGGATGGGGTCGAGTAAAGGGAGATTTTCTATAAGAGTTTTTTGACCGCTTATCACTGTTTGTTACAATGGGCCTTGCAAAAGAATTCTTGTATTTTTTTTGGTTTAGGTGTCCATTTACCAACGGAAGATGATCTTCGCGCAAAACGAGTGCCGCAAACGGAAGAAAAGTGTGATACGAGATGCAATTTCATCCCTTCCTCCCGAGCAGTAAGAGAGTATTGAAATGTTTTTAACGTCGGCGAAAGCGAAGAAACCGCAAGATCGATGATACACGAAGCAGTGGGCGTACATTTGCTTACTGTTACGTATTAAGAGTAAGAGTGCGTCTAATCACCTCAGAGAACGCGACATTCTTCCTTTGCCGCATCCTGAAACACTCGCACGATATATTCGAAAAATGGGAAGTGTCTACGGATTTCAGGATGCAATGTTTGAATGCTTGAAGACGAAAGGTTTGAAAATGCATTCCCGTGATTGGCGTGGTAAATATTCACGTAACTACAATTTTAGATGCTTACGTATTTAATGTCATTTTTCATAATGTTCACATTTGTTATTACAGGTTCGGTGTCGGTCGACGAGATACAGCGAATCCGTGTTCTTTGACCGTAAAACGTTGTCATACTCGGGATTCACTTTCTTCGGAGACCATACGCCGGCCAATCAAAAGAATCTATTGGGAGATCATGCTCTGATCTTCATGTTCCAGCCGTTTCGAGGGACCTGAGTGCAAGCGGTTGCTTGTTTTTGAGCAAAGGCTGCGCAAAAAGCGATACGCTTCGAAAGTTGATATTGAAGTGCATTGTCCTTCTTAAAAAATCGAACTTTTTCGTGGATGCGGTAGTTTCGGATGGCGTCTCGTGGAATCGTGGCGTGTGGACAGCATTGGGAGTTAACGAGGGTAATGTTAGTTGCAGATATCCCTGCAGCGTGCTGGATGATAATACTATTGACTCCGACGATTCGGAAGCTACCGACACTGGCTGTGTCGATAGCTTCCGAATTGTTAATATATTTTATAAAGCATTTATTAATATTATTAATTAGAATTGAATTTTTATTAGTTAGAATAATTTATTTTTTTTATTTTTAGTTATATAGATTTAAATTATAGATTTTTTATTTATTTTATAGTTTTTGGTGTTTGTGAGAGTATAATAGGTTTACCTTTAATAGTAATTATAATACGTATGTTTGGTAATGATTATGTCAAAATTTTGAGATTAAAATAATAATATTTTAATTTAATTGTGATTAAATTTAATTTAATGATTTAAAATTTTATTATTATAAATATATTTATAATAATATCGTCGAATCATCGAGTTTATGGTTTCTATCCGATTTTCCTCACCTTGTGAAAACAATGCGAAACGGCTTAGTGTCCCGTGAAGAAACCTTAGTAAGTTAGATTTTCCCAAAAAAGTACAAAAAATGTAAACTCAATAAATAAATAGTAACTCGTTTATAAAAATATATCAGCACACAAATATAGATGATACATCAACCCGCGTATATGATAGTGTTTTACTTATGTCATTTGCACCCTCCTGTTTTTTATCTACACTTGTAGATCCATATCCGTAGCATGATTACCCGTTACATATATGTAAATGGCGCCATGACCTATAGACTCCGGATGGGATTATAAAACTGGCACATTGGGACGCGATTATTGACGCGCAAATAGCATCGGGATCAATGCCTCGAATAGCGTTTCTGAACAAGGAACACGTGAGACCTTAGCATACAGCGAAGATGTGCGTCTCCATCGCTTTTGAGGTATTGCCTTACGATCTAAAACTTTTTATACTATTGTCGTCAAACATTGCACTGGTTTTGTTTTTTAGTTATTTTTGGATAGGACGCTGGCTGCCATGCAATTATTGTATGCCATTGGAGATTGTGTCCTGGCTAATGGGCAACCGACGATCAAATTCATGCGGAGAGTCAACGAGATGACTAAGGCCATGATGACTCGCACACCGGATTGCGCTCTGCGAGGGAACAATTCAAGCATGCAGGTATAAATCGACTATATCTGTATCCGGAGTGTTGGATGGAAGTAATCCGATGTGGATAAATTACTTATCGATGGATTTTCGGTGTTTACATTGATAATTAATATGCTTTTTTGCAGGCTGTACTCGATTTTCAAGAGTACCTGGAAGAGTAGGAAGTTTTAGCAAATGAGAACGATGCCCCATACCTGTCAATCGAGACGCTGACGGGACTAAAAGTCTCTCTGCAAGCAGTTGTTGAAATCTTTAACTTTCTGAGAAACGAACACGACTTCGAGTATTTAATGACGACACGTCCAAATCAAGATGCGTTGGAGGTACATTTTACAACAAAATAATGGTATTTCGACACAACCATATTTTAAACTGAGAAATTGAGTGTTAATTGTATTGACTTATTCAATATTGCGGGACGGGCCACTTGTCGATTGGAAAATAATGTAAACAAAATAATCTGGTACTGTTGGTCGTTCATTAAAGCTTTCGAAACTATCCATTTTCACGACGACGCATTACGTTGAAAAAGACTACGGTTAGATATTCGTTTTCATCGTTTAAACGATTTGGTCAAGAAAATCTTCGGTGCAGAGTTTAAAATCGAGCAGCAAACGTTGTATTTAATATTGAGTTTGAAGCGGGATGCCGATTCGTCGTTGATATAATTGCGGTTCGAATCGACTTTCCTCACTTGCATATTATTGTAATTTTCTCGTTCACAGAGTGTCGGTAATGATAAAAAAAATCGACGTACAACTTGAATTTTTAAAAAAGAAGTTTGCTACTCATTATTGTATCTTATTGTAATGTAATAACCGCAACGGATCGAGCCATTTCCCACCTTTCATAATAATGACTATCTTCCCGACGTGTCATTGACAGAAAGGCTACATTATTTGTTTCGTTTTAGTTATACGCTTATAAAAAGCTTTCAACAAATCCCTGGCTAATCGGAGGCAACGCAACGTTGAGCATACTGACACATCTCATCGCTCATGTTGTCAATGCTGAAAAGTATTGAAGGTACAGTAATATCAGTGATATATTTAGATGTTTATCTTCGCAACTGGAAGGAATTTAGCTGTAATTGAGAGGATGCGTCGTCAGGCACCGTAATTCCTACATTCGCTCTTGCTGCCAAAGCAATGGTAGAAAACATCGAATTGTATGTAATAGATATAAGATTTGTTGTCTTCCTTATTTTCGTCATCTTACCTTGTCTTGGTTTCCGCCTTTATAATCGACTGTTACTTTCCCAACGAGCAGCAGTTTTTGCGTATTCATGTTCCTCGATTGCGCATGCGAGATGTGTTCCTATGAAAAAGTGATTGAAGTCCGGCTGACCTTTTCTGAATTTCAGTTGCTTTACCCTTGTGTATTTTCATTTAATTTATTGCACGTATACGTTCTGGATTCTCAACAACCCATGAACTACAATTTTTATGTTTAATAATCATTATGTGTAGTCTTTGGCTAATGGTTTTACGATATATGTTAATGATCCGTTTCCGTTTTGATTGTATCCTCGTTCCCTCATTTATCAGAGCTTTCAGCCTATTTTGTATTTTCAGCGTTTCAATGGCATGATGCGAAGTGCATGCGGCAGCAATGATCATCCAGACGCAACACAGTGTGCCGGTATATTCAGACTCCTTAGCATGTATTCACTTATTAAACCTCCAAGAGGAAGCAATGTTTCATCTACGGAGATACTGAAAACATTGATAGGCCTTAACGATGCGCCGACGACGAATGAAAAAAAGGACGGATGGCTCGAGCGTCTCGACAAAATTATCGAAAATTGCCACGTTCTTGACGATTCAAACGTAAGCAATACGGAGGAAATTGATTATGGGACATATGTCGAAGCATATATGGCGGGTTACGTCGCGCGGAAGATGACAGCAATGACAGAGTGCCTTGACTGTTTCGAAGCTCTTCGAAGTGATGAACACCGTGGACGAACAGCACGAGAGAAGTCGTCTAATTTCTCTAATGAGCAAAGGAGACTTTATTTAACCAAGCAAAGCATTGTTCAGTGTTTTGAAAACGAAAGAACACGCGTTCAATGCAGTCATCGGCAAGGACCTCAATCTCCCTGCAAACAGTCTGCTCGAAGTGATGGATGTACTATCGACGAGCGATAGCATGCCTCTTGTTGGATGTACTCTGTACCGAGAAGCTTTGACGAAGCGCATTTTACACTTTTACATCGTAGCGATGGGGACTTGTGCAGGACGCAGCTAGAATCGGGCACATAACGAAAATCGCAACAAATCGAAAAAGTTCCGGAAAATGACGAAGCTGTACTAATACGAGCATATGAGAAAAACTACGAATAATACTATTTAAGGTAAGGTATACCATTTATACTAATGCTAAATATGAACAAAATGTCCATGTATGTTCGTATATGTTTATTTACAGCTGCGGAAGTTGTCATGGGATCAATTAGACCGCCGTAATGTATGGTGCAGTAACAGTGATGCAAATAGCCGACCACAAGGGCGGTTTGACGATGACGGAGCAAGAGGATCAATGCAAAATTATAGCTCCGATCTGAAGAATAATTGTATAACTCATCCCATCATCACGAATCGCGTAATATGTATCTGAATATTTCTTGTGAAATTGTCGACAATACCTGCGTGAAAAAAAGACCAAACCTGTATGTAAATTAGATAAAATAAAAATTCGAAATTGTTTTCGCTTACGCAAAAACGAATATTTGTTTTTGCGAGGATTGTAAGTGATAACGTATTTTTTTGTATTCTTCCTTGCCAAAACTTCGAGGTCTTCTTTGTCCGATAACAAGCATTGACATAGCTTTTACCACTGAGAGACGCGGAAAAGTTATTTAATGAAATATGAAAAATATGCGGAGGGGTTCTTCTAAAATCCTGTGTTTTCCAGTTAATAATTTTTAATCGGTACTCATTCCATTAAAACACTTGTATGATTAACCGTTTGAGTCCCAAGCAGCGCAATCGCGCTGTTCAATTTTATGTCGAGAAAACCCAGCACACTTCAAATGTAAGGAGAATGAAGCGCGGTCGCGCTGTTCGCAATAGTGTTTTTTCAATACCCCTTGGGACTCAAACGGTTAAAATGTACATTCTTTTGTGTGCATTTCAATGTGAAGATTGAACTTGTTTATAACAATCTCCATGATTTCATTTATATACCAGTATGTAATACAATATTACATACTGTAATCGATAGTCTCAACAATTGTTTAACCGTTTCGCTACGGGTGAGTTCTCCGCCGCGGTACTTCCGCTGAACGGAGCGCTACGGCGCGCCGTGGCATCACTCCACGCTACGTGACGCCGATTGTCAGCGGCAGTACCACGGCGGAGAACCCAAGTCGCCTAAATGTTTTAAACAAAAAATAGGGCCACTATAGTGGCCCATAGTTCCTCAGTGGCACCTTATGGAGGGCCACTATAGTGGCTCGTAGTACCTCAGTGGCATCTTATGGAAGGCCACTATAGTGGCTCGTAGTACCTCAGTGGCAGCTTATGGAAGGCCACTATAGTGGTCCGTAGTAGCGAAAGGGTTAAAATAAAGTTTTTCAGCGTCCACAAACAATAGCGTAAATAATAAATAACTGAATTACCCGGGAATAAAAGCGCCATTGATTACATTTAGGGTGAGTGGTATTCTTGCGATAGATTCTGCTGTGTTCAGCGCCACTCCCGGCTAACAAAGAAAGTCTTACTCTCCACAAATTCGTGCTCGTTTTGTCAGTATGCTGCCAATGGAGTTTGGTCTCCTCCTGTCTAGACTCCATAGAAGTACCGTCCAACGCGGAGGTCAGCAAACTCATAGGTTAAGTTGACACGCGGTGTAAGAGCGATAAGGTATGTTGTATATACATCTGTTAAGGATTAGGCTTAGGATAGGAATCGTGAGAATGATAAAAGCGACCTTTCGAAGAAGAGAATCGCGGCGATTACAACACACGTCGCGACATCCGTCACTGCCGATACGAACTACCGTTTCGAGCACGTTGGAGCTCCAGAACCGAAGCGGATGAGGAATGACGTCATCAGCGAAAAAGAGACCACGATGGTCACCTACAATGCTGAATCGAGCATCGACATCGACCGGGCATCATTCAGTGAGTCGTCTAGGCCGCGGCTGAGAACCATAAATCCAGGAACGATTTCCCAAAAGTTAGGGGAATCGTCCTCGATGCGTATACGAAGAGAAGATGGAGTTTCCCTCGATCCAGAGATCATCGATCGACTCGAGGAGTGCACGTGACCCGTCGGAACCAGCCAGGAGACACGAAGCCTCCCCACTCGACGGAAGACGCCGGAAACGCCACCGGAATCTTCATTTCTGTGTTGGACGCCTAACCGGTCACCCGCTTATCACGAAAAAGAGAGACGTAGAGAAATAGAGAGATGGACGAGACGAAGTCGAGGACAGGAAACGAAACAAGCATCATCTGCTTCGAGGGTCAACGTGAGTCCCCACAAGTATATTTTTTTATATACGAATACGAGCGAGCTGAGAGCTGGAGCCACCCACGTCATACAGGTAGCCTTCTCCGAGTGAGCTTACTATCATTCGTTAGATTTTTCATGCTTTTTAGTCTTTTTGCTTTTTTATTTATCTGTCTTTTTTATATATATTCATTTCTATTTTTTTTTTCTTATACGAGTCGTTTTCCTACAAACCCTTCCCTCTACCATTCTTTTCCCTAAGATAGTCGACGTGTTGCATTGCACCTGGCGCCCACGACCTGTATTTTTTTTAATAAGATTTTGCGATAATTAACACTTTACCGACCGCTAGCGATCCAACAGCATTCGCGCGTCCGACCGCCCGGTCGGTAAAGTGTTAAAGTGACGAGCATGGGTCGAAACTCCCCCTGCCAAGAGACAGCGAGATCCACGTCACACTATTGAATATTTATTTTGGCCCGTTTTGGGAGGTAAGCCAATGCACGTCAAAAATCGGACCTCCTCTGATCGAATCTCCCAAGATGGGTAATCTTTTGTGGGCTTTCCCAAAGGTCCTATCCGATCTATCTTTCCACCAGGAATGTAATGGCACCGTCCAAATCCTCGATACCCCAACACAAACGGTACTTTTGGCCATAACTCCATTTTTCAAGTGATCCGCTTTAACTCCGCTCCAATTGAGATTATTATTATTATTATTATTATTATTATTATTATTATTATTATTATTATTATTATTATTATAGCTCCTTTTCCGGATAGATCTGACCTCTCCTAAACACCAAAACAAAACCGTAATGTTGATATGCTGGTATTATTTGATCTACAAAATAATAGTAATAATAATAATAGTAACAGTAATAATGACAAACAATCTATTCCTCGTCATTTCCTTATCAATAATCAAATAAAGTCGAAATAATATTTTCCACAAAAACTTTCGAAATAGCCACGGTCCTGGAAACACAAGTTTTTTGTTACACGAATAGGGTCTTGCGGTGTTTTAAAGTAGTGGCAATTTTATTTTTTGCTTTTAATTACAACACACGTAACAAAGAAACATGTTACAGCAGCGTCTCGTAGAATCGGGTATAAAGATGTGCGTTCCAATTAACTTGGGTGCATCAATGATCGTCAGCATCTGGTTTTGCCGTTTGTTTTAAAGATGTTAACATTGTAAAGTAAGACATGGACACTTTAAAATATATATACTTCCTGAAACATATATTTGTTACAAATACTATTCTACTTCTCAGCGTGAGCCGTTATACTTCAGTGGCGGTTAAAGGCCACTGTTAAAAAGCTCCTTTTGCAAGAAGAATTGCACAGATTTGTATGAGACTAAACTGCACTTTCTGAGTATATGCTTAAAATACATCATTGATATTTCAGTGTTGGAAAATACTCACTGTAGCGAAGCTCTCCATAGACATGATGAAAAATGTGCCAGCTCGTAATTAGCATAGTGTCAGACTTCGCACCATTAGAAACAACAAGAGCTTCTGCGCCCTCGGTGATAATTTATGCCGCAACGAATTGACGTATCTGCAATAACAAATGAAGTCTGTTCCTTGGCATCTGGTGACTAACAAATGAGATGTGGCCATTCCGGTGGATGTAACAATTGGAATTATTAACAAACCTGATGTACCTTATGCCATGTAGCAAGCAGGAAGAAACGAATATTTTACAAAAAAACAATCGATTTATAAACAATTATGAAATTTATCAGTTCATTGGTTTTCCTCATCTCATGGATGTCAGCATTGTGAAGTACGACATAGATGTTTGTAATACCTGCAACAATAGAAATAATAATGTATCGTGTAATGGTTGGATCGTACTTAGGTCCTAATTTAACTTAACCCTAATTTGCAAGAAGAATTTCTTTTTTGTGGCTGGTGTCTATACTCACTCGTTGTCCATAGCTGACACCTTGTGCCCTGGGCCTATAGATAAAAAAATTAGCATATATGTTGTTCAAATATTTTGTCGGAAAAATCATCATTTCTTCGAGAAAATGTTATAGTTTCGATCCTATTAATATTACGGTCGCGGGCACCGGCACAACCGATTCTACGCGTCAAATTACCCCTAGAAATAACCTTAACGAAACTGAAATAAATATTTATTTGTGCTCATATCGGGGGTAGGCCAAAGTAGGTTAAAAAATTGACCTTTTTGGACAGCCTACAATCGACCTTCCAGCGATGGCTAATCAAGATAGGACGTTCGGTAAATTCCTATGCGACGTACTTTTTCACGAGGAACCCGATGGCACAGTCGGAATCCCCGATTTTCCAAGGAACGTGGTACTTTTGCCCCGAAAACCCCGTTTTTTTCAAAAAAATCCGTATAACTTTGTTTCTCTTGATATTTCGACAAATTACCCCTAGAAATAATTTTATTGAGCTTGATTTTGAAGATTTATTTCTTACCCATTTCTGGGGTAAGCCAAAGTAAGTCCAAAAATCGACTTTTATGCACGATTTTGAACCGACTTTGATATTATAATTTGCAAGCTGACTCCATGGACATTTCTCCTTGTTAACTGTTTTTTGGTCTTTATATATAAAATTGTTGAGCAGAACAGTGGATAGGCGTGCTGGGTTAAGTGGAAGCCGTACACAAGATCAATAGTTAAACAATGTATTTAATAACGAGAGCACGTTTGGACATAAAGAACAGAATAGCTCGCAAAACCGGCATGCGTTGTTGCTGCTAAGACGCAGAAGACGGAAGTGGCGTTGGATCTCAATATACAGGGATTGATACTATCGACTCGATAGCCGGCCAGCTGACCGGCGCTCCAGTCGCACGACACCAGAGGTCGCTCGTAGACGGCAAAATATGAATTTTGCTTAACACTTCTCCTCGAATGGAGCGTCGTCCTTCTTGATGAAAAGGGTTGATCCAACACCCAGCAATTTCATGCAACGGTGATGCTTGTTCTTGGGCAATTCCTTGGTAAGGATATCGGCAGGCATAACATATTTTCTGTCGATTCATACTTCAGTTCGACATGACCTTCCTCCAAGACGTTTCTCACAAAGTGATGCTTCACGTCGATATGCTTGCTTCTCGAATGAAACGATCGATTTCTGGCTAAGGATTGCGCTCCCTGGTTGTTGTTCGCGATGATAGTCTTCTCGGGATTGTAGAATCCTATTTCACACAGGAACTTTCGCAAATACAGAGCTTCCTTCGATGCTTCAATTTAGCCCATGTAGTCCGCCTCGGTGGAAGAGAGGGCCACGGTCCGCTGTTTCATAGATTCCCAATTCATAATGGCACCGCTCGTCACAAAGGCTAGCCCTGTGTATGATCTTCAATCCACGGGGCATCCTGCCCAATCTGCATGCACGTAGACCGTTAAATCCTTAGAGTTCTGGTGTAGGTAATTCCTGTTCAGTATTAACTTGAACGGTTATGCGCCAAACTAATATTGCATAACTATTTATGTTGAATGAAAAATAAGTGTAACACTTCTTTAAAAACAAAAACAAAAATGATACTACTTATTGAATCGTAGAACTGTACATGTTTGATGAGAAGTTATTCCTTCTGCAATTGGTTACGAACTGTCTAGTTTCTAGTTAACAATATTTTCTCTTGCCAAATTTTGTTGGGGGTAACATTTTGTTGCGAACACATGATTGGTGGAAAATCAGTACAAAAAATAGTGGGATGTAAGTGGGAGTTTTACAAGGATTATTGCCACATGTGTTGAGGGTAGGTCCAGGTATAGGGTAGTTCAGGTATGCGAATAGGGTTACAGTGTTTTTTTTCTTAAAATGGCTAGACCTGGTAATTAAGTTGTATACAATGTATATATGCAGCAATAATTTAAAGGATTTAAAAACTTCCTGAATACATTATCCTGAGTAGATGCACCTATTGCTCATTGTAAAGAAAAACCCCGTTAAATCTATGTTGTAAAACATCTGGATTTTCTCTTTGAGTTTGAAACTGCAATCTTAGTGGCAGGACATGTGTTTGTAGTAAAATGTACAAAAAAAAAGAGTTTGAATAGAACATACAATTGTAAAAGTATAAATAATACGCTGAAGCATGTAAGGATACAACAATTCCTACGTCCATAGTTCCTTTAAGGTATCGAAGCACCCGCTTCGCGGCTTTCTGGAGAAGCTGATCGTGACAGGAACTGAATTGGCTGAGACAACTTACGACGTAAGATATGTCTGGCCTCGTCGCAACAGCCAAATAATTCAAGACTCCAACAAGTTCTCGATATGGCCTTTTCCTTGATTCTTCATTAGGTTCATCCATAATCTTCATGAGTTTTTAACCACGTGCGATTCGGGTGGAGGAAGGTCTTGAGTCTTTCATTTCCATCCTCTGCAACAAATCGCGAATATAACCTGATTGGGACATAGTGATACTACCTTCATTCCTGGAGATCTCGATTCCAAGGCAGTAGTGTACGTTTCCTAAGTCCTTGACTTCAAATTCCCGTTCCCTGTTCCATGAAGGTCTCTTCTTCGATGGTTCCATTTAAATACGCGGTCGTGATGTTCAATTGGTGTACTTTTAGATCGTGTTTCACGGCTAATGCGAGTAACAAACGCACTGAGCTCAGATTCCTAGTCTTTGCGTGAATCCCTGGGCTACCACTCGTGCCTTCCGTCTTTCGATTTTTCAACTGACGTCCTACTTATTTCTAAGTATTGTCCGACAACCAATTACATCTCGATTCTTGGGTCGGTCAACGATGCACCAGGTGTTATTTTTCACTAGACGTTCGATCTCTTCCACGATCGCGTTTTTCCATTTCCCGGCATTTGGTCCGTTTCGAGCTTGCTTCCAGGCAACTTCAGCAGCGTTCCCGAAGTTTTCGTCTAGTTCTTGATCTGGAGGATGTTCGGGTTCCAATTCAGGATTCGGATCAGCTCTGTGTCCGTTCAGGGGTTATACATCTTCTCGTTGTTCAACAACTGAATACTCTTTTCTTGGACGTCCTGGTCTTCCAGTTCTGATTCTTGGTCTTCCCGGACCTCTTCTCGGAGCTTCTTCCTGAATTCCGAGTTCTTCATCATTGTTTCCTGGAGGAATTCCTTCATTTTCCTCTTCTTCTTCTTTGGATTCCGGATCAAAGTGTACTTCAGTGAATAAAAGTTTTGTTCCTCTCGTTCCTCTCGTTCCGAACTTCATGTTCGTCCAATACGATCTTGAGGCTCATACTTTGGTTGGAAAGATTCGAGAAATTTTATGTCGCGTGAGATGATTACTCTTTGTTCCGCTGGTATCCACAGTCGGTATCCTTTCGATGAGTTGCCATATCCGCCGAAAAAACATTTTCTTCCTCGTGGGTCGAATTTGCCCTTCCTTGGAGCCTTGTTCAGTACATAGGCTGCCTCTCCGAGGATTCGCAGATGTTTCACGTGATGTTTCCTTCCGTGCCATAGCTCGAAGGGAGTTCCCCCGTTGAGTGTTGCGGTGATACATCGGTTTCTAATGTAAACCGCCGTTGTAGTTGCTTCTGTCCAAAGCGGTTCAGACAGCTCCGATTGCGTTAGCATGCACCTTACCATTTCCACTAACGTGCGGTTCTTTCTCTCTGCAACACCATTCAGCCGTGGAGTGTGTGGCGTCGTGAGGTGTTGTGTTATTCCTTCTGTTCTTAGGAAGTCGTCGAATCGTTTATTATAAGTACTCTTTTTCGTTGTCGGAACGTAGAGCCTTGATTCTTCTACCGCTTTGTTTCTCGAAAAGGTTTTTGACATCCTTGAAGGCTTGCAGTACTTCTTCCTTGCTATGCAAGAATCGCACCTCTGTCCCACGAGAATAATCATCAGTAAAGGTAGCGAAGTATCTTTTCTTACCTCTCCATTCAGACCGCATAGGTCCACAGCCGTCGGTATGAATGACTTCCAACAATTTCTTGGCCCTTTGCGATTGCCCTTTTGTAAGGCGTCGCCGTGAGCTTAATTTCAGAACAAACTTCACACGAAGCTAACGTTTTCTTGCTTCCTAGATTGAGGTGGAGTACAGCTCCTTTCCTATCCATTTCTAGATGATCGTCTCTGTTGATGTGACCGAATCTTTCGTGCCAGATGGTCAATGGTGATCTGTTTTTCCCTGTTGTAGCCGCACAAGCCGGATCTTTCTGGACTTCATTGACATAGTACAGATCGCCGCTCCTTTTAGCAATCAGTAAGGTTTCTCCGTTTTTAGATTTGACTTCGGCTAGCTTTTTATTTTTAGTAATTCTGGACTTGGCAGAGTGTCCCTCAACTCAATGGCACATCGAAATTTTGCGTAACTTTCCAGTAGCCTACGTAACAACATTATGGATTGCAGTCGATGAGAAATTGCAGTCGTTTTGTCCAAGTCGATGAGAAATTAATTTCACCAACAGTGATGCTTGCCTGGCTGGCCCCTTCGATTTGATAATCGGTTCCAGTTTCAGCCATATTCCTCTTGCTGTTCCACAGTTCTTCACTTATTTCAATTCTGTGTCATTAATTGCATGATAGAGATCTGCCTTCGCTTTCCCATCTTCTTCCTTCCATGTTTCCAACGCTTCGGCTTGTTCGGCGTTTCCTTCGGTTACTTGCGGCATCGATTTCTGACCGTTCACATAATTCCACGTTTTATGTTTTGTCATCACTGCTTGTATTCAGAGTTTACATGTATCGTAATTTTCACGCACTAAAATGGGAATGCGTGGAACGGTTCCCTGAGTCGTTTCCATTGTTCGTATACGTTAACGTTACCTTGTTTTATTCAGTAGTTAAAAACAATCCTGGGCCCATAACCTGTTGAGCGGGACAGTGGATGGGCGTGCTGGGTTAAGTGGAAGCCGTACACAAGATTAATTGTTAAACAATGTATTGAATAACGAAAGTACGTTTGGATATAAAGAACAGAGTAGTTCGCAAAACCGGCATGCGTTGTTGCTGCTAAGACGCGGAAGGCGGAAGTGGCGTTGGATCTCAATATAGAGGGATCGATAGCTGGTCAGCTGACCGGTGCTCCAGTCGCACGACACCAGAGGTCGCTCGTAGGCGGCAAAATATGAATTTTGCTTAACAAACATCCATAATGAATATGCGGCACAGCCGACCAAATTCAAGGCACACCAAAATTATTTTTTTCAACAAAAAACAGTTTCTGCAAATTTGGGAAAAATCCGCCAATAAATATAGAAGGTAGTTTTTAGTGCCACCTATCAGAATGAAACGTGACAAAGCCTCGCTTTGTCACGTTACTTCGGTAATAAATTGTGCGATCATGGTCCCAATTAGTCCGGTAGTTGAGATGTGGTTTACTCACGTAAACTGAACTTTATATTGTAACCGGGGAAACTCGGGATCGGCTTCCCGGCACAACTGACACCCTTTTCCCGAAAACCCAAAAGCCAGAAAAGCGCCAGGGACTTTTTAACCTTCTAAAAGTCCCAAAGGACTCTCCGAAGCAACCCAAAAGCTATAAAATCCGAAACCGACTATGTCTTATCTCCGGGACGTAAAGGTCTCGCCACGACTCTACCGACTGCCGACCTAACCTAAAAAAAAAGGGGCCAACCCACAGGAAAATCCCCCAAATGAATAATGCCAAAATTTGGAACAATAAAGACCTTAATATGAATAAAAAGAAATATTAGTAATAACGATAATAACAATGTCGGGAAAAATCCCTTTTACAGATGGTCCTGTTTCGCCACGTGGTCCCCAACTGGACCCAACCAAAAACTAGGTGACGAAACCAAATAGAAAACCAAAAAGGACCAATCCGAATGAAACCGATACAAAAGAAAATAATCATTTACGAATACGTCCAAAAAAATCAAATACAAAAAAGAAAGGCGGAAGCCAAATCTGAAAACGTTCGGAGCCGATCTAGGTTAGTAAGCCACCCAGGCACCGAAACCAAGATGGTGGCTATAAAGGTTGTGGGAAAACGTGGTTTTCACCCAACTGACCGAACCAATCTCTATAAAACGAACCGTAGCCTTTTCTCTTTCCTACTGAATATAAGGCAAAGAGAAAAGCTCGCTCAATAACCAAAAGAAGCCCGCAGGCACTCACCAACAAAAACCGAAAATCTCAAACGGAAAATTCCCGATTCTCTTTCCTCTACTCGCCGCGTTGGGTCTCTCTCTCTAATCGCTCGAACCGTCCGATCAAGGCGCCATCCGCAGGAGAAGTGCCGATCTTCTTCTTTTTCATCGTCTTCATCCTCGGGGCGTGGCTGCGCTTGCGCAATCGTGGACCCCTTTTATGATGGTCGGAAGATGCTGCCACTAATTAGGAATCGGTACTAAGTAGCCCCACGGATTCCGAAACTCCCCGAGGATCCAACAGATGTCCCAACAGATGTTCGTTGATCGATGGCGAGTGATCCCAATGGTGAGTGCCCTATTGGTTGGTTATTCTCCGATCGACAAGACGAACCAATCGTATTCTATGGGTTCCCCTATACGCCGCTTATCGCTATCTTATATCTAGACTTAACTTAAGCTTAGCCTAAGGGATCTAGCCCTTTACACAATTCCGTAGCCAAAATACATACCGATCCAACCAACTTGACGTCTCCTCTGGGCGGGTATGTTCAGGAAAAGACACTTGTAACGTAGCGTGCGAAACGCCACGTTACAATATATAAAGATATTATCAGGGCAATTATTAGGTTGGCAAATAAGTTCGTTCGGTTTTTGTGTTTATTCCACTCTAAAAAAACCGAACGAACTTATTTACCAACCCAATACTTCTTCTAATGTATAGGAAGTAATACAAAAATAGGATAAATCAAGATCGTACCGTAGCAAAGCTGCTCATACCCATGACGAAGAATTTTCCAGCACACATTTGACACTGGTAACTGCTTCGCAGCATCAGGAATGGTAGGAATTTTCTAGCTCGCACGGAAAGATTCAGCCATATTGTGTCGACGTACCTACGTATTTAAAAAAAGGCAATTAATACTTCAGATCATGGTCTATCATTAGTCCTGACCAGGGAACCATGCCTTTAGAGTAAAAATTAAAAAAATTTAGTAAGCACTAATCGAAATACCATTGCTACGTCCTGAGACCACAGCAAGCGCTTTCGTTTTAGGGAAAATGAACGGTAGCAAGAATTTTCCTAAGGAAAAAAGCTTACATCGAGATATCGGAGGTAAAATGAAAGAACTTAAAAAAAAATAATAATAACGATAATGATGATTGAGAAACTTTGTGGAGAAGATGCACCGAGATGCTGACAATTCTCCAAAGTCTAGGTTGAATTCCTCTCTAAAGAGATGCATTAAGATGCTACCGATCTGTAGTAGAGGGATGAGAAAGGACTACTAATCACAATCAGTGATGCACCGGGATGCTAGCAAACTCAATAGAAGTATGAGATAGGGTTGGACTCAATGATGCACTGAGATTCTGACAAATTGAGCGCGGTTAGGGAGAACAGAGAAAAACCAAGGGCTTACTTTAATTTTAAATTGCTTGGTTTATTCGACCCGAGACTCTGTCTACGTTTCGAACTCTCTGCTCGTTGGAACAAGAGTAAGCGAAAATACAATATTTCGGAGCCCTTATACAGGGTGTTTTGTATAAGACTTCGAATCCGGGAGACCATGGTAGGTCGTGAAAAATGGAGACGACAAGTCCTGTACCATTTTTGGAAATTCGGATTAATTACCAAATTATTAATTAAAACGTTCTGGCCAACCAGAACGACAAAAAAGCTTGGTAGGCGTAAAAATAATTTAGACTCTACCTTAGACGTCTGTGCGTTGCCAAAGAAAGTAGTAGCAGTGAAATAACAAAAGAACTATGGGTAACATTAAAACACTACTAATATTGTTATTACTATCCCAATACTACACTATGGTGTGTTGTCCTTCGACAACAAAGTAGTAGTAGTAGTGATAATACTTATGAAATCATATGATAACACCAAAACATAGAAAATCTTACGTCTGTCGTTGCTTCTATTACTACTACTAACACACTACTATGATTGTATGTGTTGTCGTTGGACAACAAAGTGTAGTAGTAATAATACATAAGAAACAAAAAGGTGAAATTCAAAACCATCAAATTCTTACTTTTATTATTACTTCTATTACGACTACTACCGCTATCATTATTATCATTGTCATTGTCATTGCGTCATTGTTTCATCGTTTTTTTTTGCATAGGCAGGTGAAAATCTTCAAAAGACGTCGCGAAGCTCGAGCTTCGGCGGTGAAAGGGATTTTTACCCACTAAAACAGTTCCCCTGACGTCCCACCACCCCGCGGAACTGCCGTCAAGCATTCCTTCGAGGGGGGGCGAATTGACTGCCCTCCAGAATGGCTAATAGCCCTCCTTTACTGCGCCGCTGGCTGACCTCTCCTCAGTTTCTCCGCCTGTCGGAGCTCCCGGATGACCACGCCCGCAAAGTTGGACACCGCGTCCCACGTGGTCTCGCTGGCCACCATCTCGTCGACGATGTTCTCTGGAGACAGCTGCCGGACGTGCCGCCGCAGGTTCTCGCGTTGCTCCTCGAAGCGCGTGAAGTGGAAGAATACGTGCTCCGCGTCCTCCTCGGCAGGCCGGTAGGCGGGGTACGAAGCGTCGTCGTCCAGCCTGAAGCGGTGTTGGTAGGCCCGGAGGCAACCGTGTCCCGTCAGGAACTGGGTGAGGTAGTAGTCCACCTCCCCGCGTTGCCTCGCTGACCACGCCATGATGTCCAGAATGAGCCGGTGGGTCCAGCGCCCTTTCGACGATGCGTCTCAAAGTCACTGCCATCGCGCTGTCATAGGATTGAACTGCCGTGGCCGCTAACCATATCGGGGCTTCATGAAACAGCCCCGATATGGAGGACCGATGAGATGACGCTGGAGAGGAGCTTCCGTCGTGCCTGCCTCGGACGGCCAATGTTTGCCATAATCCGTGCCAACGCGTTACAGACTGCTCCCGCTTTCGCGATCGCAATCCACAGGTGTTCGTCGAAGCGAAACCGCTCCTCGACTTAGACCCCCAGGTAACGGAGAGGAGACTGTGTGAGAATCTCGCATCCTCCATCTCTCAGGGTGATGGTCTCCCTGGCTTTCCTGCTGGTCACAGGGACTGCCCCGATCTTGCGGTCGGCCAGCTGCAGCCCGTTCGCCGCAAGCCAACCGCGGATCCAGCGGACGGACTCGTTTGCCTTCTGCGTGACCTCTTCCAGATGCTTGGCGACGACTACCACTGCAACGTCATCTGCGTACCCGGCCGTCGTCGCCCCAGAGGGAAGCGGCAGCCGGAATATTCCATCGCACATGGTGTTCCACAACAGAGGGCCGAGCACCGAGCCTTGAGGAACACATCCTGAGATGTTGCGGGTCTTTGGTCCCGAATCTGTGTTGTACATCGAGGTTCGGTTGCTAAAGTAGTTCACGATGATGCGCCTGATGTACAGTGAAACATCCATCCTCCTCAACGCGGCCAAGGTGCAGTCCCAGTTCCCCGAGTTGAACGCGTTCCTCACGTCCAGCGTAACGACGGCACAGTAGTGCTTGGCGCCGCGGTTCCATCGTCTGTCAGCGATGGTTTGACGCATGATGCCCACGACGGCGTTGATGGCATCCACGGTGGACCGTGCCTTTCGGAACCAGTACCAGAAGGTATTGCAGTCGAATGACCTAGCGTTCCACCTCGCCGTGGCTGGCAGCTCCCTTCGTCCACCCTTTGCGGCAATATGGAAGACCTGCTGATCACTATAGGTATAGTGGTCACTGAACTTCCACGACGTGACTCGAGGAAAGAGGTTCTCGCTGGCAAAAGTCACGTCTACGATGGAGGAATTGTCGTTTCGGGAGAACGTCGGAGTTGTTCCGGTGTTGAGGAGGGATAATTCCAGGGACGCTGCGAAATCCAGAAGGGCTTAGCCTCGCCGGTTGGTCTCCCTGCTGCCTCATTTAGCTGTCCATGCGTTAAAGTCGCCCACGATGATGTGGGGACGCCGGCTCCACGCGTTTTTTTCCAGGTCGTTCAGCAGGTCCTCAAATTCAGTCTCTGTGGCGCTCGGTTTGACATAGACGCTGAACACGTAGATACCTTCCACCTTAGCCCAGGAGAATCCAGTTCTCGGTGCACGCGGGGTTTCCTCAACGAAGATCCTGCCGGCCGCTGCTTTCTCCGCTGCTTGGTACACCGGACACTTGAAACTCCCAGTCGGGTGTTTCCCGTTGCCCGTGCACAGGAAGCACTTTGCCTCACCGCATCGGAGACAGCACTTAGACCTGTCCGACCTCTTGCAGTCGCTCCCAAAGTGCCCAAAGGCCCAGCATCTATAGCACTTTTTCACATCCACTTTCTCCCGGATACGGCAGTTACCCCAGCCGATGTGCACTCAGTCATTCTCGACCGCTTTCCTGTCCAGATCTGCGGGTAGACGGACAACGGCCGTCTGCGTACCCTTGTACGCCTTCCGGATGTACTTGACGGCCGCCGCTTCGATGGTCGTCTCCAGGCTCTTCCCCAGAGCGTCGCAGATGTCGGAGATAGTCGTTAGCTCGCTCAGATGGGCGATATGGATCCCGATCTCCAGGTTCAATTAGTACTCCCTGATTAGGGCCCGAAGGAGCCGGTCACCGGTCGTGCGCTGCAGCTACCACGTCGGCAGAGCAAGCTCACATCAGCCCCCTTGGGGGTACTTCCAGTAGGCTACAACGCATACCGATCGGTGTGGTTTTTTCTCGAGGTGGCCTTCCCTCCAGTCTGTTGGTCCACGAGAGGTATTTTATTTCTCTCCTGCCCTCCATATCTAGCGAGCTACTCCCCTATCCGCCACCTGGGGACGCGCCACGTAGGGGTTGCAGACTCCCCCCGCAATCATTCTGTCATTGTGTTATTGTCATTGTCATTAAATTACTACTATTACTATTATTTTACTAATTTGTTTTTTATTATCATGATCATAAAGGGGAGTTGCTGCTTCAAATTTCCACGCTCAGGGAAATTATGAAATAGAGAGTGGTATCGAAAGGAAGAATGTCGGGAAGTTGGGCGCCAGTCCGCTGATTCGGACGGGGATTTTCGCTGAGGGGACCCGGTCCAGCTCAGAAGGAGCTATGATACCCTCCCAGAGGAGATCCGTTGTCTGAATTCGGCAAAGAATTTATACGAACTCAGACGACTTTTTGGTTTTTATAACCGATTCGAAACAGGACTTTAACTCGTGTATATTTTAGTCATTAATTATTTTACAGATTTACAGGCGAAGGTGCCAAACTTTCGAGAATTTTTAGGTAGCGCAATCAAACAGAAAATTGAAAGTTAACAGCCAAAGGTAGGAAAAAAGATAGTGAACTTCGCGGATTCCGCACTTAAAATTTAAACGAGAACACGCGAAATTTCAAAAAGATAGTTGCGAGTAAATAGATCGAATCCAAAATAAAATAAGAGATCAAAAGATGCTAAACAAGAATCGCACTAATAACCGGAAGAATGGATAGCGGAAGCGGGATAACAAAAAGAAAGATGTCGGGATTTTTACCGGGGAAATAGGAAAGTGGAGGATGCCAATTTCTCCAATCACCTGATCGCAGCGGCTTCTGGACTCCCGAAGGCCACTCCCGGCGGACGAAGATACGGTGTCTCCGTTGAATTCCTCTTAAGCGTCCCAAAAATCCTCGAGGTAGTTAGAGGTAGCTGAGGTAATTACACGCAAGTCTCACAATAGTCTTTTCCGTACGGCGGCTCAAGAATCTCTGAGGAGAACCGATTTCGGTCCCCTCAGACTGTTATTGGTAGCGCCATCCTAGCAGTCGCAGGATTCGGGAATTGCGATGCTCGGATGATAATTATGGCATCGACCCATTTGTCGTTATCGAATGACCCATTATTGTACGCGCAATTTGGTTTAGGGGCACTTTAGACTCTCTTATTTAGCCCTTTCATGATTTGCTTTTTTTTTTAATCGAATTGAATCGAGTTTAAAATAATAATTACAACAACAACATCAACGATAATAATAATGATAATCATGATGATAAAAAACAAATTAGTAAAGTAATAGTAATAGTAGTAATTTAATAATAATAATAATCATAATCATAATCATAATCATAATCATAATCATAATCATAATCATAATAATCATAATAATCATAATGATAGCGATAGTAGTCGTAATACAAGTAATCCCCCTAAAAAACACCTCTGGTGCAAAAAGTCGAGACAAGTTCATGTATGAAAAGGGATCTCTCTACAAAAGTTGTGAAATCCAACAACATTAGACAAGCTCGTTTTTTCCATTATGTCAATACGAAGTAATTACAAAATGGAAAAAATTTTTTCTGTTTACGTGATTAGAACTGGTATTGAAATTGTTGGGCCCCGAATAATTCAGATGTTTGAGTATGATGTATAATTATTCATATTATTATTATGTAATCTGAGCTTTACTAATTCATAATGCGGTAAAAATAAATTAAATTGTAAGATATTTATTGCTTATCCTTTGGGTTCGGGGCCCGACAAGTTCAATACCGGTTCTAATCACGTAAACAGAAAAAATTTTTTCCATTTTGTAATTACTTCGTATTGACATAATGGAAAAAACGAGCTTGTCTAATGTTGTTGGATTTCACAACTTTTGTAGAGAGATCCCTTTTCATACATGAACTTGTCTCGACTTTTTGCACCAGAGGTGTTTTTTAGGGGGATTTGTCTCCTTTTTGCAAATATTATTATTATTATCGGCTTTATATCTCGAGATAACATAAGACAATGCATAACGTGCGTCGGTAAAGTAAATTTTTCGTCTTTTGGATTCGTGAAAACAAAACACAACGCCACTGCGTGTCATTGAGACCTAGCAAACCCCTCATTTACCGCTACTGTCTGTCGCAAATTTTTCTCATATTACCTAGGGCCTAGCAACCCCCCCATTTATCCGCTACTTATGTTGCATTTCTCGTGTGAGCGTATAGAGGCATCCAGCCGTGTATGTATACAGAGAAACTCACACATCTTAGTGGACATTTTTGGTTTGAATGTATGGAGGTTGAAGCTGTGTATATACACAACGTGTGGCGGCTGTTTTTTATGTGCCCGCACATAGTTCGGTCGAGAAAAGATACACGGTAGCGCTCTCGCCCAATTCATACATGAACTTGTCTCGAGACACTACCGTGTCTCTTGATAATACAAGTAAGAATTTGACGGTTTTGAATTTCACCATTTTGTTTCTTGTATTCTGATGTATTATTACTACTACAACTTTGTTCTCCAACGACAACACATACAATCATAGTAGTGTGGTAGTGGTAGTAATAGAAGCAACGACAGACGTGAGATTTTTAATGTTTTGATGTTATTACTTTGTCGTCGAAGGACAACACACCATAGTGTAGTATTGTGGTAGTAGTAACAATACAAGTAATGTTTTGATACCCATAATTACCCATAGTTCTTTTGTTATTTTAGTATTAACTTTCTTTAGCGACGCACAGACGTCTACAGTTGAGCCTAAATTATTTTTAATGCCTACCAAGCCTTTTCGTCATTCTGATTGGTCGGAACGTTTTAATTAATAACTCGGTAATTAATCCGAATTTCCAAAAAATGGTACAGGACTTTTCGTCTCCATTTTTCACCACATACCATGATCTTCCGGCTTCGAAGTCTTATACAATACACCCTGTATGAAGACCAAACTCTTGTGTATAAAGGGATACTCAGAGGTACCCGAGTTTGTTTCGGTTTATGATAAGGGGCCTCCCGTTTCTATGTAAGACGGGATAAGAGGCTATTATAATATTATTTAAAGGTATTATAATATTAGTATTATAATACCTTTGGTCTACAAATGCCCTGAATGCAGTTGTCGGACTATAGCGAAACACGTTTTTTGACACATTAATCATTTACCCTTGTCTGTCCGTTATCGAGATATAAAATCTTAAGGTTTGCTGATTTATTTATTTAATTTAGGCGAGAAAAATCAAGAAAAGTCGTGATTTTGACTCAGAAATTTTAATAATTTAAAATCAACACTTCCTGATGTAATCGTCGCATTAATTATTAGTTTTAATCGCTGTGGTTAAAAAAAAATACCCTCATTACTAAAATACACTTTTATTTCCATTATCAGTTATACAAAATTCACAATTACCTTTAACACTAACAAGACTGAAAATTAGTATATACCTATATGGCCGGGGTAAAAAACATTTAAAATAACTTCTTTAGACAATCTTAATTTTGTTGTAAAGCTGCAGTTCTTCTGGATAAGGTTTTCTTCTTTCTATTTTATAAGCTTGATAGTTTATTTTACTTTTTTCTTTCTATTTTAAAGCCCATTACTTTAAAATACACAGGTAAACAATGGTATGAGACATTTTTCGCCTCTTCATTAATTCAATACAAAAACTACATTAAATATTAAAAACACGTTTCATTGTGCTCTTTCAATTGCTGCTTACTTATATTTTTTTCGATACTACCCTAATTCTAAAACGTCGTTTCCTAGTAAGTCTTGGTTTTGAAGGTGCAATATGATTTGAAAATACTTACAATGATTCTCGAATGTAAAGACTGTGGTCAATCAGCATCTGCCCGGGTAAGCAATTGTAGAACAAGTGGCAGATCGTTCCAACTGCATAAATGACGTATCGCGGAGCGCTGAGGATATCGTCCAACCTCGTCACTGCCTTAGAAAAATGCATTTTCTTTTATTAAAAATATATTGCATAAAAATCTTGACAAAGTATTATCCTTTTCTCTCAAGGTATGAGTTGTCCCAAACATACACTACATCTTGAGATACTCTATTAAGCCTAATGAAAATTTAGCGCAAAATGATTTTGGTTGAATTCTATGTATAAAGACCCAGAATTTCGTGTGAAGTCTCTTCAGGTTCCAGCAGATTTAACATTTTCACAAATTCATTTCTATTAATTTGTTATTAGCTGCAAGGATATTGAAAGAATTTGTAATACACTTCACGTGATGTTAACAACAATGAATTCATACCCAGGTATTGTATGTGTGCAGGAAGGATTATCCTGGAAACTTACTTGTAGGCCCGTGACGCTGATGAGAAACATGTTAATTACAAGCTGGATGAAGTACGAAGTTGAATGCGCAGTATGAATGATGTCCACGTAACTTTTGGAGAAATTTTATTACTGACGATTACTTTTCAGTAAAGCGCAAGATCATTCTGAGTAGATGGTGCCATTTACTCCAATGCTTATATGACGCACAGAAAAAGAGAGACCCCATAGCCCGCGTCACTAAACGTTTTTTCTAAATGTCTCTAAGAGCATATTTTGGACCATCCAAAGGGGAGTCTTCTCAAGAATTATCTGAAGCGTTTCTCGGATTACCTTCTAAAGCGTTCCAAGGAACACTTTTGGATTTTTCTTATAGGAATTCCTAAGAAGGATTTGATGGAACACCTACTACAGAATCTCTTGTGGATTTTTGTGCAAAATATTCTAACGCATTTCTTGGAGCAACATATACACAGAATCAGAGTCATATGCAAATACTGGACAGTGAAGAGGTTCATTGCATACATATATTAGAACCTTCAATAAGTTCTCGCTATTTCCTAAGAAATGGTAGCACCCGGATTATATGCGTGTAATATCAGATGATAACGCATTTAGTGAAAGTGTGCCTAAATTGGACCACTGTTTCCTCAGAAATGGTAGCACCCGGACTATGGGCGTGTAATTTCAGATGATAACGCATTTAGGGAAAGTGCGACCACATTGGACCACTGCCAAAATTGGACCGGTTCTTGATTCAGAAAATAATTTACATTAGAATTTTTTTCGTGATAAATTCTCAAACTAGATGTAATAATATATAGAAAAACAAGAGCTAGTAGCAATTCAGCAATTGCGCTCCTATGTCAGTTGTTTATTAGGAAAGTACGCGGATATTAGATTCTTAATCTATGCATTTTTTTGAAGAATTTCATGAATTGTTTTGCATGCATCTTTTGGAAAAGTGGCAATTCGCCTAATTTAGGAAAATAGTGGTCCAATTTAGGCAAGTGTTTCTAAAATTTTCAGTTCGTTATGCTTTTCTATTTTGTTAATACAATTTTCACTTTTCCGCTTATGCGCATTTCACACGTTTCTACTTATAGTTAAATGTACGCCTTTTCATAATGTTTTCGATTTTAACCTTTTTCTTCACTTTGGGCCCGCGGGCAGATAATCCTGCTTAAGTGGTCCGATATAGGCGCACTTCCCCTACAAGGAAGTACTGTCGATAACCTCATACTTCAGTATATATTGGTTCTTCTGGCGGCTTACTACAGTCACCCATAGAATCGAAAAGGTTAAATATAGAGAAACCCCCAAAAAAAGAAACAAGTACCAACTCTATAATCTCCTGGTGCAAGCAAATGCAGTCGTGAAGGATCCAATAACTCTTGTCGTATGTTGCAACAGTCGCCTTACTTTTATAAACATCATCGTAAGATACGACATTTTTCAATCGGTAGCTGAAATTATTTTAAATAATATTACTTGATCCACATGAGGAAGCAAATCGACAGATTTACAAATAAAAAGATCCACTGCGAGAAGAGGCTCTTAGAGAGTCATCACAGTCCTTTGAAGAGTTCAAAAAGAATCCTCTGTGATCGGATCCCGAGAGACTCTGATAAAGGTGCACTAAGAACATCCCCGATGCCCAGACGTTTCAAAAAATGTCTTTACTGAAACTCCAGGGGCTTTCTGGGCTCCTGGGGGCTTCATTACCCCAAACAATGTTTGAAAAGGTGTGCCGGATGTCACTCTAGGAGAGTTTCCGAGATCAGTCAAGAAAAATCTTCAAAAGCCCTCCATAAAGTTTTTCTAAGTGATTCTCTAGCAAACCCTTCTTTAAATGCCCCAAAAGGCGTCCCCGTAGACGCTCCAGAGCACACTCTGGTGCAGGAGCTCAAAATTGCGTCAGTACTATGAACCACCAGCGCGAGAGTGTCTTTCTTGTAAAGTCAATCATTCAGGCATCGTTTGTTATAATTTGACTATTATCATCGAGAACAGTAACAAGTAAATCGATAGCGCTGGAGCGCTTGGCCCAAAGTTGACATAAACTTGACTCATGCCCAGAATCTTTCAGTTGTAGAAGCCTGCTCCGAAGAGCAGTGAAGTATCTTTACCATTTATCCATTATTCATTATAAAATACCATTTTTCCCACTCATGAAGGTCTTTAACCTTTTCGAAGCCAAGCCCATTTTCGCGATATTTGCGAAAAATGCCACGGGCCGATTTTATTCTCGTGCTTCTATAAATTGTTTTAGCAAGTGAATAATGCCGATTTTCTGGGCATCGGCCCTTGTCATTCCTCGCACAAGAACTGGGGGCAGAGAGATTGGCCCGCTCGCAAAGGGTGAATACAGCTGTTCAAGATAACATAAGGCACACTTACGCTAATATGGAAAACAGACTGCAACAATGCGTTGCCAAGACAGCGATCATTGAGTCAATCGCAACGATAACCGTCATGAAGAGGTACGCAAGAACGAAATGATGGATGTAGATGAGATCATAGTAATACACTGGATCAATGTAATACTCGGCTTGAAATAGTTGTGTCAAAGGTCGACTTTCATTCAATGGATTGATGATATCCAAGACTTGAGCCAAACGTGGCACAAATGTGAACAATATCGTCGAGATCCACACATAGGCTAAAAAGAAAGTCATGTATTTCTTTATAATTCTGATTCACTGATCGAATTTTGTAGGTCAGAAATTGTTCATTTCTGGGTCTGGGCTGGACCGTCACATTAGGAACTCACAAGTTCTACAAATAAGTGAGAACTTTACTGTGTAGGATATCTTTTTTAAGCTGATGACCACTTCCTGGACCATTTCTTACTCCAGGTCATGCTTCCTTTCTTACTCTAGCATCAAAGAGCTGCAGTTATTAGAATCTTGTTTCAAATAGAAATTGTGGATATGGGTCAGATAAGAGTTGATGTACTTACTCCAATACGTGAGAGTAAACCTTTTGCCCAACAGAGCATATTTTTCGAGGATTTTGCGTTCTTGTTTATTCTGAATGTTGTTCCAGTCACTGTCTACACGAAACATGAGAACTTTAATCTGAAAAACCGGCATTCGTCACAAACAATTTACGAATTGTAACCGTTAATCCTCAAAGGGTCGGGATTCCAAAAATTTCAAAAGATCATTATTTCTATTGAAAACTAATCTGAGCTCTCCAGCTTAGGACAAAAACCAAGGTGGGATGTTGGCAAGTCAGCCCATGACGCCATATGGCGTCATCCCGGCTCTCAAAGGGTTAAAATGCGGAGTGGGGTAAAAACAGACATTACCTTTTTCTCATTGATTTTCATATTGGCCATTTTTGTAACTCCTAAGATAATACAAATAATTTGAGGCATGCAGTCTAGCACGAGGGAGACGTCTCTCCATCCCTCCATTAACACAAATATCTGTTGACAGCAACGACATATCAATCACTGATCAATAAGGATATGTACTTGGACAAAATCTGCGATCTTGAATTGAAATTTCACGACTTCATGAATTGAATTGATTTTGAATATACCATAACGTCTATAATGACGATTAACTATTTGCACTCGTACTTTTGTCACCTAAAGCTTTTAGCAGCTCAGACATTCTTTTGATGTATCTGGCTTTGTAATGCGTGACTTATTTGGAGATAAAATTTGCATATAACATTTTAAATTCAAGACAATTCTAACGTTACTTTAAAAAAATATATTTTTCCATTGTTATAATAATGTGAACATTACGTAAATGAAAATTTTAATTTTTAATTATTTGTAAACGCCAAACTGTAGCAGTGTCTGTGATAAGAACTTTTAGTGCAAAGGATTTAGTTAACGTTAGCGAAGAACAATACCTGTGGGGGAATGAGAGTCGAAATAATCAGTATTACAATAACAAGATTAATTTTCCCACTAGGTATCAGATCAAAAGGCCACATGCCAAAAACCCATAATAATTTTTTATTATATCTGAAATGGCCTCTATCAAAAATCTCCATTCCATATGCTAACACAAGATGCAACTGCAACGTTTTACTACCATTCTATCGCGAGGGTTTGTTTGTGGTCAGAGGGTGAAGAGTGTCACATTAATAATTCATATATGTCGCATGAAATGTGTCACTTAGAAGACACGCGGTTACATGAAGCGATACCACTACTTTGATATTTATAAAAGAAATTGACCATTGCGTGAAATATTTTCAGGAATAATGTTTTTTGATTTATTTCCGAAGCAAGTCTAGAGCTCTGTGTGGAGAAAACTGTCGAGCAACATCTGTTCGTTGTGTAACATCCCAGAGAGGTAACTTAAAAGTTGTCAGACACTCAAGAGATAAAAACATAAGTAATACAGTTTCTCGGAATAAAGAAACCCTTTATCGGTACTGATGTCTTTCGCAGGCACTAGAGCCGTTTATACACTCTGATAAAGATATAGTTATCAGAAATATACAAATTAGAGACTAAAAAACTTCCATTTGCATAACAAGGCAACGTACCTAAGAGTATACTAATTACGGAATACAAATGTACCATTTCTCTATTATTCCAGATTTGAAGATTTTGAAAGTAATTTATATTATTAATTTTAATTATTGAATTTAAAGAAGGAAACATACGCAAAATAAGACAACGGGTTCTTGAGTGTTAATTTTAATTACAATATATTGTAACGTGGAAAATTATTCCCGTTACTTTAAATGGTAAAAATCTCGTTATTCCCTCTATAATTTACGTCTCTCTTTTTGTCTTCTCGTAATTCTTTCGCAAATTCGGGCTATCGGGAGTTATTGAAAACTAAGAGTGCTCAGAAATCTCCCGGGAACCTGAAGAAATATTATATCGCATTTATTATTTTCGCTTATTACTTTCGATTATGATAACGAATCACGCTAAATAATTTTCGCATTACCTAACGCTGTCACCTCACTCCCTTCCCCCTTCAAATTCCCTGCCAAAACCCTACGAAGATCGGCACAAAGAAGAGACGGGAGAAGATAAAGAACATCCAAGACTTCTCGCACATGGAAAAGAAGAAGGGGGAAGACTTCGTAGCCGTCTATGACAGCGAAGAGAAGGAAGGACGAATTACCGACTCCCGGGAGAGAGACAAAGAGAAGGATGTCAAGGATCTATCGCTTACGGCCATCTAGCGATTCGTTGGAGACGGGTCGATAACGGAAAAATGGGTCGATGCCCTAATTGTCGCCGGAGCACTTATCGTAATTCCCGAATACTGTAAGGACAAAGATGGCGCTATCTCGAGTAACACGAGGAGCCTGATATCAGAGTCAGAGATTTCTGAGCCCTGTGCGAGTGACGACGTCAATTATTTTCCTTGGAGGATTTTTCGTGCTATTGGAGAGACTGTCTTTCTGGGATTTTGAAAATCCTATCGTTGGACGAGATTTTGGAATACTTCCGGATCTATCGCCGCGGTGAGAGCCTTTACAAGGCCTTCTTTGTGTTTTACTTTGGCATCCCGTTTAAAATCCTATCGCCTGTTGTCCTATCGACTCCCTTTTTTTTATGCTATTTTCTACCGTGTGATTTCGGATTATTGAATATTAATTGTTCATCGGAGGGTTGCCGAATAAATTTTATTTTTGTTTTCTTTCGTGCGGTTATTGGTTATCTTTTTTTTATTGTGAATAAATTCGAATTTTTGTTAATTCCGAGAAAAGTCGTCTGGATTTTCTTTCGTTTTAATTTCCGAATCAATCCAGACAACGGATTCCCTCTGAGAGGGTCTTTCAGCTCTCGCTGAGTTAGACCGGGCCCCCCCAGAGCCAATCCGCGTCCGTAAGGACTGGCGCCCAATTCCCGATTTGTTTTCTTTTTCCTTCTTTTTTGTATTTGTGGTGAGCGAAAGGCTCTGAGTGTGAAAATTTGGAGACACGCCACCAATTTTTGGCGAAGTTGGTAGGCGCGCTACAATATATTGAGACGTTTCGCGTTACGTCACGAATTCTTTCTCCCACTCTCGTAGTGGTCGTGCGTGCGAATCTGTCTTAGAATAAGGTTCGTGTACTGGACGGGTAAAGATGAGCGAATAACTTAGGATTTTTAATCGATAACGAGTGTGAACTTCTTTATCGGTAAAGACCTAATACTAAAATGTGAATTGTGTATCAGTGTGTGAATAGGTAAAATTTTATTACATAAAATTTTCTTTTCCATCAAAATTGAAAATAAAAGTAGAAATAGAAAAGAAGTCTTACAAAACGACTTCGGATTTAATTCTTTTATCCCCCCACCTCTTGCCGTGCTAGGAGCCCTACGAGAGGATCTGGAATCCTAGGGATATGGATAATGGGAGGAAATCAGGTTTCTCTAGAAATCGAAGGGGCTAGGCGTAGTGCTAGGAGCCTTCAATTTCTTTAATCCTTTGCGAGGGGCTAGGCGTAGTGCTAGGAGCCTCGCAAGAGAATCGAGAATCCCTAATTCTGAGGATTAGGGAATAGGAAATAGGAACTAGGTTCCTCTGGAAATCGAAGGGGCTAGGCGTAGTGCTAGGAGCCTTCGATTCCTTTTTATCCTCTACGAGGGGCTAGGCGTAGTGCTAGGAGCCTCGCAGAAGACTAGAGAATCCTTAGTTTTAAGGATAAAGATTGGAACTAGGTTCCTCTCAGAAACAGAAGGGGCTAGGCGTAGTGCTAGGAGCCTTCGGTCTCTTAAATCCTCTACGAGGGGCTAGGCGTAGTGCTAGAAGCCTCGCAAAGGAATCGAGATTTCCCAAGTACGGGATAATGATCCAGGAATGGAAAATATCAGGACTTTGGGAATATCAGAGTTCTTTGGAGGAGCTGGCTTTTACCCCAGATCCCCGAAAGAATCTCTTAGTGAGATGTAATTCTGTATCGTTGAGATAGCAGAATCAATCTGAGGATCTAGTCGATTTTACCTCCTTATATACTCCTTTGAGAGCGCGCGGAAAGCGCTGTTTTCCCTTTCCATCAGTTTCTGTACTGTAATTGGTTTTTCCTGACGGAGTTGGCTCATTTGAATCTCGCACATTTTGTGTCTCATTGGAGGATTTCAAATGACGCACCATCAGTCGCGCAATCCGCGCCTGCTATAGGCTGCTCAGGAGTTTCAAGGGGCAGTTAGACACGCCCTCAATTGATTCTGTATCATGACTCTCGGTTAACGAATTTTTCGCTTAACCGATGTCATTACGAATTTTTCTGTTATCGTCGTAACGACTTTTTTCCTTATCGTTATACCGACTTTATTTCTTAATTCGAATTTAAAATTTGAATCTAGTTCTCTCAGACAGCACAGGCGCTGCTGTAACAAGGACAGCCATCTTGCCTGACGTTGCATCATCGAGTATAGAAAGGTAAAAAGAGAGCGTAAGCAATCTATAAAGTGCAAGGTGCATGTGTGCAGTTAGTGCTTTCTTTAATAAACAAGGAAAAAATCGTGCTCTCTTTATAATTTGAGTAAAGTGCTTTCTCTAAGGTTTGTTTTATTTTATTAATATTAATTTTTATTAAAAGACTTTTCTTTGCCTCAAAACAGTACGTTCTGTTTTGAGGTTATGTCTTCTGTTTGGACACCGATTCTTTGAAATACTTCATAGAATCGGTGTTATTCACTAAATGTTATCATAAAAATGCTCAGTACGCTCATTGTGTGAGCTCATGATTACAATTTGCAAGCAGATTCCTCATCTTGTGAGTGGAATCTGATTCTTTTTCCTCAGAACGGGTGCATACCCGTTTTGAGGTTATGAAGTTTTTAAATCATCATAATTTTAATTTCAAAATCATTCATTTTAGTTTCAAATCATTCGAATCATGAATGATCTAACTAATCAATGTGCTTTCGGTGAATGAATTGATGTTAATTACTCAATTCATTCACTTGTCATCGATTCGACTCATCGAGTGAGCCGAATCCTCTATTTTACTTTCCTCGGATCAGGTACATCTCGAGGTTACCTTACTTACTTTAATCATCATGAATCAGATCAATGATGATTGAAGCTTAAAGATATTTATTTTATATTAATTATTATAATTTATTTATTTAGTATTGGTTCGACCCATCGAGCGAGTCGAACCCTCTATCTTACTTTCCTCGGATCGGGTTGTACCTCCGTCTCGAGGCTATTTTGCTTACTTCAATCATCATGGATTGGATCAATGATGACTGAGGTTTAAAGATATTTATTTTATATTAATTATTATAATTATCAACGTTTCAGCAAGCTCGACTTGTCGGAACGTTACAATATATTGCTTACACTCTATGAATCATTGGTTCAAATATTGGTTATCTAATTAATAAGGATCTATACATGTTAAGTATTATTTTTATTTTATTTATTGCAATTGTACATAAATCCTACAAAAAAATTTCGAAAAAGAAGGATTTAAAATAAAAATACTATTAATAAGTAAAATACATGGAACATATGTTGGATTCATGTAGATTCTTGGATGGAATTCATACAACTTCTTGTAGATAATGTAAAAATAATCCCAGTATTTAGGTTTTTTAATTTTACCAGTAAGTTGTGTAACCGGGGAACCTCGGGATCGGCTTCCCGGCATAAACTGACACCCTTTCCCGAGAGATCCAAAGCCAGAAGGGCGCCAGGGACTTTTTAACCTTCTAAAAATCCCAAAGGACTCTCCGAAGCAACCCAAAAACTATAAAACCCAAAACCGACTATCTCTTATCTCCGGGACGTGAAGGTTCCGCCACGACTCCGTCGACTGCCGACCTAACCTGAAAAGAAAAGGTCAACCCACAGGAAAATCCCCCAAATGAATAAAGCCAAAATTTGGAACAATATAGACTTTAATACAAACAAAAAGAAATATGAATAATGACAATAATAATTTTGGGGAAAACCCCTTTAATAATTCGGGTCCTGGTTCGCCACGTGGTCCCCAACTGGACCCAACCAAAAACTAAGTGGCGAAACCAAAATGAAAATCAAAAAGGACCAATCCGAATGAAACTGATACAAAAGAAAATAATCTTCTACAAATATGTCCAAAATCAAATACGAAAAGAAAAGGGGAAGCCAAATCTGAAGACGTTCGGAGCCGATCTACGTTCGTAAGCCACCCAGGCACCGAAACCAAGATGGTGGCTCTAACGACTGTGGGGAAAACGTGGTTTTCACCCAACCGACCGAATCAATCTCTCTAAGAGGTAGCGAAGCTTTTTCTCTTTCTTACTAAATCGAAAGCAAAGAGAAAAGCTCGCTCAAAAACCAAATCAGCCCGCGGGCACTCACCAAACGAAAGAATACCAAACCAAGGAAATCCCAAAAAGATCCAAAGTCCGGATCACCCAAAATGTCCGCCTCGTCTCTATCTTTCGCGGTCTGTCAGAAGCTGTCCGCGGGGCACCGTCCAAGGGAGAAGTGGCGATCGTCTTCTTCTTCTTCATCGTCTCGATCCTCGGGGCGTGACTGCGTTTGCGCGATCCTGCACTCCTTGATGATGGTCGAAGGTGCTGCCACTAATTAGGAATCGGTACCAAGTAGTCCGACGGATTCCGAAACTCCCCGAGGATCCAACAGATGTCCCAACAGATGTTCGTTGATCGATGGCGAGTGATCCCAATGGTGAGTGCCCTATTGGCTCGTTATTCTCCGATCGACAAGACGATCCAATCGTATCCTATGGCTTCCCCTATACGCTGCTTATCGCTATCTTATATCTAAACTTATCCTAAGCTTAGCCTAAGGGATCTAGCCCTTTACACGATTCCGTAGCCAAGATACATACCGATCCAACCGACTTGACGTCTCCTCTGGACGGGTATGTTCCGAAATAGACACTTGTAACGTAGCGTGCGAAACGCCACGTTACAGTTGAAATATATTATTTAGATGCGCCAGACAACACACTGACATCATCAGTCAAGGCACCGGATATATTAACACTTTACTGGTCGATCGCACAACATGTGTGCGATCCCATGTAAATGTAAATACTGCCGGCCCCTGGCGCCGTTTGACTGCATAGACGTGCGGCCAGTAAAGTGTTAATAATTAATGTTCCAACACCAGTATCTCAAAGTGAATACGTGTTATCACTTGTTCTGCTCCAAAGGGCATATTTTCTGCAGGTTAAAGTTAAGTTATAATATTTTCGGATTTATTACATAAATGTAGAATCATTCACTTCTTTAGATCCTGAGAGTTACAGTTGTATTTTGAATATAACTTACTTACATGGAGTGAAATAAACGTGGTAAAAATAAGATTTTATTAACCATTTGAATACCAGAGGTCTTTTTTATTCCAAATCAAAAATTGCCAAGCGGCGCAGCAGGGCTCTTTTCATTCCGTTTTTTTTTAATTCTGGCATTTTTGTACATGAAACAGAAGAAACGCTTTCGCGTCGCTTGGCACTCAAACGGTTCAAGAAAACTGTCACGCCCAAACTCGCTCTTCTTATTTATCGAAAATGCTTTGCATGAACAACAAGTATGGCTCCTCAAGTTTGCGACTTTCTCTTTCTTCTTACTCGACGTATGATACGCGCGAAGCTGAAATTTTCAATTGAATAAATACATAGCTTTTGTGACCGATAATAGAAGTTACCAGACGTCCCAAAGAGTATAACCGGATAATGGGGTAAAAAATACCCTCGAACTAAATTAGAATCGCTTTTGGATCGAAATTTGTAACCGGGGAATCTCGGGATCGAGTTCCCGGCATAAAAGGGCACCCTTACCGAAGGTTACCGAAGCCAGAAGGCGCCAGGGACTTTTGACCGTTTGAAAGTCCCAAAGGACGATCCAAACCGACCCAAAGCTCCAAACCCAAATCCGACTCCCTCTTAGCTCCGGGACGTGAAGGTTCCGCCACGACTCCACCGACTGCCGACCTAACCTGAAAAGAAAGGGGTCAACCCACAGGAAAATCCCCCCCCCCCCAAATGATAATAATAATTAGAATAATGATAACCACGAGGGTAACCCTCGGAAAATAACCACTGCAATGTCCAATCCAATTTCGCCACGTGGTCCCCACTGGACCCAACCAAAAACGAGGTGGCGAAACCGAAAAGAACCAACTTGAAACAAAAAAAAAAGGAAAATACAAGAAGGGGTTCCGTGACCCAATCCTATAAGAAAAGAAAAAGGGTAGAAGCCAAAGTTTATGGGAACGAAGTCTCCGAATCCAATCGTATTCGATGGGTCTCTGAAGGAGCCGAATCAAAATGGCCGCTGTGCTGGTTGCGTGGAAGGACTGGTACACTAAGGGGCGATAATGGAGTCAGAGGAGCCGCAGATTGAAAATCACAGTGATGACGTAACAGTTGACAATCGCGTAGTGAGATAGCCGTACTCTTGCTACATCCAATGACTCAAATTCAAAATTAAAAATTCGAATTTAACCAACGAATTTTTATTCATTGAAGTTTTAAAAATTCATATATTATTACAAAATCGCTCGAAATCAAGCGAGAAATTAATAGGATGTAACAATAAATTTATTTTATTTTACATATTGGGCATTCCACGCCAAATCGGACGGTTTAAAAAAAACTTTTTTAATTTTTGGTATTTTTTAGTACCCCTCAAAAGAGGCTTCCTGGTAAATTTTGAGATTTTTTTATCACTGGTTAAAAAAATATGGAATTTTGAAAAAACGCTCTTTTTTGGATTTTTGCTTATAACTTTCTTAATAATGGTCGAAATTCAATTATTATTTTTTCAAAATTTTCGTTTTTAGATGGCATTGCAGAAAAAAATACAAAAAAAATTTTGAAAGTGTTTTTAATCCAGATTTTTGAATTTTCAGTTTTCAATTGTGTTTTTAGAACTGTGTGTATCCTTCGATTTTCTTGAAGATTTTCTATTTTAAACTTCTATGCATCTCGCAACTATTAAGCCCGGTCCGATAGTGGGCCTTCCATTATTACTATTTTTTGTTCGATTTTTAAAGATTAAAAAAATTTTTCTTGTTATAAATTATTATCAGTACCGAGTTTTGACACAGTGTCAAACATTTTTTTCGCTATAAGTTATCGTCAGTACCGAAATTTAAAAAAAGTAAACATTTTTTTAATTTTTAAAAATCGAAAAAAAACAGTAATTAAAAATCTTAATTAGTAATAAGTCGTAGTAAAAATAGTAATTAAAAAATCTTCAAGAAAAGGATATACACGATTTTAAAAACACGACTGAAAAATTAATATTCAAAAATATCGGTTAAAAACACTTATACAATACACTTACACAATATTTTTTTGTATTTTTTTCTGTATAGGTCATCTAAAAACAAAAATTTTGAAAAAAAAAATAATTCAATTTCGACCATTATTGAGAAAGTTACGAACTTATATTTATTTAATTAATAACTTATAATAATATAATATAATAATACATTCTCAAGAGACACGGTAGTGTCTCGAGACAAGTTCATGTATGAATTGGGAGCGAGCGCTAACGTGTATCTTTTTTCGACCGAACTAGGTGCGGGCACATGAAAAATAGCCGAAGCACGTTGTGTATATACACAGCTTCAACTTATGTACACACTCAAACGAACTCTGTCCGCGTCATTGGTATGAGTTCTCTGTATACATACACGACAGATTTAGTCAAAAGGATTCTCTCCGCATCAGTGACCTGTGTTTTGTTTTCCCGAATATTCAATGTTAAATCCACATTTTCCGGAATATGTAAAAAAGTTTAATCGCTTCTCCTTATACCAATTTTATAGTTATATTTATCATCGAAAAGTGTCAGTGAAATATATCTTTAATCGTGCCACGGATTCTTGTTGTTTCCAAATCGATAATTGACAAACGCATGGTATGTTTTTCACCCAATTTCACTTGAATTTTATAAATATTATTTAAGTTCAAACTGCGAATTTAAGTTTTGAAAAAAAGTTCTACAACACACGCGAATGTAACACGTCCTTCCACGATTACTTTCGACATACAAAAACACGAATTCTCTTCACTTCAGTAGCAACTGTTTACTCTTAAAAGCTAGAATCACATACATTATTGTGTAGAACGATATTCAATTCCTGGAAGGACGGTCGAGCCAAGCTTATCCTCATTTCTAAGAATCCCGAAATACAGCACAAGCATAATAGTTCTGTGTTGATAAAGTTAAATTTCTTAACAATACAAGTTTTCAGTTATCCAGTAAGCATCATTGTGGACGGAGGTGTTAAATTCGCGAGTGTCATGTTACAGTGAGTTTTTTTTCAAAAACTTAACGTTCCGCGGTGTATGTGGGATTAGATTAACCCAGTAATTTCAAAACTACTGGAATTTTTAAAATATGGTATACTTTTATATATTATAACAAATTGTTTTGTTTGAATTTGTTTCTTTCACAAACTTTGCTTCAAACTGCATTTTTATAAACATGGTTCAAAACGTGACTTTTGTGAAGCTAATTTTTGCGAAACTTGAATGTGAGTGTGTGAAAGACAATTTTCAGAAAATTGTGCAATACGAATTTGCTGACAATTGAAAAGTTTACAAAAATTTTACATGCAAACTAAACAAATGTTAATAAATACATAAACAAGAAAATTATTACGAAGCAAATTGGTAACCTGATTCAGAAGGAATTTTGTGGAATGCTTTGAAAATCGTTCGGAATTGATGGTAAATCAATTATTCATTCAGTAAATGTTATCCAAAATTTTCATGACATACATTTTACCTAAAACTACCTTAGAAATTTTTCAACTAATCTAACCAAAATATTGCAAATCAAATAAATCACAGCGTGTAGTCTATTCACGTAAGTTATCAAATATTTTTTAAATCTAAATGTGACATTGTCGGATAAAAGGGGACATGTAATGATAGTATATTATTATATCTTGTATGTAACGGATACAAAAAATACACAATGAATATAATCAGACTTTCGAAAAATGAATACGCGAGGAATTAGAACCTATTTCGTCTAAAAGATCATGTTGTTAAATGTTCACAGCGTGTACTCCAGTGGTGATCAAAAGTGGATTCTCGTGTTATCATGCAGCAGTTGTCAGAATCCCCGAAGTAAGGACTGTGGGCTTCTAACCTCAACTGAACGGCGATTCATCGTAAGGTGAGTTACAACATAAAATTAAAATACAAAATCTGTAAATAGAAAAAATTAAAATTTTCTGCGATCTCAAGAGAATGCTCAGATAACATTGTCAACATTTAACAGGAACTCCGTCCAAATCAGATTTTGCCAAATTACCCTTTGTCGACATAGATTATGAATATTTATTTTTGTTCCATTTTCGGGGTAGGCCAAAGTAGGTCCAAAAATTGACCTTTTTGCACGATTTTGGGCCGCCTAACGTCGACTGTCCTGCGACGACTAATTGAGCTACGGATTCCTGCAGGTGCTTATTCGATGTATTTTTGTGCGTAGAATGCAATGGCACCGTCGGAATCCCCGAATTCCCAAAGGAAGTTGCCCTTTTGCCCCGAAAACCCCATTTTGGGAAGAAAAAACCGTGATATCTTTGTTTGTATTGAAATTTCGGCCCCGAGCACCCGCTAAATCGATTATACGCGCAAAGTTACCCCTAGGAATGACCCTGTCCCGATCGATTTTGAATATTTAATTTTGACCTACTTTTGGGGTGGCCCAAAGTAGGTCCAAAAATTGACCTTTTTCCACGACATTGGACCGCCTAACGTCGACTCTCCTGCGACGGCTAATTGAGCTACGGATTCCTGCAGGTGCTTATTCGATGTATTTTCGCGCGTAGAATGCAATGGCACCGTCGGTATCCCCGAATTCACAAAGGAAGTTGCCCTTTTGCCCCGAAAACCCCATTTTGGGAAGAAAAAACCGTGATATCTTTGTTTGTATTGAAATTTCGGCCCCGAGCACCCGCTAAATCGATTATACGCGCAAAGTTACCTCTAGGAATGACCCTATCCCGATCGATTTTGAATATTTACTTTTGACCCACTTTTGGGGTGGCCCAAAGTAGGTCCAAAAATTGACCCTTTTGCACGATTTTGGACCGCCTAACGTCGACTGTCCTGCGACGGCTAATTGAGCTACGGATTCCCGCAGGTGCTTATTCGATGTATTTTCGCGCGTAGAATGCAATGGCACCGTCGGAATCCCCGAATTCCCAAAGGAAGTTGCCCTGTTGCCCCGAAAACCCCATTTTGGGTAGAAAAAACCGTGATATCTTTGTTCGTATTGAAATTTCGGCCCCGAGCACCCGCTAAATCGATTCTACGCGCAAAATTACCCCTAGGAATGACCCTGTCCCGATCGATTTTGAATATTTAATTTTGACCCATTTTTGGGGTGGCCCAAAGTAGGTCCAAAAATTTACCTTTTTCCACGATTTTGGACCGCCTAACGTCGACTCTCCTGCGACGGCTAATTGAGCTACGTATTCCCGCAGGTGCTTATTCGATGTATTTTCGCGCGTAGAATGCAATGACACCGTCGGAATCCCCGAATTCCCAAAGGAAGTTGCCCTTTTGCCCCGAAAACCCCATTTTCGGTCGAAAAAACCGTGATATCTCTGTTCCTATTGAGATTTCGGCCCCGGGCACCCGCTAAATCGATTCTACGCGCAAAATTACCCCTACGAATGACCCTATCCCGATTGATTTTGAATATTTAATTTTGACCCATTTTCGGGGTGGGCCAAAGTAGGTCCAAAAATTGACCTTTTTGTACGATTTTGGGCCGCCTAACGTCGACTCTCCTGCGACGGCTAATTGAGCTATGGGTTCCCGCAGGTGCTTATTCGATGTATTTTTGTGCGTAGAATGCAATGGCACCGTCGGAATCCCCGAATTCCCAAAGGAAGTTGCCCTTTTGCCCCGAAAACCCCATTTTGGGAAGAAAAAACCGTGATATCTTTGTTTGTATTGAAATTTCGGCCCCGAGCACCCGCTAAATCGATTATACGCGCAAAGTTACCCCTAGGAATGACCCTGTCCCGATCGATTTTGAATATTTAATTTTGACCTACTTTTGGGGTGGCCCAAAGTAGGTCCAAAAATTGACCTTTTTCCACGACATTGGACCGCCTAACGTCGACTCTCCTGCGACGGCTAATTGAGCTACGGATTCCTGCAGGTGCTTATTCGATGTATTTTCGCGCGTAGAATGCAATGGCACCGTCGGTATCCCCGAATTCACAAAGGAAGTTGCCCTTTTGCCCCGAAAACCCCATTTTGGGAAGAAAAAACCGTGATATCTTTGTTTGTATTGAAATTTCGGCCCCGAGCACCCGCTAAATCGATTATACGCGCAAAGTTACCCCTAGGAATGACCCTATCCCGATCGATTTTGAATATTTACTTTTGACCCACTTTTGGGGTGGCCCAAAGTAGGTCCAAAAATTGACCCTTTTGCACGATTTTGGACCGCCTAACGTCGACTGTCCTGCGACGGCTAATTGAGCTACGGATTCCCGCAGGTGCTTATTCGATGTATTTTCGCGCGTAGAATGCAATGGCACCGTCGGAATCCCCGAATTCCCAAAGGAAGTTGCCCTGTTGCCCCGAAAACCCCATTTTGGGTAGAAAAAACCGTGATATCTTTGTTCGTATTGAAATTTCGGCCCCGAGCACCCGCTAAATCGATTCTACGCGCAAAATTACCCCTAGGAATGACCCTGTCCCGATCGATTTTGAATATTTAATTTTGACCCATTTTTGGGGTGGCCCAAAGTAGGTCCAAAAATTTACCTTTTTCCACGATTTTGGACCGCCTAACGTCGACTCTCCTGCGACGGCTAATTGAGCTACGTATTCCCGCAGGTGCTTATTCGATGTATTTTCGCGCGTAGAATGCAATGACACCGTCGGAATCCCCGAATTCCCAAAGGAAGTTGCCCTTTTGCCCCGAAAACCCCATTTTCGGTCGAAAAAACCGTGATATCTCTGTTCCTATTGAGATTTCGGCCCCGGGCACCCGCTAAATCGATTCTACGCGCAAAATTACCCCTACGAATGACCCTATCCCGATTGATTTTGAATATTTAATTTTGACCCATTTTCGGGGTGGGCCAAAGTAGGTCCAAAAATTGACCTTTTTGTACGATTTTGGGCCGCCTAACGTCGACTCTCCTGCGACGGCTAATTGAGCTATGGGTTCCCGCAGGTGCTTATTCGATGTATTTTCGCGCGTAGAATGCAATGGCACCGTCGGAATCCCCGAATTCCCAAAGGAAGTTGCCCTGTTGCCCCGAAAACCCCATTTTGGGTAGAAAAAACCGTGATATCTTTGTTCGTATTGAAATTTCGGCCCCGAGCACCCGCTAAATCGATTCTACGCGCAAAATTACCCCTAGGAATGACCCTGTCCCGATCGATTTTGAATATTTAATTTTGACCCATTTTTGGGGTGGCCCAAAGTAGGTCCAAAAATTTACCTTTTTCCACGATTTTGGACCGCCTAACGTCGACTCTCCTGCGACGGCTAATTGAGCTACGTATTCCCGCAGGTGCTTATTCGATGTATTTTCGCGCGTAGAATGCAATGACACCGTCGGAATCCCCGAATTCCCAAAGGAAGTTGCCCTTTTGCCCCGAAAACCCCATTTTCGGTCGAAAAAACCGTGATATCTCTGTTCCTATTGAGATTTCGGCCCCGGGCACCCGCTAAATCGATTCTACGCGCAAAATTACCCCTACGAATGACCCTATCCCGATTGATTTTGAATATTTAATTTTGACCCATTTTCGGGGTGGGCCAAAGTAGGTCCAAAAATTGACCTTTTTGTACGATTTTGGGCCGCCTAACGTCGACTCTCCTGCGACGGCTAATTGAGCTATGGGTTCCCGCAGGTGCTTATTCGATGTATTTTTGTGCGTAGAATGCAATGGCACCGTCGGAATCCCCGAATTCCCAAAGGAAGTTGCCCTTTTGCCCCGAAAACCCCATTTTGGGAAGAAAAAACCGTGATATCTTTGTTTGTATTGAAATTTCGGCCCCGAGCACCCGCTAAATCGATTATACGCGCAAAGTTACCCCTAGGAATGACCCTGTCCCGATCGATTTTGAATATTTAATTTTGACCTACTTTTGGGGTGGCCCAAAGTAGGTCCAAAAATTGACCTTTTTCCACGACATTGGACCGCCTAACGTCGACTCTCCTGCGACGGCTAATTGAGCTACGGATTCCTGCAGGTGCTTATTCGATGTATTTTCGCGCGTAGAATGCAATGGCACCGTCGGTATCCCCGAATTCACAAAGGAAGTTGCCCTTTTGCCCCGAAAACCCCATTTTGGGAAGAAAAAACCGTGATATCTTTGTTTGTATTGAAATTTCGGCCCCGAGCACCCGCTAAATCGATTATACGCGCAAAGTTACCCCTAGGAATGACCCTATCCCGATCGATTTTGAATATTTACTTTTGACCCACTTTTGGGGTGGCCCAAAGTAGGTCCAAAAATTGACCCTTTTGCACGATTTTGGACCGCCTAACGTCGACTGTCCTGCGACGGCTAATTGAGCTACGGATTCCCGCAGGTGCTTATTCGATGTATTTTCGCGCGTAGAATGCAATGGCACCGTCGGAATCCCCGAATTCCCAAAGGAAGTTGCCCTGTTGCCCCGAAAACCCCATTTTGGGTAGAAAAAACCGTGATATCTTTGTTCGTATTGAAATTTCGGCCCCGAGCACCCGCTAAATCGATTCTACGCGCAAAATTACCCCTAGGAATGACCCTGTCCCGATCGATTTTGAATATTTAATTTTGACCCATTTTTGGGGTGGCCCAAAGTAGGTCCAAAAATTTACCTTTTTCCACGATTTTGGACCGCCTAACGTCGACTCTCCTGCGACGGCTAATTGAGCTACGTATTCCCGCAGGTGCTTATTCGATGTATTTTCGCGCGTAGAATGCAATGACACCGTCGGAATCCCCGAATTCCCAAAGGAAGTTGCCCTTTTGCCCCGAAAACCCCATTTTCGGTCGAAAAAACCGTGATATCTCTGTTCCTATTGAGATTTCGGCCCCGGGCACCCGCTAAATCGATTCTACGCGCAAAATTACCCCTACGAATGACCCTATCCCGATTGATTTTGAATATTTAATTTTGACCCATTTTCGGGGTGGGCCAAAGTAGGTCCAAAAATTGACCTTTTTGTACGATTTTGGGCCGCCTAACGTCGACTCTCCTGCGACGGCTAATTGAGCTATGGGTTCCCGCAGGTGCTTATTCGATGTATTTTCGCGCGTAGAATGCAATGGCACCGTCGGAATCCCCGAATTCCCAAAGGAAGTTGCCCTGTTGCCCCGAAAACCCCATTTTGGGTAGAAAAAACCGTGATATCTTTGTTCGTATTGAAATTTCGGCCCCGAGCACCCGCTAAATCGATTCTACGCGCAAAATTACCCCTAGGAATGACCCTGTCCCGATCGATTTTGAATATTTAATTTTGACCCATTTTTGGGGTGGCCCAAAGTAGGTCCAAAAATTTACCTTTTTCCACGATTTTGGACCGCCTAACGTCGACTCTCCTGCGACGGCTAATTGAGCTACGTATTCCCGCAGGTGCTTATTCGATGTATTTTCGCGCGTAGAATGCAATGACACCGTCGGAATCCCCGAATTCCCAAAGGAAGTTGCCCTTTTGCCCCGAAAACCCCATTTTCGGTCGAAAAAACCGTGATATCTCTGTTCCTATTGAGATTTCGGCCCCGGGCACCCGCTAAATCGATTCTACGCGCAAAATTACCCCTACGAATGACCCTATCCCGATTGATTTTGAATATTTAATTTTGACCCATTTTCGGGGTGGGCCAAAGTAGGTCCAAAAATTGACCTTTTTGTACGATTTTGGGCCGCCTAACGTCGACTCTCCTGCGACGGCTAATTGAGCTATGGGTTCCCGCAGGTGCTTATTCGATGTATTTTCGCGCGTAGAATGCAATGGCACCGTCGGAATCCCCGAATTCCCAAAGGAAGTTGCCCTGTTGCCCCGAAAACCCCATTTTCGGTCGAAAAAACCGTGATATCTCTGTTCCTATTGAGATTTCGGCCCCGGGCACCCGCTAAATCGATTCTACGCGCAAAATTACCCCTACGAATGACCCTATCCCGATTGATTTTGAATATTTAATTTTGACCCATTTTCGGGGTGGGCCAAAGTAGGTCCAAAAATTGACCTTTTTGTACGATTTTGGGCCGCCTAACGTCGACTCTCCTGCGACGGCTAATTGAGCTATGGGTTCCCGCAGGTGCTTATTCGATGTATTTTCGCGCGTAGAATGCAATGGCACCGTCGGAATCCCCGAATTCCCAAAGGAAGTTGCCCTGTTGCCCCGAAAACCCCATTTTGGGTAGAAAAACCGTGATATCTTTGTTCGTATTGAAATTTCGGCCCCGAGCACCCGCTAAATCGATTCTACGCGCAAAATTACCCCTAGGAATTATACGGGAAGACGTCAGGCCGTCTTGGAGGAGGATGGTAATCACTCTGAGTGGGCTGAGGTCACTTCCGGAGTCCCTCAAGGATCGGTGCTTGGTCCTCTTCTGTTTTCCTTGTACATTAATGATCTCCCACGAGTCCTCCAACATACTAGACACATCATTTTCGCCGACGACACCCAAATTTACATCACTTGTTACCCTGGAGAAATTGAGTCAGCCCTCGCGCGTCTTGCCTCTGATGCTCAAGCAGTCGCCCTCTGGGCCAAAATCAACTCTCTGAAACTCAATTCAGCAAAGACCAAAGCGATTGTCTTTGGGAGCTCAAGTCAAGTGGCCAAGATCAATTATGACTCCATCACTAACATCCAAATTGATGGTGTTCCCATTCCCTGGGTTAGCGAGGTACGCAATTTGGGTGTCGTCCTCTCTCGTACCCTCTCCTGGAAGGCATATTGTGGGCATATCTGTAATAGGGTTAACTCCGTCCTGTACCGTCTGAAGCACCGACGCAACATCCTGTCGTGTGAACTCCGGGCCAAGCTCGTCAGGGCCCTCATTTTTCCACTCTTTGACTACTGCTGCCTGGTTTATAACGGTATCCCCGATATCCTAAATTTGAAACTTCAAAGAGTTGTAAATTCCTGTGTGAGGTATATCTTTGACTTGAGGAGAGACACTCATATTACTCCGTTTCGTCTTAACCGGCTCGGTTGGCTTTCGATCGCTAACAGGAGGACCTTTTTCCTAGGTTGCTTCCTTTACAAACTGCTCCTAACTGGTAACCCACCTTACCTAGCCAATCTTTTCTCCACCCTCGATAATCGGATAAGGCACTCCCAGAGACTGGCTGATGATGGTGTTAACCTGATCATCCCTCACTACCGTACTGTCATCTATCAGAACTCCTTCCTCGTCTCAGGAGCTCAATTGTGGGGATCGCTCCCTGCTGTCATACGCTCAGCGCCGTCAATCGAAGTATTTCGCTCCAAATTTCACGAATATCTGCTCAACACTGAGCTTGCTGACCAGCTCTTATAGCTACCCCACACTACGCAAACTAATTTATGCCATAACTTTCTGAACCTGCACCCTGGCTCTGGCTTCTTCATGGCTTTTTCTATATTTTTCTATATTTTTTTCTTGTTATTTTCTTTTGTATTTTCTTATTTTTACATTTGTATCTTCACATATAGCGTGTAAGACTGATATTCCAAATTGTAATCTTCTCTCTTGCCCCATGGCAACAAGGGCATATTTGTAAATAAATAGAAATAGAAATAGAAATAGAAATGACCCTGTCCCGATCGATTTTGAATATTTAATTTTGACCCATTTTTGGGGTGGCCCAAAGTAGGTCCAAAAATTTACCTTTTTCCACGATTTTGGACCGCCTAACGTCGACTCTCCTGCGACGGCTAATTGAGCTACGTATTCCCGCAGGTGCTTATTCGATGTATTTTCGCGCGTAGAATGCAATGGCACCGTCGGAATCCCCGAATTCCCAAAGGAAGTTGCCCTGTTGCCCCGAAAACCCCATTTTGGGTAGAAAAAACCGTGATATCTTTGTTCGTATTGAAATTTCGGCCCCGAGCACCCGCTAAATCGATTCTACGCGCAAAATTACCCCTAGGAATTATACGGGAAGACGTCAGGCCGTCTTGGAGGAGGATGGTAATCACTCTGAGTGGGCTGAGGTCACTTCCGGAGTCCCTCAAGGATCGGTGCTTGGTCCTCTTCTGTTTTCCTTGTACATTAATGATCTCCCACGAGTCCTCCAACATACTAGACACATCATTTTCGCCGACGACACCCAAATTTACATCACTTGTTACCCTGGAGAAATTGAGTCAGCCCTCGCGCGTCTTGCCTCTGATGCTCAAGCAGTCGCCCTCTGGGCCAAAATCAACTCTCTGAAACTCAATTCAGCAAAGACCAAAGCGATTGTCTTTGGGAGCTCAAGTCAAGTGGCCAAGATCAATTATGACTCCATCACTAACATCCAAATTGATGGTGTTCCCATTCCCTGGGTTAGCGAGGTACGCAATTTGGGTGTCGTCCTCTCTCGTACCCTCTCCTGGAAGGCATATTGTGGGCATATCTGTAATAGGGTTAACTCCGTCCTGTACCGTCTGAAGCACCGACGCAACATCCTGTCGTGTGAACTCCGGGCCAAGCTCGTCAGGGCCCTCATTTTTCCACTCTTTGACTACTGCTGCCTGGTTTATAACGGTATCCCCGATATCCTAAATTTGAAACTTCAAAGAGTTGTAAATTCCTGTGTGAGGTATATCTTTGACTTGAGGAGAGACACTCATATTACTCCGTTTCGTCTTAACCGGCTCGGTTGGCTTTCGATCGCTAACAGGAGGACCTTTTTCCTAGGTTGCTTCCTTTACAAACTGCTCCTAACTGGTAACCCACCTTACCTAGCCAATCTTTTCTCCACCCTCGATAATCGGATAAGGCACTCCCAGAGACTGGCTGATGATGGTGTTAACCTGATCATCCCTCACTACCGTACTGTCATCTATCAGAACTCCTTCCTCGTCTCAGGAGCTCAATTGTGGGGATCGCTCCCTGCTGTCATACGCTCAGCGCCGTCAATCGAAGTATTTCGCTCCAAATTTCACGAATATCTGCTCAACACTGAGCTTGCTGACCAGCTCTTATAGCTACCCCACACTACGCAAACTAATTTATGCCATAACTTTCTGAACCTGCACCCTGGCTCTGGCTTCTTCATGGCTTTTTCTATATTTTTCTATATTTTTTTCTTGTTATTTTCTTTTGTATTTTCTTATTTTTACATTTGTATCTTCACATATAGCGTGTAAGACTGATATTCCAAATTGTAATCTTCTCTCTTGCCCCATGGCAACAAGGGCATATTTGTAAATAAATAGAAATAGAAATAGAAATAGAAATGACCCTGTCCCGATCGATTTTGAATATTTAATTTTGACCCATTTTTGGGGTGGCCCAAAGTAGGTCCAAAAATTTACCTTTTTCCACGATTTTGGACCGCCTAACGTCGACTCTCCTGCGACGGCTAATTGAGCTACGTATTCCCGCAGGTGCTTATTCGATGTATTTTCGCGCGTAGAATGCAATGACACCGTCGGAATCCCCGAATTCCCAAAGGAAGTTGCCCTTTTGCCCCGAAAACCCCATTTTCGGTCGAAAAAACCGTGATATCTCTGTTCCTATTGAGATTTCGGCCCCGGGCACCCGCTAAATCGATTCTACGCGCAAAATTACCCCTAGGAATGACCCTGTCCCGATCGATTTTGAATATTTAATTTTGACCCATTTTTGGGGTGGCCCAAAGTAGGTCCAAAAATTGACCTTTTTCCACGATTTTGGACCGCCTAACGTCGACTCTCCTGCGACGGCTAATTGAGCTACGGATTCCTGCAGGTGCTTATTCGATGTATTTTCGCGCGTAGAATGCAATGGCACCGTCGGAATCTCCGAATTCCCAAAGGAAGTTGCTCTTTTGCCCCGAAAACCCCATTTTGGGTAGAAAAAACCGTGATATCTTTGTTCGTATTGAAATTTCGGCCCGAGCAGCCGCTAAATCGATTCTACGCGCAAAATTACCCCTAGGAATGACCCTGTCCCGATCGATTTTGAATATTTAATTTTGACCCATTTTTGGGGTGGCCCAAAGTAGGTCCAAAAATTGACCTCTTTCCACGATTTTGGACCGCCTAACGTCGACTCTCCTGCGACGGCTAATTGAGCTACGGATTCCTGCAGGTGCTTATTCGATGTATTTTCGCGCGTAGAATGCAATGGCACCATCGGAATCCCCTAATTCCCAAAGCAAGTTGCCCTTTTGCCCCGAAAACCCCATTTTGGGTAGAAAAAACCGTGATATCTTTGTTCGTATTGAAATTTCGGCCCCGAGCACCCGCTAAATCGATTCTACGCGCAAAGTTACCCCTAGGAATGACCCTATTCCGATCGATTTTGAATATTTAATTTTGACCCATTTTTGGGGTGGCCCAAAGTAGGTCCAAAAATTAACCTTTTTGCACGATTTTGGACCGCCTAACGTCGACTCTCCTGCGACGGCTAATTGAGCTACGTATTCCCGCAGGTGCTTATTCGATGTATTTTCGCGCGTAGAATGCAATGACACCGTCGGAATCCCCGAATTCCCAAAGGAACTTGCCCTTTTGCCCCGAAAACCCCATTTTCTGTCGAAAAAACCGTGATATCTCTGTTCCTATTGAGATTTCGTCCCCGGGCACCCGCTAAATCGATTCTACGCGTAAAATTACCCCTAGGAATGACCCTCTCCCGATCGATTTTGAATATTTAATTTTACCCATTTTTGGGGTGGCCCAAAGTAGGTCCAAAAATTTACCTTTTTGCACGATTTTGGGCCGCCTAAGTTCGACTCTCCTGCGATGACTAATCAAGATAGCGATCTCCACAAGGGCTTATTCGACGTATATTTTCGTGTGGAATGCAATGGCATCGTCGGAATCCCCGATTTCCCAAAGGAAGTGGCCCTTTTGCCCCAAAAGCAGCGATTTGTTCTAAAAAATCGTTATAATTGTACGATAGCGTTTGGTTATCGTATTTTCTAACAAATAAAGAATTTTTCTTTGTTTTGTTATCCGTGTAATGTGGTCCGCCGTTTGAATTGTAAAAATCGGCTTCAGATTCGCAATCAGCGGTCTGAGAAATATATCCTAAAAAACATCTCTGGTGCAAAAAGTCGAGACAAGTTCATGTATCAAAAGGGATCTCTCTACAAAAGTTGTGAAATCCAACAACATTAGATAAGCTCGTTTTTTCCATTATGTCAATACGAAGTAGTTACAAAATGGAAAGCATTTTTTTCTGTTTACGTGATTAGAACCGGTATTAACCTGCTGGCGGCCGGGATTTTTTTTCGTTGATACATGCCTACTTTGGTGGAACACTTCCATATAATCATTCCCCAATGGTCCTCGGATATGTTCGAATCATGGCAACACCACTATAGTGGTGTTGCCGACCGCCAGCAGGTTAAAGATGTTTGAGTTTGATGTATAATTATTCATATTATTATTATGTAATCTGATCTTTACTAATTCATAATGCGGTAAAAATAAATTAAATTGTAAGATATTTATTGCTTATCGTTTGGGTTCGGGGCCCGACATGTTCAATACCGGTTCTAATCACGTAAACAGAAAAAATTATTTCCATTTTGTAATTACTTCGTATTGACACAATGGAAAAAACGAGCTTGTCTAATGTTGTTGGGTCTCACAACTTTTGTAGAGAGATCCCTTTTCATACATGAACTTGTCTCGACTTTTTGCACCAGAGGTGTTTTTTATGGGGAATTGTCTCCTTTTTGCAAATATTATTATTATTATCGGCTTTATATCTCGAGATAATATAAAACAATACATAACGTGCGTCGGTAAAGTAAATTTTTCGTCTTTTGGGTGTTTGTGAATACAAAACACAACTCATATCTCAATGACACGCAGCCAAATTCGGGTGAGTGTATGGAGGCATCCCAGCCGTGTATGTATACAGAGATACTCATACTAATCAGAGAAGTTTTTTCCGTTTGAATGTATGGAGGTTGAATTTGTGTATATACACAACGTGCTCCTGCTATTTTTCATGTCCCGCACCTAGTTCGGTCAAAAAAAGATACACGGTAGCACTCTCGCCCAATTCATACATGAACTTGTCTCGAGACCCTACCGTGTCTCTTGATATTGGAAGAAATGGGGTTCAGTTTCGGACGCAGCGCCTCCAATTCTCTATGTATAACTGTTTTGTTGGTAAATCTTGTAAATGTATAACTGTTTTGTAGGTAAATTAATCAATTTAAAAAAAAATTTTTTTAATTTTTAAAAATCGAATAACAATAGTAATTTTGGAAGAAAATGAAAGATACACACAGTTTTAAAAACACAATTGAAAACTTAAAATTCAGAAATCATGATTAAAAACATTTTCAATATCTTTTTTATATTTCTTTTCTATAAAGGCCATCTAAAAAAGAAAATTTTCAACAAAAAAAATAATTGAATTTCGACCATTATTAACAAAGTTATAAGCAAAAAACCAAAAAAAGAGCGGTTTTCTGAAAATTCGATATTTTTTTAACCAGTGATCAAAAAGATCTGAAAATTTACCAGGAAGCCTATTTTGAGCGATACTAAAAAATACCAAAAAATTAAAAAAAATTTAAACAAAATTTTTTTTAAACCGTCCAATTTGGCGTGAAATGCCCCATATGTAAAATAAAATAAATTTATTGTTACATCCTATTAATTTCTCACTTGAGTTCGAGCCATTTTGTAATAATATATGAATGTTTAAAACCAGTGAAACCAATTTAAAAAACAGTAAATAAAAGTTTATTGGTTCAATTCAAATTTCGAATCTCGTGCCTGCAAGCCGCTTAGCGGGCACGGTCATTGGATGTAGCAAAATTACGGTTGTCTCACTACGCGATTGTCAACTGTTACGTCATCACAGTGATTTTCAACCTGCGGCTCCGCTGACTCCATTATCGCCCCTTAGTGTACCTCCACCCAACCAATGGCCCTATTCCCAAATAGCTAAGTGCGGCGAAGCTTCAAGCAAATTGAAGCTCGCTCTTAAAACTCAAGCCCGCGGGCACTCACCAAATCAAGCCTATCCCAAACCCACTTGTCTTCGTCGAAAAATCTTCCGAGAAAAATGGCCGACTAGGGGAGTACTTGTCGCTACGATGCCCAACCGAAGCCGTCCAGCAGAGAAGTGCCGTCTCTTTGCTTCTTCTTCTTCGGGGTGTGGCGACGCATGCGCGTCCCCGTTCCCAGTTGGTGGTAGTCGGGAAGTGCTGCCACTTGGTAGGAATTGATACCAAGTAGTCCTCCGGATTTCGACACTCCCCGAAGATCCAACAGATGTCCCACGTTGTCGACTGCTCCAAGTTCATTGGTGAGTGCCCTAACGTTTCCGATCCCCGATCGATATCCAATCAAAAAAAATTACGGCTTCTCCCGTACGCCAATTACGGATCACCTATTCTAGAGTCTTATTCTAACTTAACCTAAGGGGTCGAGCCCTTTACAGATTTCCGTTGTTCCAAATACATACCAATCCAAGTTGACATCTCCTCTGGACGGGTATGTTCGGAAATCTGTTTATGTGGCGTGGTGTGAAAAACGCGACGTCACAACTCCCCCACCCTTAATCGGGAACCCATAACTCCGATTCCCACCCGGTGTGTGAGTGCCCAGATATTAACCCGCTTAATATTAGGATGAGGAAAGTGAAGCTAGGTCAGGGGAAAGGGAAAGAAAATGGAGGCCGACCAAAATCCTACTCCTCAATGTTTTATCCTTCCTCTTTCTTTTTCATTTAAATACATCGAGAGACGTTGCAGTAGGTAGGCATTCAAAGGTTCCTTCGCTTTTCCTTAGTTCCTTCGTTCTTGTCGGGCCAGTCCCAACGCCCTAGGCACCTGAGGCAGCTCTGGGGAATATATCCAGCCAAGCTACAAACATGGCAAAAGATGCGCTGAGGTTTGGGGCAGGCTTTCCAAGGGTGCCCCTCTTGATAACAGTTCGAGCACTCTGTATGTGTTGGATCTCGGTTTGGCACCAGCGTACGTTTTTTTCCTCCATCGGTGTGCTCCGTTGGGTTGGGGTTTGGAAGTTCCTGATGGACCCAAGTGGACGCTCCAGGGGCTCCAAGGGTGAAGGCCACGATCCAGGGTTCGGTTTGACAACCCACCTCTGCTGTCTTCTTCTTCGCTGTCACCCCTTTGTCGCACATGCCGACCGGTGTTGTTTGAATCCCGGCTTCTTGGCGAGAGGGCAGGAATCCACACAGGATGTCAAGTTCCTCCTGGGAGTGGTCCTCAATCAGCAAGTCCCCAAGTATGCTTTAACGCATACAAGCGGTATTTCAGGAGCAGTTCCTGAAGTGCTATGCTCTCTCGCGACATTGCCAATCCGATAGGGGTACCAAAAGGATAGGAGATAGTAGCCAATCCGACCAATCCAATCTACCAAATAGCGAAGAGAAAAAGAGGGGATAGAGAAAGATGTGCGGGACCCACCCAACCGAATTATCACAAAGGAAGTTCTTACTACTTTAGTGTCCCAGAAAATGGATATTTTCAGCTTCTGCCTTGTAAGGCTTCAAATCCTTTATATGGTGTTTTCCCATGGATTGTCCCTCTTCATCAGCCAACTCATAAACTATGTCGTTGTGATTCTTGGAAACGACATAGGGACCTACGAATTTTGGTGCCAACTTTGAAGTAAAATGTTGAGCTGCCTGAGAGACAACATGGTTCCTTTTCCAAACCCGAACACCGATCTCATATCTTACCGATCGCCTATTCTGATCGTAGTAGTGGGCTCGTTTATCATGAGCCAATTCTAGGTTTTGCCAAACAATATCATAAATTTCTTGTAACCGAGCCAATCGTACTGTCCACTGTCCTCTGTCTGGTGGTGGTATGTCAACCTCACCCTCGATAACTCTTCTTACGAAATTGGGAGGATTCAGTTCCCTACCGAAATTCAAGAAACATGGACTGAACCCAGTCGAACTATGCACCGAACCGTTGTATTCCAACTGTAATCTAGGGAGATCCTTATCCCAATCCCTATGATCCGACTCAACACACGCCGCTATCATCGTTTTGAGGACCCGATTTTTCCGTTCAACGGGATTCGCTTGGGGATGGTACGGAGGAGTTGTAGTATGCCTAATACCCGATTCTTGCGCTAAAGTCTCAATGACTTTATTGCAGAACTCGGTCCCATTATCCGAAAGCAACACCTCCGGACATCCCCACCGACACAAAACGAATTCCTCAAAAGCCGACGCAATGTTTTTGGCAATAGCCCTACGCAACGGTATCACCTCGATCCATTTCGTAAAGAGATCTTCAAAAACCAACACGTAAGAAAATCCAGACCGACTCCGAGGAAAGGGACCTATAATATCGGTTGCCACAACCGTCCAAGGCATGTCTACGTCCCTTTTTCCCATTTTTCCCGCAGGTTGGGACTGGTCTGGTTTAATTTGTGCGCAAACTTCACACAACAGAACGTAATTCTGTATGTCCCGAAACATACCGGGCCAATAATAACTGACCGAGGCCCGATTATAGGATTTTTCCACACCCAAGTGACCAGCAGTTGCCTCATCGTGAACTTTCCTGAGTATATCCGAATGTTTTTCCGGGTGTGGAACCAATTTCCAAGGGTTCGGATCCAATCCAACCGATTCTACCAAAGCCAAAGGTCGACGCCGATACAGTAACCCATCTTCAACTTTCCAACCAACATACCTTTTTGGAAAGCGAGTTACCAATTTAATCAGACTCTCATACCAACGTTCCGATACCGATTTCTTTTCCTCTTGGATAGCTAAGAGTTCTTCGGGCTCCCTCTCATACATTCTAGACAAGGCGTCCGGCACATGATGAAGAGCGCCTTGCTATGAATGATTTCAAAATCATATTCCGAGAGTGCTAATGCCCACCGAGCTAACCGACCTGTAGGATCCCTAAGGTTACGGGGCCAACGAAGACAGGAATGGTCTGTTATCACTGTGAAGTGATATCCCTCTAAATAGGGCCTAAATTTCTTAATAGACCAAACCACCGCTAAACATTCCTTCTCCGTAAACGAGTATTTCATTTCTGGATCCGTGAGAGTTCTGCTGGCACAAGCTACAATGTGTTCTTTGCCGTTAATATTTTGGACCAATACTGCACCCAAACCAAAGCCACTCGCATCCGTTTGTAAAACAAAACTGGGACTCAGTTTTTCCCAGCAAGATGGTCGTCAGTTTAACTTACTCAGCGAAATATCTTGAAAACAAGCGTGTTCGAAAAAAAAATGTTCTAATAAAACTTGTATAGTTTTGAGGAGACTATTTGATGGTGACCTTTGCGTTGACCATGGGGTCAAATTTAAGGATTATTTCAAAGTATATCTTCATCTAGAGGGTCGTTGTAGAGAAAAATCTGGTCATTGACTTTTGCATCTTATGTTTCCTATTTGAGTGTTTGTTAAAATTATCAGAATAATGTGGTACATTGTAGATACCAAGGCACGTATTGGGGAATTAATATAAACAATAAGATAAACAAATTTATTTTACGCATGCAAATTTAACAATAAGTCACACTAATGATTTCAACAAGAATCCAAAGAACAATTGCCGGTGTAGCTATCTCACGGACATAAATAACGTAAAGTAAGACATTGAAGCTTTCACTACCTGAAAAATAAACAGACGTTTCTCTAGGATCAGTGATTTCAGCGCAAACACAATCCAAAATAGAGAATAGAGTCTAGTAAAATCTTAACCACTTGACTTGACGCACTTTTATACCGCATCAAAGTGCGTCATAACAGTCAAGTGGTTAATAGTGGAAGATTCAAATGCAAATAATTTATAGAATATTTAAGTTGCTCGCATACCACCGAAAAGCTTTCCGTAGACATAACAAAAAATTTGCTCGCACTGAGTTCACATGGCTCGGAACTCCTCATCATCATGAATAATAACAGTTTCTTGCATTGAAATGATAATTTGTACCACAACGCTTCAGTGTATCTGTAATACCAATTAAAGGCTTTAAAAAAATAGAAAAAATTATATATACGTTGAATATTGCAGAGGAAATAATATTTCTCAATAAAACCGATGAGAATGATATTTAATAAAAGTAAATAATTTATCTTGCTAATTTGGTCAATCTGACAATTTGTAATAGACAAGGTATATAACGAGTATATCATCCGGCTAATTTTAGGAAACAATTTTATCACTTAACCCTTTGCAATCGGACTTTTTCTTGCCTAAAGCTTTCAACAACACGCACTTTCTTTGCTACATTTGGCTACGATACTGTGTGATTTATTTGAAGGTAAAATTGTAAGTAAAAATTACAATCGCTTGATCTTCACTACAGTATATTTTTGGTGTACCTGAGAGGCACACTTTGAGTACAATACCAAAATTTGGCAGTACCTATTAGGAGTACTCGGAGTGCAAAGGGTTAATTAACACTATTTCTACCGCTCTACTTATACGTATTCTACTTATCCTATTTTTGGCATTCCTTGCCAGATGAACTCCGGTGTGCTCCTTCCGTCAATTCCTTTAAGAGCGGGTTGCGTGACCATTTCCTCAGGGGAGAGATGGAAGAGGTAGAAGAACTACTTGAACACGATGAGGAGCTTCACCATTATCGCCAGCGTGAGCTACTCTAAAATTGAACCACGTGGCTAACTGCTATTTGTAAGGCTGTTCTACCTTACTTGCTTTTAATTGCTATTTATTGTTTCTATAGCTACTATGCTTGTAATTGCTGCCTCCATGATTGATTATCGCTTGTTCACCTATTACTATGCTTTTTGCTGCATTAGACTGTTATTTGCTCTGTCTCCACTATTGTTCACCTTCTATTTCTACTGCGCTCCTTACTACTTTTACTATTTTCACTGCTGAGCACCCTTACTCTACTTTAAGTTTACTTTTTATATATTTCAATTACTGTATGTGATTGTATTTTATCTCTATCTTGTACTACTCTGAACTCTTTTGTATCTTTACTTGGCCCGCAGACTCTCTAGGCCATAAATATTGTGACCGCCTTCTTCTCGGATCGATCGGGAACTACACGCATATCTCTACAAAATCAGAAACAAATCAAAACGTGGATCTGAATCCAACCAAATTTTTGGGCGCCAGGTCAACATAGACCAACTCAAACTTAAACTATATCTTTCCGATCGACCCTTGAAGAAAATCGGCACAAGCCCGGGCTCAAGATGTCTGTTATGGTAGAAGGGTGTGGTTTTTCAATCAAAGCTTAACACCAATACAAAATAACAATCAATATAATATGGAAATAAGCACGATAGCAGTTACAGTAATAGAAATGCGGTAGCTACAGTACAGAATTGTCGATAGCCATAAAAAAAACTGAACAAATCAAAACTAATATTCGATAGCCACAATCTGAACATAATCAATGAATGATCGATAAGAGTAAAACTAGATTTCGGTAGGCGCTATAATCATGAATTCGGTAGCCATTACTCTAACAAGTCTTACATTAGAGGGAAACCGTAATCTAGGTTTATGATAAGTTTAAAGTAGACGAGTAATTTTGTCATTGGTCGAAGGAGTACCATTACCCTTCGATTTTTGCCCATTGGATCGAAAAGGAAAATTTCTCCTCTAAGAATTTTCCACCAATGAAAAATTAACGTGGGTGGAGGAACTTTCTTTAAAAAAACTCTTGTACTCAGTCAACAAGTAGTTAACAAGCAGGCAGTCAATCTCAATCACACAGTATCAATTCTTCAGTTTTTTAGTCAGTATTCAGTTAATAGTCAGTACACAGTCAATACAGTCACTCAGTAATAGTAGTTTTTCCATTAACAGTTTTCGGAGTAACAGCTTTTATAGTCAAGTTTTTAACAAGTTTTGCCCAGTTGAAACCCAGAGTTGGGAGTAATCTGTTATAATTTTGAGACAACCAAGAGTTTTAAATATCTTTTGAAGTTTTCCGTTAAAGTGGAGTTTGTGAATTAGTTTGTGAAATTTTTGTGTGAAATAGTAAATAAAGTTATACAAAGAAGTTCGGTGTTGAATTTCAACATCCATTCCTGCGTTCGGATTGCCCATCTTGCTCCGCAGTCATTTTTCGCTGGATCACCTCCACCAGGACCATAGTTATCACGGATACAATTTTTGTTTTGTTTTGTAACCTTGTGACGTGGATCTCGCTATCCTAAGACAGGGGACCGTAACCCCTGTCACGTCACTTCTTATCACCTGAAAATCTTCTAAAAAGGAAAGGAATCCAGGTCGCGGGCGCCAGGTGCAATGCACCGCGTCGACCAGCTCAGGTCGCGAAAATGGTAGAGGGGAGGGTTCGTTAGAAAACGACACGAAGAAAAATAAATGAAAATAAATATATTCAATAATAATAATAATAAAAAGAAATACTATAGAAATGCAAAAAAGAAGAACTAAGCAAAAAAAAAGAACTAGAAGGGGGCGAAGTCCTGTCGGCCCCTTCGAGACAGCTGGGGTCGAGCACGTAATGGGAGCTCGCTCGGAGAGGGCCACCCGCAAGACTTGGGTGGCTCAATCCCTGAGCTCGCTCGAATTCGTTGAATAAAAAAGATAGCCGTGGGGGGACTCACGATGACTCCCAGGTCGCCGGAACTCCTGCGTTTTCCCTCCTCGAGTTCTCGGTCTCGGCTCGGACACGGCTCTCTCGTTCTCTCTCTCTCTCGGTGCCGTTCTCGGCTCTCGTTTTCGCCCGTTTCGGATTGCGAAGCGTCTCGGTTGGCGTCCAGCACAGAAGTGAAGACTCCGGTGTCGTCTCCGGCGTCTTCCGTCGAGTGGGGAGGCTTCGTGCCTCCTGGTTGGCTGCGAGGGGTCACGTGCACCCCTCGAATCGATCCACGATCTCTGGATCGAAGGGAACTCCATGTTCCTATCGAATTCGTATCGAGGGCGATTCCCGTAACCTGCAGGAAATCGTCCCTCGATTTGTGGTTCTCAGCCGGGGCCTGGATGACTCCCTGGAATGATCCCCGGCCGGTATCGATACTCGATTCAGCGTCGTAGATGACCGTCGTGGTCCCTCTTCGTTGATGACGTCATTCCTCAGTGGCTTCGGTTACGGAGCTCCCACGTGCTCGAAACGGTAATTCGTATCGGTAGCGACGGATGTCGCGACGTGTCTCATAATCGCCGAACTTCGCCCTTTTTTTTTTTTTTGAAATTTTTTTTTTGAAATTTTTATTGTCAAACTTGTTACTATCTATGTACTAATTAGTTGTATCTACGTACTTTGGATCAAAAACCTCTGACATTGTTTTGTATTTGGCGCTGTAGGTATATACCTAAGCCACCAGAGACATCTGTCTCAGACTTTTTTTTACTTTCCAATAAAAAAAAAAAAAAAACGAACTTCGCCCCTTCGAACGATCGCTCTTATCGATCTCGCGATTCTTATCCTAAACCTATTCCTTAATAGATGTCGCAATATACATGATTTGATTAATAATATAGATGATTCGATTTCGCTCTTACACCGCGGATCAACTTAACCTAAGAGTTTGTTGACTTCCGTGTTGGACGATAATTCGATCGATCCATGCTGATTGATCGATACGTAAATATATTAATTAATCACGCGTCGCGAACGAGGAAAGAAAACGGTTTTTCGGAGTCCGGGACTTTTGTGACAGAGAATCCGTGTTCTCTATCACAACCTCTTCCATTTCAATAAGGATGAGTATCTACAGTTATTTTACCATGTTTAAATTATTTTCAGACGACTTCACGATTATATTTTTCCAAAATATCCCAATCATTTTTTTCATTGTTATCTCCTTGGATCAATTTTACAAACTGACTCTGGTTCTCCAGATTCATCGAATTTATTCTAAGATTTTTGTATACCTCCCATTGTGTAGCTAATAACCCCTTATAACTAGATTACCTTTCTTAGAAATATTCACCTTCGATTAAAGACATTTTACCACAATAACAAACCTTTAGCGTGATGATAATCCCATTGTTTCCCCTTCTTTCTTTAAGCAATAAACTACCCGTCCAGATTTCATACAACTTTAATGATTTGCGGAAAATAATAGGTTTACCTCTGAGTTTTCAAAAAAAAAAATATTGAGAAAGGGTACCCCTAATCTCTTTCATTGAAATTATGTACCCATATTTTTATTATGTCCCATTTTGTTTCTTTTAATGTTTCTAACTTCGTTTATACCTGCCCCACTCAAGCATAGGTCCAAATCCCTGGTAGTAGAATTGAGTTTCTGCACCTAAAATTGGACCAAACCTTGTCCACACTCCACATATTTGTTTTAAAAAGGGAATTTATAAAAGAAAATAAATAAATAATAAATTTACAAAGAAATAAATGTTTTGTTTTGTTGTTTGTCTGTGGAGTCGTGACACTTACCAATATCAAAATTTTGCGTAATGACGCCTACCAACGAAGATCGAGAGCAACAGGGGCGAGAGAGGTCCTTCTTCCTGCTGGTTTGGTGCACAACTGACTCAATCGTAGCTGCTAGGTTCTACATCTTCTTCCTTGCCTGCCCACATGATTCTCCGCGAATCAGCAACTGGGACTATCAGTCCCGTATCTAATAATTAGGAACCCCTTTCGGTAGGTCCGATTTGCAGTTGAGTTCTTACGTCATCTCAAATGATTCCGATCGTCATCAAGAATCGTTGACTTCTAACGTCATCATAATGTGTGTGTGTTACCTCTAATGGCATCATAATTGTTTGACTTCTAACGTCATAAAGACAGATTACTCCAACAAAATCTCCTGTTCCAGTCCTCACGTAGCAGCTCCATCGCTTATCCATTTCGAGGCTCCAGGAGCATCATGATTGGTCCAAACTACAAGTTTGACAACTGGATTAATAATCTCGTAGTTTTTTCTTAGCACCGACGTCATGACCGCTGGCTTCCTTCAGGATCCTTGTCTTTTATCTTCGGGTAGGCGAGGATTTCGGATCTCGAACTCAAAATCTTCAAACCTTACTATATCTTCTCGGAGCTCTCTCTCTCTCCCCCCTTTGCTTCCTTACAAAATCGCTAGATCATTAACAAAATCACACGCTTGATATTATTTACAAAACTTATTATTGGCCAGCGGGTAAGGAACAGACCTCCAAAAACTCGGTCGTTAATCAACCGAACTACAAATACGCTATTGGTGACGGGCCAAGATTTTGAGCCGTCACAATATATATATATATATATATATATATCTATTCAAAAATCCAAAACCAAAAATATAGTGTTATAATTTATGACAAGGTGCGTGCTGAGGGTGAACGCGCACTCTGCTATAAAACGAACGGAGGTGAATAAAAGAACACAGTAGCCTTTACAAATACCTTGTCACAAATGTTTTATTAGTCCTATTGATGATGAGGTGAATGTGTGTGAATGTGTGTGAGAGTGGGTTCGTGTTCGTCCTATGGTGTCGTCGTTGGATCCTCCTTCCTAGCCTCCTTCGTCCTCGTACTTCAATGTGTCGTGCTTCGTCGTTGTGTCTTCCTCTTCGTGTCGAAGTCTTCTAGGATTCGGCATCCGGCCTTCTTCTGAGTGCACCACTCGATGTTGCACGCCAGGTCTTATTCCTTTCTCTCTCTCTTTCTCTCTCACTAGTTGTGACTTCACCACGACCGTCTTATCGGTCCACAGATCACCGGTGAAGTGATTCTTCGGCCCGCTTCTTTAACCGAAGCGGGAGCGGGGCCGGTGTAACACATCGGTGTGTTGTGTGTGTGTGTGTGTGTGTGTGAGGCTGGGTCCGTGTGTGTGATGTGTGTAGTGCGTGTGCCTCTTGGCAATTGTATGTGCGTGTGCTCTCTATGAGATTTCATAGAGAGCACTTGTAACGGATAAAATACCACGTTACAAATTAAAATAGATTTTCTAATTTAATAATAAATTTTTTACAGATGCGTAATTGTACTACTAATAACTTCTCGTTTGTAGATCTCAAAGAATGATTAAATTAAACCTCGAAATTAATTCTAAATTAAAATCGTAAAAGGTGTCTTTTGACACCTTTGGTAGAAATAGTGTTAAAAAGGATCGCATCTTACTCAACTACAGAAGGTATATACTCACATTGCTTCTCGAACAAAAAAGCTGTGATCTATCAGCAACTGTCCGGGTAAACAGTTGAAGAAAAGGTGACAAACTGATCCTACAGTATAGACCAAGAATCTTATGGAAGTCAAGTAATCATCAGTCCTCACCACTGTCTTTTACAATAAATTTTATTACATGTACTATACAGTTTAAGTCAAATGACCGAGGAGAAGTCAGACAAATGTCATAAATCGATTGATCCATACTCACTTGTACGCCTGTGACGCTGATGAGGAGCATGTTGGTGATTATTTGAATAATGTAGGATATCGAGTGTGCAGACTGGATATCGTCAGCGAACCTTACATATCCGTCCAATTAAACTTCTGTCTTAACCATTTCGCCGCGCAAGTTGCGTGAGCGCGAATGAATTGTCGGTGCGCAATACTTTCAGTGGCGGCGAGTACAGTAAAGAGTAAGCTCATGCGATTTAACTCGTCTTTAGCACGACAAAAACAAAATAATTTGACGAGTATACTCGCGCAGAGCACCGAAAAAGTTAAATAATTCTTTGATTACAACATTCGATATAATGAAATGAATGTTCGTTCCGTGCAAAAATTAAGGCCTATGCTAATATCTCATTACCCGAGTCGAAAAATAGAGACCGGTTATCACCTAAGAATAAAATCAAATCCAGGTCGAAATTCTGAATTTGTAAGACCTGATTTTCTACTGAATACGCAGAAACTGCTTCTTAATCAGGTCTTATTTATCAGGTCAAAACGAGCTTATAATGAGTTCTTAGAGAACTGATATTATCCTAAATGGTAACCCTTTGCAGCCCAAGTTAGTGAAAATTTAAAACAATTGTGAAAAGGGACCAGAGCAGAGTAGTAAAAAAATATGTATTTTACAAAACATCAAACATTTTGTTAAATTATTATTTATTCGAACCTCGAAACAGGTAACAGTAAATGAGTTTTGGAACCCCACACAATTTTTACATTTGAATGAATTTTACATTTTTATTTGAGCCTAAATTGCAAGAAACTTTTCATGTGTCTTTACTTCAAAGGAATAAAGTTAAAATCAGACTATATTTTTCGACTCGAGTAAGGCCAGTAAAAATGGTCACGAATGGCACAATGGTGGGTTAACTGTTTATACCGGTAGAAATTGAAACAAGATTTACAGCTAGTGGTAATCCAGGCATAGCATCAGCAGACTTAACACCGAAAAGTCGAGACAAAATTTCTTCACGGACTTGTCAAAAGTTAGCTTCAAAGTATCAGATTTGTCAATTTTACATATTTAGTGTGTCAAATTTACATATTTAGATTTTTTAAAATCAGAAATGCTTACGATAAGGAATGATTGTGTAGCCTGACGCACCCCTGAAGAATTGTATACGCTTCGTCTCTACTTACGGACAAATGGGTACCATTCTTAAATTCATCGTTCTGCACAGTCAGTTTCCGGAAACGATGCCTGGAAATCAATGTTGAAAAGAAGTATAAGAAAACTGTATGTCGTGACTGGATATATGTGGAAACATAATGAGAAAATAAAGAACTTTACACCAAAACAGCGAACAATGCACAAGGATGCAATGCCAAAACAGTGATAAATGTATCGACTGCCACATAAATCGTCACATATAGGAATACCAGGAGAAATTGATGCAGATAAATGAGTTCGTAGTAGGCATCTGGATCTATATAATACTCAGACTCAAATAACGGCACTAATGGTCGACTTTCGTTCAATGGCATGATCAGGTCCAACACTTGAGGTACTCTGGGCAACATAATGAAACCTATCGTCGACAGCCATACATAGACTAAACAAGGAAATTAGCATTTTTGGTAGATTCATTCCTAAACTAATTTAGTAGGCGAAAACACTTGAGGATGTTTATCACTTACCCCAGTATGTCAATGTAAGTCTTTTACTCGTCAGAGCAAACTTCTCCATGATTGTCCGTTCTTCAGCGTCCATCAATCTCCGATGATCCTTCTCAATAGTATAAACGAGCCTCATAAGCTGTAAATAGGAGTGCATTGTTCAAGGATGCTTTTGAATAACATATTATTTATTGTACGCGAAATACCTTTTTTTCATTGATTTTCATATTGATCATTTTCGTGATACCCAAGATATAACAGAAAACAACAGTTAGGAGGTAAATGAACGTGTTGATATCAGGCCACCTTGATTTTAGTGTAGTTATCTGTTACAAAAAAGAACCCAATGCAAATTGAAATCTAGTATTCCTTCATTTTTAACTTTAGAAACAATTGCAACCTAATTAATTATGATAAGAGGACAAATTGTAGTGATTTTTGCGGTTTGAAATTTTCGTAATGGATCCTGTAAATCTGTTCTCCATAAGCTACTGAATTTTTCAAAAATGTGTGGAAGAAGAAACAAGTGCTCATCTCACAATTGGGTCGTTTACTGTGACAGTGGCCTAAGTCCAATTTTTTTTTATTTTCGCAAAATAGTTTTTATGCCAGCTAACTTCAAGATCAGCATGTTACTACAATTAATAATTAGTTTCAAAATAAACAGCTCAATTGTCACCCTAGGACTATCTTCATCGAAAGTCTTAATTACTAAATGGAAAAACCTTCAATTTTTAATAACTGGTGTACTTATTTACAAAGATGTTATGCATAGTGACAAGAATACGGTCTCTTGCCCAGTAGAAGAGTAAGACTGAGGCTTTAAGTAGCACCAATATGTTTTCCTTCGACAAATTTCATAATTTAGTTTTCATACCGTATTGTTCTCTGTATTATACCGTTCAAGGCAGAAATGGCTACACAGATCAACGTGTCTGCCATGTTCCCTGTGGCTAAGCAACATCTTGGAGAGGTTTGAAAATCTTTAAAAAAATTGGTAATTAACCGTTTGAGTGCCAGAGGTCTTTTTTTGTTTCCAAACGAAAAATTGCCAAGCGGCGCAATAGTCTCTCTTCATTCCTTATTTAAAAAATGCTGGCATTTTTGGACATGGAATAGAAGAAGTGCGATTGCGCCGCTTGGCACTCAAACGGTTGATACTTATTAAACTTAGTTCATTTCTGAACTAGACAGTGGGTTCTATAAATTCCTTTGAAGAATTCTGAGTAAGTAGACAAATCACTATTTTTAACAGAACTCACTGTCAGTAATGTCAACCAATGTGAGTCTCATGATACGGCTACTGCTATCTAAAGAATTGCTAATTAAAGATGTTTATTTGTTGCAGTGTGTGCAGGTTGGATATGATTGATATTAAACTACCCGAAGACCTAGTTAAAGAACTGAGTTATATATTGAACACGTATCGCTTACATAGCTTGAAACAAAGAGAAAAGAACGTTGCTCATACCTGCACACACTCGTACACGCCTGCGCAGTCACAGTATCGAAAACCAGCCAATCACTACCAACCGTGTGGAATTGTCCAATTCTCAACATTATTGAAACAAAAAAGAATGGTCCCAGGAGGTCCGAACCTCCTGGGCCGGTACAGATTTTGGTCGCAACCGTCGCTATATATACATATCTATAACATTTTCTCGCAAATTCCGCGCGTATAGTAGTTTGAAGGACGCTTAGTATGATGGTTTTTTGCAGCCCCACCCAACTTTGGGCCAAGGACGTATATGTACTATGTAAGAAGGGCCTGTATAGCCAATTAGCTAAAGGAAAGAAGGTAAAATTTATACTTTTGCAGGCAGCACGCCGATCCCCCGCGGCTACTCCTCACTATCGTTATTTCGGTCGGCGTAAAGGATTTGTTTTAAATAAAATAAAAACTGTTTTTACACTCCGCAACATTGAAAGTTGGAGTTTTATTGGACTTGATTAATGAAGAAAAAAATGTATCACAAGATAAAATGATGCGAGATAACTGAAAATCTCATCTTTTTCAAATCTTGACTTAGACTACTTTCATAATTATGGGGACATATATGGCCCATTTGACCACTCCGGAGACTATTAGCTTTTTCATAAGCGCTCCATAGTGACCAGTTACGCCCAGCCAATAAAAAACAGCTTCGTTGTTTCTGTCCCAGGATCCCAAGGCGCCGACCACGAAGGCGTCGAGGAAGACGCTATAACCCTTCCGGGTGAGGTCGTCCGCTACGGCTGGTATTTCCGAACCTTCTCCTCTCGTATGAGGTCGAAGGCATCACCGCCATTTTTGAAGGTTGCCGCTCTGTCAATGATGGTGAGGCTCTTCGACTCCCCGTGTGTGATTGTGACATCAGGTCGAAGGCTCGACGATACCAGTCCCAGCGTCCGAGTAACTCTCATCTCCCCTCGCGTCTGACCGCCCTGGTGAGCCTCCCGAGCACCTCGTCGTGCCTCCTTTACCAGGTCCCAGACTAGGGGCGACAATGGTACAAGACGTAAGGAAGAGTCTTCTGGGCTGACCCATTCAATTTTGTTGGTTGTGAACGACTAATGAAAATTAATTAGTTCTATTGCATAACGTATCTTTCGGCTTGCTTTCACTAAGCCTTAATCACACGAAATTTTCTAAAGTAATAACATATAATTAATAAAAAGCTTCTCGCATTATTCTAAGAATTCATGGACGATAATAAATTGAATATTAAATACGCAGGAACTGACCTTAATATTAAGGGGGCTAGGTCACCTATTTATTTTTTTGTATGCATTTTTTTTATTTGATTACAAAATACCTTGGTATGTGTACTATTTAGGAAAAAAATCGTTTCCCGCAATTATTTGAAATAAGATTGCTACAGCGCCTGATCAATGTGAAAGCGCGGTGGTTTTTGTTTTGTTTTTGAGTTTAAAAAATTCATAACTTTTGTAATTTTTTTCTTCCCAGATTCCCACATTCATTCTATAAAGGATGATCTTCCAAAAAAAAATGAGCCATTGCGGAGTCAAATCAGTCAATCGGTGCTCCTCGAACCTTACGCCAAATGGAAATTCTTAATAAATTTCTAGTATGTTTATACAACATATTAGAGATTTGGAAAAAATTATTTAGTAAGTATTTAGTAATACTATTTTCAATATATGTTTATAAAATGTATTGCCATAATAAAAGGTGTGAACAAAAATTAATATACTTTTTTTTACAGGTGACCTAACCCCCTTAAGAGTATTTGCAATTCTGTACAGTATCAGAATTTTTTTACTTAGTTTAATTCTGAACTAGGCAATGGATTCTATTGATTCCTTTGAGTAAGTGGGCAACTCACAATTTTTATTAGAAGTGACTGTCAGTAATATCAACCAATTTGAGTCTCATGGTATGATCACTGCTGTGTAAAAAATTGCTAGTAAACTACAGTTCACATGAGTATCCAAAAATTTATTGTAGCATATGTAAGACAATATTCGTTAAGGGAGTATTATCGGTAGGTAGCTAGTCAAGCGAGTTTAGCCGCCTTTGACTTGAACAGTATTTTGATGTGGGAATGTCGCATTGCTAGTGAGTGGGGTATAGGTATACATTGTGATGGGATTTTTACGCACCCCATCCAAAAGTTTTGAGAATTATCCGTAGATCCTCTTAAAAGAACCTTTCCGGAATATTTGGGAAAATATCCAGCACGGAAATCTATCGAGAATCCCGTGTAAACAAAGAAACACGTCGTTACCCCTGGACACTACAACCTAAGCTGTTTATCGGTGCTTACGTTCTTTTATTTTCGTTTCGCAAAACGCTTCGCCTGATTACTCAGTCCTGCCAGTATCGATCGAGGATCGGTACGCCACCAGCCTGAGGAAGTATCACGGATTCACCAGGCCGATTAGGACCACCGCCATCTTAACCAGGAGGGACACTTAAATGTCGCCGATCTGCTAATGCCGCCGATGGAAAAGGACCCGTCCTGCCTTAATCCGGAATCGGAAGAATCCGGACAGAACAACTTCCGACCCGGGTAAGAAGAACTCCGACCATCCTGTTCGGGGATCCTGCACGAAAAAGACATTCGGAAGAACTCCACTGCGATCCGAATTTCATATCTTCCCGCATGATAAGGACATCGCCTGTAATGCCGAGGGTAACACAACGCAGAGGCAACGAACGATTCCAATGCCACGATACGGATCGTTATCCCCCTCCAGAAGGACTACCGGTAAATCTTGGAAAAAAGACGAAGAAATCGAGATTCCTGTGCTGGACATCGGTAAGACAAGACCGTCCCTTGCCTGGCCACCGCTCGACGCCATTTTGAGGACCAACGATCCACGTCGAATGGTAAAAGGAACGAGCGAGGTTCCTTGGTTTTTTTTGTAAAGGGGTGAGTGACGCTTACCGGTGTTTCCGTCTTTTCGTTTTGTTTTGTTTGATTGTACGTTTTCGATCCGTACCGGTTAGTACGACCGCGTCCCGGTCGCCCGGTCGAATTTAAACGATTCCGGGAGGAGAGTAACCGACTCTCTTCCACGTAGCTCGCCCGGACCCGGGATTCCGGCTCGCGATATCGTGCCCAGGGGAAACCGACCGGCTTCTCCGGAAGGTCCCAATTGTCAAGTCCGAGTGACTAAATTGTGATTATTTAAATATTAACGTTGAACGTCAGTTTAAGAGTGTGAGTGTGAGTACGAGAGTGAGTGAGAGACAGAGAAAGAGAGAGAGAAATAGATAGATAGATAGATAGATAGATAGATAGTTTATTATGCCCTGGAAAATGGCTCCATGGTGCAAAAGGAGACAAATACATGAGTGGAAAATACAATAAAAGTAAGAAATAAAATAAATAATAACATACAAATAAATAGATGGTACAATAGATAAAGATTAGGTGTGACAGTACATATGCAGTAAGTTGGCAAAAATAGTTGTTACAGATGAAATTATACTCATATGAATTGTAATATAGATATTAGGAGGTCTCTTCAAGTGATCACAGTTCATCATTCAGAAGGAATTGATGAAGATTTCTCTTGAAAGATGCCAGCTAGTCGGAGGCCCGAATGTATTGGGGTAGAGAGTCCCAGAAATAGATTGACGAGATCATAAAAGAGTTTTGATAGAAGGTAGTGCGACGTAAGGGTATATGAAAGGAGGGCTGACTATTGGTCAGGCGTTGTGAATGACGTAGACTAGGAGATGGAGGAGTGAACAATTCTCGGAGGTAGCTGGGACTAGTAAAATGAATAATTTGGAAGAAGTAGGTACCAAGAAAATAAAGGCGGCGATTTGATACTGATAACCAGTGTAGTTTACCTAAACGAAAAGGGGTCACATGAGCATCGCGTTTTAAGTCAAAAATGAAGCGAACACAGGAATTAACCAGTCGCTGCAATTTGGTGTTAAGGTCGTTAGAAAGATCGTTATAGACCAAACAACAATAGTCTATATGAGGGAGTACCAGGGATAACACTAATTTAACGCGAAGCTCACGAGAGAGACAGTTTTTACGAAATTTCAGTTTAGAAAGAGCTGCATAGACTCGATTGGAGATAAGGGAGATATGCTTATCCCAGGACAGATCCTGAGTCAAAATAACACCCAGGCAGCGGACACTGTTGACCCAGGGCAAATTAGTACCTTCGACAGAGATAGATAAGGAAGTCGACGATAGGTTTCGATTTATGATTGAGACATAGGCCTTACTACCACAGATAATCGCCTTAGTTTTGTTGCAATTGAGTTGCAGGCCATTTAATCGTGCCCATTGAGCGATTGACTGCACATCTTCAGCAATCCTGGAGAGTCCTTGGGCTAAATTGTGAGGATTCCAGGACAGATAGATTTGGAGGTCGTCTGCAAATATCATGTGATTTGAATGCTTGAGACAACCTCCAATATCATTAATAAAGATAGAAAATAGCAAGGGCCCAAGGACAGATACTTGAGGAACACCAGAGGAGACTGGGAGCCAGGGGGAACAGCCACCATTTAAGTCCCTGACTGCAACAGATCTGCCAGTTAAATAACTGTGGAACCAACTTAAGACACGATCGCCAAAGCCTAGGTTAGCAAGTTTGGACAGTAGGATAGAATGAGGGACAGTATCGAAAGCCTTAGAGAAGTCGAAGAAAACTAAAATAGTCACCATTCTTTTGTCTTCGGCTAATCTAATGTCATCTGACACCCTCAGCAACGCCGACTGAGTACTATAACCACGTCTAAAACCAGACTGTCTAGGATGTAAGGAGTTGTTGGAGGATAAAAAGTCGTAAATTTGATTATGGAGTATTCTCTCAAAGATCTTAGACAGTTCGGAGAGGTTAGCAATAGGTCTTGTGTCGCTCGGAGAGACCGGTTTTCTGACCTTACTGAGCGCAAGGATGTGGGCCCGTTTCCAAGCTTCAGGAAAAATTCCGTCAGAAATGGATAGATTATAGATAGCAACAAGGTGAGGAATAAGTAAAGATTGAATTTTCGAGACCACTGAGAGGGAGATACCGTCAGATCCATGAGACGAGGAACCAGTGTTGCCACGCTTGATTGAATTAATGACATCGAGTTCAGAGATGGTCTGAAAAGAGAAGGAAGGGGATGACGAAGTCCTGTTTGCAAGGATGTCTAGGAGGAGTTGAGTGGAGCATAAAGGCGCACCACTAGCCACCGAAGAAAAATGACAATTCAGCTCATCAGCTGAGAAGAAGTTGAGAGGTGGGACAGAAGATGAGCGAGTAAGGTTAAGAGAACCAAGCAAACGCCATAGTCCATTAGAATCGTGAACGTCGCTAAGCTTGTTTTTGAAGAAGTTCTCCCTGGCACTCTTAACCTCATCCTGCACATGATTCCGAAACTCTCGATAGTGGGCATACAAACTCGCAGACCTGGATCTCTTAGCAGCTTTATAAAGAGCATTTTTACTGCGAATTAGACTGAGGATGGAGGGCGTTAGCCAAGGTAGCTTCTTTCTGGTGACAGATACAATTTTGAGGGGAGCTACTACCTCAAGAGAAAATGAGTAAGATTCAGAAAGATTGCCAACTAATGAGTTGATGTCTATGCTGTCAAGGATCGTGAGAGCAGAGAGGTGAGAAGTAAAGGCAGTGGCAAAAAGCTCGGGATCAAATTTGGAAAGATTACGACGGAACCGCGGAGAAGTTTGGACGGGAGGAGATAGTAGGTAGTGGAAGGTGATCAAATCATGATTTGCAATGAAAGGAGAGTCCGAGCACCTAAAGGAACAGACTTTATCTTCAGAGTCCACAATAGCAACATCAAGCCATGAATCATAGTCTAGGAGATGATAAGAGGCACCAGTAGGAAGTAGAAAAAAGGAATTGCTGAAGATAAAGTCCCTGAGGTATTTAGAATTAGGATTGTCAGTGAGGAGGTTGCAATTGAGATCACCTGTAATAATAATATTTGAGTATCTAACTGAGTAGAAAAGAAAGTCATCAAGAAAAACTGATAACTTTGGGACACCAACATCAGGGGGACGATAAACGATTGCTAGAAGAAGAGGGGGATCAGTGCTAACGTGAAGTTCAAGTACGAGATACTCAGGCATAGCTGAATAGACGGGAGGAGAGGAAGACAGGACACGAATTTTGATAGAATTGTGAATGTAACATGCTACACCGCCTCCAATCACACCTTCTCTGTCATTACGAATCAATGCAAAATCGTTGATTGATACTAAAGCATCATCAATATTGGAGTGAAGCCAGGATTCGGTGACACAAATTACATGGGAGAAGTGAATAGAAAAGTGAGCCCTGATGTAATCAATATGACCAGCAAGGGAGTTTGCATTAAAAGTAGAGAAAGAGAGGCTAGAAACACTGTCAAGATTTCCGTTGACAGTATTTGGTGAAGATGAACGGATATTGGATAGTCATGGTAATTTTTGGATGTCACTAGAGTTACGCAACTGGATAACATCGCTACCTTCACATTTCCGAGTAAAAATACTGCCATTTTTTACCCATACAAAACGGTAGCCTCTCGATTTCGCTGGCAGCTTCGCCTCAAGAAGAGTTCTATATAGAGTCGAGGGCAGCATCTCATTGATGTAAATGGCACCAGAGCCCGAGCCGGGGAAGATATCAGAGGATACTAATTTACCATGTTTCTTTTTGTTATTGAGAATAAAGTCACGGACTGCACAGTTTTTGAATGTAACTACAAGAGTTGTTTTCGTCCTGGGGCCATTTAAAGAACGATCCACTGCCGACGCATCACTGACACCGGCTTCGAGCGGGGCAGAAGAGCGTTTTCTTAGTTCCCTAATGCTTAAAATATCATTATATAGGGCAGAAGCTTCCAGAGAGGTGAAAACTTTTAAGATAAAATCATTGAATTGATCGGGTGGGCAAATCGGAAGCCCTGAAACGATTAACTCTCTGGAAGGCGCGTTGTTAGCAGTAGTAAGAGTGGAGCTAGGGTTAAGATGCAGATTGGCAAATTGTTGGGAAGAATAGGAGGATGAAGTGGATTCAAGAGAATCAGGAGAGACCAAGTTACTAATGTTATCAAGTCTGGATTTGAGGAAGTTGAGGTCAGTCTCAACCTGAGAGAGTCTAGTGTCATGACTAATGACCATTTGCGAAAGATTGTTTATATCTGCGAGCTGTCTTTCAAAAGCGGCATTTGTTTTAGCTTGGTCGCTTCTAAACCCTTCAATTGTAGCTTCATTTTTAGCTAAGGAAGACAAGATTTGGTTTAGTTTGGATTCAATAGTAGATGAAGAATCGACAAGAGAAGGAACCGGGTAAATAGAGTGGGAAACGGGAGCGGTGTTAGCTGAAGAGGAATATTGAGAGGGAGAGGGAGAAGCAGTAGAGATGGACGATAAAGGAAAAGAGTTAGTCGACAACGAGTAAGTAATAGAACGCATGGCAGTCGTAGAGGTGGTAATGGTAGTAGTGGGAATGGAAGTGACTGCGGAGATCGTAGACGGTGTATACGCCGAGGTAGAAACACCCAGGCTGTCAAGCAACGCGGATAGGTTCTTTCTACAGCATGTAGGTGCCGTAGAACGATGGGCAAACAATTTGGCACAGCTGGGATGAAAGATTTGCTTGCAGTCAGTGCAGGTCAGTCCGGATCCAACCACCTTCACACATTTTCCACATTATGCAGACATTTCCACGAGGATAAGATGTGAGTTTATACGACACACCGAGAAGAATGACAGGTGCGGTAGATGATGATGAGCTGTGGACGTCGAGGATGATCGAGCAAGAGCGAGGATAGCCGCAGATGGTGCGTAGCGATTTGTGCGTAGCAGCGATGACGTAGTAGCGGCAAAACCGAGCAAGTCCGAGTCCCATCAAAGAAAATAGATTTCCAAACTTCGGGAAAATGACAGTTGAGATCGCCGATGAAAGCAGACTTAGTTTTCCCATAAAAAACACTAATGCAGTTGTTATGGAGGAAACTGGTATGCTCGTTGCAAAGAGTGTAAGGTAGGCACACACAAAACTGAAAGCAGAAAATTGCCCGAAGGCAAAAAGCGGCAGAAATTGTCCAAAAAGCAAGAGAGAGTTAGATGTGCCTGTGGCAATACTCACTGGTAGAGAGACAGAGGAGAGAGAGAGAGAGAGAGAGAGAGAGATTGTATTTATGACCTGGAAAATCTGTAGGTCAAACAAGAGTACAATAGTTTTTGAATACATAGAATGTTTACAGTATTAGTAGAACCGAAATAATAATACATAAATAATGGTATAGCGAAAATGAAGAGTAGAGTAGAAAGACAATAGTTGTGAAAATAAGTAGTAATAGCAAAATTAAAGCATATAAGCAAAATTACAATGGTTGCAACTATAACTAAGCACAGCGATTAGATGAAATAAAGAATTTAAAGAAAGTAAATTTAAATTTTAAATTAGGCGAGAGAAGTCAGCTCAGTGCTGAGGTAACGCATTTTGGGGACCTTGGCGAAACCCCTCTTCGCGTTCGAGCTGTTACTCGAGCTCCCGCGTTAGTAGGTGGCCCCGCAACCCACTCTTGAAGGAGTTGATAGAAAGAACGGATCGAAGCTCCGCTGGCAAGGAATGCCGGAAGTGGATGGCAGAGACTTGAAAGGAATTGCGGAGCGATTCCGTTCGGAAGGAAGGAACGAACGGTAAACGGGAGCTGAGTAGCGACTAACCTGTCAGCTCGGCGGACATTGGGATCTGGGGGCACGAAGTTTTCTCACAAATAGGGTGGATTGCCTGTGGTCAAGATACGGTAGACCGTGGATCCAAGAAAATAAAGCCTTCCGTTCTCGAGCGATAACCATTCAAGCCTGCCCAAGCAAAAGGGTGAAATATGCTCATCCCTTAGATCAAAAATAAACCTAACACAGGCGTTAAAAACACGCTGGAGCTTAAGCTGCAAGATGCCAGTTAGGCCGGCGTAAACAAGGCAGCAGTAATCAAAAATGGGAAAGACCAGGGTTTTGATTAGGAGGGAGCGAATATCTGGGGGGAGCGCAGCACGCCGGTGTTTGAGGCGGTAGAGCGTGGAGAAAACTCGCCGTGAGATCTCGAGCACCTGATTCCTCCAGTTGAGAGAAGGTGTGACAATGACGCCTAAGTTGCGTGCCTCGGTTACCCAAGGGACGGGATCACCATTAACAAGGATGGAAGGCAGGGTTCGAACATAAATTTCGTTTACGTAGCGTTGGCTCCCCAGAATCATCGCCTTGGTCTTCCCCAAGTTCAGTTTAAGACCGCTAGATGCAGCCCAGTCAGCAACAGCAGAAGCATCGGACGAGGTGAGCTGTAAGGCCGGAAGGAGATCACTGACTGGGCAGGAAATGTAAATTTGAAGATCATCGGCGAACAGGATGTGGCTTGAGTGGTCAAGGATGGAGCCGATCCCATTAATAAAGATTTGGAAAAGGAGTGGCCCCAAGACCGAACCCTGTGGGACACCGGAGTGAGTGGGCTGGAAGGTAGAAGGATTCCCAAAATCGTCGAGGACCGCTTGGAACCGTCCAGAAAGATAGCTTCTGAACCACGATAAGACGTGGTCAGAGCAGCCTATTTGCCTCAGCCTGCTCAACAAGATGGAGTGGGGGAGGGTGTCGAATGCCTTCGAGAAGTCAAACAAGAGAAGATAGTGACACATCAGTTGTCTGTGGCAAGACGAACATCATCCACCACTCGCAGGAGAGCAGACGAGGTACTGTGGGCAGGACGGAACCCTGATTGCCTAGCGTCAATCAGGTTGTGGCTCTCAAGATGGGAGGAGAGCTGACTACCTATCAGTCTTTCCAGAAGCTTGGATATCTCGCAAAAATTGGCTATGGGCCTCGTGTCAGAAGGTGAGAGAGGGATCCTAGTCTTACTGAGCGCTCTGATATGTGACAGCTTCCACTAAGAAGGGAAAACTGCATCGTTGATAGAGTGGTTGAACAAATTGGCAATGTAGTCGAGGGCGACCGGAAAGCAACTACCCAGATCCCTGCGAGAAATTCCATCCGGACCCCTGGCACCAGACCTCTAATGGGATGAGCGCAGGATATCGAGAATATCGTGCGCAGTGATGTATTTGAAATTGAAAGATTGGTTCTGGTGCAGGTGCCCGGAGGATTACAGAGAACTGTGCGTCAGTGCAACCTGGGCTAGAATTAGACACAGCCGCGAAATGCAGGTTCAATTCGTCCAGGGAGAAGAAACGCAGTGGCGATGGCAAGGAGAAACCTAGCAGGCCGGCGGCAGATAGAACTCCCTAGACTTCAGAGCCACGAGCCGAGGAAATCCGGTCTTTAAGAAAGTCAGAGCGAGCAGTTTTAATATTGAGGGATAGCGAGTCACGAAAGGATCGGTAATTGAGCCGGGCAGCAGGAGAGCGAGACCGCTTAGCTCTTTTGTAAAGACGATTTTTTGTCTTGATTCGTTCTAATAGGTCAAGTTTGAGCCAACCAGGCCGGAGTTTGCCAGGAGATGGAGGTTTTACAAGAGCGTGAAGGTCGAGTGCGTTGGATACGCAGCGGGCAAGAAAGGAAGCACCCCCCTCAACCCGGTCAGAGTGAGGTAAGGAGTTCGCGAGCAGAGATCCCAGCGTTGTCTGGAAGCTTTCAAGCTGGAAACCAGTGTAGGAGCGCTTAGGAACAGACAATGGAAGGAACTCAGCCCGCGAGAGGCCATAAACAAAGGTTATCATATCATGACCGGCGATGAAGGGGGATTCCGTCTTACTGAAGCATAGCATCGAGCCACGAGTCAGAGGTGAGTGTGTGGTGTGTTGGCCCAGATGAAACGACATGCAGTGACAAGGCGAATTGCAAAAGGGAAGATGACTCAAACGAGATTCGAGTAAGGTCACAATTAAAATCTCCAAGTATAAGGATTGAGCCGTAGGCATGATGAAATTTGTGGAGATCAGTTAGAAGGCACTCGAATAGAGCAGCCCTAGGTCGGCGATAGACAACGGCCACTAATATGGGGGGGGGGCAGTACCCGGTGAAACTTCAAGTATTAAATACTCAGCTCGTTAGAGAAGCGGCCGGGGGATGAAGCTAAAATGCGCGACCTAAAGCTGCTCCGGATGTAACAAGCAACACCACCACCAATCTTGCCCACCCTATCATTCCTAATCAGCGTGAAGCCCTCGAGAGATACCAACTCGTCGGGGACACGATCGTGAAGCCAGATTTCCGTGACGGCAATCAGGTGCACATCACGGAGAGGGACTTGGGCGGAGACAAGATCGATGTGTCCCAACAACGAGTTGGCATTGAAGAGGACAACTGTGAGAGAAGAGTTGCAAATGGTGGCTGGGCAAGATTTGAGGTGGTAATTTGTTGCTGAAGGTGTCGCGGATTTCGTAGGGCACAAGACTGTGTGGACCATAGCGTTCGGGAAGGGTCATGCAATTTGAGCAAGATCAGCCTCATCTGATATGATCATTATAGGATCACCATCGTGTTTCCTGACCCGGATAGTTCCATCCCGAACCCAGACGTATTTATAATGGGCTTGCTTAGACCTCTCCCTGGTCTTTCGTAATAAGGAATAGGTAGATGAATCGAGCATCTCGTTTAAGTACAAAGTAGTATGCGGAAGACCAGGGAAAAGATCGGAGAGATACACTGTTCTATGTTTCTTTTTGGCATCAAGCACAGAGTTCCTCGCTGTGGCAGACTTGAACAGTAGAGAGAGAGAGAGAGAGAGATTGATTGATTATGTTTATTTTGCCGTAATGAGCTGTAGGCAAATTAGGAAGAAGTATAAAGAGTACATGTAGTAAAGACTGTAGGTAAGTAGAATACATTATAGTAGTATAGCGCAAATAATATAGAACATAACGAGTGCATATAGTAAAGATTGCAAGTAAATGGAATAAATTATAATAGTTTAAGAGCAATTTGTGTAGTGTAGAAAGAATAGATACGCAATAGAAGAAGTGCATAGCCGAAGAATATTATAAAAATAGAGTGAGGTAATAGAATAACATGGTAATAAAACACAGTTTGTGGTAACTAGTTGCAATAGCACAAGTAGAAATAGAAATGAAGGTGCAAGTACATCTGCGCGCCAGCAGTTTGAGGAAAGGATTTGATAGTTTTCAGTGAGAAGGGTTAGCTAAGTTATATTCTTGGAGTTCTTCATTTAATAGGAACGCGGATAGGTTACCCTTGAATGAGGCAATCGTATCAGCATTCCTGATGCATTCAGGTAGCGCTTTCCAGGAGATGAGAGCACTGACAGAGAGAGAGAGAGAGAGAGAGAAAGAGAGAGAGAGAGTGCGATCCGGACATATCCCGGCCGACATCTTGTATTTTTGAACTAACGGTTATACTGGCGAACTAGTAAATTCGTTTGTATGCTCGGTTCAAATTGTTATTAAATATAGTCCGGCCGATCCGGTTTTGTTATTTATTATTTAACGGGTCCGGGAGTTTTCTTAGTCCCGATCCCTCATATCCAAAGATTTTCAGCACCCAACACCGCCAGGAGGAACCTGGCTGGCGCCCAACCAATTTTAAGATGCACGTGGTGAGGTTGCCCGAGCCTCAACGAAATATCACGTCACAATATATATAGTAACATCAATTCCGTTTGTTTTGTATATTTGAGGATAATGTTTGTGGATAAATTAATCTCAAAATGTTAGTATCGAAGCCAAAAAAAGAAAAAAATAAATCATAATTTTTTTTGGAAGAATAAGAGAGTGACGGAAAAAATATTTAAGAAGAGAAGTCAGCAAACGGCTTTGTCAAAGAAATTGAAACGTGTTTACGAACTTTTTCAAAGCTCTAACCTTAAATTGAGTGATACATCTGTTGTTGATGCATCTAGCTTTGCTGATGATGTAGCGCACGTGAGATTTCAGGTAGTACGCGCAACCTAACCTCCTTTGCGACGTTGCCACATCGTTTGAGTTGTGACGATTCGTAAATACGAATTCGTCACCATTACCTTAATTTTGTTATCGTTCGGTTTACGAACGAGTTTTGCTGTTTTGCCATTGGGAAGCTACCTCGAAGAAAATTACAAATTCAAGATTCACTAAGTGAAGAAACGAGGCGTTATCATTTCAAAAGACCGGACCAGCTGTAGAATCTCAAGATGCCGTCAGCCCTCGTCTGAAGCACAGGGTTCCACGACTTACCAGCCCGGAGCTGGACTTCAGAAAGCCACCCAAGAAATTACGGAAGCGAAGATTTGGATACGAGAACCTCGAGATAGCAGGATAATTAATACATCCCTGAAATCGACCACAGGAGGGATTTTGGATACCGATGCCGATACCTATTTTGAGTTCCCTCTCTCGTCTTGGAACCGTCCGAGGAGACAGAGCTCTCTCGCTCTCGTCCCGGAGCCGTCCGAGGAGACAGAGCTCCTTCCCTGGAGTCCGTGGAAGATCTGGAGCTACCGTTGCTGCTCTCTACCAACTCTCTCTTTCTCTCTCTCAGTTTGGTTTGTTAGTTACGATTTTGGTGAGTCGTTAAATTCTTTAGTTGTGTTATCTTTTGTTATGATTTAGTTATGTTTTTGAAGTTTAGATTAGGTTCCACAGAACTGTGATTCCGCTACCGTTTTGCTACCGTTAAGATGCGTTTCAGTTATGTTAAAGCTTTCTTAGAGTTGAAATAAGAAAACTCATTGTCAGATGAGCATGGCAGTTGATTTGAAATTCTGTTCAAACGTAAAGTTCAAAATCGCGTTAAGTTAAAGTTTTGTCGAGAAAAGTCTCTTGAAGTTTTGTTGGTCTTGCTACCGTAATCCATTGTCTAAAATTGTTATCGTAGAATTTTGTATGCTATCTAAAAATTCGGTTGAATCTTGTATCTTGCTATCTTGAGACCAAATTGTTAAAAATTCAAATTCTGTAAAATTTCATCTACAGTATTCCAAATTATAGAGACTTATTTTGTTATTTCGATTTGTTGAGCTACGATTATTTAAAAGAACCCTGCCCTCTCTCCACAACCTGCCTAACTGAGCATACGCGGCGTGACGATTAGTTTTGGTAAAGATTTAGTTTTGGTATATTTTGTTAAAGTTGGCTTAGGATAGCCTGGCGCCCAAAAATTTTCGTTAAGTTGAGTCACGGTAAGTTGCGGTCGTCACAGAGACCACTTCAAAACACAAACACTAAACACACACACTACACTTACACACACACACACACACTACACTAAACACACTAAACTCTTCCCTACCCATGAAATCGTCGTAAAATTTCATTTTCATTTCTTTATTCTTACGTTTAGAGGCTCCAAATACTTGTTCATAAACACTCAATATCTTTATTAATGATTCAGCTAATATCCTTCGAATTTTCAGAGAATTCTGAACCGTCAGTCTTATATAATTAAACGTTAAAAAAAATGTACGGATTTATGGAATTTGAAATGTTTATATCTTTTTTCACACGCTCCAAAGCTTCACCATACTTTAACAGAATCTTATTCTAAATAATATCTACCAACGCACCAAAGTTCAGCATTTTCTCAACAATCAATCACTTTCCGATAGTACTACCTTAACCAAATCAATTTCTATTATTTGAACCTAAGCTTTGCCTTGACACTATCTCCTGGACACATGGTATGTGTAGGACATTTCGGCCTCACTCGGTATATGTGTGAATATGGAAAATTCGAATTCCAATACCAGTACTGGGGGAAAAGTCGCGCTAATAAGTAACGTAATGCAACAGAAATATTTTCCATTCTTATGAAAATCAAAAGGCCAAAATCCGATATAGTGTAACAGCATTCTGTTGCATCTGAAGAACCCATTCTTAAACATCTCCACGACTTTATCACACAATATTTGTTAAAACAATGAATAGCCTACCAGTCTCTTTTTATATTTTCTTTGGAGAGTTAGGTAACATAGGACAAGCAATTTTCTTATCTCAGGCGTGACATGCAACCGTATTTTATGCATATTACTTATGTATGAAACGGATGTACTCGTAGCCGCACTGACAAAAACACAGAACACCCTCGTAATAAATATATTACAGGGTTTTGCTGTGCTTTTATACACTCTCTTGTTGCCTGTAAAAGAAGAAAAATATTTTTTTACCTTACAAAAGGCATACAACTGTAGTACTGTAATTGTATATACACAAAAACAACAATGATGTATAAACAACTTAGGGAGCGTGGAATTTTTCTCTATTCATAAACCACTAACTTCGCGTTTGTTTAAAAAAATGTAAAGTTAAAATAAACTAAACGATAACATTCCCGGTGGTTTTTCTAAAAGCAAGACGTAGTCGCTTAGGTAACGCGACGAAAAGAGGTTAAGTGTTTATCAAAATAAAGTTTTACTGAAGATTTTTGGCCTCAAACACGACTAGGAATCGGGAGAGTGCAAAAAATTGCATAATGTGGAATTGTACAGCTCCTATGCACCGTCGAATATAATTTCTGTCATTAAATCGCAAAAGGCCACGATTGACAGGACACGTGGTGCGACCGGACGAAATGGGGACTACGCACAGAATACCAGTTTTATATACACGGTCGACGTGTAAATCTTTTGATATTTTCCTTTCGAGTCATTTCAGATTGGCAACGCCCAGTTCCGGCTGATATTATTCAGACGAAATTTAAATATAACGTAATATGCGAAAAATAATTATTTGCTTGTTTCGATGTTAACACTATTTCTACCAAAGATGTCAACACCTCTTAGAATTTTAATTTAGGATTATTTTCGAGATTTATTATAATCTTTTTTTTAAATCCACAAACGCAAGATGCTTAGTAAAACAATTATGCGTTTGTAAAAAATTTGGTATTATTTAAAAAAATCTATTTGAATTATAATTCTATATTATTGGTTTTGAATTTTTGATTACGTATAATTAGATATCGAGGTATTTATGGCCGCTAACCAAAGTTGTAACGAACCTGGCGGTAATATTCAATCCTTGTTTAATATTGGTCCTTCGTTCGGACACCGCCAGGTACGATGTGCCCCCGTATTCTCTTGAACACGTCCCTGTGGAGGTCTTATAAGCTTCGTGGCTTCTGTCGGTAGTTGTAGTCCAGGATTATAGGGATTTAACACCGTAGACAAGTTATATCTGGTTTATAAAAGCATATATTTTGTAACGTGGAAAATTTCTCCCGTTCCATTATATCGAAAAATTCTCTCAAATTTGTATAATTTACGTCTCTCTTTTTGTCTTCTCGTAATTCTTTCGTAAATTCGGGCTATCGGGAGTTATTGAAAACTAAGAGTGCTCAGAAATCTCCCGGGAACCTGAAGAAATATTATATCGCATTTATTATTCTCGCTTATTACTTCGATTTTGTTAACGAATCACGATAAGTAATTTTCGCATTACCTAACGCCGTCACTCCCTTCCCCCTTCAAATTCCCTGCCAAAATCACGAAGATCGGCACAAAGAAGAGACGGGAGAAGACAAGGAGCACCCAAGGCTCCCTCAACATGAGAGAGAAGAAGAGGGAAGACTCCGGAGCCGTCTATGACAGCGAAGAGAAGGAAGGACGAACTACCGACTCCCGAGAGAGAGACAAGGAGACGGATGTCAAGGATCTATCGCTTACGGCCATCTAGCGATCCGCAGGAGACGGGTCGATAATGGAAAAACGGGTCGATGCCCTAATTACCACCGGAGAACTTGTCGTAATTCCCGAATCTGGTCATGAAAATGATGGCGCTATCTCTCGTATCACGAAGAGGCCGAAATCAAAATCAGAGATTTCTGAGCCTTGTGCGAGTGCGGACGCCCTTTCTTGTTCCTGGGAAGACGATCAATTGGCCGAACTACCTTTCTTTCGGAGATTCCGTTTTTTGGACAACTACCTTTCTGCCGGAAATTCCGTTTTTGGACGAACTTTGGAGTATCTTCCGACTATCTCTGTGGTGAGAGCCTGTACAGGGCCTTCTTTGTGTTCTTTTGGCATTCCTTCTCTACCTCCTATCGCCTACCTCCTATCGACTCCCTCATTACTATCTCCTATCGCGTAATTTTGAATAAAGAAAATAAAAATTTGATTTGTAGTCGGAAGGTTCCCGAATAAATTATATTTTTGTTTTCTTTTGTGCAGTTATTAACTATTTCTTTGTATTGCGGATAAATTCGAATTTTCGTTAATTCCGATTAAACTATCTCTTTTTGTACAGTTGATGATTCTTTCTTTTTGTGAATAAATTCGAATTTTTGTTAATCCCGAGAAAAGTCGTCTGGATTTTCTTTTGTTTCAATTTTCCGATTAATCCAGACAACGGATTCCCTCTGGGAGGGTCTTTCAGCTCTCGCTGAGTTAGACCGGGCCCCCTCAGAGCCAATCCGCGTCCGTAAGGACTGGCGCCCAATTCCGGATTTGTTTTCTTTTCTTTCTTTTCGTATTTTTGGTGAGCAAAAGGCTCTGGGTGTGGAAATTTGGAGACACGCCACCAACTTTTTGCGAAGTTGGTAGGCGCGCTACAAATTTTTGGCGCCCAACGTGGGGCACACAAAGCCAAACTAACGTTTAAATTTCTCTGTATTGACTTTTTTTTGTTATTTTGCCACGTTGCGCGAAAATTGTAGCAACGCTACAAATTTTTGGCGCCCAACGTGGGGCCACACATAGCCAATTTAATTTTTTTTTGGTACAATAAATTCATTATCTCGTATATTTTTCGCATAAAAATCATTTACTATCGATATTTAGTGAATTTAATATATTCTATTGAAAATAAATTAACTATCTTATATATTTCTGTTATTAATAACGTGAATTTCAAAGTCTGCCTGCAAATATCGTATTCCCGCATTTGTGAAATATTATCGAATTTATGATTTTCAGCAAACTATTGGAATTAAATAGAGAGTTAGAACATAGAAACTCTCGAAGGCCGCGTCTAGCGAGAAGCGAACAGCGTTATCGTTAACGTTGTGTTGACATTTTTTTGGAATAGTCCTTTGTTCGCGCTCGCTTCGCTACCGTTGTATTTCTTAGAAATAAACACATTTAGAGAGATTCTATGTCTTAACGACTACCGTTTAAAATAAAATATTTCTCGTACATTATTCCCGAATTTCTTGTCTTTTCTCTACCTTTATTACCGAAATTTAAATTAAGAGAATCTTGTATTATATTAATTTGAATATTATTTCTGTAAAATTTCACATTGTGATGTACTCCCGAATTTATTACCGAATAATTATTATTTTGTAAATAGTATTTTTATTATAAAATTTCCTTTTTCTTTCTCGTTTATTGTAAATATTTCGATTTTTTATAATTAATTATTTATTGCAACTATCGAAGTTAACGTAACTTTCTTTTTTTTTCATTTTATTATAATTCTCGTAATTAACGTTCTTTAATTAACTTCTTTCTTTTTTTTTACTATCGTATTTATTAATTTTTGAATTTTGGTAGATAATTTCGAGATTTTGGGAATTACAATTGTTTTTCTTTTTTTTTTTTCTCAATTGTGATTGTCCATTATCTGCGCTATATTATATTATATTATTTCCGACTTTCCGTAACGCTACCTTCCGGTTATATCTTCGTTTTCCGTTTCTCTTTTTTTTTGTTTTGTTTTTCGTGATTTCCGACTCTCGCGGTACATTTCGAATCCCTTAATACTTTTCGTTCTTTTTCGCATTTCGTCGCCATGGCTACCGGGGGCCGATATTTTCCTGATGACGCGCCAGAGAGGATGAAGACGGTGGAAGAGGCTACCACGAATTTCGTAGCCTCTCTCTCTCCTCAAGAGATCATGCGTACCCTGGATACCCGCCGATTACAAACGGCTGGATCTTGGGAGGATCTTCAGGATCGCTTGATCCGGTATACCCTGCGCTTAGAATTAGACACGGCGGATATACCGTGGGATCCGGAAGTGGACGAACGGGGCCGAACTGATCCCTTCACGTACGTGATAGGACGTCGGGAAGAAGCTGCTATAAGCGACCCGTTGGTACTGGGAGTTTCTCTCCCATCCACTTCCGTTACCACTTCCGTTACCGCTACCGCCACAACTACTACCGCCACTATAACGGATACCACTAGTGTTCCTCCAAGAAACACTGGTGCTATCCCTAGAACTACCGTTTCGCGCCATGTTCCAATGGATGAACCGAGGGAAGAGGATCTTGCTCCAGAGCAGATTCAAAGAAATGGGACCGATCCCATTTCTGCCTTGCAGGAGGTGATAAAAGGACTCGCAAGAGACCTGGCATCCCTCCAGAATAAAGTTTTCGGTTCCCCTAGGAATATTGGAAATGGCCGCGTCACCTTCGAGGAAGATCCCGCCATCTTAGCACCTCCCGCTACCTACTCTCGATCCCGTTCCACTCGTCGGAAGAGCCGTGAACCAGTAAATAGTACAAGGATTGTGTCTGGTCCCGTTCCGCGATTCCAGGACAGCGGTACGCAAACGGACTCTTCCGAAGACGAGAGAACCTACCGAAATCCCGCCCAATTATCTCGGGAAAGCACTTTCGATAACTCCCGCTGGACTACCTCGCCCTTCGGAACTACAACGTTTACCACCACGGGGAAAGCGTACGACGTTTTGAAGAAGTGGAACATCTCGTTTGCTGGAAAACCTTCCGAGGATCCCGAGGATTTCATCTCTAGATTAGAAGAGTGTGGTAACGCTACCGGTCTCACTCCCGCTGACATCCTGCGGTCCATCCCAGCGATTCTAAAGGGTAACGCGAGTTCCTGGTATCGCAGCGAGAGCACCACATGGACGTCGTGGGAAACCTTCTTGAAGGCCTTCCGTAGGCATTTTTCTAGTGAGGAATACCAATTACACCTCAAGAATTATGTCTACCAGCGGACGCAGGGAGAAAAAGAAAAAGTAGCCGACTACATCGCCAAACTGCGGGTCGCGATGGATCATTTAAGACCAAAACTACCGCTGCAGGAGCAGTTAGATCTCGCCTGTTTTAACCTGCACCCTCGCTACCGTCGGAGGATCAAACGACGTCGAGTCTCCAGTTTCGCAGAACTGAAGAGGAAGGCCAAAGAGGTAGAAGCCCTCCTCCAATGCGAAAGTAACTATCGTCCTCCTCCTTCCGCTGCCGATTGCGTCCTACCGAGTACCGCTTACGTTTCGGATGAACCTACAGGTAAATCTTATCGTAAGACTTCCGCCACCACTTCCGTAGCTGCCGTTTCGTCGGAAGAATCACCGAGAAAATGGACTGCAACCAAGGGAATGAAGGAAAAGAGATCCTACCGAGAACAGTCATCCGTTCAGGAAAAACAATCGGACTCATCGGATCGAGAGACGACCTTCTCCATCAATTCCCGGGAAGTGATCGCTGCCATACAACCTTTCGTTAATAGAACCTACCGAGATGTGGCAGCACAAGGAAAAACTACCGTCGATACCAATCTGACTCCGTCTGAATTAGCCAAGAGGAAGGCTGAACGACGACGATCATCACTTACGAATTCCCGAGGAACAGCGAAACATGACCGATGCTGGAACTGCCACCAACCTGGACATAGGTACCAGCACTGCCCAGAGGAAAGAGGTACCTTTTGCTACCGCTGTGGAGAACCAGGAGTGTACGTCTCCAGCTGCGCTCACTGTAAAGGGGGTTACGAAAAAAGAGAGTAGCAGTGAGGCCCCTGCTCCCTCAGCACCTCGCAGGGCGAACTACCGTCTTTCGAGAAACTACCGCTTTCCGGAGAACCACGTCCGTATGCTCCCGGAAACTCTCGCGACTGCCGTGATTTTCGGAACCGTTCCCCGCGTGATAGGACCATAGTTGAGTAACCTAGTGGGTCAAGACGAGTCAAGCGAGGAAAGTTCGGAAAATAATATCGCGCAATGTAACTTACGTTCCCGTAAAACATAACGCGTACCTTACTCCCGAAACTATCGCTATCGACGTTGAAATTCACGTATTTTCGTCTATTTTTTTTTGTTCTATTAGAAATCTCATTAACTGGTAAAATTTTCGTTCATCGCCCAGATTCAGAAAAGAAAAGAGGAAAAATAAAACCTCACCTAAAGGCGAATTTTTTTTTGGGAATAACTAACGAAAGATTATTGACTACCTTATTTATCCTGCCGCATATCACCTTTCTCTCCCTATACCCTTCTGCCATCAAATCACGAAAGTGGGACTTGTATTGGTACTGGCCGGATGGTACGTCCAGTTTAAGTAGGGGGGGATTTGTAACGTGGAAAATTTCTCCCGTTCCATTATATCGAAAAATTCTCTCAAATTTGTATAATTTACGTCTCTCTTTTTGTCTTCTCGTAATTCTTTCGTAAATTCGGGCTATCGGGAGTTATTGAAAACTAAGAGTGCTCAGAAATCTCCCGGGAACCTGAAGAAATATTATATCGCATTTATTATTCTCGCTTATTACTTCGATTTTGTTAACGAATCACGATAAGTAATTTTCGCATTACCTAACGCCGTCACTCCCTTCCCCCTTCAAATTCCCTGCCAAAATCACGAAGATCGGCACAAAGAAGAGACGGGAGAAGACAAGGAGCACCCAAGGCTCCCTCAACATGAGAGAGAAGAAGAGGGAAGACTCCGGAGCCGTCTATGACAGCGAAGAGAAGGAAGGACGAACTACCGACTCCCGAGAGAGAGACAAGGAGACGGATGTCAAGGATCTATCGCTTACGGCCATCTAGCGATCCGCAGGAGACGGGTCGATAATGGAAAAACGGGTCGATGCCCTAATTACCACCGGAGAACTTGTCGTAATTCCCGAATCTGGTCATGAAAATGATGGCGCTATCTCTCGTATCACGAAGAGGCCGAAATCAAAATCAGAGATTTCTGAGCCTTGTGCGAGTGCGGACGCCCTTTCTTGTTCCTGGGAAGACGATCAATTGGCCGAACTACCTTTCTTTCGGAGATTCCGTTTTTTGGACAACTACCTTTCTGCCGGAAATTCCGTTTTTGGACGAACTTTGGAGTATCTTCCGACTATCTCTGTGGTGAGAGCCTGTACAGGGCCTTCTTTGTGTTCTTTTGGCATTCCTTCTCTACCTCCTATCGCCTACCTCCTATCGACTCCCTCATTACTATCTCCTATCGCGTAATTTTGAATAAAGAAAATAAAAATTTGATTTGTAGTCGGAAGGTTCCCGAATAAATTATATTTTTGTTTTCTTTTGTGCAGTTATTAACTATTTCTTTGTATTGCGGATAAATTCGAATTTTCGTTAATTCCGATTAAACTATCTCTTTTTGTACAGTTGATGATTCTTTCTTTTTGTGAATAAATTCGAATTTTTGTTAATCCCGAGAAAAGTCGTCTGGATTTTCTTTTGTTTCAATTTTCCGATTAATCCAGACAACGGATTCCCTCTGGGAGGGTCTTTCAGCTCTCGCTGAGTTAGACCGGGCCCCCTCAGAGCCAATCCGCGTCCGTAAGGACTGGCGCCCAATTCCGGATTTGTTTTCTTTTCTTTCTTTTCGTATTTTTGGTGAGCAAAAGGCTCTGGGTGTGGAAATTTGGAGACACGCCACCAACTTTTGGCGAAGTTGGTAGGCGCGCTACAATTTACAGCAATCTTTGATACAAATATTTACAAGGTTTTACCGCGATATTTACAATGATTTCAAATTTGACACACTAAGCCCGCCGTTCGTTCAGCAGCTCGCTCTTCCAGTGGCGGTGAATTCCAAATTTCCCGCCTGTTCGCTTCTCTACAATGCCTATCCCACTAGCGGGGATTTCCAGAATGGGGCAATTCAGATTTGCCTCTGGCAGCCTCAATATCCTAGTGATATTGGTCCCTACCTGGAACTTTCCCTCTGCTACCAGGTAGCCGGTTCAACCCAGCTCCTGGTGTCGGTTTCGCCCAACGGAGGAGTGTAGTTCCCTATTTCGAGGGTCGTCGGTACAACCCAACAACCTGGACCCGTCGGTATTACCCAACGGGGGGGGATTCCCTACTACGAAGGTCGTCGGTATAACCGAACGACCCGGACTCGTCGGTGTTACCCAACGGAGAGTCCTTTCTTCGAGGAGTCGTCGGTACTACCCAACAACTCCGGATTCCGTCGGTGCTACCCAACGGAGGCCCTACGAGTATCTAAGCGACTCTTCGTCCTAACCTTTAATACGCTCCGGTATGACCCAGCTCGTACGTCTGGCAGAGGAGGAGTGATCTTCTCGCTGCTCTGCGGCTCTATATATACTCCGCCCCGAGCGACGCGTGCGCCGCCGGGGGGATTCCCCGATCGCCTTTTACTTATGGAGCGCTCTGGCGGGACTCGCGCAGACTATTACGTAGTTAGTCCTTCCCGCCAGAATTTAAAAAGTTCGCTTCGTTACACCCCCCTCTTACTTTACAAAAAAAGATATATTACATATATAATTTTTTTTCTTATATTATAAAAGCTCTCTTTTTTTTCTTTCTTTCTATATATATACACACACATACACATACATATATACTTATTTAATAATAGTTAGTTTTCTTTTTCTCTTTATACATATGATTCTACTATTTTACAATGTGTGTTATTCTATTTTTAAAGTAGCGGACTACTTGGATCGAGCCATCGGCCCTGACGATCCTTTTCTTTCCTTTCAGCATCCTTTTCTTCTCCTTTGGCGGTTGATTTTCCTTAGGAGAGTCTTCGAGTACCCCTGCGAGGGCCTTAATCTCGCCCTCGAGGTCCAAACTGGAGGGTGATCCTTGGGAGGGTGGCTCTGGTGCTGCGCCTGGCGTCTGTGCCCGTGGTGGGGTGATGGGCAGTGGAGACCATGCCCGGGGAATTGGTGACCAGGCTCGTGGTGGCGTTCTTGGTGGTGGTGGTTTGTCTGGCACCACAACCCTGGGTGGTGCCACGGTCTTCTTTGGCAGTAGTGGTACCACGGTCTTTTTTGGCAGTGGTGGTACCACTGATGTTGCCTCCTTACCAAGTTGATCCTCGGTGGTGGTCTTACTTTTTGCAGATGTTCACCAGGTCGCGGGTCGGATCCTGGTGGGTTTTGCGGGTGCGGAGGTGGTTCCCTGCTCTTTCTTCCAGTAGGGGACCACTCGAGTCCCCTTCCTGTCTCTCTTCTCTGCCATAACCTTCTCCCACAGGTCTTCGAAGCCTTTGCGTTGAAACACTTTGTCTCTGGGAGCCGCCATGATGGTCTACTGAAAAAAGAAAGAAAGAAAGCATGACTAAAGCTCGCCCTTTCCTTAGGTGTTTGTGACAGGTGCCCTCTGTCGGTCATTATCCTTACTATGACCGGTCCGCGCATTATTGTTCTTTTAAATACGTCCGGGAATGATGGCGTCAATTCTGCCGGGGAGCCTTTAGTGGCATCCGACAGAGGGTGCTCCCGTTTCTTTACACGGTTGCCAACTTGTAGCCACCATTTTCGTCGTTTCCGGTCATAGTATTGTTTTGAATTGGTACAGGCTTCTGCTAGCTTTACCAATTCGAAGGTCTTTCGTAATTTTTCAAGACCCTCTGAGTGGGGTACGCCCTTTTGGCGTCTTAAGGGCTGTACCTCAGCCCTTTTTCTAACTTTATTTCGAATAATCACTGGGTAGCTATTGCCGCTGGACGAACGGGTAACGGGTCCAAAAATATCTTTTGATGCTACCTCCCAGGGATGGGAAATGATCATGGAGCCCATGGTACCGGTTGGTTTGGTATTAGCTGATTTATATTTTTGACTTTTTACGCATCGGCGAACATAATCTGCGATTTCGCCGAGCAACCTTGGCCAATAATATCGAGCTATTTGGGCTATCGTTCTGGTGATACCCATAGGTCCTGCGGTGACGTCTTCGTGGTTTTTCTTTCTCAATTTGACACGGTGTTCGATCAGGTCTGTTGGACCTGTTAGAGTTTCGAACTTCTCTAATTCCATCTTCAATGTTTCCCCGGCTTTCACCCAGCCGATGGTACTTATTGTGAGGGGTCCGTCCATCTCTTGATCCTCTTCTTCTGAGAACTTGAGTCCTAATTTTATTTTCTTCAAAATGTCCACGCCGAGAATTATCCCCGGTTTCAAGTTCTTCATCACGTAGAAGGTAACCTGGTGCCGTCGACCTCTTATAGTGATGTTGACTGACATGAGATGAATCCTTCTATAGGGACATCTCTTCCATCTGCCACTGTGGCCCTTCGGACCAATGGTTGTAGGGGTATGTTTCCTTCGGGATTCAGTTTTTCCCATACCTCCTTTCCTATGTAGGATTGGATGGCTCCAGTGTCGATCAAGCCTCTGTGATGTTGTCTTTCTATGTTGAGATCCAAGTACACCCGATTGTCGGAGATGACCATAACCGCCTCTTGTTGGTTTGTAGGTTCCTTTGTTACTTGATTGCTACTGGTGCTTGGCTTTGGCTCTTCTTTGCTCTCCGGCTTCGCTGTTTTCTTCTTAAATTCGGGTTTTGGACATTTACAGTCACTACTGAGTGTATTCTTCTTACCACACCAGGAACAAAATAGTTTTTTTTCATTTTTGCAATCGGCCATCCGGTGTCCTCGTTGTCCGCAACGCCAACAACATTCTTTCCTGTTGTACGGGTTGTTAACAGTTAAGACTTCTGTACTTTTCTTCTTTTTTGTTACTTCGGTCGTTGCGGTAGCTTTTTGGTTCTTCGGGTAGAGGACGTATTTTTCATAATCGTCAGCATACCGTACGAGATCTTGTATGCTGTAGACGTCGGTTCTCCGGATGTATTGTCGATATTCCGTCCTAAGGTTTCTAAATAGTCTATCGACCTGGGCTTGAAGACTCATTTCGCGGTGTCTTCTCATAAGAGTTTGTAGACTGGTGATGTAGTTCCTTGCTGTTTCATTAAGTTCCTGCTTCCTATTGCGGATCTGTTCTTCCAGTTGCCATTGTAGATCTCCTGGAGCAAAGAAACTAATCAAGTCTTCTTCAAATTCTTTCCAGTCACGCCAGTGCCTTCGGTTGTTCCTAAACCAAGCAAGAGCCTTATCCTTTAGCAATATCGGGTTGCATTCTAGCAAGTTGTTTGAACTCATGATGCAGCTGTCGCACATTTCGTCTACACGTTCTAAAAATGTGTGGACGTCTGTGTTTCCATCATAAACGCAATTCCATTTGCGGATTTGGTTTATGAATTTCATCTCTTCTGGCCATGCGACTCTATTTTCCCTTCTTGGGCTGTGACCAGTTCTTAATCCGTTACTCCTGGTCCCATGATAATTTCGACCATTTCCGGGTGGAGTTTCTTGAATCCCCATGCCTCTGTCTTCGAAATCAAGGCTTCGTCGGATGGGTTCAATTCTTCTTGGTCCTCCTGGGGTCCTTTGGAGTGGTAACGCTAGTTCAGCTGCTCTTCTTGCGAGATCTTCGTCTATGGAGCGTCGTAGAAGCCTAGCGTCGTCCAAAGACCCATGTGTAGGTGGGTTATCCGCGTTGATGGCTGATCTCCCTCTTCGCTGCAACTCTCTTCTCCTGACGGTTCTTTCATCCGTTAGGGATGCAGTACTTCGATGTGGAGTGCTGAATTGGGCGTTTGTAGTGTCCACCGTCGTGGAGATTCCATGTATCATCCTTTCTCGAAGCGTAGATAACAATTTCTCCCTTGAATCTTCTTCGTTGGGGTTTACTCCTCGTTTCTTCAATTCTTCGATGATACGAGCCTTTGTCAGCTTGTAAATCCAAGAGATTCCTTTCTTTGGATTTTCGTTCATTTTGACTCTTTTTGAGTCCCTGTACCTTTTCTATAAGGTGTCTTTGGATTTTTATGTCCGTATCCTTCTTCTACTGGGGTATCTTTGGACTTTCTAATCTTTATCCCTCTTCTTCTGAGGTTTCTTTGGATTTTCTAGTCCCTGTTCGGGCGCCAAAACTTGTAACGAACCTGGCGGTAATATTCAATCCTTGTTTAATATTGGTCCTTCGTTCGGACACCGCCAGGTACGATGTGCCCCCCCGTATTCTCTTGAACACGTCCCTGTGGAGGTCTTACAAGCCTCGTGGCTTCTGTCGGTAGTTGTGGTCCAGGATTATAGGGATTTAACACCGTAGACAAGTTATATCTGGTTTATAAAAGCATATATTTACAGCAATCTTTGATGCAAATATTTACAAGGTTTTACCGCGATATTTACAATGATTTCAAATTTGACACACTAAGCCCGCCGTTCGTTCAGCAGCTCGCTCTTCCAGTGGCGGTGAATTCCAAATTTCCCGCCTGTTCGCTTCTCTACAATGCCTATCCCACTAGCGGGGATTTCCAGAATGGGGCAATTCAGATTTGCCTCTGACAGCCTCAATATCCTAGTGATATTGGTCCCTACCTGGAACTTTCCCTCTGCTACCAGGTAGCCGGTTCAACCCAGCTCCTGGTGTCGGTTTCGCCCAACGGAGGAGTTTAGTTCCCTATTTCGAGGGTCGTCGGTACAACCCAACAACCTGGACCCGTCGGTATTACCCAACGGGGGGGGGGGGGATTCCCTACTACGAAGGTCGTCGGTATAACCCAACGACCTGGACCCGTCGGTATGACCCAACGGGGGATTCCCTACTACGAAGGTCGTCGGTATAATCCAACGACCTGGACCCGTCGGTACGACCCAACGGGGGTTCCTTATTGCGAAGGTCGTCGGTATGACCCAACGACCCGGACTCGTCGGTGTTACCCAACGGAGAGTCCTTTCTTCGAGGAGTCGTCGGTACTACCCAACAACTCCGGATTCCGTCGGTGCTACCCAACGGAGGCCCTACGAGTATCTAAGCGACTCTTCGTCCTAACCTTTAATACGCTCCGGTATGACCCAGCTCGTACGTCTGGCAGAGGAGGAGTGATCTTCTCGCTGCACTGCGGCTCTATATATACTCCGCCCCGAGCGACGCGCGCGCCGCCGGGGGGATTCCCCGATCGCCTTTTACTTATGGAGCGCTCTGGCGGGACTCGCGCAGACTATTACGTAGTTAGTCCTTCCCGCCAGAATTTAAAAAGTTCGCTTCGTTACAAAGTGGAGACGATAAATAATTAAAAGCATAAAGGCGAGCCTTCACTGCACGTGAACTTCATTACACTTGAACCTTTTGAGAAAATACACCACGCCCACGAGCCGCTATCATTGGCTGTCGTTACAGCGAATGTTCACCTCAAGTTCGCATGCATTGGAGACTTGCCTTTATGATTTTAATTATTTATCATACATGACTGTCCAACTTAGTTAGCGGCCATAAAGACCTCGACGTCAGCGCCTCAATATTGAAGCAGCTATCGTTCAGTCAGAGAACTGGGAGCTGGAAGGGTATTAATACCTTTTATGCAGAAGGGTATTAACACCCTTCCCGCCGATAGCGTGTTAAGAGAGTAATTTAAAGATATTGTTCATAGTTCTCTGGTGTTACAAACTAATTATTAGAACGACCAATATTATTGTAAATCGTACCAAAATGCCAAAGAAAGATAAAACATTACTGTGAATTCGATAATTAGACGGCGACGAGGAGTTATATTTGGATTTTTCGATCGGAAATTTATTACATATTAGTAAGTATACAGGGTGGGGCAATAACTATTAGCACCTTAGACATATTAGATATACATGTTTAATATATCTAAGGTGCTAATAGTTATTGCCCCACCCTGTATAGTCACTGGAGAAACAGCAGAAGAAATATTCTACTATCAGATATTTTACAATTTGTGGAAATGACTCGCCAATTTGTAAAAGAACTACGCGGCTAATACAGCTATAATAAAAAGAGGAACATTTTTCGATACGTTGAATGCCATGTCAAATTTACGTAACTTCCTATTCATGTCGCGTGGGTCGCAGTGGTGTACACTACTGCATTTATCACACCCGGGACGGCCTGAACGAAAAATTCAATGCCGATCACGGTTACAGACATGCCATTTAGGTGTTAATAAAACAAAAACCTGTATATATTGTTTTATATTTATGTATTCATGCGATGTAATATGTGCGTTTAACGTTTGTGCATTCAACTAACAATAAGTATGGTTTCTACTGCGACCGTGCCCGGTTCTTCGGGACGGGAACACGCACAGAAAATTTTAATACAAAAAAAAGAAAATAATTTGACTCTAACATCAGCCACCGGCTCCCAGTTGGGGAGGAGTTAAATTTCGTGGGGTCTGAGGGCCTCAATCACTAACGAATGCAGAAATAAAACAAAACAAAGAAATTTACAATTTATTAATAATCATTTAACAATTGAGAAAAGACAAACAAATAAATATCATCACAAAAGAAAATGACACTAACAATATCGTTTCGAGACGTTCTTAGTTTTTGTTCTATAATAAATATATTGAATATCTGATCGCTAACAAAACAAAATAAATACCGCACAAGACGAAATAAAAAATTCACTCGCCATCCTCGAAAACACGTCACTTGCACTTGCGATGTCGGGCACGTGTGTTAGTGGATATTTCTCGAATAGGCGAAAGAGTCGGCTTCACCATGAGGTGCTTATAATTAATTATTTTAATTCAATATAAAAAAAAACAAAGATAATTTGACTACTCACTACCTCGAGAGGACCGATTCTCACCTTCACGTTCCAAATCGCAATAGAACAAATACGACGGACATGTCCTTTCAACTTTACAGTTTGCGAGTGAACACGAGTGAATGAATCGGTCCGTCTCTAGACAACCCTATTTGCTTATCTCAATATTCCTAATTCCGCTAGACGGCCCTCCTGGTATCAATTCAGGATCAATGTGGTAATTCATAAGTAGGTCATTCGTTATCCTACAGGTGGCATCCCTCTCTTCGGTTCAACGGCTCATCCTCCTGATGGGAAACGCAGAGTCCCATTTTCTAACCATCTTGCTCGTTTCGAAAAGCGTCCTTTTCGTAACGTGCTATTCCGACTGGTTGCAACTTTGCAACTTCAGGCGTTCCCGGAGTTGCATAGGCCTTTCATTATGGTACCGTGGACCAATTCCGGTAGCTTTTCTTGGTGCCGATAACCGATAAAGATAATTTTCCTTTGCTTTTCTGGATTCTGATTTGACGTGTCGTCCGTTTCTCCTCGCAGATATGGAATATAAGCAAGGACTTCGGGACTTAATATATTTTATCTTGTTTCTCAATTATTTACGACTTCCCATGAGTTTGCCAACTCTTTATCGTAAACCTCGATTTTCTTACAATAATTTAGTTCCCCTAGCTGAAAGGACGGTCTCTTTAGGTATTTTCAAAACGTGGCAGATTTGCCGCTTTACACTACATATAAAATACCAGCTTCTTTATATATTAAACCCTATCAAACACCATCAAACGATTTATGTTATTATGTCCGTAGTAGATGGCGCAAATTGACAATTGTGGCATAAAGTGATCTGATTAAAATTATTACTTTTGTAACAATTTATAAAGAATAATATATACGAATTAATTTTCTATACAGGGTGTGCGACATTCGAGTTCGAAGCCGAAAGGCAGTAACAGAGGGTGAAAATTGGAGACGAAAAGTCAAATACCATTTTACGAAATTCGGAATAATTACCGAGTTTTTAATCAAAACTTCTGGCCAATCAGAATGCCCTTTTAGATTTTGGTATACATGACAAAAGTTTCGACACGAACCTACTTGTCGTCGGTAACAAAGCAGTGGTAGTAAGAATAACAAAAGAAGTAAAATGTGTAGACTTCAAATCATGCAATATCTTACTTCTTTTATTACGATTATTACTATCACTACCACAACTACTGCTACTAGTATTACAGTTGTTATTATTATTTTTATCATAATGATAATAATATCATTAGCATTATCATTATTATTATTGTTATTGTTATTGTTATTGTTATTGTTATTGTTATTATTATTATGATCATCATGATCATGATCATCATCATCTTGATGATTGGAAAATGACGTGCTATCATTTCCCCACTACCTTACGGTAGATAGCATAGTGAGCTTTTTTAAAGTTGTTTCCCCAGTAGGCCTAATCCAATCTCATAATTAACACAAAAATTGTTCGAAGTGCCGTCCTCCTTCTCGTATGCAAAGTTCGACCCTTCAAACAACTCCGCGCGTTGCACGTTGCGCCATGTCTGGCGTAATAGGACGAACCGAAGAACGCAACAATTGCTTCACGTACTTCATTTTCCGTGCTATCACGCCGATCCTCCATGAAGTTATTGATATAGCCCCAGACAAATAAATCTAAGGACGAAAGATCTGGCGACCGTGGTAGCCAGATGTTCGGACCACCACGGCCTATCCACTTGTCGAGATAATTTTGATTTAAAATATTTCGAACTTGTCATTGAAAGTGGGCTGGTGTCCCATCGTGTTGGAAAACTAATTTTTTCCGGACGTCAAGCGACACCTCTTCAAGAAGCGTTGGTAATGTGTTTTTTAAGAAATCCGCGTAAATATCGCCAGTCAGATGCGGCGGTAGAACGTACGAACGAATCTGAAAATTTTAAAGGGAAATATTTTGAACAGTAGACATATAAAAATATTTTTACTCTCTTTTCGTTAAAACTCAGCACTTTGTCCCCGATGATTCCAGTCCATACATTTATGGAATATGGATACTGGAATGCACTCTCCCTTACGACGTGAGGATTCTCCTCCCCCAGTATAAATAATTTTTGGAATTGAAAATAAGATAAGTTAATTTATAGGATAGTAAAATATATGAGCAGTTGAAATAAGCGAGATACAATACTCAGACACCAAGCACTTATAATAAGAGATGACGATAAACGAATGAAGTGGTTGAGGCCTTTTTGGGCTTTACAAAGAACCTTTATCTTAGGGGTTGATTTTCCTCTATTTCCATAACACAAAAGTGAGGATTGGTTAGAGGATCTCGTTTTTTGAACTTTATATTTAAGTTAGTTTCCTTTGGAATTTATTAAAAGCAACACCGAACGACTCTCAATATTTTAAATAAATCATATCAAGAGACACGGTAGTGTCTCGAGACAAGTTCATGTATGAATTGGGCGCGAGCGCTAACGTGTATCTTTTCTCGAAGCAACTAGGTGCGGGCACATGAAAAAGAGCCAAATCATGGTGTGTATATACACAGCTTTAAACTCCATACACTCAAAGGCATTCTGTCGCATCAGTGACAGCTCAAAATCGGTAAATTTGACGTAAATCTGAGAAGAAGTATCAGGAGTACATGAAACCAAAGAGCCATTTTGAAAACATTTGAAAATCGGTTAAACTGGCGGGATCACTTTAATAAAAGCGGTAAAATAGACGAAAATATGAGAAAAAGTATCAGGAGTACATGAAACCAAAGAGCCATTTTGAAAACATTTGAAAATCGGTTAAAGTGGCGGGATCGCTTTAAAAGCGGTAAAATAGACGAAAACATTTAACCCTTTCGTTGCTGCAGACGACTAAAGTCGCTCTGCATAAAATGATGCCACCTTTCGTTGCTGCGGACGACTAAAGTCGCTCTGCATAAAATGATGCTACCGTTCATTGCTGCGGACGACTAAAGTCGCTCTGGCCAAAATGATGCCACCTTTCGTTGCTGCGGACGGCTAAAGTCGCTCTGCACAAAATGATGCCACCTTTCGTTGCTGCGGACGACTAAAGTCGCTCTACACAAAATGATGCCACCTTTCGTTGCTGCGGACGACTAAAGTCGCTCTGCACAAAATGATGCAACGTTTGGTTGCTGCGGACGACTAAAGTCGCTCTGCACAAAATGATGCCACCTTTCGTTGCTGCGGACGACTAAAGTCGCTCTGCACAAAATGGTGCCACCTTTCATTGCTACGGACGACTAAAGTCGCTTTGCATAAAATGATGCCACCGACGTACTACGAGCGACTGAAGTCGCTCTGCATAAAATGATGCCACCGACGTACTACAGGCGACTGAAGTCGCTCTGCATAAAATGCCTCCGACGTACTATGGACGACTGAAGTCGCTCTACATAAAATGCCATTGACGTACGATAGGCGACTACAGTCGCCCTTCAAAAAGTGTCAAACCAATTTTATTTCATTTTATTTCATTTATATTTCATTCAAATTTCACAAAAATTTTTGAAAAAGTATCAGGAGTACATAAAATCAAAGAGCCATTTCGGAAACATTTGAAAATCGGTTAACTTCAAAGTTCGCTAGGCCCTAGGCATTCAAATATGATCTGTTTTGTTTTCCGGAATATCCAAAAGACGAAAAATTTACCTTACCGACGCACGTTATGTATTGTTTTATTTTTTTTTATTATCTCGAAATATAAAGCCGATAATAATAATTTGCAAAAAGGAGACAAATCCCCCTCAAAAAACACCTCTGGTGCAAAAAATTGAGACAAGTTCATGTATAAACAGTAGTATCTCTACAAAAAGCAGATCTGATAAAAAAAAGTCCAAAAAATTTCAAATTGACACGAAACATCCAAAAATAAAAATTTTGAAAATCTTCAACCAAACAAAGTAGTTAAATCCGATAATAATAGACAAGTTCAAATTTTCCATTATATCCATATGAATTTTGAAAAACTTCGGCCAGATAAAGTTGTTAAATCCGATAACATTAGACAAGTTCGTTTTTTCCATTATGTCAATACGAATTACTTTGGACCAAAAGTTCACAAAAGTACCTAGTACTCTCCACTTCATATGATTTGTCAATTTCTTCCATGTACATGTGGTAATTAAAACAAAACGGAAAGAATTTTTTCTGTTTACGTGATTAGAACCGGTACTGAACTTGTTGGGCCCAGAATGCGGTAAAATTAAATTACATTTTAAGATATTTATTGCTTGTTCTTTGAGTTCGGGCCCGACAAGTTCAGTACCGGTTCTAATCACGTAAACAGAAAAAATTCTTTCCGTTTTGTTTTAATTACCACATGTACATGGAAGAAATTGACAAATCATATGAAGTGGAGAGTACTAGGTACTTTTGTGAACTTTTGGTCCAAAGTAATTCGTATTGACATAATGGAAAAAACGAACTTGTCTAATGTTATCGGATTTAACAACTTTATCTGGCCGAAGTTTTTCAAAATTCATATGGATATAATGGAAAATTTGAACTTGTCTATTATTATCGGATTTAACTACTTTGTTTGGTTGAAGATTTTCAAAATTTTTATTTTTGGATGTTTCGTGTCAATTTGAAATTTTTTGGACTTTTTTTTATCAGATCTGCTTTTTGTAGAGATACTACTGTTTATACATGAACTTGTCTCAATTTTTTGCACCAGAGGTGTTTTTTGAGGGGTTCATTTTTCCTGGAAAACAGTATCCATTTTATTTATTTCAATAGTTCCTCTCCAAATTCTCGCATTTCATTTCCAAAATATAAAAAGGAAAATCTTAAATTCAAAGTTAGCGGCATTTTAAAATAAGTTACGTCAGGGAACGTAACAAAATAAAAATATCTAAACTTGTTCGGCTGACTTCAAAGAGGTGGCTTCTGGGGGGGACTGTTACGAATTTCAATTTAGGTGAAAATGTGAAGGGTGAGTAGCTCGTCCAATTACATACAATCTTACTCGGTGAAAATGCCATGTTATTCACGTGAGTTCAGTCAACACGAACTTTAGAGGGAAAAAGTGTGATGTGAGGAAGATAGCTAGAAAATAGAGAAGGGTAGCATAATATAGGATCCTATTATATGTTGTGACGTGGTATTTCGGAGGCTCGTAATTTTATTGTTTCTAGTAATGTCCCCCTTTTTTTATAGTATTTCTTTATGTGCATTCTTCTTCTAAAATCTATTTGTTAAACGTTAGATACATAAACCATACCACTCTTTACATGACAAGCTTTACTGTTGCATCTGCACAGCAAATGTATTAGAAAGTTATTTCCTTTAGATTTACAATTTAATTCAATGCGTGTAACAAGCTTAGTCTAAAGAAAAGTAAGTTATTTGGTTTAAACAAATAGTTCTATTTGCGTTTCCCGCTGTTTATGCGTTTACTGCCATCTGTTGGAGCTCAAGACGTATCAGCTGTTATATCTTAGTTTGCACAATAATATAATAGATGGGGCTTCAAGCAAATTCGCGGGTGATTTTCAAATTCAGATACATAATCACATAATAAATAATATAGAATTACCCTTGTTAACACTTTGACTGCCGCGTCACCCGCGTATTCGGGTGACGGCAAACATTCTGATTAGGCCGCGTTACCTGTATTAGGGTGACGCTTATTTGAGTGCTTACGAGGTAAATTATTAGAATTAGAACGACCCAGACTACATTCCATCGGAATAGTCTCAACTAGTTTACTTCATTAATAAAATATTAACAATAAAAGTCGTTAAACCAGATAAATAACACCTAAAAATTAATACATTAAATATCGCGACTAAAGGAAAAAACCCAAAACCATATAATGGAATGTCTTAAAACAGTCTATACATAGTTGCAGTTGATCAGGGCAATCCCCCCTCCCTCCCTAGGCTTTACAAAGAACCCTTATATTAAGGGCTTATATCCCTCTATTTCACAAAAGTGAGGATTGGTTAGAGGATCTCGATTTTTGAACTTTGGATTTAAGTCACTTTCCTTTGGAACTATCAAGACGCAACATCAAACGACTCTCAATATTTTAAATAAATCATATTCATTTTGCTTGAAAAACAGTATCCATTTTATTTATCTCAATATTTCCTATCCTAGTTTTCTCATTTCATTTACAAAATATAAAAAGGAAAATTTGAAATTCAAAGTTAGCGGCATTTTAAAATAAGTTACGTCAGGGGACGTGACACAGCAGACATGAGAGCTTATGAACAGACATGGGGTTTAAGAATAAAAGAACACTCGCGAAAGCCGTGAACTTACGGTGAAGAGAACAATAATAAACGTAATACAACATAACCCACATTTACTCGGAAATAGCAAAGAACGGCGTAAAATTTTCAGCTCCAAGTGTCACAGAAGATAAGCAAAACATGTTATTCATTGGCGATCGTGGGAATTCGTAAAAAAAAAGATACTTTTTAGTAAACCTCTTACGAAACGAGCAAAAAAAAGAGAAAACAAAGTTCCCAATATCATTTACCATTTCGTAATCGGTCAGTCGGAGGAAGGATGGAACTTTCTCGATGTTTAACAGCAAGTAACCGAAATGTATTGACTAAAATCGTTAAGCGGTACTTTAATACGCAGAATGCGACTTATATCAGGTACATGGGTCACCTTCCTATAGCTACGCGTTCTGGAGAACTTGAAGATTCTATTGCAACTTCTAGCCCCCAATTTCATATTTGTAGCCGTAAATAACATATAAATGTATCTAATAATAATGACGGTTACAAATTTGAAGAATCGAAATCTTACCAATTTTCAAAGTTTTATGTAACCTCTGTCATCTTGTATAAGTTTTATTTAGTTATATTATTTTTATTTGATTTCAGATTTATTTAAAACAATTTATTATTGTTCAATTTGTTTTATATATATAAATTGTGTATATATAAGTTTGTTTAACCAGGGGGAACTTGTACAGTAAGACTTTCTTTCGCATTTGATCGAAATCAGTTGTAACTTAGAAGCAGGGGGGGTTGGACACCTAATTGTTTTTTCATTAATATAATATTTGTTACTTTCTTTTATCCTCTAAGAATATTATAAAATAATATTATTTGGTTTTTGAAATTTCATTAAGCTGCAAAAACAAGAAAAATTTTAAGTGAGAGAACGTCTCGCGAGTGAGGTCTTCTGGTTCATTTTTTTGTAGCTAGTCCTTCCCGGTTAAAAAATTGAGTTTTATATTTTAGGCAAAAATTGTTTCATTCTTCGTTTTAAATAAAATTTTGTGGTTTTTGTTTAACACTATTTCTAACTATACTTACACGGTATCGGTAAACAGAAACGATACATATAGTGTTTTAAATAAGACTTTTTTTTTCAATACCAAATTCTTTACAGATGTTAAGTACTTTCTTTTTGTTAATGTCAAAAAGTTTGTTGATGGATAATCATTAAAATAAACTTAGAAAGTAACTTTAATTCAAAACGATAAAAGGTATATTTTGATACCTTCGGTAAAAATAATAGTGAAAGAAAGGGATCTTCCAATTTTTCATCAAATTATACCACTTTGGTAACCTTTGTAGATCTTACGAGTAATTGAAAATTAGGAAACAATTCAAGAGTAATTGAAGATGGTAGAATTATTTTCAAAAATAGAAAGCTGTTTTAATGGTTTCAACAATTTCAAACATGACGAAAATATTGAGATAAATATTTTGCATTTTGAATATTCATTTCAAGTAAATTACATATTTGTTAGAGCGTGTATTAAGATATTCTTCATAAAATTTCTTGAATTTAAGATTGGCTGAAGTTGGCAAACTAGAAACTCCAAAGCTACAGGGAAAGTATGAAACCGGCCAATTAATTTTACACAGAGTCTTTGGATACCGTGGCGTTATTCTATTTCCTTGGCTGGCTCGTGTCTACGATCGAGATATTCCTAATAAGAAAGAAGAGTAAGTTTCTGCATTTAATTTCTTTTTTTAGAGTCTGCTAAAAATATCAAAGAAACATTGTTTTACTTCTATTTTTTTGTTTCTAAATTTGTTCTGAATTTTTTCATTATGTAAATATTTCAATCGATTATATATTTTTATTGAGATTCACGTAATTGCTATAAAAACCTGGAATAAAATATTTAATATAATAATGTAATGAAATTTTTCGATTTCAGATCGGAACATGGCAATTTCAATAGTGTCGGGAAAGAAGTTAAGGGTAGAACACATACATTCTACCAAGTCTTAATTGACCAACGGGACTGTCCATTTATCGTAAGTCATTCCTTCGTTTTAAATTCGCAGAAGCTTCTGCTATTAATGTATAAAATTCGATTTAATAGATACAACTTATTATCAGCTGATAATTTTTAATCATTTCTCACCAGCTAATAGTCATCATCAATTACATTACTGCGTTTAAGTAATAAAAAAATTCATAACACAACATAAGCAATATTTTTGGGAGTTAAATTAATGATTTTTCAAAAATTAAAAAAACCAAATGAATTGAAATAACCATTGTTTGATTATAAAAGTTTCACACATTCTTTTGATATTTTTTTAACACGAAGGAACAAAAATTTGTATCTTAAAGAAAAATCTACCTTCTAATTTCAGACATTTGAAACCCTATGAAATTAAAATATAATTAAAAATTTCAAAGTAAATTGAAAGTAAGTGATGCATAAAGTATGCATTGCATCAAAAGAAAGGTTTATTTGAAATCTAATTGTTTTGATGACAGTCACAAGTCAATAATTAAATCTTTTACATCATAAACGACAGGTAATACGGAAGAAAATTTGTAAACTAATGCCCTTTTCTCCAATTCCATTCGAATCTATGCTCGGATCAACGAGTAGCTCACTAAAATATTTGTTCACAGCGTGCACAGACAGAAGCAGTGACATTCTTGGGGAATCATGAAAGCAGTCGCAGCTTATACGCGATTCCTGGACTGGATTACGTAGCGCACGAAGATATTTTACCCTACTCGACCAATGAAAAAACAGCTCTTCAACATGAACTTTTTGACAAATTTCTATCGTACCACCCCAATCAAGATCCACCCTTTGTAGCGCAAGATACTTTGAGAGCTTGGCAAAAGAAAAATCATCCCTGGCTGGAACTTTCCGATGTTCACAAAGAGACTACGGAAAATATTCGGGTCACCGTTATTCCTTTTTACATGGGGTGCAGAGATAGTCAAACGACTTCAGTGTATTGGGTAAATATCGCCATTTGTAACACCCAAGAACTCGAAACGCTAAAATAGCAACTCGGGAAAGCTAAAATCTTGAATAAGTTTGTCTCTTAAAATCGAACATGTGATCTTTTGTGCCAAGAAAAATTTTTGATTCGCTTCTTCAAAGTCTTACATCTTTAAAGTATTAAAATATTCAATCTTGAATTATTTCTGATTTGGAAGACACTCATTCGTTCAAATATTCGGTTTCCGAGCAATTTTAGATCTATGTAAATTATTTACCTTTTTTCCAGTGGCGTTACTGTATCCGCCTAGAGAATCTCGGGGATTTAAGTGTACAATTACGGGAGAGGCATTGGAGGATATTTAGTTTGTCCGGTACACTGGAAACTGTGAGAGGACGAGGTGTGGTTGGACAGGAACCGGTCTTATCTAAAACATTACCAGCTTTTCAATACAGTAGTCATGTTAGTTTACAAGCACCCAGTGGACACATGTGGTAACTATTATTTCTTTAAACACACTAAATATTTTAGGATATAAGGAAAAGCATTTTTAACCCTTTGAGCCATGTATTTTTCTACATCCGACATTGGATTCGTAATCAACGACCCAAAGAATCCTTTACACGTTATTTCTAGAATTTTAAACTTCGTTGTCTAGTCAAAAATGCATTTATTCCATAAAATTGCTACTTTTTGCACTTTGTTTTTTAATATAAGTACACTAATATCGATAAAATGAATTTTTTTTGGTACAATTATTGAAGTCCTAAAATACTAATTTAATGGTTTTCATCATTAGTTTTAATGAATAACAATGTTTAAATATTATAACACTAACCAAAGTTAGGTGGGACAACCGTTGTCCCGCTGTGACGCAAGGGGTTAAAAGGATATGTTTTAATATTAATAGAATTGATAAGCTGCTTTGATTATTTGATAATTTGGTTTCTGATGTTCTTACAAGTTTTCGAAAACCAAGTTATTAGCAAAATTTTTATTTCCTCTTATGCTCGAGTTATTTCGCAACAAGCTAGATTTTCTTTAAAATATTATTTTTTCGTCAGAAGATTAACTGCCTAAAGAGATTATACTAATTCCGGGAAATAGAAATACCATTTTCCCTGTTTTTTTATAAATTTAGATAAAAGAAAAAAAGTTGAATATTACAGAAGACCTGTTACTATTAATTACAATTACACTATAATTTTGCTGCATTGCGCAAAAAGTTGGTAAAAGCATATGTAATTAATAAGAACAGAAATAATAAAAAATGGGAAGTTACTAATATTTGTTTACCTAAATTCGAATATGTGAAATTCATCGAAAGCATTATAATTTAAACTCCGGTACCAAAAAAGTGACTTGATCGTACTCGTCAGCTGAAAAGAAAATGTAATTTTTCAATTTTAATCGAATACTTGCAATGAACTGAATTTCAATAAGTAATTTGAAATTTTCCAGGGGAACTTTTCGAATGGAAAGAGAAGATGGATACGCTTTCGATTGTCGAATACCTCCCTTTTCATTGGAATCAAAGGCAGAGGATTCCAACTCAAACGCCGAAACTTAAAAAAAAATGAATGTAGATATTACATCTTTTTTTTATTTGGAGTGTAAGATTTGCAAAGTCTGCGAAATGGTTATTTTTGGAAGTGAGATAGTGATCCGGAATGATCTTTGGGAGAAACGAGTGTCGATATAAAATTGAAATTTACCATTCGAAAGTTTTCAAACCTAATGGTTCCATTAGTTTACAGTTTGAATGATCTTACAAAATAAAAAATGATTTGCAAGTCGTCATTACAAACGAAAACTCTGTATATTTATTGTAGGTCGTATTATGTATGATGTAGCCGAGTTAAGGATATCCTTCCCTCGATTATATTTCACAGGTTTGGAGGAAGGGAAGGGTGTTAATAAAATACGGAACATTCATATCTAACTCTTGTGTTTTGTTTCAACTTTTGGGTTCCAAATTCTAGTGATAAGTTCGGGTTCGAATTTATTGCTTCTAATTTTGTCTTTGAAATCTTTCAATTTCATCTATGATAATAACATTCATAGTAAGATAATAATAGAAAAATAACTAATAAAAATAAAATAATGAACTTGATGATAATAATAATAATATAATAAAGGGAGGGAATAAAAATGTAATGGGAGGAAATTAAAAAATAATAACTCGTACTAAAGAAGGGATTAGATATTTAAATGCCACGTTTAAGCATTCTGTATTTTATGACCCTTTAATTGATCTTAATCACGTATGGTTTCATAAATACAAAACGCAATAAGAAATGCAATAAAAGAAAATAAAATACAAATTCAGTTACACTCGGGATGTATCCATCTTATGAATTCGGGTTAGCGTTTGGTCCACGTCGTCGTCCATAGGTTTGCACAACGTTAACGAATCTGCGGTTGTACTGGATGCGTCTCTTAGCACGTCCAGTCTTCTTCTTGCTTTTTTCTTGTTTCTCAACCTACGTCAGAAAGAAATAGAAGTTTTTTGAATTCCATGAAATGAATTTCTTTGAGTAAATCCTAGGATCAATTAAATCAATGGTTAAATTTATTTCTGCCCACTGAAAAAAACCCAGTATTTTTTTAACTTTTCCTAGTAAATGTTATGATTAACTTCTTGGATCCAATCTCTTATTCTTTTAGGAATGGTCTAAATGACTGAATTACATTTGCGAGGTATCAAGGGCGACAATTAATTCTGCAATTCCCGATTCTTCCATTCTTTGCCTCATTATATAAATATTGTTATTTAATTCATTTTATTATATTTTTTTTTACTTAACTTATTAATACTTTAATTTAAACAGTGGCGTCTATTTTTTGTTTAATAATATTATACATTGTTATTATTTGTATATTTTATATCCGCGCTTTAAGGGATTTACCTTAAAGCGTTAAATAAATAATTCTAACTCTAACTCAACATTAAAAGTAAAGGAAAAATGTTGGAAATTCATGAGAAGTCGAGTTGATGGAAAAGTAATTTCTCAACTTCATTTTCACTTACTTTTTGTTCTTGCAAAGCTTGTTTTCTTTCATTCTATTCTTCGAATAAAAGTTTAGATCACACTTTGCGTACTGATATATGCCAAAAAGCAGGGTTGTAACGTATTCAGGTAGTTGCCCAGAAGTACCCGGAAGTGGTATTTATTTAGTTTTTAACGCTCGTCGGGCGAGCGTCGCTGTGAACGACAGGGGTACTGCCGCAGCGCGAGACTTGGGCGGCTATATGCCGACACTAGTCCGCAAAGGGTCAAAAGACACCTAGGTACCTTTTAAGTTCAGATATGTAAGTACAAGTATTTTATTTTTTTTATACCTAGAAAGTATATTTTATACTTGTTTATTAATTATGTAAATCATCGTCTTTTTTCAATTCTAAACTTCTCGCAATCGCTATTGTTTGCTTTCTTATTGAATTATAAGAGAGTCAAAGTTTCGTACCCAGAAAAAAATCTATTTTCTGAAACGTTCTTTCAGAACCTATGTATTTTGTACAATATTTCAAATGAAAATTACGCTACTGTTTTTATTACTCTTATTACTGGTCTACGCACAGTTCGTTCTTTTTTATATGAAAAAGCCCCCCAAAAAATACAAGAATCTATCGGGCATTTCTATACCTGGTATCGTTTTTAAAATGTCTCTATACTTGCTCTGGATAACATGTTTGAAAATAGTAATATTACTGTTTTATATTAACTTGCATGTACAAATTTCCCTAAAAATACTGTCCCTAAAAATATGTCATGTTTTCACTTACTTTGGGTGTCTGTCCCTTGACTTTACCGGCACGAGCTAAGGATCCGTGAACTTTACCTGTAAAGAAAAGAATAGATGTGTGTTAGAATTCATTTTTGTCGCTGTCATTTCTTTATTTAATACAAATTTTTATACAGCAATAACATTAATTAATCTAAATTTATCTGTTGTTACTGAATTTTTTATTTCTCGTTCCTTTAAGGAAACAATTACTGCCAAAGTTATGAAGGATAGAAATGCTATGTATAAATTTTAAACCATATAACATTCAATTGTTAATAATGTTTATTTATCAATCTTTTAATTTATTGATAAAATTGAAATCTTTCGTAAAAAGATAAATTAGAGCGGAATAATATTTTTCATCTTTCCAAACGCAAAAATTTATGATGACCATTTCCTTCGTTTAACGTTTCAAGAAATATAGGAAAGAAATTAAAAATTGAAATATAAAAGAATGGTACGAAGTAAATATATAAGATCATACCTCCCAACATTGGCACAATCAATTCAAGACTCTCCGAAGGAAGTTCGGAAACTGTTAAGTGATCTTCCAAAGGAGAACCTCCGCAGTAAAGATTGAATTCCAGGCTTCCAACATTTTCGAGGCTGGAAATCTTCTCCTATTCATATAAGTAAAAATGGGCTGTATAAGTTGCTTTTTTAGATACAATGACTGAATATAAATGTGATTCCGCAAATTCCAGAATGTATAGTGAAAGAATTGTCATTTCGGTCTACTACTAAACCTAGATTTCTTCATATTACAGAAAAATAAGCAATTTCTGGAAAATGTAATGTATTCAATTTTTCTCCTGTAACTTCGGTTTTCTCTTTTAATTCACTGAGCAGTAATAATTTTAAAACATAATACAATCATATCTGACAACATTATTACATTTCTAAATGTACTTTTTATTATTCTTGAATTAAAATTAAAAAGGGAGAAACAAATTTGGGATAAATTAAGGAGGGACCATCTTATTCATGAAAAAATGACTTAAGCTTTAACAGCTAGCAGCTTTATTAAACCTTAGCAGCTAATATTTGAATGCGTTATTGGTCCAACAAATTTCTAACACAATATTATGGTACTTTTTAATTTTTTTGAAATTTGACGAGGGTAGGTTTGAAATTTAAATTTAAATTATAAAAAATTACAGAAATCAATGAAACCTTTAAAATAAAAGAAAATTTGGGAATGTAGTAATTTCCTAAACTGTTAAAAGTAAAGTATAAACTTTTACACGTTGAAAATTACTGATTACTATTGCATTATTGCTCGTTCTAACATTCGAAAAACTCGTAATGTCAGATTATCATTTAATGCAAAAATTGTTCCATCATTCTTTCAAAAGAATTAGGACAAATTATCAAAATCTCTTAAAATTTTAATTTTTTAAGGGAAGAAACAGGGAAAGTTCAGAAACAAAATATTTGTACTAAAATATATCCCTTTGACTTTCTATGTTCATTTGTAATTCCTATTTCTGGATCATTTTTATTCCAGCGAATAATCTTAAATTTTGTTAAATATCGAAGCAAAAATTCAATTTACAGAATATATATGTTTACTAAGTTTGAGCTTCCTCGATACTGTTTGGTATTCTCCAGGATTTTAATTTCAAAGATGCCTTCCCTAGATGATGCCAAGGAAAGACGATTTAACGTGTAACGATACAAGTCTTCTCGAGTGTTACATAGACAATTTATCTGATAAACGAACCGATGACGACTGATTTTGCCTCTGATTCTAAAGATACCATGCGATAATGTCCATCTTACAAATTTTGAAGTGCATATTAGATACAGTCATAGCGACAATAATATTATTACACGCAGTTGGCAAAGTTAAATGTTTTACCTTAATGTGGCCGATTGTTTCAAATCCCTCGCATTCAATGACGTGGGACTCCTGTCCTCGAATATGCAGCTGCATGATTCTGGTTTTTGTCTATTAAAAATAGAAATGATCTAATGAATTGTTGCCGAGTAGTACATTTTAATTCCTACTCTTATATGTACATAAGTGTAATGAAATATTTGCTTAGAAAAGCTAATGCTATGAAAATTTACTTTTGGAAGGTACAGAATTTCTAGAGAAATTCTAATTTATATGTTTAAAAAAGGAGCTTCGTCTGATAAAATATTATAAATCATAATATTATTTGTATTTTAATATTCTTCGTTGCTCTTTATATGGGTGATAAATATTCTAGATGGACTCTTTGTTTTTTTATTAGACCCAATTTTTCCAATTTATATACAAAAAAGTTTTTTTTGTTCTTCGACGTTTCGGTCCTACGTTCCAGACCTTTTTCAAGGGATTGTTTGTTCATATGCCATGTTTCATGATACATAAATTCTCATGATCATAATAGAATTTTTTTAATAATTGTACAAAATTTCTAGATTATTCTGTTGGTTATTATGATATGATAATATTTCCTTAATCTTTGCTATTTTTGGACGATGTAAAGAGTATTTATAGATTTGAATTAGATACAACTTTAAATTTTGTGCAATATTAAAAAAATCTGTTATGACCATGAAAATTTATGTATCATAAAACACAACATATGAACAAACAATCTCTTGAAAAAGGTCTGGAACGTAGGACCGAAACATCAAAGAACAAAAAAGACTTTTCAGTCTATAAATTGGAAAAATTAGGTCTAATAAAATAACAAAGAATTCATCTAAAACATAATATTATTTCTTACAAGGTTTGATGTACAATATTAAACCAAAACTAAAGTAAAGATAGTATTTCTAATTTTTCCTTGGTAATTTAGGAAAAAAGAATTATACTCTAATTTGATATGCGACACAAAGGAGATATTATGGATATGCAAACTAGACAAAGAAAGTCTTTAGGATGTGGAATCAATATTTAAAATAAAAATCAAATTTGTTAATTTTGTTGATGAAATCTGATTATTTCTAAGAAAAGAATTTTATCGATCAATAAACAATTTTAAGTTCTCCTTTTTTAAGCGTGGGCATTAAATTTCTTGGGATTTATTAATATTATAAAACAAAAAATTTGGAAGCAATAATATTTCACCAAACATTCTTTTTATATGCTCAGAAGGAATCTTTTTTAAGAAATGTTCAAGTAATTAAACGATTTTGATAAAATAACTACGATCCAAAATAATTACGATTTGACACGAGTCGCAAATGCAATATTATAGGATCTGTGAATCTCAAGAACTCTTATGACGAATTCATAACGTGATGGAGCGACACTCATGCCGAAGTCACGTGTAAAATACGGTAATTTTGATCGGTCAATATGTAACGCCGCAAGGAGCTTTTCGAGGCTTTTGCGGTACCTCTGAATAAATCGGATAGTGCAGAAACCACGAAAATCATATTTGACAAATTTACGTTCGGAAATATATGTTTTTTATAAGAATTTTGAGAATGCACTCACCTCGACTTCGTGGATAAACCGTAAAGAAAGAGAAAACGGAAATTGCTCATAGATTCCGAAAGTTCGAGAGAGGAAACTGTAGTCGAACCTTTTATTTGTCCCTAGAGGTTAGAAAGGTACGAAATTTCCTAGAAAGTGCAGTTATATGTCGTGTCCCGCAGGTGGCGCTAATGCACAAAACCGCCAGATTCGAATAAATGCAAGTTATGTATGCAATAGAATATTATTCAATTAAATTATACATTTAATGTTATTGGGAGTATAATATAAAGCTTTCAGGCGTATGAATAAATAATTTCTTTGTTATTTGAACAAATTACTTTAAATAAATAAAACTTTATTGCGATAGTAACAACATTTATTACGATTTCTGAAATTTATTATTATAATTTTTTATTTATAGATCCAGACATTTAGAAAGTAAAGTAAAACAGTATATATTTTTTAATTTTTGGAAAGCAAAATATATTTAAAAAAAACTATATTATTCAATGTTTCAGCAATCAATTTATAACTATCTTTCGATGATATGTCCAAAAGACAATAGAACTATTAATAAAATTCAGAGTATATTTCTATTCTCGTACGAATTTGAAAGTATCTCCGTCAGATGCCGGTAGTGTGTTTCGCTTCGCTACGAAAATTCTGAAATCGCCCTACACAATTAAAACTTAAAAACTAAAATAATATATATATTCTTTTAAACAAAATACAATTAAATAGAATATATATGTATAGTTTCCACCAACAAACTAATTACTAGCTCTCCATTTTTCGATTAAACGATCAATAGAAAATAGGGAATTAATACGATTCAGAGTATTTGTTATGTCCTTGTTGACACGAGAACATTATAGATAGGGCTTCAAGCAAATTCGCGGGTGGTATTCGAATTCAGTTGAATAATCATGTAATAAATAATATAGAATTACCCTTGTTAAAACTTTCTACTTGCAGCTTACCTGCAATTGACTTCCTTGACATACACAATCTCTAAGATTATACTGACCAAATATTGGGACTTCACGTGTTCTTTCTGCCCTTCTCGTCCGCGCTAGCGGGCCCTTAAGTGCCACGTGTGAACTTTCTTTAAGTTTTTATATGTGTTTCTTCAAGCAACTTTTCACGTACCTTCGGTAACCCGAGTTTCCTTACCCTAAAAAATGTAGGTTTTGTGGGGGAACTGGAAGTCTAGGAGTTCAAGGATTTTAATTAGTTAAGCAGTTCTCTTCTTGTTCTTAAACGAACCAGTTACTTTTAACAAACGACCCTACAGTTTTCCAAATAAATAGTTAAAATTGCTTGGCAATCCAAGTTGTGTTTCCAATTTATTTTGCTTTCCAACTTTTCATCAGCGAATTCCAACGATGGATCTCCTCATCAGCAGTTAAACGACACAGGAGGACCTTCGCCGCTTTTTAAAGTTGGCGCTCAACAAATGTTACGAACCAGGATGTAACATATTTCCATCCTCTTACGAGTTTAAAAGTTTCCCCGCAAGATGTCGGCAGTTGGTACCCCTTCGCTTGGAAAACTCTGAAATCAATCGGTAATAGTCCCGAGTGATAACTGTGACAAAAGTAGCGGCAAGTGGTCCTGGGGTAGTGGCCTCTGGCCTGATTCAGTAGCTTTGCGTCTCCGTAAAGAAAAAAGGGGAAAGCCGACCTTCATGCGTCAAATTCCGCGTGGTGGCTAGTGATTATCGTCGTTGCTCATTATTTGTCAACAATAGTGTGTGAAAATCAATAATCCACTTTTGCTTTTTGAGATTAACATTGTGCCGGTGGGATACAGTTTCAACCTGGCAAAATGGGAAATGTACACACTTGCGGTCCGAACGAAGCTCTCGTCGTCTCAGGTAATTTCTCATCCACTTTTTCCTTTTCTTTTTTTCACTCTTTTCCGGATTTCCGCTTTCATCCCATTTCTTCCGTAAATCATCAGTTTATCATTCGTGTCCGACGTTATCAATTCGCTGCGTAAGATGCACTTACTTTCGATTGTGTTTACTTCCTCCAAGGCTTATGCATGTGCCTTAGTCTGTATGTGTATGTAAGTGACTAATGGGTTTTCCTGATTATTACGTCTACCTTGGGCCCAGGATTAACTGCAATTTTTCTCAATGACTGTATTCGTTGGCTGATCAAATCCCACTCGTTTCCCAGTTATCCTGAAAATGGCAAATTTAGCCATCCACTTCCGGTAAAACGATGCTTTCAATAGGATCCATTATTGTTTACAGTTTTTTCTTGATACACGTACATGCAAATCATTGCATATTAGGGCGTTGCAAAATTTATGTCGTAATGTAGCAATGTAATAATAATATAAATTTGTAATTATGTAATAAAAATATAATTTCTGTTGTACTATATAATTTTCGTTTTTATTCGCTCAATTGATGACATATCGACATTCGATGCCATATACATATAGTAATTAAAAAGGTTTGTTAAAAGTTTTGCTTGAATTTGTTTAACGACTGTTGCAAAATGGTGAGAAAATATTTAAAGAATGTATAGGACAGAAAGTATGCAGTCTGTACCAAGCACAGATCTTAAGGGGGTCATCCCGTGTGGGGGCCGTTTTTTTAAAGATTTTTCGGAATTTTTCACGATGAAATGAAAAGACACGGAGCTTTCAAATTTTTACTACATATTTATTCATTCTTCAAATACGTCTCTGAATTTTGTTATACAAAAATATACTTATAATCGTGAGTTATACCGCTCAAATTGCACCAATGTGAAAAAAATGGTGTCCATGATTCCGGCAGATTGGCTTATCTGAAATTAAAAAATACAATTGCAAGTTGATCTATAAGTGGTTGGCTATCCCCGGAATTAAGATTTTTGAAAAACATTAAACCGCCTTCTTTTCACAGAAAAAATAGTGCAAATAAATCATTAAATTTTAGGTATTAATGTTTAAAAGCATGTAAAAAATTTAATTTTGAATATTTTCAAAAAATCCTCATTCCTGTGATAGCCATCCACTTATAGATCAACCTGCAATTTTATGTTTTTATTTCAGATAAGTCAATCTGCCAGAATCATGGACACCGTTTTTTTTGACATCGGTGCCATTCGAGCGGTATAACTCACGATCCTACGTATATTTTCGTATAACAAAATTCAGAGACATAATTGAAGAATGAATAAATATGTAGTAACAATTTGAAAGCTCTGTGTCTTTTCATTACATCATGAAAAATTCCGAAAAAATCACAGCCGCCACACAAGATGACCTCCTTAAGTGACCAAGTTCATAAATGAAAAAAAAATTTAATTTTGATGAATCTGTCGTTATTAATTACTATTGATACGATTCAACAAAAGAACAATTTATTATTTTAACCCCTTGCACTATTTTCACGAGTCTGACTCGTCATGAAAATTTTAGGCCAAACTTGAATATCACGAGTCAGGCTCGTTGTTTAATTTCATGTCAAACGTGAATATCATGAGTCTGGCGCGTAATCGATATTTCGGGCCAAACATGAATATCAGGAGCCATAGTCGTGGTCTTTTTAAATAAAACGTGATATTTTTAAAATTTATTGTAATCATATGTAATAATTAAAATACTTTTTAAAAGTTTTTGATTTAAATTCATTTGAATTTCACAATTTCCGACACTCAAGCCCTGCCACTTCGGCTTTTTTCGCGACCATTCGAGTGTATAGTTGGGCACAGCTTCTTCCAAATTTCAGCGTAGTGCAAGGGGTTAATAACATATTTAAGAAAAATTGTTAGTTGAAAATATGTAAATAAAAATTTTAATTTGTATTACATATTTGGTAAGTCATGATATCCGCTGGTACAAAATAGTACCGATAGTACAAGAAATTCCTTTTTAGTTTGTTCATTGGGTCCGTAGTTTATTATCTTGCTTATTAATAATTAACCAAACACTGTCTAATTTTTATTTGCTTGTTATTGTGTAAAATGTGAGGATTTTAATCGCATTTATGAATATTTTTCAATATACACGGAAATATATTGAATCTATGTAAGAAATATCTACGTAGTTTTTGTGTAGGAGCAGTCATTTATTGTACTGAATATAATATAATGATATTTCTAAATTTTAAATAGACGAATTAACCCTTTAATACCGTCTTAAATACCAGTAGCTAAAGGGTTAAGGAACATTCGATCGAATTAGTTATTAATCACCAGTTAAGTGACATACAACTTATATCTGTTTATTATATGTATATTAAATTATTGTTAATCACGATCTTTAGTTGACTTTACAAATATATACATCGATATAAGTTTGTTATATGTGCCCATAATTATGAAAGTGGTCTAAGTCATATTTTTTTGTGTTGATAAATTTAAAGGATTTGTTTTAAATAAAATAAAAAATGTTTTTACATTCTGCAACATTGAAAGTTGGAGGTTTATTGGTCTTGATTAATAAAGAAAATGTATTGCAAGATAAAATGATGCGATATAACTGAAAATCTCATCTTTTTCAAATCTTGACTTAGACTACTTTCGTAATTATGGGCACATATACTCTTTAGTTTGTCATACCGTTTTTTATTTTTTAGTTTCGTTATACCATTAACTTATTATATTAATTATGTATAATTCTTCTAAATCCATGGAATTATTATTAATGATATAATTCTAGTTATCGATAAACACAAGTGATAAGTATTAATCATAATGAAAGTAGAAATCTCAAGACACACCACAATCGTGTGTTAAATCCTACATAACAGACAGAAATATACGATAACCCAAGACGAAGTGTCAAGCACTATTATTATGGGATATATCGATAAAGCTTGAAGCTTATTCTAGAAGTTTTTTATCATTGCAATTTCCATCGTCCGTACCTAAATTTATTCTATAAAAGGCAACGTTAGCTGCGACTAGTGATGTGGCTAAAGCACAAAGGTTCTTTTCACAACATTATGAAATATGAGGTTTTCAAGGGTTCATTTAAAAAATGTTCAATTTAAAAGTAATTATGTATACAATTTAAAAGTAATTATGTTTCATGAATTTTCTCTGAAAGCTCTGACTCGAATCGAATCGCAATATCTCTTATCGTCTAATTCCATCTTTTTAAAAAAGTCGTTTCAAATGTATGTGCATTTTCAAAGTCAGTAACGATGGTTTTACATTTCCTCAGAATTGTAATTTATTAAATACAAAAATATTCATTAATTTGAAGAATTCCTAATTTTTGAGAAAGTTGCAAATTTTCAGAGTCTTAAGTAAGTACATTTTAACTGAGAAAACTTTTCGTACAAATTGGTAACATTGAAACAATTAGAAATATTTATGTTGAAAAGACTAACTCAAAAAGTAACAATAGTTTACTTATTTCTTTATAATAAGAAAAATATCGCATTCTAAAGAAACTTTCTCCATCAATTTAAAATCCAACAGATTATATTCCTTTTATGGTTGAGGATGCAGGTTCGACTCCAGCTACACTTTTAATCATTCTTTCATTTCTTTCAAATGATATTTATCCAAAATGATTGGTTGGGGCAAGAAATTTAAGTAAAAGCTACCCCAAAACTTTTCCTTACAGATCAATAAAAAAAATTGTCTGAAATCTAACAAAAGTATGGGAGTTACTGGCAGAAAGGGAGAATGAATGTACTGCGAAAGGTATATAGGGTATGTGTGCTCTGTATATGTATATACATATATTGAATACTATAATAAAAACGAAATTGCTGAAAGGAGGCTTCTCAATAGATACACTACTCCAACGGTGCAATACCAGGGTGGTTTATTTGGGGTTGAACCTACCCCATGTTTCTACTTATAGTTGCATAGCAAAAATATGACTTGTCCGAAAAATATGTAGAATTCGAATTTTGGAAACCTTATCTTATACTATATTATATATATGTTATTGTGAAAGACCGAAAATTTGTGAATGTCGACTTTCACCGGTGAATGTCAATATTCACATACTTGCTTGGTGTATGTCCGAAATATTTGCTAAATACCCTTATTTCTGACTTACACCGGTAAATGTCGACATTCACTATGCACTAATGGTGAATGTTGAACATGTCGGAGATTTATATTTGTTACCGTGAAAGACCGAAATTGGTGAATGAATATTGTGTATAGTTACGCGTCTCTGGCAGCGTGTGTGTAAGCGTTGAGTCGTCGATTGTCGACGCGGCTGGGATTATCCATTGCCGGCCGCCTAGCGGCGGCCGGATTTATGATAATAGCAAAGCCCTGGCAAAACCCATGCAACGGCCAATTCTTTTATTGTGCAGCTTCTCCGCTATAAAAGAATTGGCCGTTGCATGGGTTTTGCCAGGGTTTTGCTATTATCTTAATCTGGATAATCCTAGCCGCGTCGACAATCGACGACTCAACGCTTACACACACACACTGCCAGAGATGCGTAGCTATACACAATATTCATTGTAGTAGTAGCAATGGTATTTTGGAAATTTCTCAGGATCTCCGGCAGAGCGAAGGTTATATGTGTATTAAAAAGTTGTTAAAATGTACATTTCTAGAAGATATTTAAAAGTCATGGCAATCGATGAGGTCTATCCTTTTCGATATAATTACCCTTCACAAAAACAATTCTGGATCTCCACCAGAGCATATCTGTGATTGTCGACATACACCGGTCAGGGTCCGAATGTACAAGAATATAATGAAATATTCGATCTTTCACCGACGTATTTAGTATATGTTGACATTCACCGGTGAAAGTCGAAATTCTCCAATTTTGGTCTTTCACGGTAACATATATATTATGTAATATAAACTAATAATTCAAATTATCCAAGAACGTAACTAAATTTCTCAATTTTGAGTCGATTGTTTCTATAATATTAAAAAATTCGGTTAAAACTTCACCTATTTATCTATTTAACCCCTAAGTGGCCTACGGGGTCTCAGACGCTATTTTTTTATTTAAAAATTTTTTTATACTAAATATTACCTTTTCAATAAAAAAAATATCTGTACTATCTGTTAAATCAATATTTTACAATTATAATACAATTTCTTATGTCAAGAAAGGTGATAGCTTCCACGTGATACAAATTTTTATCACTGGGGTCGGAAAAGCCTCAGTGTGCCAATTATGTTATTCTGCTGAAGTAGGCCAGCTAAAGGTTAAAATTATAAAATATTCCCACGATAGTACCATAATTCTAGGATTATTTGTACTTGTTTTCACTCATTTCTGTGAAATGATGTTTCACGGCTTCACTTTCGCAGGAATAATGCATGAAGAGCAACTACCCCAGTGAAAGCAGAACTGTGAGAAACAAAGTTTTTACGTTGTTTCTATAAACAGTAGTGATTTCAGTAGAATGCCGATTACCGTGATCATAAACCAACCCAGGAAATTGGTGTAGGTTGTTGAATCGCAAAAGGCTGACTTTTGAGATACTTTGCCACCGATTCACAAGCAAATGGGTCCTCAAGTTTAAAATTTAAGGTTCAATAGACTTTTGAACAGATACATTCTTCAGAATTTTTATTTTTACTTGATATGAAAGCAAAATTTATGTTCAGAATGAAACTTAATAGGGTTGATGTGAATCCAGCTAAAAATGTAATAGAATATATGAAAAATATAATAAATTTGTTAATGGAGATAAAAGTTAAAAATACGAATATTGAAAAACTGCATTTTTTCAAATTTGCCAAATTGAAAAATAAGAGATGTAGAATTTAGAAAATGGGTAATTTCGAAATTTAAATTCTATATCTCATATTTCTTTATTTTCGTTAGAACTCGATAATTTGAAATTGAAGCTCCAATTCCAGCTGAAGCAAAATATTCTAAAAGTCACCCGATTCCACATGGAATTACAAAACTTGGGGTTTGAGAGGTGAAGGGATGATTTTAATAAACAATTCTTTCAAATTGAATTTCATTTGTATTAGGTAGACAAGGAGAACTCTAAGACGATACTTACCACGTTGTTTTCGTAGGAATCGACCAAAATTATAATATTTATTGTTTTTGTCAGGAAACACTTTCCTTTGTTTTTTGTTATTTATTCAATGTATTGTTATTTTTTTTCATCCACTTTGTATAATATGGAGTTTTTAAATAAACTTATGTGTAGGAGCTGTGATATCCTGTTTTAATTAATTTTTTAAACATTTTTACGTAATCCTCATACAATGGGAGGGAAGAAACTCGACTATGAATTACAATAGCGTCTATTTCCGTCTTTGAATACAAACAAAGGTGTATCTTTGTCAATTAAATCCTTAGTATGCCATTTTGAAACGAGTTTCTCTTTCTTTTCAAAATATTTGTAGAAATATGCAAAACGTTGATGCCATCGAGTCGCACATAATTTAATTTACCTTGGAATAGACTTTTATAGCATACAAAAAATGTGTACTATTCCATTAAAATAATTATATTATTTTATCCTTGTACTTAGAAAACAATTGAAAATAGTTACACAAAATAGAAATACGCCATTATTCAGATTATAAAAAATGCATACATTTATTTATTTTTCCACTTTTCAAACAACACAAAAAGGCCCTTAACAATTTATTTTCCTGATCCTTTCTCCTACAGGATTACGGGAGATCTTCTGATCATTCTTAAAGTCGTATTTCATGTCATAGGAAATAAATTTATGCCACTCGATTTAAATAATTATATTATTGTGACCTCGTTGCAGAAGAAATATTGCAAATGGGTACAAAAAACTATATATAAGCTATTATTTATAAAAAATGGTTATATTCATAAATTTTTCCTTTCATTTATTATTTGCAAGAAAAACATTAATCAGTAATAACGTAAACAATTTGAACAGAAATATCATCGAATCAAATTATGAAAACGCAATTGGTTGATTGATGATTCTTGAAGTTGTATTTCATGTCATGTAAAAAAAATGTATAATATTTCATTTAAATAATTATATTGTCGTGACCTTGTTCCTGAAAAAATATTGCAAATAGGTACAAAAAACTATATATAAGCTATTATTTATAAAAAATGGTTATATTCATAAATTTTTCCGTTCATTTATCATTTGCAAAAAAATAACTAGTAATAACGTAAACTGTACAGCATAAGTTGCACAGAAATTTCGTAACTCCAAATTTGAATATACAATTGGGGTTGATTAACAAAAAGGCCCTTGAAATTAATTTTCCCGGAAGGGATAAATATTATGATGAACAAACAATTCGTCTAAAGGTCATATTTCTCGAAATTTCAAGGTCATCATTTTTATTTTGATGGAATCGCATATTTTGGTTATCAGAAAATAATTGTCGACCGCAAAACCAATTTAATGCCATCACCATCGTGTGTCCTTAAATAGGGAAAATTCGGAAATGTTCAGGAATAGAGTTAATGGCGAAATTCATACAGACTTAATTCGAATAATGTTTGGAGAGTCGAAAAGCATAACCCTTTTCTATAGGAATTTACGGCGTTACGGTATTACGTAAGTATTAAACACACTTATTTTTAGATTGCGAAAACACACTTATTTTTAGAGCACAGGCGATAGGAGGAAATAAATGTCATTGGGAAAGTCCTGAGTGTGGGTTTTATGATAACTTTGGGGAAATACCTCCAGCTACAGACTCGATCTGTCAACATCTGGTTTATTGTTTCTTAGCAGTCACCTGTAAAAGGGTCTAACAATAAATAGTTGTTCTTAACCTTTAGATTTTAGTTGGGCCACTTCAATGATGCAGATATTGGTTGCACCTTTCCTTAAAAAAAAAAAAAAAACATACATAAGTTCCCCAGACCTATGTATGAGTTTTTTTCTTCCCCAAAATTCAACAATTTTTTTATAACAATTAACATTACTGTCTAATGGCTAATTTTTGTTTGTATAACGATATAAGAATTTTGTTGGCTGTGGGTTAAATATTTGAATATAGGCACTTATCATAATGTATTGTAACAGCAAATTTGGTTGACTCAGCTGATACTTACCGGAAAATCCTATATTTCAAATAATTTTCTATTACTTTCATATGGATTATTGTTACTGTTACATAACCGTTTATTTTTTCCTATTAAGGGGATAGTTTTATGTGAACCCCAAAAAAGCTTCATTTTTCACTGCGAGTAGAAAAGTCGGCATAATTCTGGCATAATCAATTATTTATTATTTTTATATTTTTACATTTCAATGTTTATTATTTGGCATAATTTTGCGGCATAATTAACATTTTTTAAAAGCAACAGAAATACATAATATAATTTTTTTCATCCTTATTTATAAATTAAAATTGATTGAAACGGATAAAATTTGTTTTGGACAAAAAAAAAAGAGCCATGTAACTTGGAAAGATCTTGGTTTTTTAAAATTTTAATAGGAATTCTAACAAGAATCAGGGGAATTAGTCATAAATCTAAAATCATCCTTTTGGACTCAAATCACAATCTCAGTATAAAAAATGAATCCATTGTAGAACCGATTAATTCAGGAAAATTTAACCCCTTATTCCTAGAAATGACAAATTGGTTACGGATTATAGACCAAATGTAGTAGTAGCGAAGAGTCGAGAAATTGTACGCTAAGGGGTTAATCCTACCTTCTTACCACCCCTTGATGGATTGAATTTCCTCCCAAAAATGACTGCATGTAACGGCATCAATTTTTTTTTCACTGAAGGGTATACTACGACACAATAGGAAAAAAAATTTTTTTGTGGTGCTTTCAACATTTGTATCAAGTGTTAAAAAATATCTGTTTTAGGTGCGTTCAACCCCAAGTACATAAAAAAAAACCAACTTTGACGTAATTTCGATGTGTCTCAACCTCTTGCGCTTATACGGTTGGAGAATTCGAAAGTTTAAATATAATTATTATTTTAACCACTGTAATTAGCATTATTTCGATATCAGTACATGTTAAATTATATTTTTCACGAAGAATCTATAAATGAAATATTACAGGAGAGGATCAGCATTACATGATCGAAAGGTATAATATAAAAATCAATATAATCTGGCCGAACAAAAAACCAAGGAAAATAAAGAATGACTGTAATTATTATTAAAAAATTTGAAAATAATTAAAAACTACACGAGATTATGAAAATATGGGGATAATTTTATCAAACGAAATTAAAGAATAATAAGATACTTATTTTTACATAAAATACTTTAAATGTAAAAAGAAAATATTTATTTTTGTAATAAAATACTTATTTCAATTATTCTATAAAATACTTATTTTTGCTTCTGAAGCGACTTTTTCTAAACCCCACGTTATAATAATGGCCCAATATGCTTTTGCTTTTAAAAGGTTCGAGAATTCAAAAGTTCAAGTACAATTATTATCGATAAAATTGAAAATAAATAAATACTACACAAGTTTATGAAAATATAGGAATAACTTTATCAATCGCAATTAGAGAATACTCAAATATTTATTTTTATATAAGATATTTAAAATATGAATAGAAAATGTTTATTTTTATATACAATATTTATTTCAATTACTCTATAAAATACTTATTTTTGCTCCTGAAGCGACTTTTTCTAAATCCGAAATTCCAATAACGATCCAATATTGGTCAGCAATTGATAACCCGGGCAGCCACTATTTTCTCGCGAGCTCTCCATCTGCTTATCCCATTACGCGAATGACTGCAGCGGTTTTAACGACATCAGGTGCATGAAGGTGCAATCCAATTTTCTCCCTGGTCAGATTAAATGCGAAAAAAGTACGAGCGAGCTGCGGAAACAAAAGTCGAAGCCGGTAAAGTTCACCCTTTGTGAGTGCATACAATAGCCCTACGGTTGGTCGTGAATGAAAACACGCCAATCGGAATTAGGCCACTAGACTACCTCGCATTTTGCCGTTCTCGTCTTTTAAATGCGAATTCTGCACATACGCATGCATTATTATATAACGTGTTTCGTCGCGTGATGCGTTGGCGATAAAATCGTCGTAACATGTAGGGCTCAACATATCGAGTTCAACAATCTAGTTTGGGGTCGTAGGGATTCTCGAACCGTGTCGTATTGATTTTTCCTTACCCAACGCACTCCGTGCATGGGAAGCGTTTCAGAACAGATCTGCATTGTCACGTGCAAAGGGAATATGGATCGTAAACCCTCTTTCAGGCATAATCCATGGGAGGGGATGTGACACACACCCACCCCTTAGCCGTTCCTGCATCAAATTCGTTTTCAGTGACGATTTTTTTAACTTGAGAAGCTGCAAAGCAACTGCACGGATGGTCTCTTGCAATGAACCTGCACATTTCCTTCTATGCACGATCAAGACTTGGTATAGACCATCGCCATATCCCTAAAAAACTGAGGGTTGCGAGATATTTGGACAAGAATAGAATCACCACGCGCGTGCTTTCGATTCAATCGTCGCTAAATAGGCAGGCAGGTCAGGTTTTGGTAATATTTCGGTTTGGGACATTTTTTTAAAAGAAATTGGTGTTAAATTTTCTTGTAGAACAACGTAAATGGGGTAAATGGCAGCAGAAAGGTTTCTTGTCAATAGGAACAACTTGTACGAATTTTATTGGTTGCCTGCCAAAAAATGTAACTACCCATGTAGGGAATGCCAAGCCTTACAACAGGCCCAATGCTTGGCCAATATATTGGTTGCCAAGGATTGGCCACGTATATCACGCCAGACTTGGGCCATTATTAGGTGACGATAGGCTGCCATAGGTTCCACGTGCCAGCATTGGTTTCATTCACGGGCCAGCATTGCTTCCAATTATGGGCCAAGACCTATTAGCAGTGCTGGGCCGAAGTTATCATCCGTCCTTTAACCGTTATCACGCCAGTCATGTACCCAGAGCCGCGCCAATACTGGAATGATGGCTGCCGTTGAAGGGCCAAGCTTGGCCCCGTTGTTAAACCCTACATGGGTAGGAAGCTACTTTCTTTCCCCTATCGTCTTGTTAAGCTATAAATTGGAGGTAGAAAAATCGGCATGATTTTTTAATTTGCATTTATTATTTTTATAATTTTATTATTTAATTTTCATTAGTTAACATGATTTTGCGGCATAATTAACATTTTTTCAATAAAACGGGAATTAAAAAGTATTATTATGTTCTTACATCTTTGTTTAAAAATTAAAACTAGTTGAAACCAATGCAATGCAATAAAAATTTGTATTCACCCTGTAATATAAATATTTAGTTGAAAGTCGAATATTAAATTTAATATTTATTTTTAACCATGTTTTTTTCTCTATCTGTTCATTTTGTAGATTCAGTTCATAGATTATTATATCTGTTGCATACTCGTTTATTTTTCCATATTAAGGGGTTACATCTAGTTGGCGGCCGAAAGAAAGGCGTGTTTTTATGAATTTTTTTTTTGGGGAAAATGATTGCAGGTTTCGAATTGTTTTTTTTTTTTTTTTCATAGTAAAGGGAATATCTTCGACTATGTTTCATAATTTTTTTATTGAAAAAAATTCACAAATGTAGGAGATACAATGCATTTCCCGGACCGCTAGGTTTTCTGCGGTGACCACTGTATCTTCCACCAGACTCGTCTAAAATCAAAAAGTCAAATAGATTATATTTTTGCATCGTATTATCTAGTCCTTAATCGAAGGATTTGAGAAAATATTAATTTTTGAAATAATGGTCGACGAAAATGAAGTGATTTATTCATAAATATTTGGACTTTCACGTTCAACCGTCGACCATTTTTCCAAAAATTAATATTTTCTCAAATCCTTCGATTAAGGACTAGATAATACGATGCAAAAACATAACCTATTTGATTTTTTTATTTTAGACGAATGAGGTGGAAGATACAGTGGTCACCGCAGAAGACCTTTTTTGAACAGCGGTCCGGGAAATGCATTGTTTCTCCTACATTTGAGAATTTTTTTCAATAAAAAAATTATGAAACATAGTCGAAGATATACCCTTTACTATGGAAAAAAACAATTCAAAACCTGCAATGATTTTCCCAAAAAAAATTCACAAAAACACGCCTTTCTTTCGGCCGCCAACTAGATGTAACCCCTTAAGGGGATAGTGTTATATGGATCTCAAAAATGGGTGAATTTTCGACTAGAGGTAGAAATTCGGGCTTAATTAGTTTTTAAATTTTTATTTATTATTTTTATGTTTATTATTTTATTTTTTCATATTTCTAATTTTTTGGCATTATTAATATTTTTTTAAAACCACAAAAATTCAATTTAATATACTTTTTTCACATCCTTGTTTAGAATTTAAAATAGGTTTGAACCAATAAAAACCAATAAAACCTGATTTGAACAAAAAACAACGGTGTAACCTGAAAAGCTTTTGGTTTTTCTAAATTCTAATGGGAATTGCTGACACCAGGGGGAAATTAGTCATCCACCTAAAACCACCCTTTGGGACTCAAATAACGGCAACCTTTGCATTAAAAATAAATCCATTGTAGAATCGATTAATTCGGGAAAATTCACCCCCTTGTTCCTAAAAATGACAAATGGGTTGCGGATTATAGACTAAACGTGTAGCATAGATTCGAGAAATTGTACTCTCAGGGGTTAATCCTACCTTCTTACCCCTCCTTGATGAGTATAAGGACTCCAGAGAGCGACCTTTTGTCCCATAAAGATTTTTCGTTCCGATACTACCCTTTTCTTCATTAAATAAAGCAAGAACAACCAAATTATTATCATTATTCACAATTAACAAAGAACTTCAATTCATTGTAAATTACAAATTTATAAATTAATTCATGGTTCTTAGGGTTTCAGTATTTTATAATTTGAATAAATTTTTTCCTGCATGCCTACCACCCTCTTACAAGTATAAAAACTTCAGGGAACGAATTTTTCCCCATAAAGATTTTTTGTTCGGTAGCCTTCCCCTCGGTAAAGTCGTTCCTGTTAATTAACCACTTGATTAAATAAGGGGTGAATAACGAAATTATTATTATCATTATTCATGGTCAACACAGAACTTAAAATGAGTTATAAATTTATAGTTTTGTAAGTTATTTTATTTTTTTACATCATTTTGTCACTTTTCTAATACTTTATTTTAATATTTTACCAAAAGAAGATGATATTTAAAAATTTTCTCGATTTTGAAAATGGGTTGCCAAAATTATATCATTTCATTTAAAATTCAAAGGATTATCTTTATATAAAAGTACATAAGTATATAGAAAATTTATATCATCAAACTGAAACTAGTTTAATATGGAAACATTCAATATTTTGATTATCACACAACGAAACTGCTATGTATATCTCATTTCAATTGACTTCAAAACTAATAACTGTAAAGGTAAATGTCACTACAATTTAAACTCTGTAGTCGAAAGCATCTTGACCATGTTATTTAAATAGTTTAAATTTTAATCATTTATGGTAATTATACAATTTTGTAAAACGAAATCTATTATTTAAAACAATGTTTTATACTAATTATTTAATGTTATAAAAAAGATTTTTGTACAGTTCTGAAGATGACAACGTATTAGTTGTCGAAACGTCAACATAATTTTGAAATAAATAATTTTTTGAAAAACCGAAAGACTGAAGAAATCAATACATTTATTTAAAACCTACGGTCAAAGAAGGGACATTTCTGCAAAATTATATCAGTTGATATATTTTAAAATTACCGAAAAATAGTAAAATTATGTATAAGAATAATAAATAATAAAACAAATATCAAAATACTCGTTTTTGGGAGTTACAAATAAGTTTTGAGGATTTACATTTTCTATTTCAAAATTCTATTCAGAGAAATTCATACTACGAATATTAGTCGAAGTCCATCGTTAGCTACAACTTTTTCCCATCTCGCAGGCAGCATACGAATTCCGCGTCGAAAAAATTCCTCATCTTTTGCGGCGATCCAAGAATCGACCCAATTTTTGGTTTCTTCGTAAGAAGTGAAGCACTGCGTGGTCAGGCCGTGAGCCATCGACCAAAACAAGTGGTAGTCGGATGGACCAATGTCCGGTGAATACGGTGGTTGCGATTGGACATCCCATTGAAGCGCTACCAAAATTTCCTTGACGACTTTTGGGACTTGTGGCCGAGCGTCGTCGTGCTGAAAAGTCACTTTATCGTGTCTTTTGGCATATAGTGGGCGATTAACCGTTAACCTTTTAAGGACGGGACTGGTAGATATTTCGACCACTCAAGTATCATAATATTTTCGAGTTGTTTCGAGGATAACATTTCTTGCGAATGACATTCGTGATAGACACGGATATTTTTCTGCATCCAACGCATACAAAAACGTGAAGATACCATTTTCGGGCTAAAATAGAAGAAGCAATGAATTTGACCTTGAAATGCAATTTTCAAGGTCAAGGATGTCTCCCGCACATTTTTCATTATTTTTGTCGTATTCAGCGCATCCAATTACGTAGGAAAGCACTCCTAACTCGTCAAATCAAATTTTTAACATTGAACTTTACGTTGCAGACGGGAGGGGTCGAAATTTCGACCACCAATTTTGTCAGGCAATCGACGTGACAAATTCTTTGATTTTATGTACAAATATCGAGTAAAAAAAAGTCGAATTTTAACGTAAAAACCCCCGTCCTCTAAAGGTTCTGTCTTGGTTCAATTGCATCAAATGTTGTTGATAACGTTCGCCAGTGATAGTTTCATTACGCTGGAGTAGCTCATAGTAGATCACTCCGAGCTGATCCCACCAGATGCACAGCATTAGCTTCTTGCCATGAATATTCGGTTTGGCCGTTGAAGTTGATGCATGACCGGGCTCATCCCAAGATTTTTTGCACTTTGGGTTGTCGTAGTGGGTCCACTTATCATCCCCCGTGTTACGATTCGATGCAAAACTCCCTTCCGATTTTGCCTTTGAAGAAGTTGTTTGCATGTGAAAAAACGGCGTTGGACGTCTCTTGGTTTCTTCTTTTTGCACCATACCCATGACCTTGAGACGGTTCGAAATCGCTTGTTGACTCACTCCCAAGGGTTCAGCGAGCTGCTCTTGAGTTTGACACGAATCTTCGTCAAGTAACGTCTCCAACTCATCGTCTTCGAACGTTACTGGTCTCCCCTCGCGTTCTTTGTCGCTAGTGTCAAAATCGGCAGTTTTGAACCGCCGGAACCAGAATTCACATGTTTTAATTGATGGAGCATGTTCGCCATATGCTTCAAACAGCAATCGATCTGCATCAGATGCACTTTTCTTTAAATTAAGGGGTTATGCCTACTTGGGACCGGCAAAATTGCATGATTTTCAGGATTTTTTTGCCGTTTTATTGAGTATTAATTAAAATTTGCAAAATACTACCAAAAAAGTACGTGTCTAGTAGTATATGTATGAATTGTTATATTAGAAAATATTTAAAAAATGGTGGAAATATAGCTCTTCTCCTAGAGCGTCCGTTTTTTTCCATCACTTGCGGTGACCACAATATCGTCGGAACGGCTTATCTAAAATTAAAATAAAAGAATACTGTGTTAGTATAATGCATTATGAAGGGCCTGAACGAAGGGTTTGGTAAAATTCAGATTTTTACAAAAATGACAACAATTTTACGAAAAAGTCCGTCTTTCGAGCTGAACCGATTTTGGTATTTTTGTTGTAAACATTTTTTTGTTACCGACATAAAAAATCCTTCGTTCAGGCCCTTCATAATGCAACATACTAACACAGTATTCTTTCATTTTGATTTTAAATAAGCCGTTTCGACGACATTCTGGTCACCGCAAGTGATGAAAAACAAAACGGATGCTCTAGGAGAACAGCTATATTTCCACCATTTTTTAAATGTTGTCTAATATAAAAATTTATACATATACTACTAAACGCGTACTTTTTTGGTAGTATTTTGTGAATCTTAATTAATATTCAAAAAAACGGCAAAAAATCTTGAAAATCGTGTATAATTTTGCCGATCCCAAGTAGGCATAACACCTTAAAACAAAAAAGCAGCGCATCCCACAAATGGTGCTTTGTTGGCACAAAAGTTTTGATTGATTTTTAGAGGGAGATAGTGACGCTTCAAAAAGAATATATACACAAGATAGTCTGATGCTATTAAATACTAGTATCGCCATCTGTTGCAAATCCCTCAAAACTTATTTGTACACCAAAATTTCAATTCATATTTACTTGATTGGATTTGTTTTCAGCTTCGCTGGATTTTGATCTACTCTATTTTTCAGGCTGACTAATAATGCTCTTGTTCATTTCAAATTTTTAGCCTACATAAAAGCGGCCTTGATCTTTGACGCTTGAATTGTGTTTAAATTACGACCAGTTACGTTACATTGCAGCTTTGGCTAGTTAAAGTTAATATAAGAGTTAACCATGACGTGTCGTAATTTCCGCTTAGGACGAATCCAAACAAACTGGTATTTGGCACAAATTTGAGACAGAAAGAGAAATAGCGTCCTAAAATGCGAATAAAAAGTAGATGCATTTTCGGCTGCATTTAATATAAAATTTTGGAATTCCAAAATTGGTAAACGGAAAATTGATACTACCTGAAACCTTTAAAAATCTAATTTTAATAGTTATCTAATTAAGGGGGGATTGCGGTGTAACAGGTTCAAAAAATCGATTTTTTTTTTATTTGCATAAATCAAAAGTACAATGTTTCAAGAATGTGTTCCAAAAGTAGTATCGCAATTAAGTAGCAACTGTAAGTATCGTAAAACTTCGTCAAAAACTTTAAACGCAATTATTTCGAAACTACGTTTTTCAAATCGGTGTCTAGGATAGCGCAAAAACTAATCAATCGATCAACTTTACAGAAGGCTTAATCCAATCAATATACATTTCTCCTGGGGTTATACCAACAATTTAAATAGAATTATTTAATTTAATATTATTTAACGACATTTTTAGTGGCAATATGTAATCAATTTTTGTGTAAAAAAATTCATTTTTTCTTCAAAACCCTAGGAATTTTTTGATTCTTCATGTTTTCTTTTAACAAGTGGTATAACCCCAGAATAAACTATCTACCTTTAAGAAAATTTTTCATTTTTAGTTATCGGATGCTTGTAACAGGTGCTATACTAGACACCAACAATCCGGAAGTGTGGAGGATTATGAATACTCAATAAATAATACAGAAAATGACAAGAAAAAATTGTTTTTCAATATTTCATGGATGCTTCTTCATATCCCAAAGGAGATTATTTGGGAATTATTAACCTTTTCGCGCTCGCATTCTTTGGAGCCTACCGTCCCTCATAGCCCGCCCGTTCGCCACTCAACTGTGCCCTCAATACCGCATTATAAATATTATGAGCATTGTAATAGAAATTACACATTGAATGGGCGTAGTTAACAACTGAATAAGCGCCAGTCCCAAAACGGCTATTATCGGCGGCGGGCAGCTACGGAAAGTACAAGCAGCCCGATATTTGCCGTTGGCGAGCAGCTACGGAAAGTACAGGCGCCCGATATATCACGTTGGCGGGCGCGAAAGGGTTAATAGTTTTCCAAAAAAAAATTCATGAAAATCACCTATTTTTAAAGCTGTTACACCGCAATCCCCCCTTAATTAGTGTTGTATCAATCATTTTTTCAATAATTTTTTTTGTTAATTTTTGTAATAACATTCATTATATCTGATTTTATTGTTTTGTATTTTATAATTTCATAAATGTGCTTTTATTCATTTTTTATTTCATACAAAACTTGTATAAAGAAGTTTTTGTATTTTAAATTTAGAGGTTTTTTTTAAGTTTTTATTTTATTAATTCTCAACCAATTTTGCAAACTCTTTTTTTTGCAATTTCACTCCGAGTTCAAGAAAATACTCATTTTCAAACTTCTATGTTAGCTTGTAAATAAATAATAAAGTTCGTAAGTGGAGGTAGGTGTTAAAATGTTTGGAGATGAATAGTTAATGAGATAAAAATTCGGTAGGATCCGTATTACGTCCCCTGTCTGCTATCAGCAACAGATGTTTCTGCGATTAAATTATACCCATCGGAAAAATACCTGTATTGACAAACCCGTAGAATTTCGAATAAACTACTTGTTGCATCATCTCGTGGAACCTGAAGACGCAACTTTCTATCCCACTATAAATATTAATGTAATATAATATAATCTCCTTCCATGTCTTAAAAATTATGTAAGTAAGTGAAATTCGGAGAGAACCTGGACTATTTCTTCATCCAATTTCTTATAAAAAAAAAGAATTTTTAATCATTAATTGTAAAATGTGAGATACCGTTACTTAAAATTTCCATTTTTAGTGAGATTCAATTCCTAGACTTTCAGTTGCATTCGTTTTATCTAGATTTTTTGGTTATTTACGACTCTGTTAACATTTGGATTGAGTGAGATATGAACTCTCAGTTTAAGAGTCGGTAAAAAGTGTGAATGTATTTATTAAAATCTTACCAAATTTTAATGAATTTCACTTTGAATAAAATTCTTCTTTCTAACTTTCTGCATATGTTAATTTTTCAGATATTTCTGAATCTGTAAAATATTGATAATTAATTACGATTTTAATTCTAAGCGATTCTCACGATTTTAGAAAATTAATTAATATACTGAAATTGAAAGACAGGTTCCAAATTTATGAAATGTTATAAATCCTTTGGTTTTATTTCTGTATGTGAGCAGTAACATTCTTTTTTGGACAAATGTCGCGCATTTCTAGTAATTCTCAATTTCATTTTAAAACTAAACTCCAAAAACTGAATTGGTTTTAAATCAAAATCAAGAAAGAGAAATGATACATTTACAACTTTTGTCATGAATTATTGCATATGGTACCCTCGAACTTGCTTTCGTATTTTTGTAAATTCCTTAATTTACTCTAAAAGCTTATTTGAGCATTTTCCTTATATACATGATTTCTTAGAATTCATCAAACTCAGCAAAAACCACTGAAAAGTACCTAGATTCGAAATTATTACATTTTTATGTGGTGGTAACTTCGTATATTTATGAAACACTTTCTCGCGCTTATACGAAAACAGGAAGAATTGACCTAACAGAAGTACACCCAATCCTTCTTGCACGCTTTATTTTTACACGAATTCGAAGTTATACGGTTCAAAAAAGGCTTTCATTTTTTAAATAAGTATCTGATCTAAAACGATTTCAAAGCCATTGTCTGATAATTTTTTACAGGACTAAGTATAGTTTTTTTTTCATCTTACACCGTTTTCGGAAAACGTCAAACATATCCCCAATCTTACGATAGAAAACTTATTTTTCTTTACACGTATTTTTTACACATATCTACCGTGTAAAAGAAGAGTTGGGTGTACCAACATTGGACCAAAAGGACCAATTTTTTCAAGAAATAGGTGATTTCCTGGTACCGAATGCACCAGACACCCCCTACACTATTCTACTCGTTTAACTTCTACTTTAACCCTTACAAAGCGGGCATACGCGTGTAAACGTAAGGCTCTGGCTCGCCAAAATCCAACCTTGATTTGGTTCGGAATTGGAGACCTTAGATCACTTTTTAATAGAAATAATGAGCTATTGATATTTTTGGGATCCCGGCCACCTACTATCAGAGATCGAATGAGTTCTTCATTCTAGAAAATTATTGGTCACTTTGATTTGTAGCTTCAGCTTCCCAGCAGTCTTAGTTGCTTGGACTCGTTCCTTGAACCTCACAAAAATCCCTTTATTCCTGAGAGTCGCTCGGTTCCTGGATTCATCCCGACCAAGTTTCTTTAATCATATCGGCACCTTTCTCGCCTACCATGTAAATTCCGGCGTTGACGTGTCCCGTGGGCATCGTGGGCATAATCGAAGCATCGACTACCCTCAAATTTTCCACCCCATAGACTTTTAGTTGCGGGCTCACGACGGCAAAGGGGTCGTTCTCGGGCCCCATTTTTACCGTTCCCACTTCGTGGTTCATCATGGAAGGCAATTGCTTGATAGCGCATCTCCAGTAGTCGTCGCTCCCGAATTCGAAGTCTCTGCACCCGGGTAACTTGATATCGTGAATTCTGCTGCCGAATCGTTGAAAGGGTTCCGTCATGGTGACGTTAATGGCTTGTTTCACTCCCTCCAAGAGTATTTCCAGGTCAGCTGGATGCGTGAAAAAATTCGGGTCCATGATAGGGGCGTCGAAGGGGTTTTTCGACTTGAGCCAAAGCCTGCCGACGCTCCTTGGGTTCTGCAGGATGGGCCAAATGGAGAAAGCGTCCTGATTCTCGATGGGATTGAACACGGTGTTGTAAACCTCGTCGGTTATCCTTAAAGCCCTTTTCAAGGTGACGCCATTATCGGAATGCATGGATCCCGCTGCGAAGAGCAGCTCGATATCCGGTCTCGCGTCGATCGCGTATTTCGTGCGGATGAAGGCCAGAGCTTCCGCACCGCCTGGGATAGAAATGGGCCCGTTGCGGTCCAGCAAGTATTGCAAAACTACACCTGGTCTCGCTATTCTATTCTGCAGCAAGGACACGCTTTGATTCACCATGACGGTGAGGCCCAAGAAACCGATGTGCTCGTACATGTTGTAGCCCACTTTCAGGTCCTTGATCACTTTGATCCCTATTTGCTCCAAGTGATCTCTCGGTCCGATTCCGGAAAGCATCAGCAGCTTGGCCGAGTCGATCGTACCAGCCGATAAAATGGTCTCCTTTTTGGCATAAACTTTTTGGAATTTCTTATTCTTAAAGTATTCCACGCCAACGGCTGTTCCGTTTTCTATCAAGACCCTTGTCACTCTCGCCCCAGTGACCACTTCCAAATTGGGTCTTTCTATGCGCAAATATGCCTTCGATGCGCTACAGCGCGCGCCCTTTTCCATATTAGCCTGGATGTAAGAAAAGCCTATTTGATCCGCGCCGTTGTAGTCCACAATCTTGTAGCCCAGACTTCTCCCGGCTTTGAGAAACGCCCTAGCAAGTTCCGAATGGTAAGGGACGTACTCCACACATGCGAAGCCTTTTTCCCCGTGGTACGACGAATTTTTGATTCCTAAAAAAATTGATTGGAGGATTGAATAAATTTTGACATAAATTGCAGTTCGACATACGTGATATAGCGTCAGAAGGAGGTCCCTTGTTACAGGGAAGGTTCCTATTCGGTATAACGAGGTGTTAAAGACATAAATTAAAAGAAGATTTTCTACCATAAATGACGAGATGATATCAACCCCTTGACCAAAAGGATATCTCCTTGATTCGTGAAAAAAAGCTACCTATAATATCTACTTTGATTTTAAAAAATAGCGGATAAGGATATTTTGAGTTCCTGAAAACCAATTTGTGGTGAAAATCAGAAAATTGAGAATTGTTGGTGCAATGTGGCAGACTTTAAATTCTCATAAAATTGTTAAAGTGTCGAAATTTTTCCTGAAGCTGTGGAGCAACGAATATAAATAAAAATATTTCCAATATAAATATAAATATCACAAGTTCTTGCACTCTGAGGATGAGAACAGCACTGTTTGAGATTTACGATACAAGAGGCAATACTTGTAACACGATACTTGCAACTCAATTTTTGCAAAAAAAGTGTAAAAACATTTTAGAATCAGGAATCTTTAACTTTTGAATTGGCAGAAATTAAAAGAGTGATATATTTAACTATTATGACATATTATTAATAACTATGACAACTAATATGACATAATTTTATTAAAAAGAGTTTTGAAGAACATCGTATTTTCGATATTTCTTTTAACATGTTCTAAGGGTACAATGTTGCAGCTTCAAATCAAACTGAATTCGTTACTATTTTTGAGTTTTTTTAACATTAATTGGAATTCTAGGACCTTTGGACCGTTTTCGGATACAAAGTTTCACGGAAGTTGTGTCCACTAGGATTTTTCGGAATTGTTTATCTTACTATTGCTACAAATTGGAATTTCATGACCTTAAAAATCTCCAAGAACAATATGTTTCTTCAATTTGCCGATAGCAACATGACTATTTCTTGCATTAATTTAATAGATTTTCTACAATGTCCCAGAATGCATACAAATAATCGCAGCAAAACCCATTGCTCTTATCAGTGACAATTCTAATGAATGGTACAAGTCTCATACCTGGTACTCTAAAACGTTCGCTCTTTTTGTAATACTTCAAAACGTCGTTGTAAGACCATCCAGTGTTGCCCAATTGCTCCCAGATATCATAATCGATTTTGTTTCCTCGCGTGTGGATCATGTAATTCAGTACACTGGTACCACCGAGGCACTTTCCTCGTGGCCACGAGCATTGATTGTTCTTCATACCGAGACACGCATTTTTTTGAGGCGCCACTTTATACCCCCAGTTGTAGTCCGTCAACTGGAAGTAACTCACGAGCATCGGAATTTGGTTCAGAAATCCTTCTGGATTGCCCGCTTCGAGCAATAGCACTTTCCATGCTCTATTTTCCGATAATCGATTAGCTAATACCGATCCACCAGTACCCGCTCCAACAATTATGAAGTCATAGGTGTCCAGTTTCGGGCCCGAGGGCGACAATAAGTCGTCGTTGATGCTGCCGTTGCTCCTCATCAAGTCCCAGAAGGTTTGGCCCGTTACGATTGTTGCACTTAGAAATAAGCAGATGATTTTTATCGCGAGTCCCATCTCGCATTGGTTTCCCTTTTCGAGTTATTTCACACTGAACTGACTGCACTCGGATGCAAAATTCACGCTTTTCGGGTTAGCTCGTCGAACGTGGAGCGTGTGATTCTTTTATTCCGCTGTCGGTGGGTTTAACTGGTGATAAAGAAAGTTTGTGCCTGCATAAGGTAGGTCAACGAGAGAACTAACTGGCAGTTTCGTGTGTTCTACTCTCGGCGCTATAAGATCTAACCGGAGAAATGCACTTTCTCGTTCTCCTGTTCACGTAATATCGCTTCGGCTTGAGCAATACACACGTTCTTCCATTACCAATTCCCCACTCTTGCTTTGCTTTTTTCTTTTTCGAATAACACATTCATCTATTACACATTGAGACGTCGTTTCAGCAATCGTTCCTGCAAAAGTAGGTAAATGGGCACACGTAGGAAAATTTCTGGGCAAGTAAGTAACGGTTACCAAAAATACGTGGCCGATGGTGGCCAAATGTGGTAATTGTGACCATGTGGGTCCTATGAGACATTTGCGATAGCCCAACCTGGGCAAGTGTCATTTTGTCAAATAGCAAAACCCTAGCGCAGATTGGGCTAGCGCTCAGAAGGCGCTCTTTGCACTCGCATTCCCAAAAATCGCCAGCAAATTCTAACAATGCGTTGAAATATTAGCATCATCCAAGCTTTTGTACATTCTGCAGAAGAAATAACCCCGAGTGCGTCTAATCAGACAACGCAAAGCGGTTCTCCTTGTAAAATCTTTGCGTTGGCCTTTTAGGGGTCTCACATTTCGTAAGACGGCGAGTATCAATGCTTTGCATGGATCGTCACCTGCGCTAGTTTTGCCAAGAATACTTGTTTCAGCTCTAATCCAAGTTAGTGATAATTGTGCTGATTGTTGATTGCACTTTGATGCAAGTTGCACCAAGAGATCATCTACATTTATGTATTTTTCGTTAAATGGGTAACACCGACTGGTATTGAGACCCCTAGGATTCTGGTGACTAGCTTGAAACGATAGAATAGCGTGTCCGACAAGTCTCGTTATCCGTCCTCCCAGTGTTCAGCGACGATAAGCATGAAAATCTTACGCTTTAATAAGTTATGTAATAAAGAACCTCCGTACTGACTCCATTGTGTGCGTTACCCTACAGGCCGTCACCCTCACCGTGAACGTAGCATCAGTGCAGTAACCACGTATCCCGCGTAGTAGAAGAAACAATGCACGTTCCAACCCCTCGCATTCTCGTCTACCCGAGGTGCACACCGCATTTATTTTATGCGGGAAGCATTCTCTTGCGAGATACGCTCTTAATGGGATGTGCTAGCATGTATACTTTCCCTTTCCAAAGCCGTGGCTAAACATGGTAAATTTCCAGCTACGTCGGCTCGAATAATCCAGAATTTAACTGAGTTTAATATAACATAAACTGCAAATAAAGTAATTAAGACAGCATTTCTGGCCAAATAAAAACTCCAAAAATGATCTGATATCAGCAGGTGCGGAATTTGGCGATTTCTTTTTGGCTACTTATGGGCAGATTTTGATTTTCGTGATAGGATTTAAAGGTTCCTTGAATGTCTTAACCCTTTCGGTACGAACAACGATAATAGTCGTCCAACGTTGAACGCTTGCTATTTACTACCAACGACTACTATAGTCGTTCAGAGTTCAATGTTTCTTGTGCACCAGCGACAACTATAGTCGTCCAAAAAAATTTAAATTAGTTCGTACATTTGAGATTAGAATTTGTTTACTAGTGAGGACCGGAATAAGCTTCAAATTTCTTGATGAAATAAACCACGTTCACGAGCCGCTGTCATTGGCTGCCGGGGCAGTGACAATTTGCCTCTAGCGGACGCGTGCTCGACACCCGCTATTATGCTTTTAAATACGTAATTTTCGTTAAAAAACAAGAAGTTGCAAGTGTCATAAATATTATCAATATAACCTACGATCATTTAGACTCATGTCACATTTGAATTTGGCGCAAAAATGTCTACCGGAAGTGGTCGTTGTCTATGCCAAAGAACTTGAGGCAAAAGAGATTTGAAGGTAAAAGATTCGAGGCTCTAGTGTCATTGCAATTGAACAGAGGGCGAATTTTGGACATGCAACTCGTCATACATGGTCAACATGTCTAAACCAGGCTATAGGAAAAAAGTCACATGATGGATACAGAATACTCGGTTGTTAGTGAACGGATAATCCTAAATTTTGAATATGTTATTACTTAGCCTTATACGATAGGCTGGCAACTGATTTTTATTTTCTCAAATTAATTTTTTTTTATTAAACTTCCTTTATTAATTAACTTATCGTCAAAAATATAAACAACATTGCAGACGCACGGATGTGTCAAATTAAATATCTTCAAAAAGAATAAAATTATCACTTGAACACATTCGAATTCACCCAACAGCCAATGTGCCTGATGGAACTTAATAATACCTTACTTATTATGAAATCAAAATGCAAAATACGCGAAAAATGTATCGATCAGATACAATGCGGAGGCGACATTTTTTTTCGTAACAGGTAAACAACATTCGAAATCTGCATTATTCAGAAAGATTTGTTTCAACAGGCAACAAAAGACGGTATTGTCAAAATTTAATATACCGTGGAATGAGTAATTGACATTGGGACAATGTATAGCTAATAAAACCCACCCAGGTAGAAAGTAATCAATGGAATTAGCTTGTATTAAGCTAATTTGATCAGTTTTAGCCTAAAACTAGCTGGCAAACTATGGTTAGTACAAGGTTAGTTGGTAACGCTCTGGATCGCTAACATAAAGCTTACAGTTTTAGCTTGCATAAACAGTGACAATTTAGCTTACTACAAGGTTGAAAATAAAGCTTATTCTTAGCTAGAGTAGATATGGTAATTTAAGTTTTAAAAAACGTTTACAGAGAAAAATTTTTTATTATTTTTTTTCTCAACACAAACATCAGATATTGAGCATTACATGTATAGTGTTATATATATTTTAGAAATATAAAACAGCAAATGTCATATTATTTTTAATTTTATGCTCATATTTTAATTTATTTATTAGCTTTAGGTTTCAAACTCTTTGGTTTTTTAGAATCCACAATCTGAGTATTGTTCTTTTTATTATTACCCGTTGTATCAGATTTCTTTAATTAATTTATTAAAATTTATATATGGCTCTGGAGGAAATAGGCAGGTAAACTTTTTATTTTTATCATCTCAAGTCACCCACGGTGATGGCACGGCGTCGATAAATTTTTGTGATTTTTTTCCATGGGTTATAAATTCAATTAATAAATATTCATACGTCTTACCACTTTCTTTATTTCTACTAGATCCAGCCATATCGATCAATAATTAACAATTAAAGTTAACATCAATGTCAACTAAATATTTCTAACCTAAATCTTGATGTCGTTTTTATTTTTTACAAACACTGTCTTAATTAGTAATACCATAGTGAATATTAATATATCAGTAGGATCCGGAAAAAGTACGCAGTATTTTATTTATTTATACAAAATATTTCTGAAATGAATAAAATTAAACTCAATTATCACTTATAAACAATGACACAAACTCCTAATTAACCTCAAACTTCAGTTCTCAATGTACGCTTGGAGTAATGTTAGCAGATAAGGTAGTTTTAAGCTTAGAATCCATGCTTAGAACGAATCTTATAATACGCGTGGAAAACAAGCTAACAGCAAGGTATTTTTGAAGGTTAGTTACACTCTAAAGACTTGTCATAGAATTCATTCTAATAACAACCTAGAATAAAGCTTGCAAAACAAGACTTGGATGTTAAGCTAAAATAAAGCTATTTTGAAGTTTCAAACTTGTCCGACTAAGACAATTTTCTACCTCGGCAGCCTCTTTAAACAATTGGTCGAATGTTATAAACGGTTTTTATTCATAAATCCTTTCTATCGCTACTTTTAATTACACGCCAAAATTCAACTGCTATGCTCTCTTTCCGATGAGGTTCATAGTTGTCTGGTACCGTATCAGCGAATTCGCCTATCGACCGTCCGTTCAGCGAAAGCATAGACACAAAAAAAGCCATATCGAGAGGGTTAAATTCGAAAAAATAAGAGTCTGGCGCAAATTCTTGAAGAATTCGGTTCCAATCTTCAAGGAACGTTTCCGAGCATCCGTGAAATGTTTGAAAGGCGTCGGCAATTGCGATTGGTTACGGTTGTCGTTTTCTAGTGTTTCCCAAATCGATGGTGAACTTTCTGCTATGCCGAAGAAGAGATGACACCCCGTGATGCAAATGAGAACCTCTGTTTTGACACGCATGAGCTTTGGTACTGATTCATTCTGTCGCTCGGGATGCTATCGAACTCTTTGTTTTCAATTATAGAGAACTTTGATACAAACGAGAGTCCCACCGATTGCTGAATCACATCCACTCTTACATTCTTGGGAAAGTAGTTCGTAGAAATCGTAATTTTCATCTCCATTTTCCATGTATCTAGTTTTGCTTCAGCTGCACACGAACGTGTTTCAATAGAAGCTTGAGGGGTTATACGCACTTAGAAGGTCGAAAAAGGGCGATTTTTCAAGAATTTTTCCTGGAGAGACATTTCAATTTATTAATTTCAAACTTTGTGTATATATTGTAGTAGTCTTTGACTACTTTCTCAATTTTTTTGGTATAAACATAATCATTCTGACAGCCGCTGCAGCCAATCTCCGGGAGCACCCCGAAGAAAAACACGTTTTGCGGTGAGCAAGATTTCTCAAAAACGGCTAAACCGATCGGTCTTAAATTTTTACACAAGCTTTATACATATATTATCTAGTAATTGATCGTTGATTTTGACTCTACGACAAATATTTTTCATTTTATGAACAATTTTGCGGGCAAAATTCTCATGAAAAATTGATATTTCCGATTTACGAAGCCGCCATTGTGTTAAAAATTAGTATTTTGCAAAAACCAACGATCAAAACCGAGATAATACATTATGTTAACGAAGAATTTTTGGTTTTTTTATTTCCGATAACACAGCCCTGAGATATCGTGCTCACCGCAAAACAGAATGATTATTTTTATTCCAAAAAAATTGAGAAAGTAGTCAAAGACTATTACAATATATACACAAAGTTTGAAATTAATAATGAAAATTTGAAATGAAAATGTCTCTCCGGAAAAAATTCTTGAAAAATCGCCTTTTTTCGGCCTTCTAAGTGCGTATAACCCCTTAATGAATTGAAATTGACTATCTAACAACGATTAACGTTGCATGTTTGCAATAAAAGGTTAAACGGTCAGCCTCTATTGGGTTTTTGGAAACATACGTGCTGAAAATCGTCATAATGTGACAATGCTGTAAGCTGGACTTCGTCACGATTAGACTTCATGACGACCCAAGCCACTTATAATCTTCAATAGCATAATTACAACCGAGTAAAAATTTGAAAAAATCTTTGTTGGCTGGTCCCGATTGTCTCTGTAATATAAATGTCATAATTTTAAAAGGTTCTCGAAAATCCGAGTACACCATTGTAGACACTGCAACTCATAGAACTCTGGAAGATGAACCGAACCAGGTGAAACAAGCTGGAACCAATATGTTGCCCTATTTTCTATCGCTAGGCTTTGCTTTCAAGCTGCTCTCGACTTCCTACTGAAACTGTAACCTACGGTAAAGAGATAGCTCCGAAACATCCCCTGAGCGAGCTAAAGATCCTTTCACAGCCTGAAGCTTTCATTCCCGAGTGACTTGGGATTATCGTACCCTAAAGTTCCGTGATTTCACGTTGTTATAAGATTTGTTTGCCCCTTGTCTAGTAATGGAATCGCTCTGGAGCACTGGTACTTCGATTAACCACGAATCTGTTTTCTAACAAATAATTCTTTAACAGCCCAAAATGATTCAACATGGGATTTACAATTAGTGAAGAAAAGTATTTCTAACAATAAGAGTAAAGTTTGGAACCAAAGCCAGAAGTTTGACCGAAACCAGCCTTTCCAGTGATTTAAGGGTGATGATGTCACTTACGATTGCACTCAAGCTTAAAACTTTTGGTGCCTCAAATCTCTTGATGCTTTTACTTCAAGTTCTTTGACCTAGGCAACGTCCACTTCCGGTTGACACTTTCCGCGCGATATTTAAATGTGGCATACGTCTAAAATACTTTTGCGATAACCAAATAATTGTTTTGTTATATTCTAGTAGATTTTTTTATCTATAACGACATCTTTTGACGGATATCCACGTGTTGGAAAAAAAACAGGTTTCAGTTACATCCTTAAACGCAATGTGCTCTGTTTTCTTCGAATTTATCCTCGGATATGATTTTCCTTGGAATAGAAAAACTTGTTGGATTCACCTGGCAATTTCACGTCATGAAAATTTATACGTGTCACATAAAATAAATTGGTTCCTTTTCCATTTTTTTCTAGATTATTATTATTGAGATCTAACTTCCCGATGCAAATTAGACCAGGCCTAAAAAAAAGGCACACATGCAAATAGCTCTTCTCACGCGTGCTGCGTTTGAAAATATGTATGCAATGAAGGTGTTAAATACGTAAGTCCTCGCGGGTAATGCAAGTGACAATGAGTTTCTCAAACAGAATTCAGTTGCGCGTGTAATACAGATGAATCTCTTGATTATCGCATCGAACACCGCGAATATGCATAATACATGGAATCAAGAAGTGCAATTACGTGATTCAACCGTTAGTGAGGATTTAACAAACCTTTGTGACCTCCTCAGCGGCAGACTACTTATATATGGCCGCTGCTCCGCGGGTGGCAGTTTCACTAACGTGCCATGTATCGCCACTTATCGCTGCTTGTTCGATACGTGAGTTGTTTCAATCTGCTGCTCTCCTTGTCCCCGTGTGCATGCCAATATGGCGACAATGTTCCTCTCCTGGAAAATATGGCGGATATCCTTAAAGGTTTCTTGACCGTCTTGCGAGATGGCGAGGAGTTCATGTCGCGAGAATTGCCAGACGCGGTCCTAAGCTCCGAGTACGACTTCATCGTAGTTGGTGCAGGTTCCGCCGGTGCCGTTTTGGCGGCCAGATTGAGTGAGAACGAAAACACACGCGTGCTTCTGGTGGAAGCTGGAAGAAACGAGAACTTTTTGCTGGGCATCCCCTTGAGCGTGTTCTACTTACAATTTCTCGACCAGATCAATTGGAATTATTACCCGGAAGCTTCGGACAAGTACTGTCGAGGTTCGATCGGCCGCCGCTGCAAGTGGCCCCTAGGCAAAGTAATGGGTGGCAGCAGCGTCCTGAACTACATGATTGCCACGCGAGGGCATTACCGGGATTACGATAAATGGGCCGAATTAGGAAACGAGGGTTGGTCCTTTAAAGACGTTTTCCCGTATTTCAAGAAACTCGAGGGCATAAGGGACCCGGAACTGAATAGCGAGCAGCGCAACGCCCATGGACCGCAACACATATCGCTGCTCAAGTACCACACGCCGATCGGGAAGGCGTTTCTTGAAGCCGCCGAGGAACTGGGCAACAAAATCTTGGATTACAATGGCAAGGAGCAGCTGGGTTTTTCGTATCTCCAGTTAACCACCAGCAATGGCACCAGGATGAGCACGAACAGAGCGTACCTCCAACCCATCCGGCACAGGAGAAATTTGCATGCCTCAACGCTCAGCCTCGTGAGCAAAGTTCTCATCGAACCGAAGTCCAGGAAGGCTTTGGGCATCGAGTTCATAAAAAACAACAAGAAACACCGCGTGTTTGCGCGAAAGGAAGTTATCCTGTCGGCGGGAGCTATCGCCACACCGAAGTTACTGATGCTGTCGGGTATCGGCCCAGCTGACCATTTGCGAGAAATGGGCATCCCCGTGGTGAAGGATTTGCCCGTGGGCCAAAATTTGCAAGACCACATTGGCTTTCAGGGCTTGCTCTTTTTACTGAACCAAAGCGCTGCGATTTTTGAGAAAGATGTATTTGATCTATCGAAGAGTCATCTGCGTGATTATCTGTTGCGCCGGGAAGGGTTGATGACGGTACCGGGGGGGATCGAAAGCATCGGATTCCTGCACGATGACGAATTAGGGGTTGAAGAGGATTACCCTGATTTCGAATTCATGTTCCTCCCTGCATCGCTCGTGTCCTCTAACGCGCTGCACCGGATGCTGAGCATGTCGGAAGAGATATGGAGGAACAACTATGAGAAGCTGTTCAATACTCACGCGTACACTATATACCCGATGATACTGAGGCCGAGGAGCAGAGGGACGATTTACCTTCGCGACACCAATATTTACACTCCTCCGAAAATTACAGCGAACTACTTAGACGACCCCTATGACGTGAAAGTGATGACTCGAGCCATTCGGAAAGCTATCGAATTTTCTCAGACCAAAGCGATGCAGAAATATGGCAGCGCCTTTTATGATGTTCCGTTGGACGTTTGCAAGCATCACGTATTCGGTTCCGACGAATACTGGGAATGCGCGCTGAGAACTCTATGTTTCACAATTTACCATCAATGTGGCACATGTAGAATGGGTCCGAAAAACAACAAAACCAGTGTCGTCGATCCCCGAGGAAAGGTACTGAACAAAAAATGCTTGTATGCGTTCACAGAGAAAACGCATCCGATTGAAGACAATAGTTGGGGCAGATCTTATCTCGTTCAGATCTTAAAGCCTCGTTTTGGACCCTCTATTTCGATAACGTGTTAAACGCCACGTTTAATTTACACTATCGCTCAAACATATGTGGACACTTGCAAAGTTCATGAAATTTGTGATATATTATATATATTTTCATTATTAAACAACGTTTGTTGCTAAATTCAATTACAAATATGTATTTAATGTATTCTAATAGTATGTACTAAATTAACAATATAGTTATTTAATTTTGTTAAATAAATAAACATCTATTCGGTTGGTAAAAAATTGCGATGCGTGCGTACAGTTTGTAAAGTGTCCACATACTTTTGAGCGGAAGTGTACATGACTCCCTAATCACGCCGCATGGGTCGCAATGGTATACGATATTGCATTTGTCATAACCGGCGCGGCCTGAACAGAAAGTTTAGTGCCATGACTGTTAACGTGTTAAACGGGTTTTCCTTAGGGTTTAACTGTAGAATTATGGCAAAATCGAGCAATTTAGCTGAAACTTTTGCATTCCAGTAAAAAATTCCTGATTATAACTTGTTGTACATTTTTCTTGAATTATGGAGGTTCATCTGTACGTTATCGCGTGAGGAAAGCGATAGCCGTTTCCTTTGTGGTTGCAAAGCACAGACATTTAGTTTTCACACATTTGTGCAGTTGTTTCTGCAGAAAATTGTCCTTTGGACACACTGAGACGTCGTTTAACGCCAATTTCTTTGCAGGTAATCGGTGTTCATGGATTGAGAGTCGCTGATGCTTCCATTATACCAGAAATCATTACGGGTCATACTAATATCCCCGTGATAATGATCGGTGAAAAGGTAGCGGATATGATCAAGGAGGATTGGGGATTCCCGATAGATCCGTTACCGTAGTAGAGACCTTGTGGGCGAATTAATAGATTTTTTAAATACACCATTCAAGTTTGTATTCATTTTTTTGTTTCCACTTTATGTTAGCGTTTCAGTTTGGAGTTAATAATATGCATAGGGAAAAAGTGTCTGTAAAATTCGCCAAAAAAATATTGTAGAGACGTATGTGATGGAAAATAGTAATATTAATTACATGCAAAAGTAATTGAAGTTACAAGAAAATTTTTAAGATATGTTTGCAAAGCTAAGGTATAAAATAACAAATGCGAACTCTTACTTAGTAAATTTCGTCACTTTTTGTATATTTGGCATTATATTGAATTACACTGGTCGGCAAAAAAAAATTTCCTGCCTCTTACACCATTGCTGCTGATTCTTATGTAAAAGTCACCTCCTGAATCCGAACAGGACTTCAGTTTTCCCCCATCACCCCCCGTTTTCGGGAAATAGCCTCCCACCTATTTTTACCACTTTTCTATCATTTGGAGGGATGAAAAGGATAATTTTAACCTTTATATTTCTTCTCAGGAGCTGGAGAGTTGAAAAGTTCTAAAACATGAACATTTGTAGCAAGGGGGTAAATGGGGGGGGGGGGGGGGCTTAAATTGTAAAAAAATCATTAAAAATGATCAGTTTTTCCGTTTTCTTCACAAATTTTTTCACTTATTTTCTATTTACTACATCTTACAGCCTCCCCCATCCTCTCTCAAACACCCCCCAAATAATAAAAATATATAGCAGCAATATATAGCAACAATAATAACAATATATAGCTACAGTTCGGAAGATTACACAATACACCGTGTGCACAGAATTGCACAGGAATTTTCATATTTTGACAAGTTTAAACGTGCATTGCTCTTGTCACTAAAGTCCTGCAGGACTATTGTTGCTATATATTGCTGCTATATATTTTTATTATTTGGGGGTGTTTGAGAGATGATGGGGAGGGGGTTGGAAGATAGAGTAAGTAGAAAATAAGTGAAAAATATCTGCGGAAAAAAAAAGAAGAACTGATCATTTTTAACCGACTTCGAAAAAGAAGGAGGTTACTCAATTCGACATGTATATTTTTTTTTTGGATGTATGTTCCCCGATTACTCCGAGATGGCTGGACCAATCAAGATGAAACCTCTTGCATCTTGTAGAGCATGTCTCTGTGGTGGTCCCGTTATAAAGACATTTTGCGATTTTTCATTTTTTTATCCGCTTTTTTGCAAAAAACCGAAAATTTGTATTTTGTAGTGCTTATTACTCCGAGACGGATAGACCAATCGGATTGAAACTTCTTACACCTGGTAGAGTATCACTGCCACTTGGTCGCATAACAAAAAATACATTTGACCTTGGTTCATTTTTTACCACTTTATGCAACTTTTATCGCAAAAAAATACTATTTTTTTACGTATGTTCGGCTTCAAATCGATGAAATCGATGAAACCCCTTACATTTTGCTGCCGGTCAGGTTTCGCGATGATTACATTTTCATTAATTTATAAATTTTGTTAATGTTTATAACTATTGTTTTTGCAAAATTCCTAGTGTATGATGTAACTCGGCAACGAATTAGCCGATTGACATGGAACTTTCCACATTTAATGACGGCTGATTTCATGATGTTCCCATTCGGAAAAATTTATGAATTTCTTAATATTTCTAATAATTGTTACTGCAAAATTCCTATTTTTTATGTAACTCGGCAACGAATTAGCCGATTGAGATGGAACTTTCCACATTTAATGACGGCTGATTTCATGATGTTCCCATTCGGAAAAATTTATGAGTTTCTTAATATTTCTAATAATTGTTACTGCAAAATTCCTATTTTTTATGTAACTCGGCAACGAATTAGCCGATTGAGATGGAACTTTCCACATTTAATGATGGCTGATTTCGCGATGTTCCCATTTGGAAAAATTAATGAATTTCTTAATATTTCTTAGAACCTTCCGCATTTGATGACAGCTGATTTTATGATGTTCTTATTTTGAAAAAATTTATGAACTTTTTAACCGACTTTTTAACCGACTTTTTTATCTTTATTATTCTCTATTATATGCTTATAACAATTGTTACTGCAATATTCCTATTATGTGATGTAACTCGACAAGGAATTACCCGATCGCAATGAACCCTTTCACATTTAGCAGTAGATATTTTCTTAATGTTCGAATTGGAACAAATTTATGCTCACTTTTTTCTGTCGTGTAGTACGACAAGAAATTTACTAAACGCGATGTAATCCTTCCACATTTAGTTGCACATGTATTCCTGATGATCCCATTTGCAACTATATATTGCTCATAATTATTGTTACTGCACGAAACGTATTGCTCATAGATTGCCACTAAAAAGTGTGAAATAAAATAATTTTTGGAAAAAAAAATATAACCGACTTCGAAAAATTGCTCTAAAAAATATGAAATAATTTCTAGTTAGTTTATATGAATATTCACCAGCTGTAGATATAATTGCTTAAAAGTATGACAAAATGCAGTGAAAAGTATGAAATAATTTCTATTTCCTTTATATTAAATTATATTAAATAACCTTTTCGGAGGCGGCGCAAAATTAAAATGTTTGAAATCCGCCTTGGCTTAGTTTTTGGTGTAGGCGGCAATATTGAATGCTTACTGTGTGTATACATGTACACTGTCTACGTAAAAGGGGATTGAGAGGGTTTGATGTATTTGATTTGGGGGGGGGGGGGGGGGGGGCGCGCAATTTATTTAAAAATTAATGTATATATTCTCTCGATGGAAATATTGTTTGAGTTGGTTTGAGATAGTATTTAGTAGGGCTGGCGATATTGAATAGTGTTAATCTATATGAGGTCTGAAGCGAATGTAATAACAGCAATAATTAAAGGCCATATGATTTGTTCCTAAGATAGAAAGTTAAACCAAGTTTGGTAATTTTGAATGTAAGTAATTTTTAATTTTGCGCCGCCTCCGAAAAGGTTATTTAATATAATTTAATATAAAGGAAATAGAAATTATTTCATACTTTTCACTGCATTTTGTCATACTTTTAAGCAATTATATCTACAGCTGGTGAATATTCATATAAACTAACTAGAAATTATTTCATATTTTTTAGAGCAATTTTTCGAACTCGGTTATATTTTTTTTTCCAAAAATTATTTTTTAATGATTTTTTTACAATTTAAGGGGACAACCCCCCCCCCCCCCCCGTCTACCTCCTTCCTACTAGTCTTGTAGAACTATAGTGACAAGAGCAATGCACGTTTAAACTTGTCAGAACATGACAATTCCTGTGCGCGCGGTGTATTGTGAATCTTCCGAACTGTAGCTGTATATAAAGGCTAAAATTATCCTTTTCATCCCCCCCAAATTATGGAAGAGTGATAAAAATAGGTGGGGGCCTATTTCCCGAAAATGGTGGGTGATGGGAGCAAACCGAGGTCATCTTCGGATTCAGGAGGTCATTTTACATAAGAATCAACAGGAAGGAATGGTGTAAGGGGCAGAAAATTTTTTTGCCGACCAGTGTTATTAGTACACTAATATTATTTCAATTTTATAAATATCTGCTATACCACTTATACCTTACTATTACATTTGTTTTAGTTTTACTTATTTCACTGGTATTTTATAGTATTGCCGCATTCTTTCAATTGCTTTGTAATCGATTACATTACAATGTTTCAATACTTTTTTTGTAATTTTTTCCAGTAGTATACTTATTTCCAATGGATTTTGAAAATTAACTATTTTGAAGTTCGTATTCATTCTATTGTCTCCACTTTCTGTCAGCTTTTCCATTTGAATCTAATAAGATACTTAGAAAAACATACATAAAACAAAATGTCCTGTAAAATTCGCCAAGAAAATAATGAAAATACGCTTTTGATGAAAATAGTGAAATTAATAACATGCGAAAATATTTAAGGATACAAAAAAATTTGTAAGATATAAAAATTTTTGCGCAAAGTTGATGTGTAAAATAACAAACGAAAACTCTTAGTTATTATCATTTCATTGCTTTATGTATATATGTAATACTACTATATTAACCCTTTGCACTCGAGAGGCAACTCAGAGTTGCCAGTTTTAAACGCTAATCTCTTATGTCGCGAGTGCAAAGGGTAAATATATTCAATATTAGTATACTAATGTGAATTATTTAAATCTCTGCTATAGCGCTTATGCTTTACTACTACATGTTTTTAATTTTGTTTATTTCACCGGTAATTATAGTACAGTCCCATTTTGTTATCACCAATTACACTATTACGTTTCGATAGTTATTTTGTTGCAATTTTTTTCTGTGGTATATTTCCACTAAGGTTACCTACCCTTATTTCAAATTACACTCTTATATTTCCTAGAAGCCGATAAGTATACGTAAGCTTATCTCTCAGGCAAGAACAAGGCGAGGTTCGCATTTAATTACATATTACATGCGAGTCTCTAGAAAATGTTATACTTTATGTATATACGCGCCTATGTTTATACATACCATATTACATGCCATAGTCACCTTGGCCTTTCGTGGGTAAAGAAAATAGCGAATTGATAAAATTACTTTCTTTTTCTACGGGAGACTCAATTTTATGAGGGCAAGAAATTACACGAAAGTATACGCGTGGTTTACTGTAATCTCTGTTTCACTGCACCTTACCGCATGGGGTAGTGTTACTTATAACAACCAATTTGATTGCAATAGTTGAAACTGAAACTGCTTCGAATAGAATCAATAAAACCAACATGGGAAACGATAACATTTTTTATGCTAATTTATTATGTAGGATTATAATTATATTAGATTTTTAGGGGTTATTATTTCTTCCGGCTTAACGATCCAGGCCGCGGGTTATTTTTCCATGTGTCGTTTAACCGTTTTAGTGCCAGAGGTCTTTTTTTGTTTCCAAATAAAAAATTGCCAAGCGGCGCAATAGCGCTCTTTTCATTCCTTATTTCAAAAATACTGGGATTTTTGGACATGAGACAGAAGAAGCGCGATCGCGCCGCTTGGCATTAAAATGGTTAAAAAACGCGAGATAGGGTACAAGTAATTGCGTTGCCTTGGTATCACAAGATTTGCGAATAAAAATAATTTCAGTTGATTTAGATGAAGTTTTCTATCTAAATTTCGTCTCGGACTACATTCCAAACCATATATATAGAATTAATTCAATAATTGCACATTCACTCTGTTTATAAACGAAAAAGAACAAATTTTTTCAGACAAACCTAAAATTCGGGGAAAGAGTCACCCCTCTCGTTATGGAGAACGTATGAGTTTTGAACTTGTTGAAATCATTCAAATTGAACAATTTTTTAGCTTTTTTTATGGGGTTTAATATTTCAAAAGCAAATTGTACCACTTACGGCAGTATTTTTTTATCACAGGCGTTTAATAGCTATACTTTTTTTCGCAATGTACAGCAGGGAAAAGGCTATCTAAAATTTCCTGTATGTGAGACACAGATAAAATCAATGCGTCCCATTCTTATCACGTGTATGTCATCTGATGCTTGGACATGCCAATACGTGATTCAAATCAAAATGTTCTTTTCTGCATCGAGATCTTAGAAAACAATGACTAAAATAGTTTCTCTTCGGTAGAACAAAAATTTCCAATGATGAACAAAATGAAACTTTGGCCGATCGGGTGGTAACTAAAAATCTTCCTTCAACGTACGGATCTAGCGAGGATCGCTTCTATATATAATATTATTCCACGTATATATAATATATATTATATATAAGTATTCAGAATCACATAATTTGAAATATCTCGCCCAGAGTTTAAACTAGGAACTTCAATACCGATCTTCTTAAAAACTTTTTTGTCTGATTCATGAAGTCTCTAGCGAAGTTATAACAATCAAATGTTGTGATATGTTATTAGAGGACTGAGCAGGAAAATAAATATGTTTTGTTAAGTAGCAAAAGAGGAATAAATTTTTATACATCCAACTCTTTTTTTACATGCTTTATTTTTACACGAATTTAAAACTAATCGGTTCAAAAAACTCTTCCTCTTTTGGAATATTTTTTTGCACCAATACATTTTTAATCAATCAATTTTTAAAGTCATTGTCATAATTATGTACGCGACTGAATATAATTCTTTATTGCATTTTACACTTGTTTCAGATAACGTGCAATGTACCTTCGACTTTACTATTTTTTTACACGCTTTTAAATATTCATAAATTTCTTTATTTTTTGTATTACTTATACATTTCTTTGTTTACACGTATTTTTACACGAATGTTTTAGAAACGTATCTAACGTGTGAAAAAGTGTTGGGTGTACTAGCAAAAAAGAAACATCGAAGACAGAAAAAAATATTGCATCTGCGAATACTGGAAAATATATTAGCAATATTACTGATGTGACGAAACAGCTTGTGAAAGTTTAAATAAATATCTACATAAAACAAAACCTTTTAGAATTCCACCTTTGTACTCCATAATGGCTGTATAAATCACTAGCAATAAGAAACAATGCAGCTCCTAAACGCTCGCCAGATTTCTTCCAAGAAACAAATGAAAGCAGAAGACAGTAGGTAAACGTGAATTTCTTAAGAACGCCTTACTTTGAAAGACAATAAGGAAATTGAAGATTGTCTCCTCGAAAAGGAAACCTCTTTACATGTGAATAGAGATGCATAAATACATCAAATCCCACCGTGGAGTTCGGGTGAAATTAAACAAGAAAAAAACACTTACATGCAACGTTGGAATTTTCTGCATTCGGGGTTGGCTACGACTGTCGATAGTCAATGCGCCTCAATCAAACTCGAGAAAGCTGTAGCCCTTGGGTCTGCCCGAATCCCCAGTCAATTTTTCGTTTCGCGGGTGAGAACCACTGTTTTGACGCGCATGCGTTTTGGTGCTAACTAACTTACCTTGAATCCCATGGTATACAGGATTGAGCATCTCAAACAGGCCGCCTGAATAATTCGCTTGCTTTTGACGATAGCAAAAAACGTTGCGAACAAAACTTGTTTTGTTTCAAGGTACGCGTAAAGTGGTATCAATCAATTTTTTATCGGTGGAGTATGTACAGGAGACATGAAGGTCAACTCTGTTTTCTTAACCTTTAGAGCGCCGGGGTTTTGAAAAATTTGCAAATCGCATTTTTCTATAGAAATGTGGTTTAAGGTCCCTAAGTTAGGACCAAACTAAGTTAAGATGTTGGCGAGTCAGACTCCTTACGCCTAGAGGCGTATCCCGACGCTCTAAAGGTTAAGGACGTTCACAACCTATGACCAAATATATACAATTTGTTTAAAATTTGGATATGTTGTAGTTTGATATGAAAAAGGAAGACTCAAATTTTTTCAGAATTTTTTACCGTGTAATTGGCTAATATAAAAGGATAAAGTTAACGTGTTAACATGTGCTCTTATGGCGATTTTTATAAAGTTTATATCTTTCGATCCACATATACGGTTTTTAATTTTTTGGCTTAAATCATTGGTTTTTTTAAAAGGAACAAATGTTGTTAAAATGGACATTGTTTACCGTGTAGTTTTTTAATAAATAACAAAATAGTATTTCCGAATTTCACTATGTTGGTATTGTGAAACGAACGTCTTTGCGCAAGCGCAGAAAAGGCGCGTAGGTTAATAAAGCACGTCACTCTCTCCCGTGTATTATAAGTATTCTGCTATGCAGTGCTACCAACATTTGTTCGCTAACGAGTTTTCCTCCCGCTCCCCTGAAACGCATACTCCGCAACGAAAGTTGTGAACGTCCTTAAATAGAATGGTTTTTTATGTACAGTAGATTTTCCGTACAAAATACCTTCGAATGCTTTCCTACAAGATACCACGTGTTCCCCTTCGCTAATCCACTACCCTCACTCCTAATGTCTCTTCGCCTCTGAATGTTTGGAGTTGCGTACTCCGTATAAGATACCACGGAAATAAATGAGAAAAAATGAGAATTATTTACACATAACGATTTTTTAAATTTATTATCATAAATTATTAATTATTTAAGATCACATTTTAATATTTTTTGTTTAAAATTCATAGAGAATTTTCAATGACTCGTAAACGTAGTTTTTTGTCGGGGAAGTGGCGTTTCCGCGACGCACTGGATTAGTATGTTTAAAATTGATTTACTTACGTGAGATAATTGCACAAACGGTAAAAATAACTTTATTTCTCTCTTTCTTTCTTGTCAACACTGCGAGAACTCCTCGTTTGCGGACTTCTAGTCACGTGACAAAAAAAGAAGGAAAAGGATATGGAATACAAAGCAACCTACATTATCAGCTTAACTTTAAATTATATAGCATGGTATCTTATACGAAGGACATGAGTTCTACTCCTCTCCGGCGTAGCAGGCCGCTGAGTGGGGGAACGGTAATTTTCGGAATCATATTCCCCTCCGGTCCCTTGTGGTATCTTGTACGGAGATTCTACTGTACCATTTAATAGAGCGTTTCAAGATAAACACAACGACACGTTATGGAAGGTAATTCGCGGTCACACAAGATAGCGTATTGATTACCGTACGTTCGATTTTATCCGTATTTCTTTCCATCAAGATTTACATGTCAATGATTTTGAAATTGCATGCAATTCTGTACGTGGACACTACAGAGACGTGATGAAATTTTCTTTACAAAAATGTTATTACTGATGAAGCTACATTTACAAACTTTGGGCAGGTAAACCTTCATAACATGCATTATTGTTCATTAGACGTTAGGGTGAGACATTTGTACACTAGGGTGGGCTTCAACGAAATTTGAAATTCGAGAATCAATTTATGTTACCTCTCAAATTTGTTTATTTTTTCTTTACGTATTGGAGGCACCTAAAGCATTTACCATTCGTTGTCATATTTTAACTGAAGTATCATTCTTGAAAAATAATTAACATGTTAAAAGCCGCGACAAATTTACGTAATTGTTTATACACGCCGCGTGGGTCGCAATAGTATACATTATTACATTTGTCATGACCGGCACGGCTTGAACGGTAAGTTCGGTGCCGGTCCCCGGTGACCGACATGGCATTCAACGCATTGACCCCTTGACATACAAATAAAACGGAAATTGATGCGTTCGAAAATTACTATTTAATTTGGTTCAAATGGAAGTTACGTGCAAGCTTGTCAGAGACGTCAAAGTCACCACAAAAAAGGAATGACGTCTCTTAAACGTCATTGTATGTCAAGGGGTTAAATAAGTTTTGCGATTAACTACGATCTCGTGATGAGAAAAAAATATGCAATTAAATATACGAGGAAAACACAATCTCCCTAAAAATACGGGTTATAAAAAAATTGTTGACGCTTTTAGTTAGAAATTATAGTTTATTTATTTTTATACAGAGAATAACAAGTTCCGATTCTATTGAGATGCCGGTGGCTTAAACAAAATTTACAAAAATAAAGATACAACTTATTTTTTCTTACAAACAACATGTAAATTCTGTTACATATACATATTTACGTTATAACAATATGTCACAAACAAAAATTAACGATTACTACTTGATTTGTTCATTAGGTTACGTTATATCGCAAGAAAAAGTACAAGAAATCAAATAACTTAAGATAGTCCATTTTCGGATTCGGTTTATCCGAAAACAAAATTCTTAAGAGATCTCCAGACAACTGTACAGTTTCGCAGAGAATGTGTTTAAATTTCCTTCAGAAACTGTTACTTTTCGTCTGTAAATATTTTTGAAAAGAAAATTCCAGAATTACTAATTCTCTGGAATTTTGTCTGGGGTTTTCCATTACCCCATGTCACTTGCTGATTAAATCTTTGTTTCTCTTAACTGTCTAACTCAGTCACTCCCCTAACAATTCTAAGATAAAGTATGTTTGAATTTAGTCAATAAGTACTAACAGAATTAACTAATCTTGATATAGTCACATTTACTAATTCTTCTCCTTCAGTAAAAAGCTACCTGACAATTGGTACCTTTACACTTTACACGCATAACAATTAAAGCGTAAACAACAGTTTAGCGTCATTTGAAAGAAGCTTTATGGCACACGGACATACTATAATTGAGGTATATTATTGCCCTTAAATGCTAGTTCTCTAGAAAAGAGAATATTTCCTTTTTTCACCTAAATTCGTTGATTCCTACCCGGGTTTTTGTCTTTAAGTTCTGTATTTCATTGAATCAAATTTGATTTTGCGCGGGTATGACTCCTCTGTTGTCGGTAAAACAGTTCCCAATTAGGCCTTCGGTAGAAATAATAATGTGGCGGCTTTTCATTACATATAATGTATTGGGTTTTTCTCCCAATACATAGTTTTGCATTTATGTTTCTAATTTATTAGTAAAGCAATTGATTTAAAATGAAAGTTGGTCGTGAATAGGTGCTGCATCTGTCACAGAGTGTCTAGGTTCTCAATTAGTGACAGGCACACATTAGTAAAAGACTGCTGCTGTAATAGAGACGAGAAGAAACACTTTTTGTGTTGATAAATTCTATGGTTTTTTTTATGAGAGTCATACTTTGACAACAGCTTCTCCCAAATTTTTCTATTTATTAATACGACAGCTTGGGATGTCCTGGAGAATAAGATTTTCATGTTTGATCTGTATTCTTTATGGTACATATAGAAATAAGGTGCCTTGTTTCAATTTTTCGACCACTTGTCGTCTGAGATGGACAGACAGTGTCCTAATTTGCCCATGTAATGAAACCTGAAGTTGTCAAAAGTTTATGTGAGCCTGCGACAACTTATAGTCATGCATTAACCCTTAGCGCGTCTGGGTGTCAAAAATATCAAAAGTTTGTTATTTCTATTAAAAAGTGTTCTTACCACATTGAGCGCCGGTGGCATATGAGATATTTAAAGCCTAAGCGCTATTGCAACGTATGAGACAAATTTACGAACCCGCATTATCATGGGGCTAGCGCTCAAACGATAGAGTTAGAAATCCACGTTTTCGCGGGGCCAGCGCTCAATGTGTTAAGGTCCCCAATTTACATTAGAACCAAACCAAGGTTGGATGTCACCCTAAGGTGGTCTGACTTGCCTCTAGGCCTAAGCCTAGAGGCATATGCTGACCCTTCAAAGGTTAATAAGGCTTTCAGAATTCTGTGAATTGGGCCAAGCAACGCATTTTTATAGAGATGGCCCAAAAGTTTAACATAAAATTGTATCATCTCTTATTGGGGAAAGATCGACTAATCTGTGACGGGTTGGAAACCGAAAAGGGATTGACCCAGTGTTGGATTTTGAACTTTGGTATAATTCTAAAAAAAAACCCTCGCTCCGCGTACGACAAACACCACTGCCATACTTTCTTGACACTAGCATCAAATACTTCTCGCCCCATATAATGTCCTAGACCGTACCCTCCAGACTTCAGTCGCTATCACCTCCCGCTAACAGCCAACCAATCATTCTTGATCAGGTCGCTGGCTTTCTCGGCTATCATGATAACCGGTGCGTTCGTATTGCCACTGCAAATGGTGGGCATGATCGAGGCATCGACGACTCTCAGTCCCTGCACTCCATAAACCCTGAGCCTCGAATCGACGACAGCCTCCGGATCGTCCACCGGGCCCATCTTTGCCGTTCCTACTGGATGGTATATGGTCATCGAGATGTGTCTAATGTGACACTCCCAATAAGCATCGGTCCCAAACTTCAGATGTCTGCAGCCTGGTATCTTATTTGTATGCAATCTGGAGCCGAATTGCTTGAAGACTTTGGCCTCGCTAACGCGGATGGCGATCTTGGCACCTTCGACCAACCGAGCTATGTCCTCGGGATGGGAGAAGTAATTAGCGTTTATCATTGGACTATGGAACGGATTGGAGCTTCTTAGTTTTATGCTTCCTCGGGACTTGGGCCTTAGCAACAGCGGCATTATCGTCCAAGCGTCTTTGTTGGTGATGGGTCTATAGACGGCGTCGTAGACTTCGTCGGTTATTCCCAAAACTTTCCTAACCTGCACTCCAGCGTCGGAGCTGATGGAAGCCGGCGCCATATGGAACTGTATGTCCGGATACGTGCCAGATTCGTTGGCGTATTTGGTATTGATGAAAGCGTATCCCTCGACCCCACCGAGGGTCGTCATCGGACCCCGACCGTTAGCGACGTAGTGCATGGTGATGGGTGCTGCTTGGAAGCGATCTTGAACGATGGCCACGGGTTTATCAATGAGGAACGTGAGTCCTCCCATGCCCACATGGTCCTGGAGGTTCTCGCCGACTTTCAAGTCTACCAAGTTTGGGATGCCCACGTGTTTGAGGTGTTCCTTGGGTCCGATGCCGGACAGCATCAGAATCTGTGGGCTATTGACGGCCCCGGCTGACAAAATCACCTCTTTCCTCGCTTTGACGACCTGTCGTTTCCCGTTTCTGTAGAATTCCACTCCTACTGCCTTCAGCGTGATGGGATCGATAAGCACCCTCGTGACGTGTGCGTTCATAGCCACGTGTAGATTCCGCCGAAGCCTCACTGGCCTCAGGAAGGCCTTCGCTGTGGAGCAACGACTGCCTCTCCTGATAGTACCCTGTGCTATCATAAACCCGGTCTGGTACTCGCCGTTGATGTCCCTGTTTTCATACCCGATTTCCGTGCCAGCTTGGACGAAGGCCACGACCAGTGGTGTTTTCCACGGCGATTCCTGAACCGTCAGGTACCCTCCCGTGCCGTGATAACGGCTATTCTGCAGATACGGATTGCGGTTATCTTCGGATTTCTTGAAATAGTAGAGAACTTCCTCGTAGCCCCATCCGAGGTTGCCCAGGGACTCCCAGTGATCGTAATCATGCCTATTACCACGAACATAGAGCATGTAATTTAGGACACTGGAACCCCCGAGGACTTTCCCTCTGGGCCAATTACATCGCCCGTTCTTCATCGCCAGGCAAGCCCTCCCCGTCGGTTCCGTCTTGTACTTCCAGTCGAGCTTCGTTAGCTGCAAGTAAGCAGCTAATGACGGAACGTCCGTTATTTCATTTTCGTCCGGACCAGCTTCTAGAAGCAAAACATTCCACTGAGGAATTTCCGAGAGACGGTTAGCCACAACGGCCCCCGCCGAGCCGCCGCCGACTACCACGAAATCGTACTGGGCGTATAAAGGATATTTGTCGATGGGACGACTCTCAGGATCCAGCTGGTCGTAGCGGTAATAGGACAGGCCCGCTATCAAAAGGGGCACGAGCCATAACCCGGTTCCCACCAAGCCTATGGCTCCTTTCAGTGCCGAGGTGACAACGATAGCACTGAAGACCATCTTTGAACAGTCGTAGGGTTTCTTGTGTTAGAAATCCCTTGTCGCGAGTTTCATTGCAAAATGTCTGGTGGCTTCGACCGTATCTTGGAGAACCCGCGGATGGGACTCAAGAGCGGCATTATGTCGATGGTTGGGAAGCGCTATCGGTCATATCCTCGATCCGTCTGAAAGAAGAAAAATCTGTTAGTTATAAGAGTCAGAGCTAGAGTTGTTTATTTAACATTCTACGACAAGTCCACTAAAATGGAAAAATTAGGTGCAGAAATGAATAATCCAAATTATTGAAAATGGTTCGACGACTTTATCGTGACCAAGGACAGCATTTTTCCGACATGGAATTTATCAACAGCCTGGGAGATGGCTTAAAGTTACAGAATGTAACGACGAATACTTTTATTCAACAATTTAACTTACTTTCTTTTGAAATAAGCATTGAATATTGTTTTAAAAAATGAATTATTCATTTCAGTCAATTATTCAAAACGGAATTCCGGGTTTTTTCTGTAAATGATTTTTTTTTTGCTAATGAACAAAATCACAGATAATTTGAAAAATGATAATTTTCATTTTATTTATTATATGAAATTGAGAAGTTCATTAAGAATGAAGGTTTTGAGACTCATAAAATTCCGTAACGCAAGACACATGGTGTGAAATCTTAAGTCTCTGATATGAGAGATGAACGAGGAAAAGTTGTACGAAGAAAATTATAGAATTCCATGGCATGCAATTTTCGCTCTGTGTAAAAAACTGTTTAAAATGTAATCTCGAGAATATATAGCCAGGAAGAGTAATCGAGAAAAAGGAAAGTCATATTTTCATGAAGGTATTTCGTGGTGTAGAAATATACAAGGAGTCTCTCTTAACATGAACATTTTAAACATTTACGTTATGTTATATTATACTATTATTCCTTATCATAAACACAGACTATAAACGGTTGATATTGAAATGCCTTTGAAAGGACATGTTCTTAATGTTATCCAAATTATCTGAAAACATTAATGAAATAAATAATGTAATATTATTTAAATTCTAAACATGAAAAAAAACAATTTTGAATTTTGAAAATTACAATATTTAGGGTTTAATCCCATTCGAGGATCATTTAACACCTGAAGGGTATACTCGAAATATTCTACTCTCTTCAATGGTGTTAAAATTTATATTAGAAATTCATCAACTGAATTTGTTGGCACAGGACTGAATGTTAAATGTGACTCGGTGTTAAATTAACAATAAATCAAATTACATCAACTTAATAGCCCAAACACTAATTTTACAGTCATTCTTCAATTAAATAACAAATCAAATTAATATATTTAAAAACGGTAATTCTAATTTTAACACGTTCAACCCGGCGCATTTTTGAAGCCATTTAAAAAGCATTGGCCTGTGAACCACCGGTGGTTCACGCCGGGTTGAACGTGTTAAAGGCCTTAATAATCCAAACTTTTCTAGGTCCCAATATAGTGTTATTTTAACACGAATCTTGGAAAAAACAAATTTAGAATTTCCACAATTATAGTATTTAGGACTTCATTCCACTCAGCGTTCATTTAACACCAATCAGGAATATACAACTACCCGTTTCACTAGTGTTAAAGCTACTTTCAGAAAGTCACCAGTCGGATGCAGTAGCTCAGGACCCGGTATTAAATTAACATTAAATGAAATTACATCAGTTTAACACTCCAAATACTAATTTTACAATCATTGTCAATTACGCAACAAATCAAATTAGTATGTTTAACACCCCTAACTCTAATTTTAAAGACTTTAATAGGCGAGACTTTCCTCAGATTAAATTTGTATAACACCGCTACCTACACGTTTCAATAGTGTTAAAGCTATTTTTAAAAAATCACCAGTTGGATCCAGAGGCCCAAAACTCGGTATTAAGTTCGCAATATTTCAGATTAAATCGGTTTAACACTAGCGATCTTTTAGCCTATATTTCTAGAGAGCGCAATTGGAATTTCGCAATAGCCGCTACTCACTCGAAAATATTTGGTCAAAAATCCCAGAAGGCGACCCTCGAGTCCGTAAAACAGCTGCTTGCGATCTCTCAGCAATATTGGAATCGTTTTATGGGAAGTATTGTACTCGTGAGGCTCCTCAAAGTGAACGCAACGAAATCGCAAATATTGTTCTTCGGACAATTAACAATAACACTCATGGACGTGGAGTGTATTTACACAACTGTGGATCAACAGTTTCGGTGTTGTGCTCCTCGAAAGAGACGGTGATCTCATAACGGGCGAAAGGAGAAAGTACTTTTGCTTTGCTTCCCTCTTTGAAAGTCATGGTTACGTTATGAACTTTGGATAACAACAGCGTTGTCTGACCACGGATACGATTCTCACATTCTCATGAGCACCTTGCCATTCTTATCGAATCGATCTTTTGGGGAACCGCAATTCCGCTTATGGCTGGAAAGTTTTCTTTATGGTCTAATAACATTTTGCTAATTTTCGACGTCCCGAGTTTAAGTTTATTGCGGAAACGTTTACAAGGTTTCGCGTTGCTCCCGTTTAGGCTCCACTTATTTGAATACTTGGTAGAAAGGAACTTGCAACTCGGGTGAATTGGCACGAATATTTTAGGGAAGTCGGTATTGGGTTGGTCCAGAGGCTATAAATGTTCCAGGTTCGAATCTTCATCCCAGTGGTTTTCAAATAAATTATTTTTTTTTTAAGTTTGAGGAATTTTCCTTGAATCATAGGGGAAGATTCGAGGCAATAGACAAAAAAAGGAAGAAAGTGAATTTAAAAACGAATTGAAAATAAATTTTATACCATTATTACAGTAAATAAGAATTAATTGTATTCGGTTGCAGTAACATCTGTAATGTAAAATGCAATTTTTAATATTTTTTGGTAATTTCCAATTCACGTTATGGATTGTCTACATAATTATACATTACCTCCATGAAATATTAATAATAACAATAACAATAATCATCATAATAATAATGATATTGATAATAATAAAATTGTATATTTTGTAAAATCTATTCGAAGAAACAATATAAATATTCACTTTTTTATTGTTAGAATCTCAGAAATTTATTAGTTATAACCCTCTTAGTAAAAATAATATATTGTAATTATTATTATTATTGATATTGTTATTATTGTAATTATTATTATTATTATTATTATTATTCAATTTATTTATTCATTATACATTTAATTTTACCGACACAAAATTTAGAAATTGGTCAATTTCTAGTAAAATTAAATAACCTTCGGTAATTGCTACCGAAAAATGGGATTTACAGGTTCTGGGGAGACTAAGAGGAACCATAAGCATTTATAGAGATATTCCCTACAAACTGGAAGCTGTATCCCAACCATCGATCGCCTCTCAATTTTACTGGGAATAAACACTAGGATAGACCCTGCGTGCAAGAAAATAATAAAGAAACTTCCTTATTATAGGCTTCAGTGCGCGATGCATGAAATCGCAAAGTACGTATGTACGTTTCACCGTACTCTTCACCAACCTACTGGATCTGTTAACGATCCGCGGAAGTAAACTAGACGCACCTCTGCTGCCATTTCCGTCTGAAATTCTCCTCAGGATGGTAAAATCCGACCAGAAATACCCCCCGTCTAGATGAAGACGCATACACACCCGGAAACGTCGCTTATAAGATTGAGAGAAATTGTTCTTTGATTGAAAAAATGTTAAACAAAGGGACAATTGCCAACGTGTACGCCACAGACATTCACAAGCATATCTTGAAGGGAAAATCATTTGAATCTGAGAAACGTCTTGAAAGTATAGAAGATTGATACCTATTATGGTCCACTTCACCAGAATAACAAAGTTGGAACCCTAAGGTTTTTCTGACCTCAGCGGCAAACATTTGTATTGCGTCGAAGCTATTAGTTACCGATTTTAACTTAAAAAATTTACTGTTAATTGTTGAATGTACTGTTAATTGTTAATTGTTAACCTATATTATTTTAACAAATAATATAGGTTAATTTATGAAAATATAGTATTTAGTATAAAAAATTGTAGAATTTTCTTACTACAAAGATGCTTAAATTACAGCTTGGGGCATCTCAGACCCCATAAGCCAAGGAACAATTTTTAAAGTTCATATTTTTTTTGTAACTTTTAATTTAACTTGTAACTTAATTCAACAAATTTTAATATCCTGTAGATAAAACACTTGTGAAATGTAACTAGGTTCTAAAATTGTTATTTTATTTACTATGACTCTTTTCTTCACAATTGCAAAATTTGTGTAGTTATAAAATACAAAATAGTTTTTAGAAAATAAAAAAAGGTATTTTCACTTGTAGCATTATGAACTTTTAATATGAAACTGCAGCTTATATTGGGATACTAAAAAAGAAATAAATATAATTAAGTGGATTAAAATAATATCATAGAAACGATTAAAAATATTACACGTTATCTGTAATTAATAGAATAAAACAGATCCAAAATAATAACTTTATTTTTCCTACCAGTCCTATCGTGGTTGTCAGTTTCAAATAGAAGTATGTATTTAACAGAAAACTTGATACAAATTCGTACCCATTTTTGTCTTTGTATTTATCAATAAAAACATAATTGTTGAATGTTACATATCACTTATTGAGAATTTTAAAGGATCTTATATTAACCCTTTGACTGCTGAAGGCGTATATATACGCTTTAACAAGTCCATCAATATATAGGGTGTCCCAGCTAACTTGACCACCTTGAATATATCTACCAACACTAAGCGAGATATTCAAGGTGGTCAAGTTAGCTGGGACACCCTGTATACGAAAGGCGTAAATCTACGCCCTCTGCAATTTTTTGCTTCTAAAACTTTTATACTGTTTTATCAATTGATTCAACATGGAATTAATCGCTCTTTGTAACATAACATAACACACAAGTATCGGCAATTGTTAGGGTTATTTGCAATTAATATTTTTTTTAAACCCTAAGATTAATAAATCACTTAAATCTCACTCACTCACTCACTCACACACTCACTCACTCATATGCCAATAACGTGCCATCCATACTGATGAATGCGCCGCAGTCAAAGAATTAACAATTATAGGAATTATAAAAACATCAACGTTACGTGTATAAAATATTAATTTTCTTGAAACTTTGTATTCAAGCATTTTTTAGATTGCTTATTATGAATCCAATGTCAGACAGAAAATCTTGAAAAAATATTTAGCGTTACAGGAAATTCAATAAAATTAGAAAGAAAAAAATTAATTACTCTCATTCCTATTCACGTACACCGAAAAACATGAACGCACAAATTATATAATTTTTAATTGACTTATGTCAACCATGAAAATAGTTGGAGTAACAAAAAATGTAGTTAGAATTACTACATATTTTTTCAGCGATCCAATTGGATTGTTGAATTATATTATTATAGTTTTACTCGAGATACATAACAATCGACTTCCAAACCTCCTGTACTAAATTTTTTACATACGCATTTTAAATAAAAAGAATAATAAAAGGTACGAGCAAAATCTCTAAAATATTCAAATTTCTGCAGGAATATACTACGCATGCAAACGCTTGCCATAAAATTGCATTTAATCATTTGTTTTCTAGAAACATCTGCTGTTTTTCTCGACAATTTCATTATTCTACCTTACGAGCGCATATTTACCACTTTTTGCAGCAATTTTCAATCTTTTCACGATTCCTTTTTTCCCAAGCACGCGCCAACCGTCTGTTATTAACGTGGGTTTAACAGTTGTTTATTTATTAGCAATATGAAGCAAAGTAGAGGATTTACAAAACCACACCCGAGTGTATAAAACAGCTTGGTACACAACTAATATTCGGCATTGCACAAATCATTGATGCACGTAAAAGAGAGTTTGTCGATTTTTGCCATCCGGAAACTTTTCTTACAACAATCCGACAATGAGCAAAAACGTTGACAGTCGCCGTTAAAGTTTTACGGGTGAGATTAGAGAAATCTCAACTGCAATCGTCACATTAGCCGCTATTGTTGGAACGTTCAAACCGTTGACTTAAAACATTATCTCTAAGATTATCGGATAAACATTCATCAGTTACGCCACGATCGCGATTTTAATAAATAGCTACTGTTTATTGTAAAATAAGAATTTCTGCGGAAACTGAATCTTTTATTTCTCTAATTAGAAGAGTACCAATCACAAGGTGTCTCGGTTCCAGTTAATACCTACTACTTTTCACGCGAGTTTCATTTATCAACCGTATGACAGATGACCCAATTATGGGTCTCCGGTTGCAAAAAATATCTATATGTTATTAGAATTACGCTGCAATCATATGCAGACAATACGCAATAATTATGCAATTGTCGATATTTGCACGCGGCTTATTCGTTCAAAATAAGCCTAAAAGATTATCTCATTTCTGCGAAGTGTCAAAGGTGACCACAAAAATTGTAAATTCACGATATATGTCTTTGTTATACGCAGGGTGGCTGAAAAGTTCCCGCAATTTTTTTAGATATTTCAACAGGCTATAACTACCACATACGTCAACAAACAAATACACCCAAGAAATAAAACACTTTATTAGAACAATAACAATGAATTAAAGCAAAAAAAATTGCAACAAATGTTGCAATTTTTGTAATCGCAGCAAAAACAAAAACGCTCTGCAATGCCAAAAAACAGTTTAGGAAAGAAATTGCGGGAACTTTTCAGCCACCCTGTATTTGCTTGTTGGTATTTTATTTTGTTTTATTTTATTATGATTTTTATTATATTACATTTATTTTTTGAATTATGTTTTATTTTATTATATTTATTTCATTATATTCGTTATTGAATTTATTATTTTGCATAGAGGAGGATTTATTATTTTTCATTGTACTTTGTTCAAAAATTTCTGTATTGTTATATTATGAAATATTATATATAAAATCTCTATCTACGCTTTGGAAAACATGTCCCAAAGCTTTTAAATAAATGACTCTAAATAAGTTGATATAAATTACCATAATTTGCAACTTCGGGAAATTCTCTATGGAACGAAAAATATTGCGTTGAATATAAATTCATATTTTCTACTATGTTCAGATACAATTATAGAAATATACGTGTGTTTATATCTTGCTCGTACATGTAAAAAGAGAATGGGTTCCTCAATCTTTTTATTTTCTTCTTTTTTTTTCTTTAATTATTGCAGCTAAAATGTCATATAGCTATCAAATATTATAGAATTCTGCCATCAACAATTTACTGAATTTTTCCAAGTAGATCAAATTTCTCATCATTAGAAATACAAATTTGAAGTTTCACTTTTTTATACATTTACAAGGTTTGAAATTCTTATGTTAGAATTACTGGAATTATTATGGATTTGAAATTCTCAAGATTTTACTATAAAATTATATGAATTTTAATAATTCTAGATAATTCAGAATGTTAATATTAGCGGAATTTGTAGGAATTTCCAGAATTATAAAACATGGCCCTAAATTATTTGAAATTCGTAGGGTAATTTGACCATTGATAGTTTGACCACTGAATAATTTGAAAGTTGTAACTTCGGTCGCGGATGCAGACAGATATGAAAAAGATTTTTCTTTTAAATATCTACCTCTAATTATTTCTACCGTAGTTCCAATAATTTTTTAAGAGATCCCGTGAAGTTTCATAAAATTTTCATTACTGTAAAAAATCAAATATAAATTTTTTGCATCTTATTGTAATTATACGTTATTATTGTTGTTGTTATTATTATTATTGTTGTTGTTATTGTTATTGTTATTGGTATTGGTATTATTATTGTTATTATTATTATATAAAAATGATAACACACCTATTTATTTTCCTGCTGAAGGTTAATGAAACCTCTAATTGCAATTAAATTTGTCTCAAATTAACTGAAACCGTATAGAATAACTCTTGAACGAACATTTGGGTCATTGAAAGTGGTACCGATAGAAATCGAAATTGTGTTTCCAAAGAATTGAAGAACGCGTTTTCTGTAGAATTGTTTTCGTGATCTTCTATTCAAACTGCGTGCATCGATAACGGTACACGTGATCAGAAGGACATAGGAGATGAACAAAAATGGTCCCTGGGAGTTTCACGATCTTTTATAATGTCACCGGTTGCAATATCGTGTGAATGGAACAATCAACGGAAGAGCGTTTATTGCCTGGGTAGAACGGCCCCGAGGTCGAGTAATTAAGATATTTTGCATTTTTTTCGAGAAACGAAGCGACAAGGTTGCACCAGCAGCCATTAAAAGCGACAAAATAGGTCGAGTTTGTTGTGAAAACAAGAAATGTTAAAATTGAAAAATTCGTCATTTGTGAATTTTTTTAGAAATCGAGAAAAATTGGTAAACACTGAATTTCCCTATTTTCCACCTTTTCTCCTTTTCGTAGGAAATTCTTGGTGTAAAATACGGACGAGACGTGAGTGAAAGCAACAACCAATAAATTGTTCAATAAATAGACATTCCAAATTGCTGGGAGTTCGCGTAAAATCGGCACTTTATATGCGTTGCGATAGAGAAACTGCCGCAAGTTGGACCTTTTTTTTTCACTTGTACATTTTAGAGGAAAATTATGAGGACATATTGATGCAGCGGTAAAGTGACTCGACGTGGCTAGCGTTACTGAAAGAGCCACGGCTTTCTGATATGGCAACGTAGTTGATGTTTGAAGAAACTTTCAGTAATTAGAAATATCGTCGAATTTTTCGGGTAAAAGTACCGTAAATGTAGACAGTTAAGATAATTGCGTGCAACAATATCGGGTCTGTCCTCAAATGTACAGGCTCTTACTTGGTAATTGACTGAAACTGGACTAAAAAGTATGTTACGGCGTCCGAATTGAACAAAAATAGATCCGACCAGGGCAAAAAAAATTGTTCGGTCCACTTCTGATTCGCTTACGATTAGCTAATTGGAATAGCCAATTTCTGTTCATCAAAAACTGAAGATTATAGGGTAAAACCATATAAATAATAGAATTATAAAATGAAGAATGGAATTTTATAAATAATAGAATTATTAAAAAAATACTTTCGATTCGTTTAGTGAAAATCTAGGATGAGGCACATTGATATTACGACGAAAAGCTAATTTCTGTTTCTCAAAAGCCGAAGTTTATCGGCTAGAACAATATAAATAATGGGATTATAAAAATACTGGAAAGAAAATCAAAGAATGGAAATTTTTTAAAATAATACAATTATAAACAAAACACAATAAATTTAGAGCATCTACATACTTTCAAAAAATTAATTATGATTGGATCCATCGAAAATTTATTTTCTATTCACAAATTTGTAAAATGAATTGTTCAACGAGTTTGAGAATTTATCTTTGAGGATTTTCCTTCCATAATTCAAGACTCGCAGGATTAACGAAAATGCTATCAATTTTGCTGGAAATCCTAATACTCCTCATCAAAATCAAAATAAATTGCAATTTATTATACCCGAGACATAAGAGAAGGAAAGCAACCCTTTCCTTGCAAACACTTTTGTTCTTGAGGTAACGAGGGGTCGTTAATACGAGAATTTGAAGAAGCAGCCAAAAGCTCCGTTAGTTGCATTCGACTTTGCTCGTTAGTCTGAAGGAGCTACTTCTGCTGTTGCTAATTATTGGTTAATGCTTCTTCGATTATTAATAGATAATGAAAATGAAAATGATAATGATAATGATAATGACAATGACAATGACAATGACAATGACAATGATAATGATAATAATAATATTTTGGTGATGTTACAAAGTGTCTATTTCAAATTTCCCAAATTCATGAAAATTGGATAAGATACCGATGAAGTAAAAAAAATTACAATAAAGTAGCAGATGGAAGATACTAATGATCCCAAATATCCTAAAAGTATAAAGTATGTAACGGTACCACACGATGACTGGTACAAAGCGACATCTAATTTTGCGATCTACTAATAAAGGAGAGCTGTCCCTCATAAGTATTAAAAAATATCTTTTTGAAAAAATCGCAGAATTCTGAAGTCACCTTTGGTAAATTTCTTGTCCTCCTTTAGCTCTATTTTGATTACCATCGGAGTCATTGGACCCAATTTTATAAAACAGAATTCCCGAGTCGAAAAATAAGGTCTAATTTTAACCTTATTCCTTTGAAGTAAAGACTCCAATAAACTAAGATCTGTTTTTCATCAATTTGAACCTCATTCTATTCTAATCACGTGAACCATTTCTCTCAAACTAGGCTCAAATAAAAATAAAAAATTAAACTTAAATAAAGTTAAATCAAAAATATAATTGCCATGAACATTATGAATGAAACTTTTTTTTGACCTTACAGGTTACCTCCAAAAATTGTTATTAACGTTTAGGATAATATCGGTTCTCTGAGACCTTGTTTTGATCTGATAAATGGGACCCGATTAACATTAAACCTACCAGAGCGTTTAAATTATCGCTTTTGAATTTTTAATCAAAATTGTTGAATTCCAGGTTTTCAATTTTCTTGAACTTACTGCACGACTTTTTCTATAATAAATAGATACATAATTTTTCAATATCTGTCTCCCTTCTTTTTCTGTTTTTTCCTGATAATCGTATGTACTCTACCGTTATCTACCGTGAACGGTCTTTTGACCGCTGGAAAATATATGAAGTTTTATAAAGTTGTCTGCATTGAAATCTCAAACTTATTAAAAAATAAAACCATAACCATTTATTCTACACGTAAAAAATATGTTTGTGGAAAATGTTTACGGGAGGGACCTTCCATCTGTAAAAAGTGCAACGACGAATAAATTTCATTTTGGGTAACGGTATCTACATATGTAAATTACTGAAGTAAGATATCATTTTTCAGTATCAAGTCATCTTTCCAAAAATGTATATTCTTAAAGCTCGAAAAAACAAGTATTTTTTAATTATTACATGATAATTATTTTTTATTTTATTGCGTGTGCTAATTTCTGTATTATTTATAATCAACTGGAAAAGAATGTAACGTTCATTTGAAAAGCGGTCATTTGACCGCCATCGGTAGAAATAGGTTTACATAAAATGTCGATAGGTTTAGTCTTAAGAAACAGTTTTTGCGTATTCAGTACAAAATCAAGTCCTATAAATAGACCGTTTATTTTGAAATGGCGTAAGTCCATTTTCCCTTGTTTCGAGAAAACTAAACGTTAGCATACCGGTCAGTGAAAAAATATAGATTAATTATATCAAGTCTGACGATATCTCTACAGATTTATCAATATGTAATTTGATTATATAAATTTATTTTAGGCGAATTTAACTAGCATAATGTATATTTACGGGCTGCAAATGGACTTATACCGATTTCAAAATTAGTGGTTTCGCAATTTCTTTTGCCGACCAATTTCAAATTGGACAAAACATGGGCATTTCTTAGGAAATTCAATACTAACTAGTTCTAAATAAAAAATTAACACCAAATTAAACATAAATTACGTGATATTTCATTTGTTTTTTAAATAGACTTACACCACTTTCAGAATAAACGGTCCAAATTCTGAAATTCGACCTGGATTTGACCTTATTCTTAGGTTATAACGAGTTCTTATTTTTCGATTCGCGTTGTTCCAAAATCCACTATGATTTTGAGTAAATCTTTGAACTCACCCTTTGCTCATCATCGAACAGTCAATTCAAATCAATCCCTCTCCTACTTGGAAACTTCGTACATTCTATCGGAGCGTCTTCTCATCCGAAGAACTAACCCCTCGCAGTGCACTCAGAGTCACGAGTATTGATTTCGCATCCGGATCCTTCCTCCTTTTTGCAGACGTTACGTGCAAACCAAATCCAAAATTTCGACTCTTTGTCCCCTTTGGTAACGAAAAGCACACACTGCGCACTTTGTCCCGTGGTTGAACCTCAGGTCATTGGTTGGCGTTCGCTGGGAAAAGAGTAAAGGCCGGGCGGAAGAGCGATAAAGCACTGCACCGATATCACTCCACCTCTGGTTAAATTTCTTCTCGTATTTCTCGAAGACTCCAGCAGTTTTAGCTTTGGCAGTGAAAGTGTTCTCTTCCTGTACACCTTTACCGGCTACCAGCCCCCACGGAGCTCTTCCTACTACGTCTGGCCGCTAGACCGTACTGACACACAGGTAAAAGAGAGTACGCGATGAAAAAAAAGCTGTGTCGTAAGACCTCGAAATTAGTTATTCACGTTCAGGCCCAACTCCCTTCCCGTCGAGCACCGGTACCACGACTGAGTGGCTTTCCTAGATATGCCTAATTTGCCCAACTTTGATGAGAAACGTAGAACATCGGGAAACGAACTCGAGGCTCTAGTGTGGAACCCCTTACCCCCACTCCTACCATTCGCTCCCAAACGGTCGTATGACATCACAACACTCAATTGTAAAGAGCCGCACGCGCTCTGATTGGTCGATATTCATTTTGGTATTATGAATCGACCCCATTCAGACCTGATTCGCTTCCTTCGTCAGCACCGATACCACGACTGCTTTTCTATTATAGGTATACCCAATTTGTACAACTTTGACTAGAAATCACTGGGAAACGAACTCGAGGCTCTTTTGTGGAATCCGTTATCGCTCCTTCACCCTCACCCTTCCTAACGTTCGTTCTAAAACGATCGTATGACTTCGCTACACTACATTGTGAAGAGCCGCACGCGCTCTGATTGGTTGATATTTCCTCTACTGTTCGGACTCGCTCCCGCGAATAACGTTCTCTAATCAACGTGTGACGTCACTGCACAGAATCGTCATTGATTCTTACGCACTTTGATTGGGTGGTACCCCTTACTCTTGGAAGAGATACCACCATAAAGAACTTTTTCGAAACCTCGTGTGACGTCACTACACAAAGTTGTCAAAAACGTGGGCTAAAAAAAAGGTACTTCAATCCAAAATGTCTTTCGATCAGTCACGTAATGCTATAGATCAGGAAGTTTAACGACATTCCTCGAGTTCGAGATGTAACACTTTCCCTTCGTTGCACACACGTAAACGTGAAGCGCAGCGTTGGTAATGATATAGAATCAGTGGGGCCATCGAATGGCTCCAACGGTACCGCAGGTATACAAGTATTACCTGCGTCGGACCAGTTTCTAGCTTTTTTTTCCGTGCCTCCAAAACTCCAGTTAGTCGGGAATCAACGAGCATACTATGGACGATAATGGTACGACTTAACATTTGGCTGGTTCACTCTGGGTGTAAGGTACCCAAAGGTTAACTAACATCCTTCTACCCATGATTGACTCCGATTCGGACACAGTAAGAAGTCCTTTAACCCGTTTTTGGATGACAAAAAAGCGGCAATTTTCGGGTGTGGCGTCCAGAGTCTCTCTTTCCTCACCCGAGAGGACCTCAATTCAAGAAAATAAAAGAAATACCGCTGGTCGGAAATGACCCCAGCGTGCAAACGAAGAGTCAATACACAGTCGGCTCAATCTGTTCAACCGGTATTAGATTTCCAGAAAACTTTACCCCGCGCGTTAATAAAACAGCACGTAACGGATATGGCACCAATTACGCAAGAGTCGAGAACTTCCGGTCCCATTCCGGTTTGGGTAACCGGTTGAAGTCATTATCGGTGAACAGGTTTACATTACCCACTTTTGGCGTCTGTGTACATAATCGAATAGCAATTATAGATGTGTTAATCGCACATACAAGCACCGTTATCAAAGTCTAATAGTTTTATTTAAACAAACGTCCGGTGCGACTCCATAAAACTCCACCAGACCGCAACTCGTCGAAAGAAACCATCTCGGATATGTTTACTGATTTTTGACGACGCGAGAAAGTGTCCGCAAAAACCATTTAACCCCTTTCTTCGGGTGGAAAAACCCCCACGGACGACAAAACATTTATTTCGAGGTTACACTTTGCCAGATATTCAAGGTCAGCATTGTTTCCTCTTTTATGGGAGCGAATTTTAACGATAACAGAGCGTTACAGCAATAGTGTCAAAAGAAATTACACGAGATATGACAACATGACCTTCGGTTGACCTCTAAATACAGATATTACGTTTCGAAAGAAGTTGATCGGGATATAAGAGTATGACTATCGAGTGACCTTTAAACTTTACCTTTCAATGAATACTTCGATTCCCGGTGGAACGTCGAGATCGATCGGAACGCAATGTTCTTTGTTTAAGGTCATGCGAAGGTTACGCTAAAAATCTCGTGATGTTCGTCTTGTTCACTTTTGCCATAGCGTCGTATTTTAGAGGCTACGCGAATCCATTTTGGAAAAAGAAAAGGGAAGAACGTTTCGCAATAGCTGACCTTGGAATCTTAAAAATATGACCTTGAAGTAACCTTTATCGAATACCGCTATTGGAAGCTACTGACGCGATTAACTCACAATTTGGGGATCCATTTTGGAAAAAGAAAAGGGAAGAACGTATTATATTATTTGAAGGTTATTTGAAGGTGACGTCATTCAAATTCTTCTCGAGATTCGATCCATCGTCATATTATTCGTAATAAAGAATTCGATGGTTTCTTCGCGAAATTTCTTCTAAGAACGATCGGTGATAATTAACACCACCGCTGCTGCCATTATGCTGTCGTCCATCTAGTGTCGCGATTTGAAAGCGAAAAGAACTAGATAGGACCAGAAACATTGAGATAGGCGTAGGTAAATAATTTTACCCACCGCCTGTTTACGGACGTGACGTTGGTTCATTTCTATTTCTCGATAACGGGAACAAAGAAACAAGCGGTACGAATCGATGAAATTCCGAAGAAAGCCCCGGACACGTACGACGAGATTGTGTAACTCTACTATACTTACGCACGCTCGATTTCGTAAGACCGTGGATACTCTTCGCGAGAACATATTGCAGGTGGCACTTTCACCTGGACGAACGACTCATGAGTGACGACCTATTCTAATCACTAAACCGGTCTCGTAACCGTTATACGTAGTCGTCCGATAATTGCCTGCACACGAAATCATAGAAAAAAGACCGACGATAATGCGCCTGCTAACTGCTCTAATGCAATTAACGCTGAGGAACCCGTACCCACATCAGAATCTGCCTAATTATTTGTGCAATTTCGATTTCCAATGAGCGCCCGATTGTTATCCGTTCTCGCGGTAGTTATCAGATTAGTTGACCGTGGCATGCGTATCAGTCAACGTCACTCAACCATTTGAGTGCCAACCGGCGCGATCGCGCTTCTTTTGTTCCATATCCAAAAATGCCAGCAGTTTTTAAACATGGCATGAAAGGAGCGTTACCTCGTCGCTTGGCAATTTTCGATTCGGAAATAACAAAGACCCATGGCAATCGAACCGTTATACATCAGGTACCCCGTTTTACCCCACATTTGAAATATTATTGGGGTATCCTCGCAAAATTGTCCATTTCGACCCATATTTTCAATTGTTCTGTAATTTCTAGTAAGGTACTCCTTTTTTGCATCACATGGAGGTCAAATACTAGGTGCCCCGTTCTACCCCATATTTGGATTTTCATTGCGGTAACTAGCAAAATTGTCCATTTTGATCTATATTTTTAAAGTTTCTATGGTATTTTAGTAAAATACTCTTTTTTTTTCTTGCATCGCCTGGAGGTAAAATACTAGGTGTCCCGTTCTACCCCATATTTGGATTTTCATTGCGGTAACTAGCAAAATTGTCCATTTTGACCTATATTTTTAAATTTTCTGTGGTATTTTAGTAATCTGTTCTTTTTTTTTGTATCACGTGGAAGTCAAACACAAAGTGTTCCGTTATACTCCGCAATGAACTTTTATAATAGCGAATTTTAGAGAGGAAGCCCATCTATCCCTACATATGAAATTTTGTTAAGGGGGGGTATAGTATAACCACTTTGAAAAATCCGTTTTTTTTTTAAATTTTTTATATAAAAGTACAACTTCTTAGAAGTATTTTCCCAAAACCTCAGGTCATTTGGAGCAGAAATCAGTAAGATAATTTACGCGCTGTGCCCCTTTTGATTTTTTTCCAACTACTGGGTGGCCATAAAGTAAGTATCACTTTCAAAATTCGATATCTCAGATACCGTAAGAGAAAACCCTATAATCATATATATCATTTTATTCAGTGTAAAATGGGATTTCTTCCTAAATTTTTCCAGATTTTTTGGGGTAACTTGAAAAATCACTTAAATGTGATTTTTTTCCTGATTCTACTCGATTTATCGCAAGTATGAATATTTTTGGTCAAGATGACATTTAAATTAGATTATGATAACATAATTTGAAGAAAACGCAACGCCTTATAATGAGCTTGATACAATAATTGTCAATTTCAATCGATTTTTGATCATGAAAAGATTAAATTATGCGCGCATAACGTTATAAATAAATTTAAAGGTTAGCGATGAAGAAGGGCTTTGCTTGGTTCGATTCATCAACTCAAATCTGACTAATTTGGAAATGATAGTGTAGATTTTTTGAGTGCAAAACTTAAGCTCTATCACGACGACAAGGTGGAAGCCCGTCGATGGAGTTTTTTTGTTGTTTTTTTTCGTTATTGTTTTTTCTTTCTATTGTTTTTTTTAATTTTTGCTTCTCATTTTTTATTACTCTTTTCTGCTGAAATTTGCTTTTAATTTCGTCCTAATTGTGCAACATTTGTTGAGTGCGCCTCCCTTCATTTTTCGCATTAGTTAGATTTGAGTTGATGAATCGAACCAAGTGAAGCCCTTCTTCATCGTTAACCTAAAAATTTATTCATAACGTTAGCGCATAATTTAATGTTTTTCTGATCAAAAATCAATTGAAATTGACAATTATTGTATCAAGTACATCGTGAGGCATTGCGTTTTCTTCAGATTATGTTATCATAATCTAATTTGAATGTCACCTTGGCCAAAAACATTCATACTTGTGATAAATCGAGTAGAATCAGGAAAAAGGTCATATTTTAGTGTTTTTTCAAAATGCAACAAAAAATCTGAAAGAATTTAGGAAGAAATCCCATTTTACCCTGAATAAAATGATATATATGATTATAGGGTTTTCTCTTACGGTGTCTGAGTTATCGAATTTTGAAAGTGATACTTGCTTTATGGCCACCCTGTATTTGTGTTCCGGATAATTTTGTGAGGAGTTATCGTGATCACCGCAGAACGACTTTTTTTGAAGTGGCCTCCGTCAATTCGCTGTCTCTGACCTGTTAATGAATATTTTTTCACGAAAAAATTACCAAATGTTCTTTAAATGTTAAACAACAATATGTATTAAACTGAATTGAAATAACTCCAATAGTCTCTTTAAACAAAATTCGTAAAAAAAGTGCCTTTTTTAGACACGTTATACTATACCCGACGTGGCGTGGCGACGTGGCGTTCAACATATTTGCCACACATGGGGTCGTATTCGAATTCCATAACAAAATTCTAGGATATTAGGTGTCTTACTTTGCCCCACATGTAAAGTTTTTCTATTGAATCGTGGAGAAAGAGCCCATTTTGTCCCACTTTTAAGAAATAATAACGAAGTAGGAGATATTCTAATCCCAAATCAATGTTTATGATTATTGTTAATTAAATGTTCCCCAATCAGGTAAAATAGATATTTGTATGCAATAAAATATAGGAAAAAAGGAGAATGGTGTTAGTGTTGGACGATTGACACGCGTCAGTTGTTCAAACGAGGCTAATTCTATTTGGTCGCTTGCTCGCTTACTTTCTTATTCTTTTTCTTCCCGTATCTAAGAAAACAACGATACTTTCCAAATCGTATGGTATCAGACGTGCTAAAAACCACGTACACACAGAAATTAAGTAACTTTTACCATACGGAGACATATTTATTTTTTTCGGCAGCACATTTTCGCTACAATGCTGGAAGGAAAAAGGAAATTCATATATTTTCTTATTTCTAAATAAATATATAATTTGATACTCACTATAAATAATTTACAACATTTTTAAATATATTAATGACAAATTAATGAATTGCCCCTAATCAATAATAATAATAATAAGAATCATTTATTAAAGCGCTCTGGGACGAGTCCCCTAAAGCGCGAAACCATATGTACAGAATATTCTGATTGGAGTATAATTATCGTAGGCTCCAAAGAATAAAAGTAGTTAACAATAACAATAAAGACATGATAGTATACAAATAACAAACAAATAAAAACGGAGAAAATAAACTTACAATATAATAGAAGATTAGAAATAGATTATATAAATAATAAAATAAAATGGATAAAATAAAACAGAGTAACGCAAGAAAAAGATTTGCATGGCAGATTCACGTTTGATCCCTAGAAGAGGTAATAAATGAATACAGCGTTCTTTTAAAATCAGCATATGAAGGCTGTTTTCTAAGTGTAACGGGGAGACTGTTCCACAGCTCCCCAGCAGAACAGGTAAAAGAAGAAAGTAAAAGAAGAAATTACTAGAAACAATCAATTGTTTCTAGTAATTGCTACTATATTGTAATAAATTGAATTTGAAACAACGAAATTATTGAAATAACCAGCGAATTATCATAATAATTATATATAATTTTGGTAAACATGTATTGGTATACATAAATAGGTAATGTTTTAATTTTAATTTTTTGCTACTTTAACAATTTTTTGTAGAACCTCAGAATTGAAAAATGGGTGTTTATTTGAATGTAAATAATTACTATAATGTGTATAGGCCAAAGAAATTAGATATAAAAAAAATCTCATATTTAACATACACGACTCAAGAAAACAACCCAAATTCGGTGTAAATATTTAAAAATATAGAAAATTATAATCGTGTCATGCAACAAACGCCAACCAATAATTACATATGTAACAAATATAAAACAAATAGAATATAATACATTACAAATATATAATATTTGTATTTTTTGAATGGCTTAAACTAAATAGAGTCAAGATGGGACATTATAAGTACTCTTTTTAAAATCAGGATGTATTTTGAAAAAAATGTTATAGAATTTTAATATTCCACTAATATAAAGAATTTCCAATTTTTCCTTTGAAGCCTACTAACGAATTAATAGTGAATTGACCCTTGATGTGACGATTTCAAGACACGTGTCTCTTGACAATTGATGTGGCCTGTAGCAGGGAGCCACGATAATAAATAGTTGATGAGTCTCATATAAGATCCATGTAAGATCAACAACAGGCTCTTTTTCGCTCTCATCTAACGTAAATTACTCCCATCTTTGTTCCTCTCATTTGATCCGTCCAAAGGTTGCTTACAATTAGAAACTTTTCCCAGCAGCTTCTTTCCGAATCACCCAAAGTATTACATCATACATTCCCATAACCAAAGCGTGGGATTACTAATTTTATGCAAACTTTTGGTGAGACTTCATGTAACAAATTTTGATATGGAACCGGAGAAATCGGCACTAAAATTTCAGCGATTCATGGGTTGGTTACACATACAAACAAACATTTGGAGTTTTACAGACGATCTTCTCCTAATTCCACACTTTCTCTGGCGCCACTTCTGATGGAATTATACATTTACGTGTAAATTTATGCTGAAGCAACGAAATCGTCTCTCTCCAATAGACTGAGAATTATTGAATAAGGAAACTTATTTTATAAGTAGAAATATAAATACTTTGCTGGTTACTGGGGTAATAAATAATTATTTGATTAGATCTGTAGCTGGTCGAAAGTAAATAAAATGAATCGAGATTGGACGTCACAAGACTACTTTTCTCTTAGCGGGATCCATTTTGTGAAAAAAATACTTTTAGAAGAATTTTCGAAAGTCCCAAAAGAGGAAAATATTTTCTATTCTTTATTTTTTAAACGAGGAGAAATTAGCCCTTCAAAATATGCTATTAAGAATGATTTTTTACTTTTGGATTTTTTGTATTTGTAAAATTTTCCCAAAATCACTTCCAGTAAAATCCATTATATTTTCTGTTACTTATGTTTAGAGAAACGTTATATAATGTCTAAAATATTTATTTTCTTGTTTATTTCAGGTAAGTTCCAGCCATTTACATGCAACACAGCGAGCCAATTTGCGAATCTGGATCTCTGAAAAATAAGATTGTACCACATGGAAAATTGTCATTCTCTTTTATGTAAGAAATTGCGACTTTTGACAAACATACTCACCAATAAGGAAAAAATATAGTATAATGTTTGAAATATCTACAAGCAAACATATTCGTTTATTTTTACATGTATACGAATATATCCGAAGAATAAACAATATATTTTTGGGCGAATATATCAGCAAAATAAACAGTGACATATACAAAAAACTTGTTTCAAGTTAAAAAATTGTTATGATACATATATATTTATACAGGTAAAATATAAGTGGAATAAAAAACGTATATATTAGTATTTAGTTTAGGATACATTTTAGCAACTTTAGATAGGATTTATCTTTTATATTAAATTGTCCCTTTCTTATATGTTTGGATATAATTCCACATATAATTTTTAATACATTTATGGACATATTTTTTGCTAAATATACTTGTTTTTAGAAGAAATATAAATTTTAAACATATTTTTATATACTTTACGATATATTTCAGCATATCTAACGTATATTTTTCGCAAAAAATTATATATATTAATATTAACATACATATTCATATTAATAGACATTGAGCAATATAACTTTTTATGTAAAAATTTTCCATTATAATATCAAGTATATTTTAAAATACATTCATGCGCGTATTTTTTTTTCCACGGGGGAACATACTCCGGCGTTTATTGATCTCGAAAAATGATCAAATAATGAATATTTCAAAATTTCATCCATTTATTCAACTAGACAGACCTCGTTCGTATAAAACATACCACTTTTGTTATCTGTCTCAAATTTTTAACAGAGCCAAGAGATGAACACTTGTCCATTCATTGATGGCTTTACTACACTACACTGTGAAGAAAATGTCTTATCTTTTAAAAAACAATCTGAAGGATTACATCGTCTTTGAGAGATGTCATGGCCGACACTTATTGTGAAATAATTTTTATGCATTTCCCTCAACATTTTTTTTATACACGTGTTATGTTTTATCTTCTTATTTATTTTATCTACTTAATTTTTTTTTACATATTATATTAATTTAATATTCGATATTATATTCCTATTATTATATAAGTATTACCCACATACAGGAGTCTATTTCTGTTGTTACATGATTATGTATTTTTCCTTATGGATGAGGTTGTCCCATAAGTTTCTTCCTTTCCGTCATACATAGTGTGGCGCGGAAAAAAATTATGGGACAACCTAAAATATCATTATTCGCACTTTAGGGGACATGTCCCAAAGCGTTAAATAAATAACCGTAACTCTATCTCTAATTCTAACTCTTTACTCGACATAATAACCTTTTTTTGCAATGGAATGTATCGGTACTTTTATCGAAGTGTATTAATACGATCCTGTGGAAACTTATACCCACAATCAGTCAACCCCTCTCGATGCATCAAAATGTCACATCGCATTTGCCAAAGCTTTTAGTCTACTGAAGAAGGTCGAGAAGGGATCGATAAGTTTCCTCTTTATTAGACACAAATTGAAAGCGAGCAGCCCTATATATTATGTTTCGTCGATTCATGCTGTCTGTTACTCTTCGATTATAAAGAGTTACAATTATTATATACAAATTGTGCGATTTTTTCTATTGCGCTATTTTTTCATTTGATATTTGGATTCATAACAGCACCAAGGAATAGCAGATTTGAAGTTTGGCAAATTCAGGAAGATAATTCATGGATTAAATTGGAATGGAATGATTCTATTCTTATATGAAAAATTCTATTTTGAAATTGTCAAAACTTCTATTCTCAAAAATTGCTAATTTGAGATACTTTGTCCCTCCCGTGACCCAAAATTGTAAAATTTTGCCACGAATTTTGTCTAAAATTTGAATTCTTAGAAATCCAAAGATTGTTCATTCAAACTTTATTTTTGTGACATTTCTGATTCCGGATTTCCCCATTCGCATTTTGGAAATTCACCATGCAAACACAATCATCTACATTTTCGAAAGGAAGTGGTATTTACAATTTTAATTGTAAAAATAATAATTTATATAAATTTATATATTTATCCAAAATTTACGTATAAAAAAAATACAAGAATAAAATCCGTCGACCCCTAACGCAAAAAAATACGGTTGCTTTTTTAAAAATGCTTTTATTGATTTAATTTATAATAAAATAATTCATCATTAAAAAAACAATTCTTCAAACAACAAACTTTAACACCCCATTTGAACTACCTTAACTTAACCTTAACTATAATTTTTTACAAGTCTCCTTGTTTTTTGGTATCTTTCAAAACATAATATCATCAACTAATCAAGAAACCTCTCTTTATCTTACAATTAATGTTCCCCTTTCTTCAGTTTTCGGGCAGTGTAAGATCGATTTTAGGTCCATTACCAGCTAACTTGCAAACAGAAGTCCCCCGATCCGAGACACAGGCGACGTGACCAGAAATATCTCCAATCCAAGTTTATACAGAACTCTTCTGTTCCCTTAGTTCACCAATTCTCTTCTGTATGGCGTTTAATATAAGGTCAAAGGTCACGTCATCGACCAGCGAACCTTTTTCGCGTTCGGTTACCATCCCAGAGGTTCCAGTCTTCCTTAATCATGTCACTGGCTTTCTCCGCTATCATGATAACCGGTGCATTGGGGTTCCCACTGACGATGATCGGCATGATGGAGGCATCCACGACCCTGAGACCTTTGACTCCGTACACCTTCAATCTGGGGTCGACAACCGCGGTCTTATCGCTTTTAATGCCCATTTTGCATGTACCTGTCGGATGGTATATGGTGAAGGTGAAGTGCCTTATGGCGCACTCCCAGTACTCGTAGGTGTTGAACGCGTATTTCTGACACCCCGGCATCTTGATGGTATGCGGCCTCGACGAGAACCGCTGGAAGGCTGCGCTGTCGGATACCTCGTTGGCAATTCGAATGGCGTCCACCAGGATGTCTATGTCCTCCTGGTGGGTGAAGTAGTTGGGGATGATTTCCGGGTAAATCAGAGGGTTGCGGCTTTTCAATCGAATCCAGCCGCTGCTTTTGGGGCGCAGCAAAAGCGGCAGGATCGTCCACGTTTCCGAGTGCACCAACGGCTTATAGACGGTGTTATAGACGCTGTCCCTGAGGCCCAGGATCTTACGGATCTGGTCGCCACCGTCCGAGTTGATGGAGCTCGGGGCGAAGTGGAACTGCACGTCCGGGTAGTCTCCCGACTTATCGGCGTACTTGGAGTTGACGAACGCAACCCCTTCGACTCCTAGGGTCGTCATGGGTCCCCTTTCGTTCATGATGTACTCCATCGTGACGGGGAACGTCTGGAAGCGGTCTTTCCGCAAAGTGATGGACTCGTTCACGAGATAAGTCAGACCCCCGAGGCCCACGTGGTCCTGCAAGTTGTCCCCAACTCTCAGGTCCGAAATCACGGGGATCCCGAATTCCTCCAGGTGCTCCTTGGGTCCTACCCCCGAGACCATCAGTATCTGGGGAGATCCTATGGACCCCGCGGACAAAACCACTTCCCTCCGTACCCTGACTACCTGCTTCTCGCCATTCCGCTGGAACTCGACGCCGATGGCTCTCTTGTCCTTGTTGAAAACGATTCGCAGAACCTGCGAGTTCAACGCTATGTGCAGATTCTTGCGATTCTTCACAGGACGCAAGAACGCTTTGGCGGTCGAGCATCGACTTCCTCGTCTGATCGTACCCTGAGTCAACATGAACCCAGTTTGATTGTAACCATTTATGTCACGGTTTTCGTATCCCAGTTCCATTCCCGCTTGGAGAAACGCGATGGACAGTGGGGTCCTCCATGGCGACTCCTGGACCGTCAGAAGCCCCCCTTCGGAGTGATAGGGTGTCCTTGCGAGATACGGGTTACGATTGTCCTCGGATTTCAGGAAGTACGGCAGCACCTCGTCGTAACTCCAGCCGGTGTTACCCAGTTTCGCCCAGTTGTCGTAGTCCAGCCTGTGGATCACGGAATGGCGATTTGAAATTCGTCTCACAGATTCTATTCTGACTGTCCATATTTCCTGAATCGGAATTACCTGTTGCCTCGGACGTATATCATGGCATTGAGGACGCTACTGCCTCCCAGCACTTTGCCCCTGGGCCAGTTGCACCTGTCGCCAGTCATTGCCAGGCAGTAAGCGGAAGTCGTCGGAGGTGAGGTTTGGTACTTCCAGTCAAACTCGGACAATTGGGTGTATCCCGCTAATGCCGGCACATCGGAGACCTCGTTCTCGTCGCCACCGGCTTCCAGGAGCAGGACGGTCCATTTTGCTTCTTCGGACAATCGGGAAGCCACCACTGCCCCGGCGCTGCCACCGCCGATTACTATGAAATCGTACATTCGCAGCAACTAAAACAGATCAGAGGAGTTAAAAACTATCGCTTGCGAACAATTGGTGGTGTTGAATAAATACCGGATGGCCATAATTACGTTTTTTGCGTCTGCTGGATGAGATTCCGGATCCAAATTGTTGTACCGGAAGACCGTCAGCCCGATTGCGAAAAGAGGCACCAAACTCCATCCAAGGAGCGTTGAGGTTCCGGCCAAACTGGTTAAACCAATTGGCATCATGGTCTATTCGCTGCGAAACTTTGCCATCCGATTACCTGCTAATGTAACAGGTTCAAAGAGATTAGTCGGCGGTCGCAAGTGGGGCAAAATTATTTTTGGGTACCAGATTGTATACGGGATCTGTCCTCTATCGTGACTAGACGAAATACCTTCGCCATTTCTCGTCATATGAAAAAATGTTAGGGGAAAAAGTTATTTGGTTTCCGTGGTCAGGGTGTAATTTGAATTTTCGAAGCTTCAAATATTCTTCCAATAACCTTTCAGGACTTCAAAATGCTTTTCAAATATTTTCAAGAACGGCAACGTTATTTCAGGCAGAACCTCGTGATTGTATCAACACGATATTATAGCCAGTATTGAGCTTCGTGACTAACCCGCAACTTAAATGACATTCAGACGACCTTGACTCTGGGAACTCATTTGCCAATAAATTCCGTTTTACGATGTATAAGGGATGTCAACTAATTTACTAATTTATCCAATTAGTAAAATATAATGTACCCCATTTTGTGCCACATGACACTTGGTCAATTTGTTCATTTTTTCAATTAGCGTAACATAAAATACCCCGTTGTACCCCACGTGTCAACTTAGCTATGAATTCATCCAATTACTAAAATATGGCGTGCCCCGTTTCGCTCCATACTTGGGGTAAAACGGGGTACCTATTATCTAATTCGACTTACCCCTTTTATGGGGTAAGATGAGTGTTTTATCCCACACACCCATACACATGCACATCACATATACCTTAGGTAATACATTTCCATCCCAGGTCCCACGGAATTCTCGTCAACGTCCATTTACGTCACATACTTGGTTCTATCCTTTCATTGTTCCCTGACGCACCGTAAAAAAAATTTTCTCCCCGTTCACCAGAAGCTATGCGTGCTGCAACTCAAGAAAATCGAATCACGAGGCACTTTAATCCACAGAAAAATCGAGTAGCCGGTCCACGGGGAAAAAGAAGAGGATCCCAACCTCTTACACCTCCTTGATTCAATGGGTATCGATTAGCGATGGATCGTAACCGAAAGGATCTAGCTCCGACTCCGGCAGGAAGATCGGAATCAATAATCGACGGTCAATGTTACGATTTACACGCGCGACCGCATGGCGAGGCAGCAAGAATGAAAATAAGCGGTCTTTCAATAACATCCGTTTCACTTGGTGTATAGAAACCGGTAGTAATGGCGAAATACGAACTGACGGTCGAGAGTAGCACACCGCCGCTGGGGTACCAACTCGTTCTGGGGAACCAGCCAAGTGAAAACTCCAACTCAGACCCCACTAACACCTTTCATTACCGAGCCGGTACGACGATCTAGCAACGTAAGATCGCTCGTCTCTTGAATATTTGGTCATCGTTACGTTGCTCCGGGCGACTAGATTGTCTCAGGAACGTGCGATCTTCCACGAGAGGCCTCTAAATTCCTATAAATACATCTAACTCCGATAGAGCAAAGAATAATATCATAAAATGATATATCCTTTCTATTTCCTTCAGCGGCAGCTCGCGTGCAAAGGCCAACGTTGGTCGAATACTACAAAAGTAGGTCAATCTACGAATTACAACATTACCTTGCAAAAAGTAATGTCGAAAATCATGTAAAATGGTAACGCAAAAGTATTCCACTCTAGATTTACATACGTCAACTGCAAAGCTGTTATATTTGACCTGAATCGGGCCCGAGTTGCTGGTGGATCTGACGGTGCGTCCGAATTTCTATTAACGGATGACATTTATGCGACTTATTTAGAAACGATATTTTCGGAGAATTTGGATTTGTTTGGAGAATTCCAAACCATTTACTCTAAAAGGAACTGATAGTGGCTTTATTGGCTCACACTTTGGTAAATTAACTCTGTATTAGCCGAGCTCTGCCCAAAGGTGTCGTTAACGTAATTACCACGGCTCATTAATGACGTAGATTCCATTATCTCGTCCAAAAATTCTATTAACGCGTTAAACGCCACGTTCATCACTGGTGACCGGCGTTGAACTTTCCGTTGGAGCCGCGCCGATTGCGACAAATACAATTGTGTATACCATTGCGACCCACGTGGCATGAACAGAGAGTGATGTAAATTGGACAAGGCGTTCAACATGTTAATCGAATCCGGTATTGGCGTCAACTATTTTAACACTTTGCGGTTCATCGACGGTATGGTAGCGCCGCATTTCAATTGTTTAGTGTGGGCCGCGGACCGCAAAGGGTCAACCAGACCCAGAATTGGCAAGAACTCTATTCGCTCGCCCCAGATTCTATTACTTTGGGTGTATATTGGCTGGGACCGCATTAGCTCGGGCCGTTACTGACGCCGAGTAGCCAAAAACGCCCCAGAAATTACTGGATGTCGAGTAGGATTAAGAAAAAGCAGGATTTGTAAAACACAGAACCAGTGGAAGTAATTATTGGAATTGTGAAAAAGGAATCCAGGAAAAATTGTCACCAATCACAGGAGACACTTTTATGAAATCCAATATTTCCGGCACAAATAACTGCTTCCATATCGATAACGTGTAACTGAAAGCGCATCAAAATTCTATACATCATACTGTCTTTCTCTTTGCTTTCATGCAATCTCCGGACTTTCTCTCTTCTCGGTCTACGTGTCATTCAGGCTTCAGCTTTTATGCTGATCCACTTTGGCTTTCGTTAAATGCTCTCAACTTGCAGTCGTTGTTTCTGCTGTTAACCTTGACCTTACAAATGGAAAATGCTTTTGTTACATTGCAACCACACCGCGGTGATTGAATGAGGTCGCAGTTCAAATTGCAATTGCAAATGGTGAATTAGTTATCTATGCATTCCGTTCTTGTGCCTGGATGCAGATGCAACTCCGGATTAATTTGGTCGTTATACGTCCAACAGCAATTGCAACGCAATTTAGATCCCCGTCGTAGAACTGCAACTGCAACATAATTTAGACGCAACACTCATTTCAAATGCAATATGTACATGACTCAATGGCAACAATTGTGGGTGCAACTGCAACCGCAATCGTAGACTTAGAAGCATAAAGTGAACTTCGGCATAATATGGTTCTCGTGTAACCTATTGCAGTTTTAGTTAAAATTTCAACAGCTAATGTCCTCAGTAGAATTCATGGCGATCCAGTACCTAATTTCTACTGGCGAAAATTGCTATTGATAAAGTAACAAATTTTTATAAAAACATAAACAACGGTATCAGCAATTGTCCCCAATGAATCCCTATAAATTTCTGTAGAAAGAGAGAGGCAATGGAGAGACAATGGAAGCATCAACCATCCCCAACAGATCTCCCAGAATTTCTGCAGAAAGGGGAAAACAATAGCAGTAGCGACTGTTTTTTACGAGAGGTCATGTCTACTTCTATTATTGGGACAGTTGCTGCGAATTCGATGATGAATTACCGCCAATAAAAAAAATAGTAGCATTGGCAATTTTCCACTTATGGTGAGGCAGTATTGCAAAAATAATAATTCATAGCAAACTGGTACTGTGACCTCCTGCTGGCTAGTAATGCATTCTTGCGAAAAGGTATGAGCTAACCAAATCCATAGAACAAGAAACATATACAGCAGCAATTGTGCTCAGCAAGAATCGTTACTGTAAAATCTTACTAACCACAGTCGCAATTGTAATTAATCGTCTGACAATGAGTCCCAAACAGCTCGATGGCTCTGTTCAGATTTTATATCGAGAAGACTCAGCACAATTTGAGCGTTGTGGACAACTAAAGCGCGGTTGCGCTGTTTGGGATTCTTCGACAGTGTTTTTTTAATACTCCGTGGGACTCAAACGGTTAAGTTATCAATTTCGCTGCATAAGGGCAATGAAAACAGCAGCAACTGTCTCCAACCGACGCTTCTGGTGACGTAACACTGTAAACAGAGATAACCAGTAACAACTATCCTCAATAAGAATTGATAGGAACCCAGTAGTGTAAATTCCTACTGAAATCAGTTGTTCTTGTCATCCAGTACTGGACTATCCTTCAGAGAGGGAAAGAAAGATTAACACGTTAAATGCCATGGCGGTCACCGGTGACCGGCACTGAACTTTCCGTTTAGGCCGAACCGATTATGACAAATGCAATAGCGTGCATCATTGCGACCCACGCGGCGTAAATAGGGACTCACGTGAATTCAACGTGGAGTTCAACGTGTTAAGGCTCCTGGATACCCGCCGCCCGTTTCCCTTGAGGGGTCTACAAATATGCTTTTCGCCTAAGTTGCATAGCTGCTCTATTTCTCAACCGATTTTAATGAATGATGTCTCATTTTAACGGTAAATAAAATTTGTACCAGATGCCTTTTTTAGAATTTTCCAAAAATTATGATTTGAGTGAAAAAACTCGGTATGAAATATGTGTCTACTTTCATATACATGTATCTCGACAAAGAAATATCTAATCGAAAATTCGAAAAAGCCATCTCGGACAAAATATATTTACCTTTAAAATGAGACCTTATTCATTAAAATCGGCTGAGAAATAGAGCAGCTATGCAACTTGGGCGAAAACACTTTTTTACCACATTTTAATCGAAAAAAATAACCTAAATGTGGCGCCACCACGTTGTCATGGCAATATTGTAAAGGCTGGAAAGAAATGTAGGAGGTGGCGGTTTCCTCCATTCCGTCTTGCCAGCCGTTGTATAAGCATGATATATGTGTTGACTTGCACATATTTACTGCTCTCACGCATATTACGTCATTAACAGTCGCCGGCAATGCAATTGTTTCAGCGCTCAAAACAAATTATTGAATTCTTCAACTTCAAAAGGGGTAAACCAACCAGTGAATGACCGAATTGATATGATTTGTAATATAATACTTATTATAATGAAACCACTATTGAGAGTGCATAGAGAATTCATTTTTTTTACATATTTGTAAAAATAATAACTTTTTGTAATCGAAATTATTATGAAATTAACTGTAAAGTGTAACCCGTATAAAAGCCCAATAGATGACCTAAAACGTCTATTGTATGAAATAAGAATATTATTTACTACTATTTAATCATGACATAAAAATACGGAAGATTGAATTTGTACAAAAACCAGACTTCATTATTTATTCACTTCCAAGCTTATAATTCACATTTATTTATACAATGCTCAATCACTGGCATGTGGTCAGTCACTAGGCAGTTTACCCTATATAGGAAAGAAAACCTTTTGCATTCTGATTTGTATATTTTGAAAATGAAATAACTAAAATATTATGGATGGTTTATTTTTATAGGGAAACGAATACTCTCCAAAAAAAAATTCTCGTAAAAATCTTGTAAGTTTAACCGATACAAAATTATAAGCTGGTAAATTTGAAATTATAATAACTTGTCTGTTTTTCTAAATTTTTAATATATTTTTTAATTTCTTCAAGTTAACTTTTTTTTGTAGTCACAATGTTATTCCAAAAATTTTTTAATTTGACTCGATTAGTACTCATAGTTGTAGATATCTAATAGAATTTTGTCAAATTTGTTATATATACAGGGTATTTCACCTGACTTGACCACCTGAAATATATCGCTTGGGTTTTGCTAGGGTTTAGGATTTTTCTAGGGTAGTAAAACCCTAGAAAAACCCCAACATGTTGCACCTCGTTGGATTTGATTTTTTATAAACTATAAGACTGGCGTAATGAAAATATGTAGTCCCATTTAAAAAAATATCACGACCTTGAAATCTCGGAAAAAATGACCTTGAGAAAAAAATTCGGCCCATCACCGTATTGGCCCCTTCGAACAGAACATTTTTCTCCTCTTGACTTTTTTTCTATTGTTAAAAATAAGCGATATATTTCAGGTGGTCAAGTTAGGTGAAATTCCCTGTATACATCTAACCTGATTCTTATAGATTTATAACTCTCAACAATAATAATTTTTCTATTGTTTTTTTAACCAAATTTTATTCCATTATAATCCTTATAATATTAAAATCTAAAGTTACAATTAAATTAATATAAATACTGATTGTATCTTCGGATCCAAGGAAATCTCACCAAATTCATTTTTCAGTGTTTTTCGATTTTATTAATTTTCAAAATTTAATTAGTCGTGTTTTAGATTTTCAACAATTATGCTTTTTCGAATATCAGAATAATATAAATATTATTCCGAGACAAGAAAACTTATAGAAAAGCTTGATACTGGCAAAAAAATTAAGAGTTATAAATGATATGGCTGAACGTGCAGTAACATTAAGGGAAGAATATTATAATATCATTTACATCTTTTTCATTTTTGGCCCGTATCAAGTTCGAAAAGGCATAATTGTTGATGATTTTAAAAACTATTAATTAAATTTCGAAAATTAATAAAATCGAAAAATACTAAAAAGTTGGATAACATGAAATTTCCTCAAATCCAAAAATGCAATCAATATTTATATTAATTTAAATGTAACTTTAGATTTTAGTATTATAAAAATTATGATGGAATAAAATGTGATTAAAAAAATTCTTGTAATTTCAAATTTACCCGCTAATAACTTTATACCGGCTAAACTTACAAGATTTTTACAAGATTTTTTTTTGGAGGTCATTCGTTTTCCTATAAAAATATACCATCCATAATATTTCCAATATTTCATTCTCAAAATATAAAAATTAGAATGTAAAAAATTTTCATTCCTATATATTTTAAGTTACACCCTAGTCAGAAAATTTGGTACGATTTACTCATTTTAAAAAACGTTAGTCCCTCTAAATTAGTCGATGTATGTGTTTGCATGTGTAAACATAAATCGACCATCTAAGAAAAGCCTACACATGCAAAAGTGAAGTCTTCTTTTTTTCACGACAGTAGGAAAATTTGAAGAAAGAGACAAGCTTCCTACATTGTATATTTTCTGATATTTTCTCTCTGTCTCTTTCGCATCGTCACCTTTCTTTGTCGCAGAAATGGAAGTGGTGGGGAGAGTTCTGTCGTGAGTTCTCCCGTTTTCTTATAAAGCGACCATCTCACTCGACTCTATCTTACTCTCTCACACAGGAGTGGAATCAGCGCCATCTCTTGAGAGAAATAAGCGAACCACTTTGGGTATCCAGGAGCCTTATCTCGGAATACGGGAAATAAAGGGAAACTACCTAAAGTTCACCGAATGCACAAAACACAACGGCAACGTTACAAACCGTCTGACGGCGGTTCTATGTATAATCTACCCTTTATTATGTGGAACGCAAGCGGTAGAGGGGCAGAACCGGATGGTCGGGTCAAATCGGGTGCTAGTGTTACTACGGACGCAGCAGAGCTAGCATGGCGTGTGACGCGGTCGATGCGTCCTCACAACAAATATCGTAGTTACTTAGCGCATGGCAGCAGCAATGGCAGTATAGTTTAACGGCTACACAGTTTAACATTTTTTTGCCGAAAACTTTGTTGCATTTTATAACGCCAACATACGTTTGAGCAAAAATCTGCAAATCGTGAACGAAGATACTCTGTAGTTTAGACTGTTTCGTTGAAGCAGCTATCTTCAGATCTTTTTGTCGCCATTTTATGTCGAGTAAGTAGTGGTGGGGTGAAACGGGATACTTGGGTATACTGCCTGAACCGTAGTATAGAATCCCGTAAGACGTTGGTTGCATCAGGTCTATTTATTTACTTATTTTATGTATTTCTTAGTCTCATCAGGTCTACTGTTTTCGCTGAAAATAGATCAACTATCGAATCGAATTTTATGTAGTCTACCTTAACCACTTGCGCTATAAAGACGTGCCCAGCACGTCGAGATACTTTTGTTTCAAAATCGCAAGCGACGTGAACACCACGTCCGATCGTCATTTATCCGCGTGTTACATTTTAGATCACGGAATTGCAACCGGAAGTTGAATCGTAGCGCTAGTGGTTAATTTGATATATACACTCGAGCCTCAAACCTTTTGCCTTCAAATCACACAGCAACGCCCACTTCCGATTGATATTTTCCGCGCGAAATTCAAACGTGACATACGTCTAAATGATCGTAGGTTATATTGATAATATTTATGATGTTTGCTATTACGAATTTGGACAGGTTAGGTTGGGGTTTATGTTATACTTGAAAATAAATAAAGTAAAACTATACTATATTTCAAAAAGTTTATTTACTCTAGGTGCCTTTTACATTATCACACACATTCATTTAGCACATTTCTTGCTAGTTACAGTTTCATACGGAAAAATACAATTAAGGAGGTTCGAGCGAATCTAATGTAAAAAATAATTTCCAACTTTGAGCTTTGAAATTAAGTATACGTATAAATAAATACGTCACTTATCTAATCCCAAAATTTTAAAAAGATTCACCGTTTAGTTACTTAGATATTAATTTTCAAAAATCACATATTTTATTACCTTATACAAGGGCTCTTATGGCGGACAAACTTTAGTCGAGACTTTAATTACCTTTTTCAATATTAACCTCCCAACTTTAACGAATAAAAAACTATACACAAGAAAATTGGATTATTATAAAATATTTAAAAAATGTAATACTAATACATTACCGATATAATTTTTGAAATATTTCAAGTTAAATTTTATGTTTTTAACTCGTTTATCGTCAGCTATTTATTCGAATAAAGATTTGGCAACGTCGCGTCAACAGCTGAGAAAAAAGAAAAGGATAGAAATATAGTTACAGAGAGAGAAACTATACAAAATAATAGGTACACATTTGTATATGTATAACCTCAAATTCTGTAATGGGTATAACCAAACGCGCTGTTGTCAAATCTGTTTATTTAATCCGGCAAGTAATAAATACGTAAGTCATTTTATTATTTTATTTTATTAAATAAGTAAAAATCATCAATTATTAAATTGTTCAAATTATTTTAAATTAAAATAAAGAATTTTGACGAATATTGGGAAGACTGAAAGTAAAAAAAATTTAAACATTATTTTGACTCACAAGTTACGCTCGAACCTCCTTAAATACGATAATTACGTAATTAAAGGAATAATGGCGTGTGTCGAGCACGTGAGCGCTAAAGGCGAATGTTCTCTGTTCCGGCAGCCAATGAAAGCAACCCGTGGGCGTGGTTTATTTTGTCAAAAGATTTTAAGCTTTCGGTCGCGATTTGTCAAAAGATTCGAGTCTCAAGTGTATTTTTTTACACGTATTCCTCCATAATTTCTAGCGGGAATTCAATGCGAATCTGATAATTTATGTTGTATTTTGTCATATTCTATTGCTTTGTATTAATTTTTTCAGAACTTAATTTTAACTATTCATATGCTTGTCACATTTAATTATTTTATCAATCCCCAGCAAGCTACAGAACTTTGAAATTCAAGTTTTTCTTAATTTGTACTTTTCCAACCAAGTTAATTCCAACCCAGCTCCCAACTCGATACAATTAAAGTACCCGCATTAATTAAGGCCATAATTTAGGTCATAAATCCAAATGAAGCAAATCTGAGTCATTCTAAGAAAATTGGTTGGAGCTTTATCCAGGTTATGTGGTCCACCAGAGGCGATAACATGTTGCCCAGAAGCAGGGTTAAAAACCATGAAACAAAATATGCGAACCTCGAGCCCCATACACGCACTGGCACCATTAATTTCACTCGTAATGTGAATTCGTTCTTTTTTTTCTGTCGTTATAGAACTAAAATGCCGAAAAGTTATCAGAGAAAAACGCAAAGACAGTTATGGACGGAGGTAAACATGGCAGGAAAAGAGGAATAGGCCGATACATGGAAGTGTTCACGCCAGACCAAGAAAGGGAACTGGTTAATTATTTCTTGCAAATGAAGATTTGTCTGTTCAGCCTCACGTCCACAGAACTGCGGAGCCTGGCCTACGAATTAGCCGTTCGGAAGGGACTCAACCACCGCTTTAGTAATGATCTCAAGCTGGCCGGCAAAGCTTGGCTGGACAGACTGCTGGTGAGGTACAAGCAGATATCCCTGAAGAGCCTAATCATGCCCACGGTGTCTCGAGACATGGCGTTCAACCGACCAGTTGAGCACCAGTTCTTCGATTTATTGAAATCGCTTTGTGAAACGCACAAGTTCGCTCCCAACGATATTTACACCGTCGCCGAGATCGGGATAACGATTTCCCCGGATAAGACCTCCAAACTTTTAGCGTGTCGTGGGATGAGGTACGCGGAATGGCAGATTGGAGCTATAGTCACGGCTGTGGCGTGCGTGAGCGCAGCGGGGACCTTCATGCCCATCACGTACGTCTTTCCCAGCCAGAAGGAAAACGCCCGACTAATGCATGGAGCGCCCCCTGGTTCGTCCGCGGAGTACCATGAATCTGGATGGATGCAGAAAGACATCTTCGTCAAATGGTTCAGGAAATTCATCCTATTTTCGAATCCCTTTCCCGGCAAACCCGTTTTACTGTTACTCGATGGTCATTCGGCGCACACGAAGAGCATCGAGCTGCTGAGCCTGGCGAACGGAAATAACGTAACCTTACTGTCCTTTCCGCCATACCGCTCGCATTGGATGCAGCCGCTGGACGTGTCCTTTATGGCTCCTTTGACGGCTTCCTACGAACAGGAGGTCCAAAACTGTTCCGGGGACGTGACGGTGGACCGAGTGGCCGAATTATTCGGGACTGCGTTTCTCAGAGCCGCTGTAATGCAAACGGCCGTAGAGGGCTTCCGGAAAAGTGGCATTCTACCGCTCAACGGCGACGTCTTCTACGACGAAATGCTCTTTCCGGTCGCGACAGTCCAGCAAAACGATTATGTTGCCACCCAGCTGACGGTAAATCCCGGGCCTCCAATCGGCCAGTCTTCAACCCCAACATCGCAGCAGCTGAAGCATTTGAATCCTGAACGAAGTTTCCAATCGGAAGCCTCGACGTCGCAGGATGGGTTCTTGTCGGTATCTCCGTTGACCATCAAAATGTCACCGCGTTCGGAAGTGAACTTCGACAGTAGCGTAGGTGAAGAGGAGGATGAAATATTGCCGGACGTCTCCAAGAGAAAGCGAGACTTTTCCGGACCATTTAATGTCGAGAAGAGAAGTAAAGTGGAGAACGGAAACTCGTCGTCAGAAGAACGTGCCGCGAATGACATTGAGTACGTCGAGTGTGGCGACTGGCTTTGGGACTCTGAAGAAGGAAAACCAAGTTGACGCCGTCGAAGATAATAAGGACTTCGTTGGTTGACCTCGAGGGTACGAACAGTTTCCTCCTTTGTACATTAAACGTGAACTGCGAAAGGTGTCGTCAACTTTCCCTCGTTTCCCTGTTTTTCAATAAATAAAGGATTCATATCAGACTCCGACCATTCTGTTATTTACCACCTCATCAATTATGTCCCTAGCGGTCTACAATGCGAATTTTGCTTTCTAACCCAAAGTGAAGACCAAAAATGACTGATGATGCGAAATCGGACCATTCAGTAACTGCTACAGTTAGAGATACAGTTATCTATTTTAATAAATAAATAATTGAATTAGTTGGAAATTAGGTCTTATGTAACAAAACTCTAGAATTTGGGATTTCTGCCGGAAGAGTTCGGATTTTAATGATTAACAATAATACGAACTCAGGAATTTGTCTTTTGATGAATTGCGAAAGATATTGAAATTCACATGATTCACAATCCACACTATTATGATGCGTCGGCTGAACCGAAAGGTACACAGTGGCTTGTGAGCACTTTCTTTCGTCGCGATTCTCGAAATTTCACTTTCATTCGGTGACTCAACGCCGTGAATAGCAATTAGCTGAAACCGTCACTAAAAAAAATACAAGAGGAGAAAAGAAAGCATTCTTTCCTTTCTAGAAAACGCATACTCGAACTGTCTGCTGCCCAAAATCGGGGTGACGTAATACCAGGAAGGAACAGAAACACTGAATGCGCTCTTCAAATCGTAATCATTCCTTTAGAACCACTGATTCTGAAGAAAAGGACTCACAAGTAGCTGTGATTGGCGCTCCCTACTCCAACTGATAACGAACTGTGATTAGGTATCACAGTCCTCACTCTGCTGTTTCGACCCAGCAATAGAGTCAGCATTTACTCCCACTGCGCTTCTAAGAACCGATATTGAATTCTGATTGGTTATCCCCACTCCGTTGATAAAATTCGTACGTTTCCGTGCGGCATCGGCAACAACGAAAATAATATTAAAATTAAAATAATATATAAAATTAGTTGTACAGAAGGGATTGGGTTAAATTAAATGACATTTTAATACCAAAGGATGTCGATGGAATTGCATACCAATCTTCACTGTTTATAAATGGTGTTAATATTTTAACAGAAGCCTTTTGAATTAACACCAGTTAGTGTATTAACACTAGAACTACCACACCAGTCATTTTGACTGGTTTGACAATTTTATTCTATTATCCCTACTTCATGTTACATTTTTTCTTCGCAATGCTGTAATAATTTTTGGAGAGAGTGCTAAATGACTAATATAATGAACTTTAATTTTGTTTTATTAATTTAAAATAAAAGTAATTTTTTTTAAAGTAGAGATATATCAACTGTCGGTAGTTCTAAGTGTTAAAAAAATCTGACCCGTTTGTTTTGTTGCCACGAATTTAAGCGCCAGTAATTGGTGTCTTTAAACACCAATTTGCTACATATGAAGTTCTTTCGATAATATATCAATGTAATCATCTTTTTAACACTGAATGTGGTTGAATTCTGTTTCGTTTCTAGATAACTACAGATTTCAGGGTTTAACGGGTACATTTTCACATTTATCCAGCGCGAAAACACAGCGTTAATGATCCGGTCAACAGTAGCACTACGGGAAACCTTTAATTGGACTATTTATTTTGAAAGTGGTGTAAGCTCATTTAAACAAAAATGAGATATCACGTAGTTTATGTTTAATTTAGTGTAAACTTTTTATTTGTAACTTGTTAGTATTTAATTTCCTAAAAAATGCCCATGTTTTGTTGAATTTAAAATTGGCCGGCAAAAGAAATTGCGGAACCATTAATTTTGAAAGTGGTGTAAGTCAATTTGTAGCCCGTAAATATACATTACGTTAGTTAATTTCGCCTAAAACAAATTTATACAATCCAACTACATATTGATAAATTTGTAGAAATATTGCCAAATTTGCTACAATTACCCTATAATTTTTCGCCGATGGATATGCCAACTTTCAATTTTCTCGAATCAAGAGACAATGGACTTACACAACTTTCAAAATAAACGGTCTAATTAGTGTTAGAAGCATTGGAGCCGGTCAAATGCTATCACGTCACCGATATTCCATGGAGTTAAAAGTGAAAAGTGTCTGTAACACATTCAGATAAAGCAGATCCCTATGTAGTAGGAACCTGCTTTGTAACTTCTTCTCGGCTTTGATCCAACAGATTTCTAGTCACACTCGCAAGGATCTAGACTGTTGCAGTTACCATTTTTACCAACTCATGGAGATCTAAGCTAGCTAAAAAAACCTCTTTAAAATTCTGCCCTTATTGCAACATCGCCTGCAGGTGCATGTTTTCCTATCTAAGCACTTCCTTATTTTCGTTTCCGGATAACAGTTCCTTCGATAAAGTTGGTTTTAGAAGAAAGAGGGATCCGATCTTCGTTACAAAAATCGGTGCGGGTAAAAGACAACACTTGTGTCCACTAGAGAAGCTGTTGTCAACGAAAAACTTTTTCCTCTTCCACTTATTCTGAACTCAGATGAGGTTATGGATCCGAAAACCCACCAATGCCATGCGCAGATAAGAATCACGTGATCGAAAAGGCAGGGCGTGTCAATAAGGTTGGGTCACGACTTTACGACAACAATAGAGACCTCTAGCGTAGCCACTCGGTACCAATTCGAAGCCACCTCGTCCAATGAATCGTCCTGGTCTTCTTTAGTACTTAGGTGTCCTTTTTTTCGCAAATTTCACAGCTATCGATGCAGCTATTGTCGCTGGAATCTCGTTTCCGCTGTAAACTCTCGTTAGGCGTATGTGCGATTTCCGTGAGGTCAGCTATTGAGATGTGAGAAATTCCTGCCGTAGAAAGGTGAAAGAGAACGCAATCGTCACGTAGATCTACTATACGTCACCCGTCATCGTTACACGGCCTACCATGCGGTAAGAGCGCTTGACGATGTTCCGTACACAGTCTTGCTCGTTTGTACGATTTCCATATTGCACTTTCGGAATTTCCTTCAAAAAGGGTTTCGTAAAAATTATTTACCGGAATATATTACATCAGAATATCACTCTCTCCTCTCTCTCTTTCTCTCTGTCCCTTTCTCTTTTCTCCGATATTTCTCCTGCTCTTTTTTTTTAATTCCTCTATCTCTCTGCGACTCTCTCTTTAGTTTTCTTTTTCTCTCTCTCTCTCGTTTTTGTCTTTTTGGATAGAAAAAAAAGATTAACGAAATTTGGAAAGATTAACAAAATTTTTTTTTCTATAAAAAATTAAAGAATTTAATAATATTAAATAATATATCGTATTAAGAATTAACAAATTAAAAATTAAATTTTTAATACTAATTTTAATGAAACAATAAACTAAATAAAAATTACATAATTGATTTTTCTATTCTAAAATTAATAAATCCAATTTCTCAAGTTAACTTCCACTCGAAATCAAATATCTATAGGTATAGAAATCATCACATTTTAAACCAGAAGCAGGTCTTTCATAGAAACCCGTGATTTTTTTCGGAGAATTGTTGTTGCGAAATTTCTGGTCCTGCCACGTGTTGTTTTTTTTTTGCTTCTCGCTATTTTATAATAGAATCTTATCTGATTGACTCACACGACATTGGCTCATCATAATGTCCCAAATATTATCCTCCCAAAGATTACTTTCCCATATCGAAATATTCTTGTACAAGAAGATATTCAAGTGAAATTAACTTTCATTCCCAAGGACGCGGGTTGCAACAAAGTCCACTTGTAACGAGGTCCGATTTCGAAATTTTCAAACAAAAAAAAAAAGAATTTTGTTTTCTCATCTTTGTGTTAAACCAATTCTTTTGCAAACCTGAGTGGAAAAAGCGATGGCATGTTTTGGAAAATTAACTTTGTCTTTATTAACATCTTTGTACAAAAAAGGGCCGCTCTTTTTGCAAGACCCACCTTTACCGATACACGCCGATACAAACCCGGTTTTATTTGTTACATATACATACATTCAATTGCATCACTAACATTCTTAGTTCATATAAATGGCAACAGTCATGATTCAATAATTTATTACTACACAATTTCACTCGAACTGAATTTTGAGCGAACGAGCAGCTGCAGATTTCTTGGCGAATCATCGATTTTATGAGATTCGTATGATTCTTGGAGACTCTATTCACTTTCTGTACTCGAATCGCTGGAAAATTGACACTCAAATTTGAAAATAGAAGTTAAAGGAATTTTTCGAGATGCACTGTGATAATCCCGATTTTACAATTCTAATTTCCAAAAATATGTTCCTTTTTTTTACAGTACTTAGCACTCAAAACGCCCAAAATGTGTGATACGAATTTTGAAATATCATTTGAAACCAAATGATATTTCAAAATGAAATGAGAAGATCTTTAGTGTTTAATCGAGAATTTTCGGATTCTGCCATTTTTTTTCATTGTTTACACGAAAAGCACTCCAAATTGAGCTCCCAAAATTGAATTTCGAAATGAGGCCAATCTTGGGAAATATGCACAAAGATGTCTTTAATTAAATTTCTCATTTTTCAGGAGCCAGTGTCTCTTTCAGTATTTTGCATTCTGATTTCTGAAACTACGGTGCTCAAATTTGAATCTCGACGGAATGAATGGAATTAAATTTTTGAAAGACATCTTGATCTCGTTATGCCGATTTTACTGTGATAAATCCCAATTTTCGAAAATATATGTTACATTTTTTATTGTACTTTCCACCGAAAACTCTCAAAATAAGGGCAGCAAATTTGAATTTCCAAAGTAAATGGTATCTTCTAATTAAATGGGAAAATCTTTTGTATTTACTTGGAGAATTTTCGAATTCTGTAATTTTTTTCAGGTCTTTGCATCAAAACTACACTACCGGTCAAAAGTTTGGGTCCACTTCACAATGTTAAAATAAAGCAAGTGGACCCAAACTTTTGACCGGTAGTGTATGCGCAAAGACGTCTTGAATTGAATCTCCCATTTTTCAGGACTAAGTGTAAGTGTCTCTTTCAGAATTTTGCACTTTGATTTTGATTGATTGCTTCGGCGCTCAAAATTGAATCTCGACGGAATGAACAGAATTGAATTTTTTGAAAACATCTTGATCTCGTCATGTCAATTTTCCAGAATAGGCAATTTACTGCCAAGTGGAATCCTCGAATCCGACTCAAATGTACCATATCTTGCAGCGGACAATCGCTGTATGTCTGCGTTTCTTCGACCTTCGTGCAGCGAATTAAGGTCCAAGAAATCCGCACGCTCATAATTACAATGGTCGCGCTTATAAAGAAACTCTAAAACAGCTCTTATTGTAAATCCCCTTCAATTTAACCTTTCGCAAACTTTCAGCAGGATAGTTGTTACCCGCTGTCTTTCGCTATACAAAACTCACGCGAGAAACGCTACAGAATTATTCCTGCACGCAAGCAATTCTTCCTACTTTGCGCCACTTCACACACGCCACGCATTGGGTAGGCTTTCAATTTCCTAATCACTTTTCTACGTTCGCTCATCATGCTCGAAATGATATTGCAGCCCAGTATTGGACTTAGCTCAGCAGGGAGACCCAGCCGTCCAGTTCTGGTCAAAAATTCGTTTGTTGGTCCCAATACTGGAATATCGCTACTATTAACTCCCTCTTGAATAGGAATTGGGTCAGGTACTGGTCTGGCACAAATTCCTACTCATTGATGTACTTCTGAGTCAAGAATTCAGCAAAAATAGGGACTCAAAGACTCGTGATTTGCTATCGGAATGGCAATTGGGTGAAAAAAGTGTACGGTCCAGTACTGGTTCGTCGTAGATTGCTACAGTCATTGACCTAGTTTTGGACGTTGGGTTTTTGGACTCTAGGGTTCGATTGTAGTTAGACTTGAGCTAACGGTCAAGAAGACGAGACAGTGCTACGTAGAACTGACGAATTTCTTGATCAGAATTGACCCATTTTTGCGTGAAATTTTCCTGGGTTCCTGGGAACCTCTTCCCCATTTAATACCATGACTAATTCAACGGTACCTCAAACTCTACTAACAATAGTACCCAAGGCTGTACTAGATAGCGCTGTCCCAGAAATCTTTCGGACCCAAAGGCCGAACCAACGTCTCCACTTTGGCGTAACTCAAAACCGTAACTACGCATTCCCGGAGGGTATCCTGACGTCACCCTCCGCCTCTCTGAAAGCCCAATCCTCCTTGATCAGATCGGAACCCTTCTCGGCGATCATCATGACGGGAGCGTTGATGTTCCCGTTGGTGATCGTCGGCATGATCGACGCGTCGATGACCCGCAGCCCCTCGATCCCATACACCCTGAGTCTGGGATCCACGACCGCCATTGGATCCGACTGATTGCCCATCTTCGCTGTGCAACTCATATGGTAGATGGTCATGGTGTATTGCCTGATGACGCAGTTCCAGTAATCGTCGGTGAACTGCGGGATATGCTTGCAATTGGGCAAGGGCTTGCTGTGGAACCTTGCGCCGAATCGCTTCATCGTCGCGGTCTCGCCGTAAGCGATGGCTGCCTTCACGCCCTCACGCAGCACGTTCACGTCGTCCGGGTGCGTGAGGTAGTTGTGGACCATCACGGGATGCTCCAAGGGATTCTTGCTCCTGAGTTTGATGAATCCTCGGCTCTTGGGTCGCAGCATCATGGGGAAGACGCCGAACACGTCGCGGTTATTGATGCCGGAGAAGACCTCGTTGTAGAACTCGTCGGACAGACCGTGGGCTCTCTTGACCTGAGTGCCACCATCGGAGTTCGTGGAGGACGACGTCAACATGAACTCGATATCGGGCCAGTCGTCAGTCTGGTTGGCGTATTTCGTGGAGATGAAGCCAACGGCCTCCAGGCCGATGCTGGACGTTAAGGGGCCGTCCTCGGTGATGGCGTAGCGCAGCGCCGAATTGACATTCACCAGACGACTCATGACTATGCTGATCTCGTAGTCTATCAGGAACGCCAGGCCACCGACGGCAATGTGGTCCTGGAGATTCTGCCCGACGCCCGGCGAATCGTGTACCACCGGCACCCCGACCTGCTCCAGGTTGGCCCTCGGCCCGACTCCCGATAACATCAGCAAATGGGGCGTGTTGATGGCTCCCGCGGACAGGATGACCTCTTTCCTGGCATAAACCGTCTCGACCTTTCCATGTCGGATGAACTCAACGCCATGGGCTCGTTTCGTCACCGGGTCGATGAGGACTCTCGTGACGTGAGTCCAAAGGGACAAATGGAAATTCGGACGCAGCTTGATGGGCCGAATGAAAGCTTTTGCCGCGCTGCAGCGAGCGCCTCGTCGCATGGTGTACTGGTAAAGAGCGAAGCCGGTCTGTTTTTCGCCGTTGACGTCGACGATGTCGTACCCCATTTCCTCGCCCGCTTGAAGGAACGCGACGCCCAATGGGGTGTTATAGGGTGCATCTTGAACCGTCAAGTATCCACCTGGAACAAAGCAAAAGGTCAGAATAGTGAAAGAAGATCGAAGTCAGCTTGGGCTGAATCTGAAAGTTTGAAGTGGCCATTTGAGCCTGAGGTCGCCCGATGTGAGGTCGGACCCTTGACGTGGTATTCGATTTTCAATTGACCTACAACCAATTCACGGTTTTGGTTCCGGAGTAAAACATTGAAACGCCATAACTGGAATCGGGGCATTCTAGCCAATTGGGTCAACAATTGAGACAAGTATGTGATTCGCTAACCAGTTTTTTACACCAACGACCCCGCGCTTTCGTAACCAAAGTTAATCATAGTCTAGTTCAGAAATGACTCCATCGAAACGAGGTCGGTGAGTCAAAGGTACTAGGGTTTTCCATTTTCTAATGTTTATGCACTGATTGGCAAGGCATCATTTTTTTTGTGCGCATTATTATCTTCATGTATATGCAACAAATAATTAATCAACAACGATGCAAGTTTTTTCTGATAGCGAAAATAGACTCCGCGTTCCAATAACGCTAACTTTTTCTTGGACTTTGAGGTAAGAGGGAGATACTGGATACGTTGTAATGACTTTACTCCATGTTGCATTAATTCTATACATTATATAATCATTATATAGTACATCAGACTACACATTCCAGCTAAGGATGAAATGTTCCATGCAAAGAAAAAAACTCGTTGAAACCCTAATTATAAAAATACTAAAAAAAATCATTGTGATTCCAGATAAATTAAGTTAATTTCTCATTTTGAAATATTCCTCGAGTTTCAAATAAATTATTTTAAATCATGTTTTCATGTCACGAATTGCTGACAATTTAGTAAACGTTCGTGTATTTAAACCAAACATAATTTTAATGAACTACATTTATTTTAAAAATAGAAATATTGAAATTGTGTTTAATTGGAGTTTTTCAAAAACTTTAAATTAATTCGCTCCGTTCTATCAAATATTAAGGGATTGTAATCGTACAGGGTGAGTCATTGAACGTGATCAGCTTGATCCTTAGCTGGCCCACTTTACCAGAATAACAATATTTGCACTTTTCTGATGAATTTTGAAATTTCTGACTTCTTTCATTTAAAATATTGATACAATATAATATTTAGTATGAAAAATAAATTGTAGAATTTTGTTATTATAAAGATGCTTAAACTGCAGCTGAACTAAACTATAGGACGTCTCAAACAACACTAGGCCAACATAACATTCTTGATTCTTTGGGATTTAGCTAGATATAAAAATAACCATTCCCTTTAAAATAATACCAACTTATTAAAAGTCACCCCTAATGAATAAAAAAAAAGACTGAATAGTTAAATTTGTAAAATAACGCCACATTTTCATAGCATAAGTGTATTTGTTAGAAAACAGAAAAAATATTTGTATTATATTATAATAACTCACAAAAGTAAACATAAAAAAACAAATTTGCCTTTAAAATCGTCTCTGGTAGAAAATGAAAACAAAAATAGAGTTACGTGAATCGCTAATTACAAAGTTTTACATATATACTGATCACGCCTTTGCATATATTGCACATATATATGCACGGGTTTGGTTTATGTGGTAAATCCGAGAAATTGAAGACCAAGGTTTAAGACTGAATACTCTCAAGTACCGCGCATTTGGTACCCGAGCGTGCAGAGTGAAAGTGATTGTAGCTTTGCACATATGCTTATACCTGACTATTTCATTTACGCGCGCGTGTGTGTGTGTGTGTATGAGAATGTGTATATACAGAAAATTTAAAGGTACCATTAAATTGCCCACAGCATTATAATGTCTCATGACATTAAAGTGAGAAGGAGTTTGAAGAGGAACTTGTTTGTGGCTGCAACTTATATGGAGAAAACCAAAAATAAATTTTTTCTCATACGAATTCATACGGCTGCAGAGATAATTAAGTTTCTACTGACTGAGTATTACCCGTATTTTTGAACTGGTTTTGCATTATAGAAAAATTCAGAAAATCATTTTTTAAAAAACAATACTATGTTTTTATTATAGTTTATCCCTAATGCAATTAACACTATTTCTACCAAAGGAGTCAAAAGACACCTTTTAGAATTTTTATTTCGAATTATTTTCGACGTTTAAATTAATCTTTTTTTTTTTAAAACCACAAATGGAAGATGCTTAGTAGAGTAACTATGCGTCTGTAAAAAAATTTGGCATTAATTAAAAATATTTCTAAAATTAAACACACTGAATTTGGTATCAATTAAAAATATTTGGTATTAATTAACTATGATTCTATATTTTTTATTTTTTATTACGTGTAACTAGCGCGGTAGAAATAGTGTTAAGAATAATACCGAATGGTAACAATCTGTAGTAAAATTTGCATTAGGTTGATTTTAACAACAATTTTTATAATATAAGAATATCGTTTGATTAGCACTACTTAATAATTAATTACAAAATAAATACAAAAAATAAAATCGAACGTAGGGAGAAATTCAAAAATACATTTTTTTTCATACGAATTCATATGGCTGCAGAGACAATTAAATTTTTAATGGAGTTTTACAGCTGTTTTTTTTAAGTGGCATTGTATTATAGAAAAATTCAAATAATCATCCCTTTGAGAAAAACACCAAGTTATCAAAAATCACCCCTGATGGGTTTAAGAATAACACCGAACAGTAACAATCTGTATTAAATTTTAAATTAACACCCAATTTTTATAGTACAGGAATATTCTTTGATTAGCACTATTTAATAATCAATTACAAAATAAATACACAAAACAAAATCGAATTTAACATTTTGTAAATTATTTTTATATCAACATTTTTTTATCGCAGGTACTCAAAGCTTATAGTTTTGTTTTAGTAGTTAAATGTAATACCGCGTCACAGGAAAATAACTCAAAGAATTTCGCATTATTCATGGTGTTGCATAAATGGTGTTTATTATCACCGCATTCGTACATCATCTTATCTTAACCAGTTGCGTGATCTGCATTATCAGAATATGAAAGTCTGCGCGTATACCGGTTACCTTACGAAACGCCGAAATTTAACGATGGACCAGTCTGGCATCATATACTTTCAAGGATTTGATGTAATAAATTATTAGCACGAATGATCAAACAAATTTCTTCTGACCTAATTCGAGCTTTGTCTTCCCCCTAGTTCTTTTTAACGTGACTAAATGCAATTTCAATTAATTTTTAACCTTTTTTAATTATACTCTACCTATTCTAATTTATGAGCTAGAATCAACAAGTATCAATATAATATATTGATTATTTAAAAAATAACTGCAAAAGTAATTTTATTTGTTGGATTTAAAGTCATGAATTATCCTTAAAAATTTTATTAATGTCAGTGGATTCAAAAAGCAAATTTGAAAAATATACGTTCTAAGGATACACCTTTATTCAAGTGTTAAACCATGTGTCATTAAAATTAAAATAACCCTCAATTACTATCAGATAAATTTTCAATACCATTTGTTTGAAACTTGGCTCCAAGTAATTTTGGAATTTTATTTCTTAGCTTTAATGTCATCAAGTTTACAAACAAATTTTAAGTGTTTGTGGTTGAAAACATAATGTAAAAATAGGTGTCTTACCGGTACAGCATTATACAGGCGTTAAACCGCGATTCAAATTAAAATAACCTCCAATTACCATGAGATAAAATTCGAAGCAGTAAAATTAACCCTCAGGTGACGTCAAATAAATTTTTAACACTCCATGTGCTTCAAATGTGGCTTCAAAATTAATTTTATTACTTACAATTAAATTGAAAGACACCAATTTTACAACAAAAAAAATGTTCAATGTATCTATTAAAAAAGATATTGTGAAAAATGGGTGTTTTACCGGTACAGTATTATTCAGACGTTAAACCGCGTTTCAAATTAAAATAACCCCCAATTACCGTGAGATAAAATCAGAAATATTCAAATTAACCCTCAAGTGACACCGGAGAAATTGAAGCTAAAATCTTTTTAACACCATTTTTTATTTTTCAAACCCTCAAACCCATCCTTGTTTTTCAATCCAAGTGTTATGCGAAAGAGAAAAGTGTTATACTAACCAGTATTGTGATACTTAGTGTCGCGAGCTAAGTACGGATTCCTCTGGTCCTCGGATTTTTTGAAATACGGCAAAACGTCATCGAAACCCCAGCCAGGGTTCCCGAAACTCTCCCATTGGTCGAAATCCCGGCGGTTGCCGCGAATATACAGCATGGTGTTAAGAACACTGGAACCCCCAATTACCTGTAACAACATTAATCAGCGTTACATGATTTGAAGTCAAGTGGCTTTTATCGGTAATTTTATGCAATTGTGTTTAATTTAATGTAATTTATTTTGTTGATAAATAATGTGGGAAATTTTAAATAACATTGTGAAATATTAATATTATTACAGAATTCAAAACGTCTCGTAGTTGCTGCAGAAAAATTCCGCAAAATTGGAATATTTAACTAGGAACGTTCCCTAAATTGATATTTTTTATACTTGGAATTTTACAAAAATTTGAATCTTTATTAAAAATTTTGCATGAATTTCGAAGATTCATTTGCAATATTTGGTAATATGAAAATTTTTACTGAGAAAAATTCCAAAAACCGAAATTTTTTCAGAGATGGACCATTAAAATACGTATTTGCTGGAAAAATTTGTTAACATTACATTTTTTACTAAAAAAAGTTTCCAAAAACAACATTTTCACTGATAAAAATCTGTGGGATTTGGATTCTTTACTGAAAAATCTCTCTGCGATTGAAATATTTGTTGAGAAAATTCTTTGAAAGAAGAGTTTATACCCAACAAAATATTTTCCACTTTTAATATTTTTAAATCAAAGTTACAAAATAAATTAGAAATGGAAAGACTTATATATTCACTTATTTAAATGTATGCATAAATTTAAAAAAATAAAACCATTTCTTCAGATTTATAAAATCTATGGAAACTTATAGAGTCTAATTTAAATTTTTAAATTTTATGTTTTAAAAACCGGTTTTTTTATATAATTCGAAAAAAACCTCCAATTTTTTCGTATTAACACATATTATTGGGTAAGACGAACAAGCGGTATTTCGATCATTCGAGAGAAAAGTGGTTTTTTTTTTGTGCATCGCCTTTGGCACGCTCTGATTCTAAATGTGCATGCCGATGCGTATCTACCTGCATACGAGTGCGTATGCAGGTACCGGGTACATCGAAAAAGTAGTTACATATTTTCCTTACAGGCATTGACAAAATATGTATACCTTATATATATTATGATTTTCATAAATTATTCATATTACTGGGCAATTGTATATTCATTATTACTCAATTACATACAATACCGATAAATAATATATATTATAATATTAATAAGAAAAACCAGACACCCGGTACACCGCTTTGAAGTCACGTATGACTTTCGGATTCCTCTAGCGGAATACTAATAGACAGGTTTACTGACTCTTATGCACTTTTCCCGTACTTTTCTTATGATAATCACCGGAAACTTTTGTCTCTTGTCAAATAAAATGGAAATAATTGTTTATATTGCAAATAATTATACGTGTCGTGGAGAAGGCAACAATCAAATCTGTCAAGAAATCTGTTGCCACAGCAGTTTCATGCGCAGGGTGTCTTATGGGATTTTATTCGCTTGGAATCCCTTGAAACCTGCAGTATAATTCCGAAACGGAATGAATCCCCAAATTGTAGGCACATCTTTAGTATAATTTGTATTATATACAGTAGAATCTCCGTACAAGATACCACAAGGGACCGGAGGGGAATATGATTCCGAAAATAGAAGAAAATTACCGTTCCCCCACTCAGCGGCCTGTTACGCCGGAGAGAAATAGATCTCACGGTCTTCGTACAAGATACCATACAAAATAGTTTAAAGTTAAACCGATAATGTACGTTGCTTTGTATTCCATATCCTTTTCCTTCTTTTTTTTGTCACGTGACTAGAAGTCCGCAAACGAGGCGTTCTCGCAGTGTTGACGAGAAAGAAAGAGAGAAGAAAAGTTATTTTTATCTTTTGTGCAATTATCTCACGTAAGTAAATCAATTTTAAACATTTGAAACACATCAAAATAGCCTTGAGTTCATGTCCCCGACAAAAAACTACGTTTACAAGTCCTTGAAAATTCTCTATGAATTTTAAGCCAACCAAAAATTATAATGTTATCTTAAATAATTAATAATTTATGATAATAAATTTTAAAAAATCGTTATGTGCAAATAATTCCCATTTTTTCTCATTTATTTCCGTGGTATCTTGTATGAAACGAGCGACTCCAAACATTCGGAAGCGAAGGGGCATTAGGAGTGGGGGTAGTGGATTAGCGAAGGGGAACCCGTGGTATCTTGTACGAAGAGAATCCAAGGTATCTTGTACGGAGATTCTACTGTACATGATAAATAGTATTACATTTAATAATACCATAATAATATTATATTAATATTTTGTTTTCGAGAAAACGCCATTTTTACCATTTCCTGGTATAGAAGTCAATGGTTCTCCCCATAAACGACTGTAGCTATTTTTCAGATGAATCCAACGACATAGGACACTTGATCATTCTAAGAATTATCTCACAAGTTACAGCACTTCGATGGTCCGTAATTGGGCAATTCAGTCCTTGGAAATGGTCCAATATTGGGAAATCGTTAATGACTTTGGGTTTCGGTGAAATCGTTCGAAATTCGGTGATTTCGTAGACATTGACCTCCCGAACGAAAGTCCACAAGGAGTCAATGTCCATTATTGGCTCTTATTAGAGCTACCTGGTGCCTAAAGAAATTTAAGGTGGTGCAATACTGGACTGTAATGTATTTCTTGTGCCAGAGAAATTTGTGGCGAACTAGCATCGGACTGTTTTGAATTTTTATACAAATAGAAATTTATAAAGCACCAATACTAGAGAACGTTTTAAATTTCCGTCCCAATTTCAAATTAAGGTGCTCCAGTACCAGGCCTTAATGCATTCCTTGTGCGGTAGAAACTTATGTCGGTCCAGTACTGGACTGTTTTAAATTTCTGTACCAAACGGAATTTATAGTGCACCAATACTAGCCAATTTTGTGAATTTTTGTCCTAATTGAAATTTGGGACGGTCCAATACTGGACCATAACATAATCCTGGTGTGGTAGAAATTCGAGATTGCCCAGTACTGGGCCGTTCTAAATTTCTATACCAATAGGATTTCATAACGGATCAATATCCGACAATTTTTCAAATTTCAGTCTCCATAGGAAGTTCAAGTGACCCAATGTTGGGCCACAAAATATTTTCAATGCATTTAAAATTTGTGATAGTCCACTACTGGGCCAGTATTGATTTGGAGCTGTTGCGAATTCCTGGACTGATAGAAATTTCCGACGGTCGCATATTGGACTGTAGCTGCCCCTTATCACGGTATCGCATTTCCTCCAGGTTTCTTCACGCGAACAGGAATACGGACCTTTATCCTTCCGCTGTATCATCGTATTGTTGTCATTGTTATTATGAGTGTGCTATTTTTGGCGGAAATATTTTCGAATTCTTTGCATTCGGCACTCAGCGATCGGTCACGGAATATGTGACGATAACGCGTTATCAAGGACTTGCGGATAAGAGGCTTACAGGAGCTGAACGATTTCTCGAGCGAATTGACGGAACAAAGAGTCAATTTGCAACCATTGTTTTGCCAAAACGTGGGAAATAAAATAACGGTGTTAAATTTAACACCAACGGTAATATTACGAACGTTAACCTAATGTCAACAATAAAAAATCTTCTATTGTTATGATTAACATCTTTCGTGACGAGGCTGTGACAAGTGTTAATTAACACCAGGTTTACCGGTGTTTCTTATATACCTATCTCTACGAGCACCCGTCAAATTGACGGGTAGACGAAAATACGTATTTTGTCTAAAAAATCAATTTATTCAAACTAAGTCTGAATTGAACAATATAAGGCTTCATGATTAAATGAATTATTAATCCTTAATGGTCACACGTTCTAAAAATAACGTATTGGTCACACGGGGTCAGAATGACCCCAGCCATGTTTAAACAATTACCGCGTTGCCAATATCATTCCGAGCGATTCATAAAAATTCAGGATATTAGTTTGAACCTTATAGAATGAGAACATAATCGCAAAAAATTTTTGTCAAATTTTCAAAATGGCGAAAAAAATCAGGAAGGAGGCAATCCGTAAAAAATACCATTTTTTACTAAATAAATCATAACTCTGGCAATTTTTTATATTTTTTCATAAAATTTTAGGGTGATATTTTTGAGATATCGGAGTGTATAAAAAAAATAACTTCAAAGTGGGCGCTTCAAAAAAGGTATTTATTTTGACATTTGAAGAGGGTTTTCCCGACGTTAATCTTATCTTACAAAGGAAATCCCAAAGCACTATTAGAGGGAAGGCTAGACCAATCGGGCGCCAACAATTTATAGTAATTCTAGTTAAAGTTTCGGTTGAGGTCATTTTGACCCCGGGTGATCATTAAGGGTTAATAAGTAAAAATCTTTTTTTTAAATCACACTTTTTACAAATGTATTGAATTTCGTTTGTGCATTTTCCGCATACGATCTTTTTGCAATACATACAGCAATTATTGCTTCTATTTTTTTTTGCAGTAGCCCACTTGGCAATTTTTTCGGATTTCTGACATTGAAGGTGACAGAAGTGAAATGTCTGAACTTTGACAAATGTTCTCCTTGCTTTCTCTAGCTATTTCCTCGGCTAAACAAAATATGAAGTCCTTTCTGGATATATTCGATCCGGTGCACCCTTTATAGTATCCACGCGTTTATTGCTGCCAAACCCAAAATATTATAAAAACTTGAAGGGGCCATCGAAAACACTCTACTTTCACACTATATTTGCGTGCTATCTGGTCCGCGACATCGGCACCAAACTTTGTTTTATGAAAATTATCCAGGCGCTATTGAGATAATGAATTGGGGGAATCTTACTAAAGACTTTTCTTTCACTTTTATGTTTATTATTGGAGGAATGATTTTACGAACGAAGCAAATACATAAGGATTGTTTATGAAATCAGCTAACCCGTCAATTTGACGGGTTTCGTAGAGATAGGTATACGGCATATAAATTTCAAAATTTAGAATGCTTAGGAAAATAATAATTGTGTGTATAAATTCTTTTAAACAAAATTATAAATGTACGATGCAAAGTGGTTAAGATTAATGCTATGGTTCTTTGGATATTTTATTTCAAAATTTGAAATATGTCAAATTGACGGGTCCCGTAAACCTAGTGTTAATACCAATAGTTTAGTTAATTCGGTCAATGCTACCATTAACACCAGAGGTGTTTCAGTCGACAACCTCCAGCGAAAGTGAAACTACCGTGAACTTAATAAACGACTGTTTTGTCGAAACATGCGCATGGAATTTCAGGTATACAATTGCTCATCGAATTCAAAGGTAGTTTGTGTACGAAAGATTCAGTTGCGGTCGTTGAAGTTCGTATCAGACGTTCACCTGATACGAATTCACGTATATGTTGTCGTTATTAAAACACGTGTACTTGATTGCAACAAGGACGAGACTGCACATAACCGTTTGAGAAAAAGAAGACTGCAGAGATAGTGGTGTTAAAGTCCAGCAGCGTGATGTTCGAACCTTTTGTGAGGGTTCGAACCCGAAACATCTGATCTTCTTAATGTGTGCTAGAGGCTTGTGTAATAGTAGTTGTAAGTAGTTGTAAAGTAGTAGTAGTAGTAGTAGTAGTAGTAGTGGTAGTAATAGTAGTAGTAGCAGTAGCAGTAATAGTAGTAGTAGCAGTAGTAGTAATAGTAGTAGTAGCAGTAGTAGTAATAGTAGTAGTAGCAGTAGTAGTAATAGTAGTAGTAGTAGCAGTAGTAGTAATAGTAGTAGTAGCAGTAGTAGTAATAGTAGTAGTAGCAGTAGTAGTAATAGTAGTAGTAGTAGTAGCAGTAATAGTAATAGTAGTAGTAGCAGTAGTAGTAATAGTAGTAGTAGTAGCAGTAATAGTAATAGTAGTAGTAGCAGTAGTAGTAATAGTAGTAGTAGTAGTAATAGTAGTAGTAGTAGCAGTAGTAGTAATAGTAGTAGTAGTAGTAATAGTAGTAGTAGTAGCAGTAGTAGTAATAGTAGTAGTAGTAGTAATAGTAGTAGTAGTAGCAGTAGTAGTAATAATAATAGCAGCAATAAAAAAGATCATTGAGTCGGTTCGGTGCATTATGGGATGCATTCTTAGGGTCACTGATATTCTTGCCTCCAGCGGTTGGTTGCATTTTCAGCAATTCCAGCCAATCAAAATGTTTCATGAAAAGTGGTTTTTTGGGCAGTCGGGGGAGGTTGCATCCTTGCAAAAAGTAGGTTTTCAAACGAGTGTCTTGAGGTCACTATGCAGTTCGCTCGACTGGTTTAAATGCAGCTACCGAATGCAGTAATACCGTCAGTGAAGTAATAGAATTAATGAACCATTCAGAGAATTTTCAGATATTCGCTTATACAGTGAACTACGAATGCAAGGTCGATCGCACCATCGCAAGGTTGTCAAGTTCCATGTTCAAACCCTGAACGGGTGGTTTTTAACACTAAACCTGCCATGAGGGGCTCAAATGACCATTTTTTACACGTATTTTAAATGGCTAGGTGACGTTTAGTATTGACACTATTTCTACCGC